>OY998111.1:1655000-2855000 GCA_963921955.1 Aleiodes alternator
AAAAATTGATCCCCGAAGGATAACAAGTCGGTACGGGATCATCTACCAACTTTACTGGAAGCTACCTTGTTTCTCTACGCGAGCTTTGCACACGGGGCAGGCGGTTATTCACCGTTCCAGGACGTCCACAATTCAAAAACAAAACGTTGTTACCAAAATCGAATGCATTCTAATTCGAAATTCCCACAATTTGGCGAATTTCCGAAACCAACAACGTTAATGTTCTATTAGCAGAACGAAATCTTCTGAGCACCGAGATCAGTTTGATACTGATCGACTTTCCGTTTCTCTATGGTGCGGCACCGGTGCACCAGAATTATCAAAAACCTTGGCAAAATCTGCCGAAACAACGACCGCAGTGACGTAATCACCAATTGACTCAGTTCCGGAAGAATTATACTTGACATTCCGAAAAATGCAAATATACTGTCGATAGAACGTTTCAGTCGCCTCGGAAGGCACTGCGAGTTTAAGTAAATCACGTCCACGATCGAAATCCCTAACAAATCTACCAAATTCGTCAACAAACAAAAATCCAAAATCATGACGAAAATCACGTGAGTATTATCACGCCGAAAATAATTATACGCGTCAATCTAACGTGCTTCTTCAACAAAAACTGTGCTTTCCGTACTCGTTTCCTCAAACATCGTGAATCATCACACAAACACAACTACAAAATTTTCGAAATAATAAAAGAAATCAGTAACAATATTCTCTGTATTCCTATTCCAAACAAACTTCAATCAACCGAAATTCCGTGATTTTTCCCAATTAAACAGTCCCAAAATCAATGGCCGTAAAATTTCCAAAATTTGGCCAAACACCAATCAATGGCCGCCAAAATTCAACTACCAACAAAAACCATGGCCGTTCAATTCTATCTGCCCCAAAATGGCCGATATTTCGAACTGCCTCTAACTGACCGTTTAATTTCATATGCCCCAAAACATGGCTAATAAATCAAACTGCCAATTCGGACCGTTTTATCTACTATGCCCATTCGGACCGTTTAATCGACAATGCCCATGCGGACCGTTTAATCGACAATGCCCATTCGGACCGTTTAATCGACAATGCCCCACGTTGGGCGCCAAAAAGTTGTCACGTATTTTTCAATCCACGGTAATTAAAATAATCTCGTGAAACTCAGTAAAATCCAAATATTCAAAAATCAAATAAATTCAAAACAACTCAATTGTTGGGCGCCAGGACGACCTTTCGTCCGAAAATCAAAATAACAAAAACAAAATCAAATGAATCAAAATAATTCCCAGGTGAATGTCCAACTAGTCAGTAACAAAAGAATCCACAATTCTAATGACCGCGGAGGCGGCTGGGTTCCCAACTTCACCTATAAAATTTGGAACTAGGAATACAGATTTCGGAAATAAAAAAAAAATCATTTAAAATTCATTAATATAATTAGAGCGATAAGGTTTCTTTGAAATTTTTGCTCAAATGAAAAAAATACAATAATAAATGAAATAATTGTTACTGAATTCCAAAATTCAAAAAAAATAAATTATTGTCGTTAAAACAAATTCATCCACAAAAAAAATAAAATCATCAAAGATTCGATACAATAAACAAATCAATTATTCGAGAATATTCAGGATTGACTCAAAAGTCCATGACGTTATTTAACAACACGACATAACACAATTATCACGAACAAATTTGAAACGTCGTTAAAATCGAATGATTAGTCAAAAAAAATAAAGTCAAATATTTGAATCAATCCCAATACCTCGTGTGGAAGCACCTTCAGCTTCGAGAATTTCCATGAGCGTTGTCCGCGACAATTTGTTCAGTCAAACCAAAAAAAAATAAAACTATCGATGAATTAAATTTTTAATGAAATTAAATCCATCGTTACTCAAAAAAATAAAATTTCCAACTGAAATCATTGTCGGGACGCCACTTTTCCAAAATGAAAAAAAATAGAAAAAAAAATATATTCCAAAAAAAATTAATAAATTCTCGCGACAATATTATTTCGAAAATTTTTACAAACGAATGAGAAACGAGAAAAATCAACAAATCATTAATAAATTAACATAATCGAAAATTCTAGACCACGCCACGGAAAACCCGAAAATGGCGGTCACCGGCGTCGTTAAATGACGCTAACAAACAAAAAAAAATAATTTCGCCGAGAAAATTCACACGCTTACCGGAGTTTTATTTTTTAACCTCCAACTGTTAATCCCCATAATTTGTCCAATAGCTCCGGTACAGGCTTCCGAATTCTTTAGCAAATTTTCTCCATAATTGTTTTACTTGAATTTCAATTAATTTGCAACGTTAAATGTTGCGATATAATTCTCAAAATTTTGCAACGACAAAACACGTGTTAACCAAATCACACCAAAACGGAAAGTGAGGAAGATGCCGGTGTGCGTCGAAAATTAGACCACAGGTGGCTCTTCCAAAATTGTAATTATCCAATGACATTAGAGACATTCCTTTACAGCCGGTATATTTTCATATCATTCCGATAATTAAATGATTCTATTAAAGAATGATTATTTATTTCTAATGTCAAAAATTCTGAAAAACACGTGTGTTAACATTTCGACATTAACTTTTATTGCAATTAATTAATATCTTATTAATTGCACAATTAATTGGTATCCTTGATTCTCCTCCAATCAAAATCCAGAGTCCAACGGCAAAGTCCGCCCATCGATTTCCGCTAACTGCGTCGATAAGGCTCTGCAGTATCCTCGATGATCCTTGTCTGTCCGGTGGCGCCTCCATTGCAGGATGAAGAAAACTCCGGCAAACGCGGGAAAATTTGAGGCGGAAGAAAATAAACCAATTAATTTACAGTAAAAAAAACAAACATATTCTCTCGTTTCTCGGACCTTCCGTCTTGGTGGTTTATTTTTATAATTATTTCACCGCGATACCGGGCTAACCAAAAACCATTGTAACGTCAAAAATATGGCGTTACAATTTATACACAATATTATGCCTTTTTTCATTGAAAAAATTGAACAACACGTTTGTGTCTTAAAATGCAAAATTTTGATTTTTAATAAATAATATTTATGGCAACACAATCAAGATCTGTCCGTCTCAACTAAATTTATTTCATCAGTTCAGGGACTCGATGATCGGCCACAAAATTATTATATAATAATTATTTTATGTTTTATATTTTTCAATAATCATCAAAGTTTGCATAAATTTATTGAGACAACCGTAATAACGTGGGCTGTGGATAAATTTATGAAAATTATATATGTAATAATTTAAAATGACGTTCAAAAGAAAAACTGAAACGAACATTCAATATTATTTCTATTCGCTTGTACAATTGATTGTAAAAATCAAATGTAAGCAGTTTTTTTGTCAGTAAACGACCCTCAGCTAGGCGTAGTCCGGGAATTGGATCCGTGGACCGCAATGTGCGTTCGAAATGTCGATGTTCATGTGTCCTGCAGTTCACAAGTTGACGCGCAATTAGCTGCGTTCTTCATCGACCCACGAGCCAAGTGATCCACCGTTCAGGGTAATCATTTCAATTTTTAATTTATTGCTTTACAATTTTGAACAGAATCTCACAAACTTGATTAAAATCAAGATATGCATTAGTAAATATTGAAGAAAATTAATTCTTAATATTCATTTTACCGTACACAGCAAAAGAATAGAAGTAAATAGCTACGCAAATTTGCACAGAAGTGCAAATATATTGTAGGTATAATACAACTAACTCAATTTACTTACGGCAGATATATCGAAGTTTCTTCATATAAAATCTTCTATTGTGGTGAATTTGTCATTCAAAATCCTCGGGAGTTTAAGCCCTTCATAGACATAATAAATTATACCTCTTCAAGTTACCACAGATACATCTATTTTTCGATTTTATACTTGATATTATATATATTTACATATATATAATATCGAAACTTCTTTGACAATATTTTAATGAAAAAATATTGCTCGTTCAAAATATATATTTATCATGCTTTCGCATATTTGTTAAAAGTTTTTGTGTATCAATACTATATATTTTTTCATATACATAAACACGTTAATGATCCTTCCGCAGGTTCACCTACGGAAACCTTGTTACGACTTTTACTTCCTCTAAATGATCAAGTTTGGTCATCTTCCCGGCAACATCGGCAATGCCGAAACATTGCCGCGCACCAGTCCGAAGACCTCACTAAATCATTCAATCGGTAGTAGCGACGGGCGGTGTGTACAAAGGGCAGGGACGTAATCAACGCGAGCTTATGACTCGCGCTTACTGGGGATTCCTCGTTCATGGGGAATAATGGCAAGCCCCAATCCCTAGCACGAAGGAGGTTCAGCGGGTTACCCGGGCCTTTCGGCCAGGGAAGACACGCTGATTCCTTCAGTGTAGCGCGCGTGCGGCCCAGAACATCTAAGGGCATCACAGACCTGTTATTGCTCAATCTCGTGCGGCTAGAAGCCGCCTGTCCCTCTAAGAAGATTTGTTTGTACGTCGGTAGTAAAAACCACTCGACCGAAATCGAGGGCCTTCAAGATACCAGAAAGTACGCCTATTTAGCAGGCTAGAGTCTCGTTCGTTATTGGAATTAACCAGACAAATCGCTCCACCAACTAAGAACGGCCATGCACCACCACCCACCGAATCAAGAAAGAGCTATCAATCTGTCAATCCTTCCGGTGTCCGGGCCTGGTGAGGTTTCCCGTGTTGAGTCAAATTAAGCCGCAGGCTCCACTCCTGGTGGTGCCCTTCCGTCAATTCCTTTAAGTTTCAGCTTTGCAACCATACTTCCCCCGGAACCCAAAAGCTTTGGTTTCCCGGAAGCTGCCCGCCAAGTCATCGGAGGAACTTCGGCGGATCGCTAGTTGGCGATGGATCGTTTATGGTTAGAACTAGGGCGGTATCTGATCGCCTTCGAACTTCTAACTTTCGTTCTTGATTAATGAAAACATTTTTGGCAAATGCTTCCGCTTCTGTTCGTCTTGCGACGATCCAAGAATTTCACCTCTAACGTCGCAATACGAATGCCCCCATCTGTCCCTATTAATCATTACCTCGGGGTTCCGAAAACCAACAAAATAGAACCGAGGTCCTATTCCATTATTCCATGCACACAGTATTGAGGCGAAAATAGCCTGCTTTAAGCACTCTAATTTGTTCAAAGTAAACGTACCGGCCCACCCCTACACTCGATGAAGAGCACCGCGATGGGATATTAGTTGGACCGCCCTGCTTTTACACAGAGCTAAGCCCACCGGTAGGACGTCCCACAATCATGCCAGTTAAACACCGCGAGCGGTGAACCGACAGCGTGGCACACAGATTCAACTACGAGCTTTTTAACCGCAACAACTTTAATATACGCTATTGGAGCTGGAATTACCGCGGCTGCTGGCGCCAGACTTGCTCTCCAATGGATCCTCGTTAAAGGATTTAAAGTGTACTCATTCCGATTACGGGGCCTCGGATAAGTCCCGTATCGTTATTTTTCGTCACTACCTCCCCGTGCCGGGAGTGGGTAATTTGCGCGCCTGCTGCCTTCCTTGGATGTGGTAGCCGTTTCTCAGGCTCCCTCTCCGGAATCGAACCCTGATTCCCCGTTACCCGTTACAACCATGGTAGGCGCAGAACCTACCATCGACAGTTGATAAGGCAGACATTTGAAAGATTCGTCGCCGGTACGAGACCATGCGATCAGCACAAAGTTATTCAGAGTCACCAAAGTTAACGATGGACGGGCGAAACCCACCACCGATTGGTTTTGATCTAATAAAAGCGTTCCTTCCATCTCTGGTCAGAAATCTGGTTTGCATGTATTAGCTCTAGAATTACCACAGTTATCCAAGTAAATGTGAGTACGATCTAAGGAACCATAACTGATTTAATGAGCCATTCGCGGTTTCACCTTAATTCGGCATGTACTGAGACATGCATGGCTTAATCTTTGAGACAAGCATATCACTACTGGCAGGATCAACCAGGGAGCTTCGTTTGTAAATTTCAAACTCTCCAATCATAACTTTTAAAAAAGTGTATGATGGATGTGCTGTTGTATTCGTACATAATATGTACGACAACACAATTCATTTTATTTTTTGAATGTTCTTTCATAAAAGACAGACAACTAATCTATGGGTAAATATTCTTTATACAAATTTTATATTTCCGGTTTTACAATACACAATAATGGTATTATATTTTTATTTCTTTCTCAAAGAATTCATTCTCCTTCCATTCGTTAGACTAAAAAACGACATGGTAAATTATTTAAGCTGATAAATAAATTGTTTATTCGCTCGGAATCGAGAGAGTTGATGCTCAGTTATTTTCTACATTTCATCTTATAGAATAACACATTTTTGTATCTAAAACGCCGTACCGCGTACCACATAAAGAGTCATTCAGTCTGAGACGTCGACTCGTGGCAATGCTGCATCATATAGTACCCGGCGAAATTGCTAAACGAGGCCTGGAGCACCCAGTACGAATACACGGTGGAACAGGTATACCCCAAGCTGCAGAATTTTATACTTGCGATAGCAGTCGACTCTTTTGGACTTGGTAAAAATTATAATTTTTTTTTTTTTTAATTCAATCAAGTTATAGCTTAAATAATAACGAAATGAAATAAATAAACAAATGATTTAATAATAATAAAAATGATTAAATACATAAATAATTACGAAAAATAATATTTTTTTTCAAAATTAAACATTTAAGTATTGTGGATAGTATACATGTGTACATATAAAAATGTTTGTAATTTACATTATTAATAATAATATAATCTACAGTTAATTTTCAATATGTATTATCAATATAATAAGATAGTTTTTTATAATTTTGTATGCAAGAAAATGCAAAAAAAATAATAATAATGGATATTGAGAAAGAAAAGAAGATATATTCTTCGAGTACACCCTGCAAGCTGCTATACACCTTAGGCTCAGACAAAAAGGTGGCAAACTGTATGCCTTATTTGTGGACTTTAAGAGAGCCTTTGACTCTGTGCCGCACCAGAAACTCTGGCTACACCTCCTCGAGCTAGGAATAAGCCCCAAAATAGTACGCATTTTGAAAAACCTCTACGACCTGGCGACAGTTCAGGTGAGAACAGCCACCGGCTTTTCTTCCGAAGTCGAGGCAAGTGAAGGGGTTCTTCAGGGTGAAATTCTCAGCCCTCTGCTCTTCATCCTATACCTGGCGGATATAACGAACTTTTTTAGAGTCAATAACCTGACTGGCCTTGATCTCAATGGAACTAGGGACCTCATGTTGTTGATGTACGCCGATGATCTGGTTGTCCTAGCTCTCTCACTGGCAGACTCGCGGAAGAAGATTGCAATAATGGAGCAGTACTGTGATAGCAAGAGCCTCACGGTGAATATCAGCAGAACAAAAGTTGTTATCTTCAGAAAGGGAGGCCTGATACCTCTACGGGCACGTGAACTTGAATTCAAGGGGCAGCCAATCGAAATAGTGGAACGTTATACCTACCTAGGAGTAGAGTTCTCGAGCTCAGGCCTAGGTCACGTGCCAACTAAGGAAGCTGAAAGGAAAGTCAAAGTTGCAATAGGTTTGGTATTCTCAATTCTATCCACATCAAAGTGTGACTCCTGGACTAGTAGTTGTTATCTCTATGAAAGCTTAGCAGCCTCTACTCTTTTGTACAGCTCACACCTCTTTGGCCTACGCTATGCCCAAGAATTTGACAAAGTCCAGCTCTCATTTTTCAAGAAGCTCTACCACCTCCCGAAGAACACACCTGGATTCACCATCCGCCTAGAATTAGGAATTGGCAGAGCTGCGCTGATGCTCGTGAAAATGGGGATAAACTGGGTGATCAAAATCCTAAAAATGAGTCCTGATCGCTTACCCAGAATTGTCTTTGAAAGATTACGAGACCTGAAGGATTCTCCAGCCTGTGCTCCCCAATACAACTGGGTTCAACAACTGTATACTCTGGCTGATGGAGTCATAACGGATGAAATATGGAATTCAAGTGACTGGGCATTATGGAATCAAAAAAAACAAGTTCTCCTTGACAGACTCGCAGTAATTCAAAGAGAAGAAGATCTGCGCAGATATAATAGCACTCAAGCTCACCAAGTCTCTCTTCCCAGGTCTATCAACGACAACTTCTTCAGCTTCTATCCTCAAAGATGTCCGATTCATTTGGTGAGGACAATGATGCAGATCAGACTAGCTACAATCTACTCACAACGAATCATCTTAAATCAAAAAATATTCCTTCTTGATTTCACAACAATCTGCTGTAGACGTAGATTGGGTGAATCTGATTCTCTCATACACCTGTTCTTCAGCTGCACGACTTTCAAAAACCTCCGAAAGCATTACATTGATCAGTGGATACAACCGGAGCTCACTCCAGAAGACAATCTTATTAAAATACTCTCTTCAAACAATATTTCCTGTTTCAAAGACATTTTCTCATTTTTGACCTGTTCATTAGGTTCACGTTCATTCTGCGAATAATTCTAAATATAAATTTTGTTTTTGTTTTGTAATTTTGTTCTTTTTTCTTTTTGAACATTGTAGCAGAACCTCTGCATTCATGAATAATGTATTCACATATGCAATAAATCTAAATCTAAATCTAATCTATATTCTTCGAGTATTACGGATAGTGTGTAGGGTAATATAAATATTTCTTTTGGATTGAGAGACTTTATTTTTTTTATTTATTGAAGAATAACTAATAAATGCAATTAAATAAATGACGAGATGATACGATAATAATAATAATGAAATGATGTGAATTATAAAATAATGAGAGGGAAGATTTTGAAAGTTAAAAAAAAAAAGATATGAAACTCGTATTCAAGTATTGCGAATGGTATTATAGCTTCTGCTGTATATAGGAGAAGTATTAATGATTTGATTCATAGTTGTTTTTGATTCATACAGTTTCCACCTCTTGTAAAATAATGATTAAGTAATTGAATTGAATAATGATATAATAATCATTTCCATTTTGGAATTATTTATGAAAATTGAATTCCGATAATTTAAAAGGGCTTTTGCATGAAAAAAAATGATTAATGAAAATAATACGAAAGAAGAAAAAAAAAAAGAGGGTGCGTGGGATCCCCGCGCGGTAGAAGTGAAACTTCTTGCCTATGAGGTATAGATCAAGATAAATTATGAGTATTTTTTTAATGCACAAGGGATAAAATTTCTCGTTCGTTAACGAAATATAATTTTTTTCACAACCAATAGATTTTTTAAACTCATTGTGTTTGTGAATATTTCTGGAATTGACCGAGATAGAGCGATTTGGTCACAATCTTTCTCTCGTGTAGCTCTTGAAATTCTCTACAGGAAAGGACGAGGGCAAAATTGCCTTATCCTCCTGAAATTTCGAAGTATTTAAAGAGAATTGCTGATAAGATGAAATTAATCCGTCTGAAAACTTTGTTAGACATATATTTTTTTAATTCCAGTTTTTCAAGGATATTTATAAAATTGAGCGAAATAACAGACTTTTTCTGGAGAGCTTTTTTGCAAACAATCTGAAAATGTGCGAAAATGGTTTCCACATCAATTGCCTTATTTTGCTCAGTTTCTGAGATATTCATCAAAACCTTATGACACCGTATAGATATATACGTCTCCGTTGCGATGTTTTTTTCTTTTGAAGAATCTATCATAATTTAATAGAGATATACTTAGGAAAAGATTCGAGTGAATTAACGCTGTCTCTCTTAGTTTCTGGAATGTTCATAAAAAATTGACGAAAGCAAAAATAGACTTATAGCTGGAGTTTTTTTTCCAATAATTTTTCACGAATATCTTGGGAGATCCTTTTGAAAACATTTATCAAATAGAAATAACAGAGAAATAGTTTTACTTCTGAAAAAAATGACTTTGTATTTCAATGAGTTTTTGAGAATTTTGGAAACTAAACGAGATAGGGCAACTTTACACCGGAGATTTTTTATACGGAATTCAAAGAGCTACAAAGAAAGAAAGAGAGCGAAATAATTCTATTTGGCTTATTTTCCAAGAAATTTTAGAATTGTTAATGATAGAAAATTAACATTTTGGTTTATTTCTTCGCTATTAAATTGTTTTTCAATGAATATCCCGTAAACTAACCGAGATACAGCGGATTCGCCTGATTCTTTTTTTTGCAGAGAACTCTAACAGCTGCATGAATGGATGAAGACGAAATCGCTCTATCTCCCTTGGACTGACGGCTTTTCTCACGATTGCACTAGCATGTAGCAAGCGATAGAAGGACTAGCGAATGAATCAACATCGGGTTTCTTCGGCTTCCATGCCCCACCAAATAAATTGTGGCTTCGGCACGCCTCGTGTGTCGATTCTTTCGTTAGTACGACAATACACTGCAGCGTCACCTCGCTTCTCCCACTACCCGACTACCGTGCCTATAGAGCCTGCAGTCTCGCTCCCACTCTAGCTTCCCCCGCCAACAACGCAAGACTTCTCCTTTACCCCCACTTCTCGACTATCACGTTCCCCTCAAAACTTGACGGTTTCGGTACACGCTCGAAAAAAGTTGGTCCCCTGCCAAAAGAAGTTTCACTTCAAAAATTGAAGTATTATGGATGGCGGCGTAGGTTATTGGACATCGAGAGAGTGCTAAACATTGAAACATTTATAATTATTATTATTATTTCATGTATTTTCTAATTGCTTGGGAAATAATTTTTAAATATTATCATTTAATTAGAGAGGTAATTGAGGATATGAAAATTATTAGCATCCAACTATTGTGAGTAGGATAAGATGATTGATGCTGCATGTGCCAAGGGAGAGTGATTAAGATTTGATTCATCGTTGTTTTTGATTCATACAGTTTCCACCGATTGTAAAATAATGATTAAGTAATTTGATTGAAAATAATGATTTTCATTTTGGAATTATTTTTTGAAATTGAATTCCGATAATTTAAAAGGGATTTTATATGAAAAAAAAAATGATTAATGAAAATAATACGAAAAATAAAAAACAATTGAAGTATTATGGATGGCGGCGTAGGTTATTGGACATCGAGAAAGTGCTAAACATTGAATCATTTATAATTATTATTATTATTTCATATATTTTCTAGTTGCTTGGAAAATAATTTTTAAATATTATCATTTAATTAGAGAGGTAATTGTGGATATGAAAATTATTTGCATCCAAGTATTGTGAGTAGCGTAATATGATTGATGCTGCATGTGCCAAAGGAGAGTGATTAAGATTTAATTCATAGTTGTTTTTGATTCATACAGTTTTCACCGATTGTAAAACTTGCTATGTCCAAAACTTGAGGGGTCCTCCCCCTCAAAAATGCCGAAAATATCGAATTTTCAAAAAAATCGATAAAAATACATCCGACACTCATCTTCCAGCTAAAATTCCCTCAGCTTTTCAATAGAATCATCAGAAAAAATCTATCTCCAACCGTTTCAATACAGTGTTCATTTTGCCCCACTCTCCTCTATATCAATTTTTTCAATTATTATAGGGCAAATCTGATTTTCAGGGAATGACGTATCAATATTCGAAAATTGATTTTAAAAAATTCTGAACCACACGAATCGATCAGAAATGAGCTCACCTTTCATTTGAGATGAACCCCAGGTCGCTACAACCAACACAACCGGAGATATTGCTGGAAGGGTGAATATTTTAGATTTCCAGAAGGAAAGCCCCCTCAAAAGTTGGCCATATTTTCATCTCAGATCTCTGGGATTTTATCTTTAGTGACACGGAGGGGAATACAATAGTAACCATTACTATGTTGAAATAATCCAAATTACAATGTTCATAGTACATACACACAGTTAATACCGGATCAGGAGGGAGTTTCTCGGGTTCTTTGTCAATATCTCGGTAAATAAGTGAGATAGAGCGAAATGGGCGTCAATTTGAGATCACCAGGGAATTTCCCTGATTTTCGCCGATTATAGAAGAAAATAAGTGGGATAGAGCGAAATGGGCATTAATATGGGATCAGGAGGAAGTTTTTCCAGGTTATCGTGATACCTCTGTGAATAAGCGAGATAGAGCGAAATGGACATTGATTTGGGATCAGGAGGATGTTTTCTCAGTGCTTCGCGACTATGTCGGTGAATAAGCGAAACAAAGCGGAATGGACGATAATTTGGGATCACGAGGATATTATCTCGTGTAAAAGCTCCCTCCTGATCCCAAATTAACACCCATTTTGCTCTATCTCGCTTATTCACCGTGATATTGATAAAAAAAACTGGGTAAACTTCCTCCTGATCCAGCATTGATGTGCATTTCGCTTTATCTCGCTTATTTAGTGAGATAATAGCAAAAAACTGAAACAATTCCCTCCTGATCCGGTATCAACTGTGTGTAGGTACTATGAACATAGTAATTTGAATTATTTCAGCATAGTAATGATGACTATGTTAACATAGTAATCATTACTATGTGACCATAGTAATGATTGCTACGTTAATATAGTAATCATTGCTATGTTGAACATAGTAATCATTGCTATGTTGCACATAGTAACGGTTACTTTTCTATTTTTCTCCGTGTAGGGGAAAGTCAGGGGATTTTGAAATTAGTTCTCAGTCGCCACCCTGTAATAGAAATACGGTTCGAATCATAGATTTTTTGTCTCACAATATTTTCATCTCCTCAATTTACCGCGAAAACCATCATAAGAGAAGCTCCGAAAAGATAGCTGTTTGCTGGACATACTTCTCTGATTTTATTTATGAGAATGTGACTGAACCTTATAACAAAAAAGACTAAAGGGCTGGAGATACGACCTTTTCATTGTACTAATTTTTCCAGAAAAATGGCAATGGATGGTAGAAACAAAAAGACGTAAGTGTTGGAATTACGACTCTTTGTTAATCTGAGTGGCACTTACGACTGTTTGATTTTACTTTTTTTTTTTTTTTTCCTAATCCGAGAAAAACCTCCAAACATTGATTGGAGTAAAAAAAAAAAGATATGACTTTTTGATATTTCCAAAATGGAAAAATAGAGAAATTGGCACTTACGTCCCTTTGTTACTAAGGCGACGATGTTAATGCACTCGTGACATAATACTGAAAATAGCAGTCATTTACCAATTTGAATTTTTTAAACCAAGTAAATTATTGTAGAAGAAAAAATATTTTTCATGCGCATTCATATTTTTCTTAATTTTCTACATGGGTTTATTTTTCATTCTCTGTTGAGTCATTGATTTGTTAAGAAAAAAAAGACTGAAAATGATAAAATGTCTATTATTCTTAGCATTATTGTATAATTGAAATTACCATTATTTCTGTGTAACAATTGAACGGTTTTTCATATTCAAGAATCAATGGAAAAAATTATGTTAGAGAGGCCAGGGAAAAATGAAAAAGTTTGAGAAGATACTTCAACGTATCTACATGATTAGGAAATTTTCTGACATTTCTTGTAGAAGCCGCTGCTCAAAAATAATCACGAATCATTTCACATTGCAGATCCTCTGTTCCTTCAGCTTCCTGTGTCCCCTTCACTCGGCTACTTGTGGACGAAACTCGTCTGAGCTTATTATTGCACTTAAATATACTAGAAAGGCTAAATGCACTGAAAATAATAGACATCTGATCATTTTTAGTCTTGTTTTTCTATACGAATGAATTATATTTGGAAAAATAAAAAATATGCCAGTATAAGGAATTCAAAAAACTATAAGTACGAAATTTTTAAAGCTTTTCTATTGTAATAGTTTTGGGAAAGGCGGGGTAGAGAGGGAACATGTTGGTTTTGATATTTTATATTAGAAAAATTATTCGAAATCTATGAAAATAGGTTTTTTCCGATAATTCCATTGGAAAATTGAGAAAATTTTTTATCGAAATCATATGTCAGAAGTTATTTTTTGGAATTTTTCGAAAATTAATTTTTTGCACCAAATTTGAGAGTAAAATTTTTCTGTTTATAAAAAATTTGACTTTTTTGGTAATTTCTCTAGTTCTATTGGTTTGCAAGAAGATGAATTTCTCTAATTTATGTGGTTTAAATGGGAAAGTTATTGAGTTTTCAAGTACTTATCGCGCAGAAACTGATTTTAAGAAAATGGCCCGTAATAAGTTATTAAAAAAATGTAATTGAAGGGACGGAACCACATAAGTAAAATGAGTTCATCTTTCATTGGAAACCAGCTCCGAGAAAATCATTTTTTTTTAATTTTAAAAAAGGTATTCACCTTCAGGATTGCGTAAAGAAGTAAAATTCAAACTAATCGAAGAAAAGAAATTTTGACCAGTGCTTTCCACTTAAAAATTCCTTAGTTTTTCAAGGGAATCATTAAAAAATCTCTATCTCGAACCATTCGATTGAACTGTTTATTCTAGCTCATCTCCCCCTTTTTTGTTTAAAAAAATTAAAAAAATCGTCAGATGTCTGCTATATCCAGTATTATAAGCTCTATGCGTAAAATATGGAATTTTTCAAATTCCTTGATCGACTTAAATTACTCACATTTTTGATTCACATTTTTAGTCTGATGTATTTTTGATTAAGGATTGAAAATATTATTTTTAAATATTTGCGCGCTTGGAAGTGCGCATGTAGAGTCGTACTGACCAATGAATAACCTCGGGTATATTCGGCTCCTATGCTATAGCATGTAAATTTCAGCTTCGGGTCGACTTCGGAGGTTACCTCTTTGGCTAGCTCGACAAAACATATGTCTTCATGGATAGTATCCAATAGTATCCACTGACTGGTGACACGGAGCTAATCCTCAAAATTTTTGAAGTGAAACTTTTTTTGGGAGGGTACCAACTTTTTTCTCGCGTCACGAAACGAGTGTAAGGCTTTGAGGGGAACGTGGTAGTAGAATAGTGGGGGGAAAGAGAAATGTCTGCTACTGCCGTCGGGTCGCTCTCCGGGTGTTGGGGGGAGCCTGTGCTTTTTTTTAATTTTTAATTTTCAATACACAGAGAGAAAAATCTGGGAATTTATCTAAATGATTTTTTAAAAAATTACGGAAAATTGTCATTCAAAGGAAGAGTTGTCATGAAACACGACCGAAAAATATCCATGCTCCACCTCATAATTTTTGCTTTTTATTTCTTGAAAAATTTCCATTTTACACTCGGCTTTGGATTGAAATATCTCGAAAACTACTCAAAAGTTATCGAGACATGCTGTGAATGGAATTTAGAGAGAAGATTAACGAATAAAATAAGCAAACCTCCGTTTTTTTACGAATCGTAGTTATTAAGATATCGATTTTTGAATGAAAAATTCAGAAAGGACGTCCAAGCGCTCATTTATTTGCTATCGGGCCTCATCCATTGTTTCTGAACTACTCATTCAAAAAATGATATCTCGGAAACTACTGGTCGTAGAAAAACAGCGTTCTGCTTATTTTGTTCGTCAATCTTCCCTCTAAATTTCATTCACAGCATGTCTCGATAAATTTTGCATAGTTTTCGAGATATTTTAATCCAAAGCCAAGTGTAAAAAGCAGGGACTGGTAACGTTACTTTAGTTTAGTTTAGTTTCCGGGCGAATAACTAAACGAAAGCGGTAACGTTAGTCGCAGTAACAAAAGTAGTAACAAAACTCGACTAACGTTAGTCACAGTAACAAAAGTAGTAACAAAACTCGACTAACGTTAGTCGCAGTAACAAAAGTAGTAACAAAACTCGACTAACGTTAGTCGCAGTAACAAAAGTAGGAACAAAACTCGACTAACGTTAGTCGCAGTGACAAAAGTAGGAACAAAACTCGACTAACGTTAGTCGCAGTAACAAAAGTAGTAACGAAACTCGACTAACGTTAGTCGCAGTAACAAAAGTAGGAACAAAACTCGACTAACGTTAGTCGCAGTAACAAAAGTAGGAACAAAACTTGACTAACGTTAGTCGCAGTAACAAAAGTGGAAACAAAACTCTACTAACGTTAGTCGCAGTAACAAAAGTAGGAACAAAACTCGACTAACGTTAGTCGCAGTAACAAAAGTAATAACAAAACTCGACTAACGATAGTCGCAGTAACAAAACTCGACTAACGTTAGTCACCATATCAATCAAACAGGCGTCCGTGGCAGCGGAATTTTACGTCCTTTTACAATTGAAAGACGATAATTTACGTTGGCTACTTTGATGTAATTGAGCGTAACCTGAACGTAATTTAGCCTCTTTGCCCCTCCCCTCGCATCGCGTTTTTACTATAGATTTACGTTTTTTTTATCGATTTCTCTCTTAATTATATGCTTGAAAATATCCCGTCATCACCGTTAGCGTAATTTCCTGAAAACGAAGTGAATAAAAAAAAAAAAGAATTCGATTCGGTAGTTCTCGGAATACTCCAAGCGGTCACTCATCCAAGTACTGACCAAATCCAGTGCTGCTTAACTTCTGTGACCGCCTGGAGATTCCTCGTTATCTACTGCTAATCTGAAACATGGATACCGTAGACCATGAAACAAGGATAACGTAGAAGAAATAGCAACTAACGCAGCGATCAACGCCTACTTGTTATTATATCATCTCAATTCCAAATTTCAATTAAGGATAAGTCGGGTAAAATGCATATGAGAATAAAACCATTGGAGATAGATCTTTCTGATAACAGCATGGAAAACATGAGGAGACATTCGGTTAAAAATAAGCCCCAGAATTTTGCCATAGCTTGGAAATTCCAAATGGAGGTGAAAAGTGAGATCATTTGGCATGATTTTATCGGATTCACCATTGAAAAATAGCTATACCTGAAGTATTTATGAGCATTTTCATGAAAATCTGTGTTTTCTTCATAAATACTTTGAAAATCGACATTTGCAAATTGACAACTCCATAAATCATTCGCAAGTGATCTAACTTTCCACCTCCATTCAGAATTTCTACGCTATGCTCAATGAAACTCATGAGATTTCACATTTTTTTTTTTTTAATTTTGTCTTTGAATCTTGACCAAAAAATCATTTTTTTACTAATGACAAAAAATTATTCCTGACAGATGAATTCCACTCCAAATTTCTCCCACTTCCCACTGGTTTCACGAAAAATAATAAATTCTTAATATTTTCACTAATTTCAAATTCTTTTCATAATGTTGACATAAGAACACAAACGTTCTACCCCACTTTTCCCCCTCTACTATCTTTCTCCCTCTTCGCTTTTTCTCCACCATTAATTTCGTGAATTTTCAAAATACAAAAAAAATGTACATTAAATCCACGTCAGAATCAACCGCATCCAACTGTACGTTCAAATACGATGATGGACGTCCAGGTTTTCGGGCCTTCTCAATGTATTCTGATGTTAAAAAATAGATTTTACGTCAGAATATGGTAATGGTACGTTCGGCATCCACAAAGATCAAAGGAATATGTTGAAAATTCGTCGAATCCGTCGCAAAAAATTCGAATCGGGTGACTAACGTTAGTCGAGTTTTGTTACTGCGACTAACGTTAGTCGAGTTTTGTTACTACCTTTGTTACTGCGACTAACGTTAGTCGAGTTTTGTTGCTACTTTTGTTACTGGGACTAACGTTAGTCGAGTTTTGTTACTTCTTTTGTTACAGCGACTAACGTTAGTCGAGTTTTGTTCCTACTTTTGTTACAGCGACTAACGTTAGTCGAGTTTTGTTCCTACTTTTGTTACTGCGACTAACGTTAGTCGAGTTTTGTTCCCACTTTTGTTACTGTGACTAACGTTAGTCGAGTTTTGTTACTACTTTTGTTACTGCGACTAACGTTAGTCGAGTTTCGTTACTACTTTTGTTACTGCGACTAACGTTAGTCGAGTTTTGTTACCACTTTTGTTACTGCGACTAACGTTAGTCGAGTTTTGTTCCTACTTTTGTTACTGCGACTAACGTTAGTCGAGTTTTGTTACTACTTTTGTTACTGCAACTAACGTTAGTCGAGTTTTGTTTCCACTTTAGTTTCGGTATTAATGTGTTTCCGAGTAACTAAACGCAAGAAACGCAGTTTCGTTTCGTTACCGAGTTTTGTTACCAGTCCCTGGTAAAAAGACCAACGGCTCATGTATAAGAAGTTTCACTTCTGTCGCGTGGGTTCCATGCACCCTCTTTTTCAATATTAAAAGAGAGAACTTAACCTCAATTGAATCCTGATCCCTAAACCTGCTAGTAAATAAGTTTCAAGCTTATAAGTGCTTCCATTATTATTTTTAGTACTCTGAATAACGATAAAAAATTTTTTCTTAAAGAAAAATGGAAAATCGAAATCGTCCGAGGAATGCGGCCATCGTATGCGATACCGACGGTCAAATGTATCGAAAAAAATCAACACACTCAGGAACCAAGTATGAATCATTAGTAGTTTAACATTTTTATGGACATTACGTTCCGGGAATTCATTACCGTGGTCGCTCCGATTTCTGACCCTTTAGAAGTTCAACTCTGAACGCATGAATGGAGACCAACAACCATTCGTTCATTGAATGCAATTGAATCATCTCAATACATATTTATTCCCATAAACGAGCTTAACAATTGAAACTGAACAGTATACTGTACATTTAAACATAAACTGAGAAATTTGCGGAAATTCCGAGTGACTAGGGCACTATCAGAAACCGGGGCCACTACGGTAACTTAATCAGAACATTTTATATGGTCTCCTATAGTTAAAGAAACGTAATGTCGAAAACGCCAAATGTTGGCGTGAAAAGGGCCTCACTCCAACATTTTTCATTTTGTTTCAGTTAAATTTTCGACAGTATCTTTCAAATTATATTTTAGAGCAAAGAACATGGAATTTTTCAAAAATATTTATTTTCCCCTTCTTCATTAAAAAAAAAAATAACCGTTCTTTTTGTATTAAAAATTCAACGTTTTGATTCAAATACCCGCCAAGTGCTGAAGAATTGAAATTTTTAAAATCCGCGACTAACTGATAATTAATTCCATAAATTTCTTCGTATTAGTTATTATGTATGCTCTCAACCGGATTTGGCTTTTCCTTGCGATGGAAGGGCACAAAGTACTAGGGATGGAAATGTTGTATGCACCAAGGAGCATAATCACCCTCCATCCGCTGAAGCAATGAACCGGAAGGCGTTCAGAACGACATTATGGCAACAAGTTATTTCAACAGAGGACGATTTGCGGACGATTTATAATCGAGTAGCTCTGAGTAAGTATCTTCTATAAATAATCAATTTATTCACCTCAAAAAAAGTGGACAACTGTGTTACACATTATATGATATAGTTTTTTCTGCTAATAAATTAGCCATTTGCTCCCGAATGAACAATTTTGAATTTTCAAAACTAAAATTTTTGTATGACCTATGGTCATTTGAAAAATTAATTAAAAAAAAAATTAAACCACATGATGAGAAATGAGTTGACCTGTCATTTCATATCAGCCCCAATTCGCTACAATCACCAGAATCGGAGATATTGCCGAAAAATTTCATTATTTCAATTTTTGAAAAAAGTATCCCTCCAAAACTTGGCCAAAAAATGGTTGCCCTAATAAAAATCATTATTCTAATACCATTTATACATTTCAGATTTGATCAGGCCGCAACCATAGTGACTTTTCCGAAGATTGAAAGATTAATGAGACGATAGCGTTATACTCCTCATCCTCCGATTCCTCGTACACTTTTCGAATATGGACAGTTTATAAATATGCGAAAATGGGAAAATTTCCGGACATATCAACAAGGCAGAATAGAAGTGGAAACTAGGATCATTGATTCCCGAACCTCTGTTACAATAATTGGAGATCGTCAATTCTTAGCCTCTCTTCGGAATCTCCAGATTTTTCACGTAGACGCAACTTTTAAAGTTTGTCCGAGGAGACCGAAGAAACTTCAACTGTTGACTATAATGGCGAAACTTGACACAACACGTATACCCCTTGCATGGGTATTGATGAACAGAAAAACTCGAGTAGCATATACAAAAGCTTTCGAGATGTTTCGAAACTTGGTTTCGCACTTACGTCCTACTGTTGTGCATGTGGACTTCGAATTTGGTATGAACAATGCTTTTCTGGAAATATACCCAGGTGTAATGGTAGTTCACTGCTACTCCCATCATACGCAGGCAATTTATAAAAAATTGAAGAGTGTAAGAAACGCTGTGAATCGCTTGAATAGATGGGATTTGGCAAAAATTTTCTACAGAAAATTAATAACACTCGCACTGCTGCCTGCGAATCAAATTAATGAAGCTTTTGAATGGCTTGTAGCAAATACTCCACCAGATATTTGGAGTTTCTTCGAAGATCTCTTTGATTATTATGCAGATACATGGTTGAGGAACTATACCCCAGCGTTGTTTTCAATGTACCGACTGAATGAGCGTACAAATAATTACATTGAAGCGTATCATCATAGTCTGACTGATCAGTTAGGAGAACATCCAGATATCTGGAAATTTACAAATAAAATAAGAGCTCTACAAGCTATCATCAGAATTGAAGTTCAGGCATTGGATCGAGGGCAGGAAGTGAGGCGTACTATGATGCCACGGTATCGTGATCGGGAAACTGTACTAGATCACTTATGGGATCTGTTTGACAATGGAGTTTTAAATTATGCAAGATTTTCGGCATGTACAAATCATATCTCAGAGGTTTTCGCTAATAATATAATAGCAACTACTCCAGCTGAGATAGACATGGTGTCAGAAGCACCTCTTCATAATATAAATGTTCAACCACCGAACCTTCCCATGAGAAACATGATTTTCGAGGGCTTCAACGAAGATAATCCAATTCCTATTCTAGAAGTGAATCAGGAGGTTGGAGTTAATGTATTCATCTTTGAAAGTCTCAATCAGTCCTCGTGCCCCGAATGTCGTCGATCGATATTGAACATTATCACACTTCTATGTCAACATTGGTTTCGTTGCCGAAGATGTACACAGACTAGAGCCTTGGAAGAAGCTCAACACCAAAGAGTTCCAATGTGTTTCTTCTGCGGTCAGGAGTGTCTAGCTTTTCAAGTCATATAAATTTCTTAACGAAAAAATAACCTTCTCACAAAATTGGAAATACCGATAGAAATAGAAGTTTTCACAGAAAACTTAACTCTCTACAGAAAAGCTCTCTTGCTAAATTGCCCTAAACTCAATAGTTTTCCAGTGATCCTTCAAACTACCACTTTGTAAAGATATTTCTTGGTTTTTATGACTTTTTTTTAGAAGAAAAATCATCATTCTAAACTCAAACTTCAGGAATACATCAATGGCGAATGAATCGCCATCACTGATCCTGAAGAGACATGTTTCAACAATACCGAAACCACACCACCAAGAAAAAAATTCAGAACATTTTATTTTTAGGAAGATTGAGGATAGAAATCAATATTTGGTTCTCAATTCAAAAACAAGCAGGAGCTTCACCCCATGGGCATTTTCGTAAATTTCAACCCTCATTATTTACTTGATAATGTCTTTACTATTACAAAATTTATCACGAAGAACATTTGATATTATGCCAATACAATTGGCATGAAGCTGCCGAATGGAACTTTTCACGCTTCGTTCTTCATACATTTAGAATGATATCAGGATGAATACGGTCTTATCTTTCAGCAAGAATTATCTACTTTCTAATGATGGAATAATGAATAGTAGTGACCTTGAAAAAAAATTGAAAAAAATTTGAATTTCTGGAGAAAAAAAAAATTTCAGCATTCGTGTAGAAGAATCCTTTGAAAAATCTGAAATTTCTAAGATTGGTGATGGTCATTTAAATTGATCTTTCAAGCTCAACTTGGATATGGTCAGACAAGCAGTTCCGTGCATATACACTCATTGCATGGAATAGTTTTTCAACAATATCTCAGGAGCTGTTCGATCGATTACCCTGAAATTTAATACCGAAATAGTCACTCATAAGATGTACAAACACACGAAATTTGAAGTCTCTAATTCAAATATTTTTCAAGTTATCGCGATAACCGTGATTTTTCAAAAATCGCAGTAAAAAAAATATAATAAAAAAAGTAGAAATGGGAGCACTGGTCACCCTTGGGGTTTAATGTGCGCCCTATCCATGCGCATCTCCTCGCGGAGGGTAGACGCTGTAAATTGATTTTTCGCTAAGAAAACTCGAAAAAATGATTTTTTGATGATTCACTTCTTCTCGAGAACCATTGAACCGATTTAGCTGAAATTCAATAGCAAAGTTGGCACTCGTCAGATGTATAAACACACCAAATTTGAAGTCTCTAGCTCAAATATTTTTTAAGTTATGGCAATAACCGCGATTTTTCAAAAATCATAGTAAAAAAAATAGTTAAAAAAAAAAAAATTGGAGGCCTGGCCACCCTTGGGATTTAATGTGCGCCTCTTCCGCGCGCATCTCCTCGCGGAGGATAGACGCTGTAAATTGATTTTTCGCTAAGAAAACTCGAAAAACCGATTTTTTGACAAATCGCTTTTTATCGAGAACCATTGAGCCGATTTAGCTAAAATTTTGCAGGGAGCATTGCGCTCACGTAGTGAATATTCCCTCAAAATTTCATATCGATACATGCAGCCGTTTCCGCATAAAGTGATAAAACGTGTCATCACACACATACACGCACACATACATACACACAGACATGTGAAAAAAAATATTTTTTCCGACATTTTAGATCATTCGGAATCATAATCCGATGAAATCTCAAATTCGAAAAAATGACGATTACAATGCTTCCATTCGGAAGCAAAAAATGCAGTTGTTTCCGATGACATGTTTCATCTGTGTTTATTTGCATTTCATCCTTTATTTTATGTGATAAAATTCACTATTTATTTTTATAAATTTGTATGAGATAATCGTCATGGTGTTCACTCCTATCAGTTGATTCGTCGTCTTACGAATAATGTTTAAATATATCTTTTATAAATAATGAAATAGAAAGTGCAATCCATTTTCCAATAAACTATTAATGACTCTGAACAATCCACATTTTTTTTCTATCAACAATAATATTGGAATTGTAACAATTGTGCTTGAAATTATAATATTAAATAACAATCAACACAGTTTATTCAGTGAAACAATGCATATAACATAAGAAAAACAATCACATTGTAAAAATTAAAGGCGCAATAGAATTAATGACAATTAAAGAAATTAGTTATGTTTTTCATCTTTTTTTTCCTTCAATTTTCATATGAATTATCATTGCACCACTCTCTTTTAATGTTAATACAAATTGAAATTAAAAAAGAAAGAGAAAAACCAGCATCCTGAATTATTTTGCACAGCATTACAAATGATCGTGATATCAGTAGAAACATTATTACACTTACGAATTACATTTCAAGTAATTATAATTACGAAATTCTCATTCTAAGCATCTAGAGAATATTATTGATTATAATCTTTCTGCTTCTTTTCGCATAAGCGAATGATATCCAACAATTTAAAGCCAATATTCACTTAATAATTAACCCAATATTCACTTAAATTTTTTTTTCTGATAATTTCATTGAAAATGTCTCTGGCTCTATCGATCCCAGAGACCGACAGAATCAGGAATATCGTCTAAAACGTTGATTGTTTTCCATTTTCACCCCTTTGAGACCTGGCCGAAAAATTAAAATTCTTCCAAATTAAAATAAAAAATTATCACAAATGCTTTTCATTTTAGATTCTCTCATCTTTTTAAGCAAATCATCAGAAAATTTCTATATGTGGAACCGATCAATCAATAACACCATTTTAATCTCCTTTCCACCAAGTGGATAATTTTTTGGATAAATCTCTTTCCTAGATCTGAATCATGGCTACAAAAAAGATTTTCACCAAAATTCCTTATGTCCTTACAAAGAGAAAATTTGCTAACTTAATGAAATTCTCCAAAGTTTTCGTCATCCTCGGGGTTTTTAAATGACAATGCTTTCAGCGCCACTGAAGCTGAGTGCGAGTATTTTTCATTTGGTTCAACTTCTTGCTGAGATTTTGGAACTGAAGGAGTTGATCGAGTAACAGTTTCTCCGTTGTTGTCTGCCGATTGACAGCGATTGGTAGAGCTGATCATCTCCTTTTTAAAGGTCATGTGCATCTTGCAAAAGCTTCTCGATTCTCTGAAGATATTGGGCATCCTGACATTTCTCATTCTTCAATAGTTGTAACTTTTCTTCCTTCACAGCTAATTTTTTTTTGAGGTTTCTAATTTCTCACGTTCAAGTTCCAATTTCTTACGTTCAAGTTCCAGTTTCATTTTCTTATATTTCTGATTCTCGTTCTCTTGTCCCTGCAAGAACTTCAAATACATCGTTTCCGGCTTAACTGAGCAGTAGTTAGTACACATTCCTCCGAGACAGCGTGTACCCCGTCCACTCCCCCCACTGGCGCCAGTGCACACGTGCAGGCTGGACCCAAATGTCTGGGCCCGGATAAAGATCTCGGGAAAAGGGAGGAGGGGGCGTGGGGAAGGTGTTTTTCGGGATGGCTCCCGCAGGTGGACTTTTCCTGCTGGTTGGCGTGTTTCGCCAGGTATCCCAGCAGGGATGCTGAGCCCAAAAGTGATGCTGGGTATAAAAAAAATTCTTTTCACGACTGAAAGTCGTAAATTTTCAAATTCCTTTTAGGGAAATGGCGGTGGGTTTTCTCAAACCCTAGAAAAAAAATGGAAGATTTATCTTCACTGAGAATTCGCCTTTTGAAAAAATGGCCGTGGGTTTTTCTAAGTCCTAGAAAAAAAAATGGATGATTTATTTTTACAGGAAATTTAGGGAAAGGAAAATAAAATTTCAAATGCTTTTTTTCAGGGGAAATGATTTTTATTTCAGGTTAAATTTACAACACAGTTTCGTAGATATTCTGAATAGTATTTACAGACTTTGTTGTAGATTCTTCAAAAGATGGTAAGAGCCATTTTTTAATTTGTCGCGCTGTGTTAAGAGCATAAACGCGGTAAAAATGCTCTTTATGCCCTTTCAGCCCATGGACCACGCAAGTAGTTTTTGCGGGAAATGCTTTTAAAAATAATGTCCAATTTTTATGCTGCTCCAGATTTTTTATTTCCCTGCACAGGATTTTTTTCAGGAACAGTTTACGCTCTTCTCCAACGGTGTAGATGGCAGAGGCGTTTTTTACAACATTAAATAATGTATTGTAAACTGTCTCTGCTCGCGAATCTCCTTCAAACCACTCGATTTGATGATGCTCTCGAGTGCTTCGATTATTTTCATACTGCACAGCATCTGGCAAATCGGTAAATGAATATGGAGGTGTGATTATCGAGTATCCTATTATATTTCCAGTGACACTAATAACCGCAATTTCCTTTGGTAGAAACCTCCAATCTTTCCCTCTGAATCCCACGACAGACACAGCAAACTCCATGGCTGTTTGTGATCGACTGAAGGGACTCACAATTTTTTATTTCTAGTGTGTGTGTGTGTGAAAATGGTGGGGAGAAAAAAATGAAGCAAATGTTTTAAAGTAAGTAAAAAATCTATTTATTATTGAAAGGGTCTACAATGGCCTTATAAATAGAGGGATAAATATTATTAAAATTAAAATACACAATATTAGAATAAAATAAGAATAAATAAGGGTGATCTTCCATGTGGGGATAAACTTGACTTGTATAATCGTCAAGTTTTTTAAATATATTATTGAAATTATCAATCACAAAGTTTTGGATTAAATTAATATCTTCTACTGCTCCTTTTACTCCATTTCTGTTGATGAAGAGGCTGATGACATCAATGCTGAAGCTGTTGTAACTCTGCGATGGTATTTTGTAGAGTTCACTGAGCCATGTGTTAATCCAGGTTTTTTTTTTTTTAAATCCACGTATGGATTGTTCTCCAATGACCATTCTTTTATCATCGCAGTCTAAAGAAACTGCCCGATAGCTCCAATTTTTAATAACGGTGATTTTCAAGTCATCACAGGAGATGACGTTGAATCGGCGATGAAAATCAGGATCTTGTCCATCGCTCTCATAATATCCAAGAATATTATCGAGTTCATCCGCCAGTTTCTCCCACGTTCTTCCTTTGATTGAAATGGTTCCATTTTTATCCAACCCTTTTATTTCCACCACAGGAATCCCGCAGTGATTTGAACCAAGATCCAGTCCGACACTCACATGCTTCGTTGATGACTGATTTATTGGAAAATCAGTCGAAAGAATGAGATGTTTTTCAGGTTTTTTTCAGAGGCCATTCTTTAGGATGCTGGCTGTTAATCCCAATGAAACTGATGCTTCCCATTTTTTTTCAGCTCTTTTTATACACGTGTAGATAGAGAAGGGGGATTTTTAGAGTAGAGAGGGGAGAATTTTCTAAAAAACTACTCCAGATAATGTGCTGCTGATCTGATTGGGATTGTCTCTGCTATTCCTCGAATAACTGGATGTTTCTTCATCTTTGTCAACAGTTTTCGAATGCTTGCAGCAACCCAAAGACTTCCAAAAGATCCAGATTATCTGAGAACGAAAAAAAAAAGAAATTGTTGCAATAGCAAGTAAAATTTCTTCCACAATTGTCCAAAATAATATTTTTTCATGCTTTGCTTTCTCTCGTTTATGTTCTCCAATCTCTTTCATCTCTTTTTGAATTTCATCAAGAGTTATATCATAAGATAAAACTCCTGGAACATTCGCTGCTGAATTCACCCTTGGAATATCAGTTGTTTTGATAGGGTTGAATCAAAGGCTGATAATTTTTTATTTGTGGGAATATTTCTGTAACATTTAAATGTGTCACAGGAGAATATTCATATGTTGTGGATTCATCTATCACTTTATAACCCATGAATGAAGCATAAACCGTGTGAGCATGACAACCAGGCTTCATATGTAGAATTCCTGCTCCTTGAATGCTCACAGTCTCTTTTGAACCTGCTCCACATACGATATGAATATCTTCTTTCGTTGGAACAGAGTACAACCACCCTTTTTCATTGTCTAATTGTTTCCAGTAAGGATTAAAAGTTTTACTGACTCTGATATCACAATCTTGCAGAGGCTGGTTCTTTCTCTTCGTTATCAGAGCCATTTCACAGATTGGTTGCATTGAAGCCTCATAAAAAGGGTAATTTGGTATACAAATGTGATAAGCTCTTGCTGATTGACAATGAGGAATTTCAGCCTCATGAATCAGAGTATATCTATCTTGTTCTTGAGATATCACGAGATAATCTGTTCGTGGTTGGATATAGGCTGAGCCCTGCTTATTTTCTTCAAAAACTTGCACAGTGGGATAAGGATGCATTTTAGATAAATGATAAACTTTCGGGTCCAAAAGTGGTACATGCATGACGAGAAATAATCGCCCACCGTGATAGCCACTTGCTGTTCGTGCTATTTTTCCTAGATCACCACCACGAACTTCTTCAATTGAAATTGGAAAAACACGCTTTCTGTTATCATTATTGTGAATAAAATGATTCACAGTATCTTCTAAAGCTTGGGGTGTGATGAGGCCTGGATGAATGAATCCAATTTTAGCAAAATAAATCGCGTCAATTAAAATTTCTAAATTATTCACGTAATTATCAATTTCTATTTGTTTTTGTCGTCTCCACTCGCGTATATGATCTATTAATTCAAAATATTTTTGTCCCCCGAGTGCATGCTTTAACTCATTGATTGTGTTGGAGAGAACCTGAAAAGCTCTAGTGGTTGAATTTTTAACAGTATCAATTTCATCATGAAAACGATGAAATTCAGATTTCACTAAATGAGCCTCTTTTTCAAGTGAGTGGGCGAGCTTTTTTTGATCCGCGTATAGTTTATCTACTTCTCCATTGAAATATTCGGCATCTTCAGCATCCAAAGTACCGAAAAGAGATTTACTAATTGAATCAATAAATCCGAAAGGTGCGCTTCTTTTAATTGTCGTAAGATCTCGCTCAAATGATTCATTTTCCACTGACATGAATGCATGTATTTGCTGGAGATATTTATCCACGATGACATATTTGGATTTTATGTACTCTGCATCTAATATATTTGTGCATGTGGAAAAGCCGAGATTCTCGCCACATATGGCTCCTACACTTTTCAGCATACTTTCTGGAAAAACTGGTCTTTGTTCCTCAAATTTTTTCATATCAATAAATGTAACTAATCGCCGTTCAGCCTTTGTGAATCTTATTTAATGCATGGGTTCATAATACAATCCTGCATTTTTATCTATTGTATTCAAAGTAAAATTTACAGCCTGAAAGCTATTTCCAATTGTTGAAAAAGCCAACAGTGCAGTAAAAAAAATGGAAAGTGACTGCATGGTGGTCTTGGAGATCCAGAAGACCTTTTTTTTTGCAGTTTCTAGATGACCTTTTTTCTTACAGGTTTGAAATGAATTTTTCTCTTGGTAGTTTCCAAAAGACCTTTTTTTTTTTGCAGTTTCTAGATGAACTTTTTTTCTTACAAGTTTAAACTGAATTTCTCTTCTCACAGTTTCTGAAAGACCCTTTTTTTCTTATAGGTACCAAGATGACCTTTTTTCTTACAGGTTTAAACTGAATTTTTCTTCTCACAGTTTCCGAAAGACCTTTTTTTTCTTATAGGTTCCAAGATGACCTTTTTTTCTTATAGTTTTTAAAATAAATTCCTCTTCTCTCAGTTTCCGAAAGACCCTTTTTTTCTACAGCTCCAAGATGACCTTTTCAAATTAAATTTTCTTGTTTCAGTTTTATGACTGAACCTTTTTTTTCTTATAGTTTAAAGATGCTCTTTTCTCCTCTCAAGTTTATGGCTTTTCGGACAACTGTTCTCTTTGAAATGAGCGTAACGAATGGAGAAAAAAATCAAGATACGTGTAATTTATATGAAAAATCTCACGTGATGTTCTGCATTTTTTCTCTGAAAGCCGAAAACTGTTGAAAAGACGTTTATCTACGGGAAAATCGAGTGCGCGCGCAGCATCCCTCGGAAAACGTACAGAAAAACCTGTTTTCTTCAAAAAAAAAAAAAAGTGGGTGAAAATTTTGACTATAAAAGTCACCAGATTTTTTTTTCTTCGTCAGAATACTCAAAAAAATCATGGATTTCGAAACCTTTCTTGAAAAGTTCCGAAACGACGATTCAGAGATTGAAATTCTTGACGAACATTTGAAAAAATACGTTGAAAATCATGAAAAAAGAGTACAAAAAGTCGAAAAAGAGGAGAAAAAGTTAAAAAATGAAGATTTGTGGGATGATAACGCTGTGAATCTCACAGAAAAAATCATCAACCAGCCCAATAAAGAGGCGGAGCATCTGCAAGCTCTTTACGCTCTCTGTAAGTATTTTTTAATTGATTATCTGTAAAAACAAAAAGAAAAAACCTGTAAAAACATTTTAAAAATCTGTAAAAACATAAAAATGACCTGAAAATAATTATACATTCACATTTATTTTTCAGCAAAGGCACGCAGCGAATTTCCGATGATTCAACTGAGCCAGATGTCCAATGTCGACCAATACGTGGAGGATATTGATGAAATTATCGCCGAGGACCAGGAGATCGAAGTAGAGCAGGGGGAAGATATCAGCATCGACATGGACATCGTGGAGGAAGTCAGCAGTGATGGGGAAAATTATCTCGCAGATGCATGGATTTGCATATGTGGACGCAGAATCCCCTATTACCGCCAAGAATGTCCCGATTGCGGTATTTTTTTCAACTGGAATTTTGAAGCATAGTTTTATGTACTGAAAAAATAAAATTGTCCTCAGCTTAACTCTATGTACCTTTTTTTTTGCATGGCTTTTCCACACAGACCACCCCCTTCCCTAGGTCCCAGTCCCTACCCCTTGACCTTTCCCTCGACTGTATAAATACCTCGCAGCTCAAGAATTTCCTCACTTTCCAATTTTCCCAGTTTTTGGCAGTAGTCATCTCCAGTTTTTCGTGCTTCGTCATCATTGTCATCAACGTTATTTTTTTTTTGAGTTTTAATCGTGCAGTTATTAAGTTTCATCCTTATCAGTTCTTCGTTTCGAATCTCCAGTTTTGTCTCGTCATCTTGTAGTTTAATTGTTGTATTTTTTGAACAGTCCTTTGTGAATTTTCGGTGCTCCAGTTTAGTTGTTCCTTCGGATTTTTTAAAAGATGTTTGTTGTACAAATGGAAAATATGACGTACAGAGCACGCAGGGCACATTACACATTATTAGCGGTAAGTTTTTGATTCTGACTCTTATTTTCCGCTATATTTTCCTCATTTCTTCTCCTCAGAGTTTTCTTCAATCGCTCCTAATTTCAATTTTCCTCTCCCTTTTCTATATTTTTTCCATGTTGTTCAATGGTCAAACCTTTCTTCGTCCTTCTACTTTCTTTTATTTTTCTGTTTCCATTTATTTCCCCTTCAGGGCATTTTTTCATGTTTCTTATTCTTTCCAAACCAAATTTGAACTTATTTATTAATGTTAATTTTTCCAGGAGATGGACCGAAGGAGAGCCCGGTCAAAGGAGGGATGGGCTTTGCAGGAGTTGTGGGGAGATCTCCCCACCTCGGAGGATGAGGAGATGGCGGACCGCCTGGGTCTTGCGAGCCTCTTTCACGAAGTGGAAATCGTAAGTTTCATTTGATTGTGATTTTTCCATGTTCAATTTTCAATTTCTTCTAAAAGTTTATTTTCTGGCATCATCATTATTTTCTTTTTCGATTATCAGCCTTCCATTCATTTTTCCTTTTTTATTTTTGATAACTATTTCCCATTTTTGTAATTTCCACAATTTTTGAAATTTCATTTGATTCTAATTTTCTCATTTTGTACATTTTGTATTTTTCGATTTTTGATTTTTCCGTTCCAATTTACATTTCTGTCATTCATATTTGTTAATTTACGTTTCCTGTTTTCACTGTATCCAATTTTTCAATTTCTTTTTGTATTGCATAACATCAAATTCCATTTTGTAAATTTCTATTTTTTCCTTTTCAGATTAATCTGACAGATGACGAAATCGATGTGATTAACGTTGAGGACGATGACGATGAGGTGGTGATGATGGAGGACATTATCGACCTGGATGGTCTCCAATATATCGTTGATCTCGTGGGAGAGTCAATGGATGTGGTGGAGGGCAGTCCCGTCTCTCCTGACCTCGTGGAGTGGGCTTTTCCCAACACCAGATCAATGGAAGACTTTCTGAACTCTCCAACGTCTCCAGCATCATCAGAGCAGGGCGGAGAAACAGAGGAAGTGTCAATTCCCGACAGCCCTACGTCCCCACCACCGGAGGATCAGCAGGGGGTGGACCTGCCATTCGACGCATGGATGGACAGATACGTCCTCCCTCCCCCAAAACGTCGTCGGTTGGAGTAAGGCCCCTCCCATCTACCACCATTTTCCTTAGAGGGGAAAATAATATGGAAATAAGAATAGTTTAGAATGAAAATAAAAACAGTTTAGTTTAGTTTGAAAATTATTTTTAATTAGAATAAGAAAATAATATGAAAATATAAATAGTTTAGTTTAAAAATTATTTGTTAGAGAAATAAAATTAAAAATAAAATAGAAATAGTTGGAAAATTATTTTTTAAGAAATAAAATTGAAAAATGAAATGAAAATTGCTTAAAAATTCTTTGTTAAAAAATAAAATTGAAAAATCAAATAGAACATAGTTTAAAAATTATTTGTTGGAAAATAAAAATTGAAAAATAAAATAGAAATGAAATGAAAAATGGATTAATTTATTTGAGGGAAATTATTTATTTATATTCAAAATCTCAGTTTAAATTTAAAAAGCAAGAAATTTTTTGAAAAATATTTGCACTCGTGTTACAACAAAGTTATCGATAGACTATCTCTTCCCTACTGGTAAAACCGGTTTTTCCAGGGAGGGAAAATCTACCGATAAGATCTATTCCCGAAGAATCAGCTCCAGCCTCTCAGAAAATTTTTTAGGTGAAAAAAACCTTGTGGTTTTGGGAAATGGTTCAGTTGTTTGTGAGTCATCATGGAGAACGGTGGTGACGATTTCAACATTGACGAATTCGTCAATGAAACTTATAATCGTTTTTTTGATGACGATCCCGAGGAAATGCCAAATTCGGAAGAATTTGACTTTGCTGATCGTAGTGAACCAGTGCTTATACCCTGTAACATGGTGGAAAACATCGTGGATTTACCTGAAATCCCCCAGGACATTTTGGACAGGGAATTACACCCTACCACTTCAGGAAATGTGACGGCTGGTAAGTAGGGGCTTTTTGATATTTTCTCATGAGAGTCTTATAATAAAAATAATAATAATAATAATAATAATAAATGGCGTAGAGGACGTGACGCAATAGTCATCGGTAAATCAGGCTAACCCTGGCTTACTGTATACTCGGTTACATCAACTAACCCCAGTACGGCCCACCACAACCGGTCCCCTTCGGATGGGGATCATGGATCAGTTGGGAGGGGTCAACGACCGGATCCAATGGAACGACCTTGGCTTGTCAATGGACGCAGTACATGGACGGAGGATTTAAAGATAGATCTCATGCAGTGTTGGGTGGATAGTGTGCCACATCAGAGGGGATATATGGCCAGAATGCAGGCTTTGTGGTGTGAAAGCATCCCGAGTTCTCGCATTATACGCAAAAATATCTGCGGAATCAGGCGGCATATCTGGTGCGGCATGGATACGAACGGCTGGTAATTCGAAGGGAGTCAACTGGTGAGGGGGCTGATGAAAACAATCAAGTTCTCATTGGCCCTCCCCCGACACAAACTCCTCAGCAGGCCTCTCAACAGCGTGAAGAAATCAGGAGATCCGAGGATATCAGAAGATCAGAAGATATTGAAAGATCAGAGGATGAGAGACCAGAGGACATGAGCACGAGGAGGAAAATCAACAGCAAAATTCCTCCTAAGCCACAACAACTGGCATCAGAGAACGTCAACATGGCAAACAGTCTCCCAGAAGATGTAAACCTGCTCAGCTTGAACTGGGCTGTGTATGAACATGCAGCAAAATTGGTTCCACGCACTTGTAGTGGTGAATCACTACGAATTGTAAAAATGCGTAGACGCTGTGCACAGCTCCAGAAGAAGATCGACATGGCGCGAAGACAGGCGTCCCGCATTCAGTGTGTGATTAGCTTCATCCAAAGTGGTCGGGCTTTTACGCCCAAGGTTCGTCGCATCAGTGCTGACCTGAGGTACCATTATCACACGCTGAACAAGATGAACCTCCTTGTTATTAAGGAGCGTTTCGTCGGGAAAGTGCGAGCTCTAGGGATCATCAAACAATCTTTAGAGAAGCGGTCGACGGAGAATTCCACTTTCAGGATAGATCCCCGTCGATGGTTTCAGCCTGCCACGCCTGTTTCTGGAGAAGCGCCGACAGCTGACCGAGTTGAAAACTTCTGGAGGGACTGGTATAGTCATGAGGGCGGGCGTGCCCTCTTGGGATTGGAGTGTCTTCATGATCGCTTAGTCCTTGGTCTTGCATCTGACGTTCGGGAGAGTAGGGATCCACTCTTGGTCTTCGTGCATAATCATAAACTCCAGAGAGTTGGATCACATCTGTACAAGGCAGCTAATCATGCCGCCAAATGCCTTGGCTTAGAGTTTTGCTTGCCTTCTGGGGACATTTCCGCGAATTCCATCGTGCGGGAATCAAAGCTCCAGCGTAAGCAAATCATCAGAGCTGCTGAACAGCATAATTTGTTTCAGCAGCACTTAGACAGGCCCATGCATGTCATGTTCTTCAGACATGTGCAAGAACAGGGTCTGTCGGTCCAGCTGACATTCAACTTCCTTAAGTCAGCTGGTCTGATGTCAGAAACTGAGGGATTTATTTGTGCGTGCCAGGATGGTGTCATAAACACCCTCGTTTATCGTAGCCGTATTATGGGCCTCGAGGTCTCGGACACTGCATGCCGGGCCTGCAAGAGGGCACCAGAGACGCTCACGCATATTCTATCAGCGTGTCCGGTGAGAGCAGTCTCAGGATACATCCATCGACATAATGCGGCCTTAAGAGTGCTGTACTATTTCCTGCGGCACTCTTACGCGATAGACAAGACGCCAGTGCTGCCGTATGTACCAGGGGAAATTGAGTCCGTTGTGGTGAATGAGAGATGTAAAATATATTGGAACTTCTCATTTGCCACCATCAGGCCGATTGGAGCAACCAAGCCTGATGTCGTCCTCTATGATTTTGATGACAAGGTCATCTATGTCATTGAATTTTCTGCTCCTGCTGAAAATAATATGGAGCGGAAAGAAGAGGAGAAACGGCAAAAATATCAAGATCTCCTGTTCCAGCTTCGTCAGATGAACCGTGGCTTCAGCGTGAAGCTGGTTGTCCTCATTATCGGTTCTCTTGGAGGCATGAAGCAGTCTTTTGTGTCTGAATTATCCATCATTCCAGCGTGTAAGTCTCGTGCTTATCAGTTAGCTGGGCAGATGCAGAAGGCTGTTATTCTTGGATCTCTCCGTCTCTTACGGCAATTTGAGTCTGGACTGCAGTGATTGCTTACCCTCCAGTTGGTGGGAGCGGTCACTGTTGTAGAGCGTTTGAATATATTTTCGCTCGCTTGCTGAGTAATCATCGAAGGGGGTCGGAGCCCTCGAAGATTCCTCAGCAATTAATATAGTCAATATATAATAATAATAATAATAATAATAATAATAATAATAATAAGGCGTAGAGGACGTGACGCACTCATCGCCCGGATGGTTTGTATGAACCATTCGCAATAGTCATCGGTATATCAGGCTAACCCCCTGATTTACTGTATACTCGGTTACGTCAAATAACCGCAGTACGGCCCACCACAACCGGTCCCCTTCGGATGGGGATCATGGATCAGTTGGGAGGGGTCAACGACCGGATCCAATGGAACGACCTTGGCTTGTCAATGGACGCAGTAGATGGACGGAGGATCTAAAGATAGACCTCATGCAGTGTTGGGTGGATAGTGTGCCGCATCAGAGGGGATATATGGCCAGAATGCAGGCTTTGTGGTGTGAAATGCATCCCGAGTTCTCGCATTATACGCAAAAATATCTGCGGAATCAGGCGGCATATCTGGCGCGGCATGGATACGAACTGCTGGTAATTCGAAGGGAGTCAACTGGTGAGGAGGCTGATGAAAACAATCAAGTTCTCATTGGTCCTCCCCCGACACACACTCCTCAGCAGGCCTCTCAACAGCGTGAGGAAATCAGGAGATCCGAGGATATCAGAAGATCAGAAGATATCGAGAGATCAGAGGATGAGAGACCAGTGGATGAGCGACCAGAGGACATGAGTACGAGGAGGAAAATCAACAGCAAAATTCCTCCTAAGCCACAACAACTGGCATCAGAGAACGTCAACCTGGCAAACAGTCTCCCAGAAGATGTAGACCTACTCAGCTTAAACTGGGCTGTGTATGAACATGCAGCAAAATTGGTTTCAGGCACTCGTAGTGGTGAATCACTGCGAATTGTTAAAATGCGTGGACGCTGTGCACAGCTCCAGGAGAAGATCGACATGGCGCGGAGACAGGCGTCCCGCATTCAGTGTGTGATCAGCTTCATCCAAAGTGGTCGGGCTTTTACGCCCAAGGTTCGTCACATCAGCGCTGACCTGAGGTACCATTATCACACGCTGAACAAGATGAACCTCCTTGTTATCAAGGAGCGTTTTGTCGGGAAAGTGCGAGCTCTGGGGATCATCAAACAATCCTTAGAGAAGCGGATGAAGCGGTCGACGGAGAATTCCACTTTCAGGATCGATCCCCGTCGATGGTTTCAGCCTGCCGCGCCTGTTTCTGGAAAAGCGCCGACGGCTGACCGGGTTGAAAACTTTTGGAGAGGCTGGTATAGTCATGAGCCAGAGTTCCATGAAGATACTCCTGCTCTACAACACTTCGTCGCATTCTGTAGTGAACATCAGAGACAGGGCGATGAGTGTCAGCCAGTTACTGTGAAGGAAATTCGTGAGGTGCTGAAGGGCACGAAAAACCATTCTGCGCCTGGACCCGATGGCTTGACAATATTCTGGTGGAAGAAGTTTACTTCGACCCATCAACATCTGGCTCGGGTGTTTTCGTCCTTCTTGAACGGGAGCACTTCAATTCCGCAGTGGTTGGTAGAGGGAAGGACGGTGCTCATTCCAAAGAAGGGTGATCTGTCTGATCCGAGGAACTATCGGCCCATAACGTGTCTCAATGCGCTCTACAAGATATTAACCAAAATTCTGTATGAGCGTATTTTGGTGCAAGTGGACCCGATATGGCGATTGATTCATGAACAGCGCGGCGCAAAAAGGGGGCTGTCAGGTTGTAAAGAGAACTTGCTGGTTGATCGCAGCCTTGTACAAGATGCGATTCAGTACAAGCGTAACCTGTCAGTTGCCTGAATTGATTACCGCAAGGCATTCGATAGTACAAGCCATCAGCTTTTACTTTATTTGCTCGAGTGCCTTGGGGTGAATGAAGATCTGGTGAGATGCATGAGAGATCTTGTACCACTTTGGAGGACTCGTTTCACCATAACATCTGGTGAAGTGAAGGTTACTACCGGAGCGGTGCAGTACAGGAGAGGTATATTCCAGGGAGATTCCTTGAGTCCACTCTTGTTTTGCATCTCCCTGCTGCCACTATCAGTTGCCCTGCGAACTGCGCGGGGATATGAGGCCGGTGCCCCTGGACACCGGGTGCATAAGATCTCCCATTTATATTATATGGATGATCTCAAATTGTTTGCATCTGGAATGAGAGAGCTCAACTTACTCATTGAAGTGGTGGCCACTTATTCTCGTGCAGTGGGGATGTCCTTCGGATTGGACAAATGTGCTGTCTTTCATCTCAAGAGAGGGAGGCTCGAGGATGGGGAACGAGATATTCAGTTAGTGGATGGAGGCGCCATTCATCATCTTGGTGCTGAGGAGTCTTATCGTTATCTTGGTTTCGATCAGCGATCATTGATCAATGTCGAAACTGTAAAAGAGACTCTTTGCAGTGAATATAAACGGCGACTTCAGAGGATCTGGAAATCAGAACTTTCTGGAAGGAATAAGGTCGCCGCTACTAATATGTTTGCTGTTCCAGTCCTACTCTACTCCTTTGGTATTATCAAATGGAGAAGAGATGAATTAAGAGATTTGGATATCATGACGCGGAAAGTGATGCACCTGCATCGCAGTCTTCATCCTCGGTCTTCTACGCCGCGATTATATTTTCCTCGCGATGAGGGTGGGCGTGGCCTCTTGGGATTGGAGTGTCTTCATGACCGCTTAGTCCTTGGTCTCGCGTCTGATGTTTGGGAAAGTGTGGATCCACTCTTGGTCTTCGTGCATAATCACGAACTCCGGGGAGTGGGAGCACATCTGTACAAAGCAGCAAATCGTGCCGCTGAGTCTCTCGGTTTAGAGTTCTGTTTGCATTCTGGGGATATTTCCGTAAATTCCATCGTGCGGAAATCGAAGCTCCAGCGTAAGCAGATCATCAGAGCTGCTGAACAAAACGCGTTGTTCCAGCAACACTTAGCCAGGCCTATGCATGGCATGTTCTTCAGACATGTGCAAGAACAGGGTCTGTCGGTCCAGCTGACATTCAACTTCCTCAAGTCAGCTGGTCTGATGTCAGAAACTGAGGGATTTATTTGTGCGTGCCAGGATGGTGTCATAAACACCCTCGTTTATCGTAGCCGTATTATGGGCCTCGAGGTCCCGGACACTGCATGCCGGGCCTGCAAGAGGGCACCAGAGACGCTCACGCATATTCTATCAGCGTGTCCGGTGAGAGCAGTCTCAGGATACATCCATCGACATAATGCGGCCTTAAGAGTGCTGTACTATTTCCTGCGGCACTCTTACGCGATAGACAAGACGCCAGTGCTGCCGTATGTACCAGGGGAAATTGAGTCCGTTGTGGTGAATGAGAGATGTAAAATATATTGGAACTTCTCATTTGCCACCATCAGGCCCATTGGAGCAACCAAGCCTGATGTCGTCCTCTATGATTTTGATGACAAGGTCATCTATGTCATCGAATTTTCTGCTCCTGCTGAAAATAATATGGAGCGGAAAGAAGAGGAGAAACGGCAAAAATATCAAGATCTCCTGTTCCAGCTTCGTCAGATGAACCGTGGCTTCAGCGTGAAGCTGGTTGTCCTCATTATCGGTTCTCTTGGAGGCATGAAGCAGTCTTTTGTATCTGAATTATCCATCATTCCAGCGTGTAAGTCTCGTGCTTATCAGTTAGCTGGGCAGATGCAGAAGGCTGTTATTCTTGGATCTCTCCGTCTTTTACGGCAATTTGAGTCTGGACTGCAGTGATTGCTTACCCTCCAGTTGGTGGGAGCGATCACTGTTGTAGAGCGTTTGAATATATTTTCGCTCGCTTGCTGAGTAATCATCGAAGGGGGTCGGAGCCCTCGAAGATTCCTCAGCAATTAATATAGTTAATATATAATAAATAATAATAATAATAATAAGAAGAAGAAGAATAAGAATAATAAGAATAGCTGAGAAACAGAAATAGGTAGAATTATTCAAAAACATTTCAAAATGAGGGATAAACTCCATCTCTCGGCATTTTCCTCAACATTGAATTTGGAAAACTGTATTCACTAATTACCATAAAATATTTTATCTAGTTACTTAAATAATTACTAAGAGAAATCTAAAAACCTGTAAAATCATTTGGGAATTGTTTGGGGGTATTTGGGAAATCGTTTTTACCATTTGGGAAATAGTGTTTAATTTTAAATGAATAAAATATATTTTTCATATAGTTACTTAAATAATTACTAAGAGAAATCTAAAAACCTGTAAAATCATTTGGGAATTGTTTGGGGATATTTAGGAACACGTTTTTATCGTTTGGGGAATAATATTTAATTTTATAAATGAATAAAATATATTTTTCATATAGTTACTTAAATAATTACTAGAAAAAATACGAAAACGCGTAGAATCATTAGGAAATGGTTTGGGGGTATTTGGGAAAACGCTTTTATCATTTGGGGAATAGTGTTTAATTTTTAAATGAATGAAATATATTTTTCATATAGTTACTTGAATAATTACTAGGAAAAATCTGAAAACCTGTAGAATCATTTGGGAATTGTTTGGGGATATTTAGGAACACGTTTTTATCTTTTGGGAAATAGGAATAATTTGGGAATTAGGAGTTCCGGCCATTTTGGTCAGACCAACCATCCAAAAAGGCCTCCTCCGATGACGTATTTCTACCGACGGTAACCACTAGTCAGTAGTTCCGGCCATTTTGATCAGACCGACCCATCAAAATGGCCACTATAGATTTTCAAATGTAATTGAATCATTGTTATTTGTTCGGTAACAGACATTTCTTATAATTTGAAAAAATAATAGACATTCTAACGAACAAGAATATATACAGCTATATAAAGAAAACAAAAGGATATTGGGTTCAACTTTTTATTATAACTGAAACTACATTCCATTCACAGATTTTTACTTCATTTTTTTCGATTATTTATAAATAATTGAATATTCTACACATACATTAATCATTTTCCACTGATCTTAGGTGCACCGCAAGGAGGACGAGTGGAGCCGGCGCGATTCATCACTGTGAATCGAACGAGGAATGATTTTTTTTACATGGATTCGCACGCATACGAATTCAAGATAAATCTTCCTGTACCTGAAGGGGTTGCTGCTGCAGAATGGCTCCGACGAGGATTTCGCACTGTTTACGACAGAATGCGAGAAACAGCAAGAGCCAACATTGATCGCATCATCTTCAAATTCAGCGCTGGAGCCATGGAGAAACCTGGATATTGTAATGTAACGCGACTGGACGACTTTACTTTTGAACGCTTCTGGGAACACATTGACGCAGTTTGCCAAAGTGCCCGTGTTTATAACGCGTTAGATCAACACTTGACTCTCGAATATTCACTTTTAAGATCAGTTCGCGGTGCGTGTGTTAAAGAAGGATTTAACGATCATCGTAGACAGAGTACTTATAGTATCGATAATGAAGATAATTTATGCTTTCCGCGATCACTAGTAGTCGGATTATACTTAGCGAAAATGCATCAAAAAAAAAACGAAAAGAGAAAATAAAGAATGGATGGAAATCAGTGATGCACGAAGAGATCTCCAACGAAATCGCGCGATTGACCTATCAATAGCCGCTGGAGTGAATGTACCTGATAAGGGATGCGGTATGAATAAGATTCGAGAGTATCAAGAGTATCTGGCACGAGAGGAAAAGACTGCGATTCATGTTTATCAATGTTTCAATAATTGTAAGAATACAGAAAAGATTTATGATGGTGGTAAGCGTGTTAAAGAACTGGGTTATGAAGTTAAACATATCGTTTACATCGCATATTACGCAGACTTTCATCATTATGAACCGATAAGGTGTATTCATCGATTTTGCAATAAAGCATTTCGGGACTGGTGTAACTAATGTGAGAAAGGTTTTCATAAAAAAGACATTCATCGCTGTCCGAAAAAATGTCCAAATTGTTTCACTGTACCTGTTTGTGTGAATGAAAATGTTAAAAAATGTTTCGATTGTCGCCAAGGATTCAGTAATGACGCATGTTTTGCTCATCATAAAGGAGCACGAAGTTTTAACGCTCAACATAGTATTTGCGATGCCATGAAAATTTGTAATGTTTGTTCAAATTTACAAATCGTTGGTAAAACTCATCACTGCGGGAAAAATTGGTGCTCGATTTGTGGTGAATATCGCCCCCCTGGACACAATTGTTTTATGAAAAAAAGGATGTTTTTGAAGCGAAAAAAAATACAGTTAGAAAAAGAAAATGTGAAGCATTTGTATGCTATGATTTTGAAACTCGTCAAAATGAAGTAATCGAGGAAAATGGTCGCACTATGAAAGTCCACGTTCCAAACTACTTTGTAGCTCAAATTACTTGTGAAGTGTGTGCTGACTTACCCGATAATGATATTTGTGAAGTTGATAAACGAACAACTGTCGTAAGCCCTTGTTATGTGTGTCCCATTCGCGAATATAAACATCATGGTGATAACGCGGTGACGAAATTCATCGAAGTTATTTCAAATTTGAAGAATTTCTATAAAAAAGTTATTTGTATTGCACATAATGCAAAAGGTTATGACGCTCAATTTATATTGCGTGCTTTGATAAAAGAAGAATGTGAAGACATTGAAATAATTCTTACTGGAACGAATGTCATGTTAATACAGTATGATAATGTAAAGTTTATAGATAGTTTGAATTATATTCAAATGCCGCTCGCAGCTTTTCCGAAAACGTTTGGGCTGACAGGAATTGCAAAGGGGTATTTTCCGCACTTCTTCAATAGAAGGGAAAACCAGACATACGTGGAGCCAATGCCTGATCGAGAAACTTTCGGAATCAGAGCAATGAATAAAAAAGATTTGAAAGACTTTGATGACTGGTATAACGCGCGCATTAGTGGAAATTATGTTTTTGATTTTAAAAAAGAACCTGAGCTGTATTGTGTACAGGATGTTTTCATTTTAAGACGATCGTTAATGCTGTTTAGGAATATTATAAAAAATATTGGCAAAATTTGTCCTTTCTTGAAATGTGTAACTATTGCGTCCACATGCATGGAAATTTTCGCTGTCAACTTCCTCAAAAAAGATCAGATTGGTGTTGTCCCGCGAAGTGGTTACAGACTAGCTGAAAACCAATCACGAGTGGCAATTGAGTGGCTCATGTGGGTAGAGCATTCAGAAAATATTAACATTCAACATGCAGGAAGAACCCGAGAACGTATATTGAACGGGATCAAACTGGATGGCTATCGGGTTGACAATCAAGAGAAAGAATATGCTTATCAACTTCAAGGGTGTTACTGGCACGGTTGTCACGATTGTTATCCACAAAATAGAGATAAAGCTTTGAAAGATGGTGGAACTTTTGACAGTAGATATGTAAACACTCAAGCTCGCAATATTACGCTATTACTCTATGATGTAGAGTTGATAGAAATGTGGGAATGTCAGATTGAAAGGGAAAAGAAAAACAATAAACAGTTACGGGATTATGTCAACTCAATTGACGTGCAAGTGTTTGTACCTCTCGATCCAAGAGATGCGTTTTTTGGAGGGAGGACGGGTAACGCAGTGACATATTATAAAGCGAAACCTGGAGAGAAAATTCGTTATGAAGATGTTTGTTCCCTTCATCCCTATGTTCTGAAAACGGATAGTTTCCCTATAGGTCTTCCTGAAGTTTATCTTTAAGATCAAATAAATCAGATTTGCCCCAATAATGATATTTCTAACATTGAAGGGCTAATAAAGTGTCGTGTAGTAGCACCACAAAATTTGTTCCATCCGGTCTTACCTGTTCGCGCTCATAATAAATTATTTTTCCCTTTATGTAGGACATGTCTTGAAAATTTATTCGAAACTGATTGTCCCCATACACACGTCTCTGAACGAAAATTTCTCGGGACATGGACATCAATTGAATTACAGTTAGCTGTTGACAAGGGGTACAAAATTTTATCTATCAGTGAAATATGGAAATATGATACAGTGAAACATAATCCAGGTAGAGGTGAAGAGGGAATATTCACAGCATACATTGATGCTTTCTTAAAAATTAAACAAGAAGCTTCAGGATGGCCTGCTGAATGTAACACTACTGAGTTGAAGGATCAGTACATTGAAGAATATGAAAGAGTTGAAGGGATTCGTCTGAATCGTGAGAAAATTGAGAAAAATCCTGGTTTACGTGCAGTTGCTAAGTTATGTTTGAATTGTCTTTGCGGTAAGTTCGCACAGCGAGATAACTTGACTAAAACATCAGTCGTTACAACTATAGAACGATATAATGAAATAATTTTAGATCCTGAAATAGAAATTAAAGCAATGATTGAAATTGAACTGACAAAAATGTTGATAGCTTGGAGAAATGTCAAAGAGGCTTTAGAAATTTCACCGAAAACGAATGTAGTTGTAGCAGCTTTCACTACAGCCCACGCACGGAAAAAATTGTATTCTTATTTAGATGCACAAGGAGATAAAGTTTTGTATTATGATACAGATTCAATTATTTATAAAAGTATGAATGAGACTGATAGATTACCTTTAGGAAATTTCCTAGGTGACTTAACAGATGAGCTGGAAGGATATGGGCCAGGGAGTTATATATCTGAATTTGTATCAGGAGGTCCTAAATTTTATTCTTATATTGTAGAACAATCCGATGGTAATATTGTAGAATGTTGTAAGATGTGTTACGGCTACGCGAGGGTTTTATATCAGTTAACGGTTTGATTATGGGATAATATTATTTGATGATGACCGTGACTGATTGCGGATTGCGATTTAGCCGCAAGAATTAAAAGAAAGGATCTAGGAAAACTAGAATATTCGTGTCTTTTAATCCATTTTAATTTAATTAGTTGGGAACGTGATCGTTCGGGTAAAACACTAAAGTGTACGATGATGGCAACAGCTTAAAATCCTTGGGAATCACTTCGATTATTGATAGACTATGTCGAGAGGAGTTTTGTTATTTTGTGTTAATCAATTAGGATGGTTAGTAGAAAAGAAAAACCACGGTAACGTACCACACACCAGGTTAGTATTTATTAGAATAATTTTTCGGTGCAATAATGAGAAAATAAACTCGTGGAGAACCCATTCATTAAAGAGAAAAAAGGAGTTTCAAGTAAAGAATGTAAAAGGGATAGATTTTAATAATTTGGTTAACTTACGGTTTGTTGGGGCAAAATACAGGGATTCAGAGAAAGGAGTCTGTAGTGAGCTCAGGTGGCTGTATTGTCACTCGGCAGGTGGGCTGGTCTTTGCGGATGCTCCCTTGTTACCCAATGTGGGTCAGTTCCTCTCTACAGGTCTGGATGGTCTTCGTTGCAGATGATGATGAGATGGGTTGTCCAAGGGGGATCACAACGATTTGAAAGAAGAATTACTTGGAATATCTCGAATGTTCTATCGCGATACCGAGAGGCAGAGATTCGATGTGTATGTCGAAAGGTTGAAGATATGACTGCCCTGAGGTTGGTGAATTTTTCCCTTATATAGAGGGTTCTTTGGTAGGGTAAGTCATTTTCTGTCCTTTTCTGTTTTTTGAATGTGTTCCAGGTGGCTCCCTTAATTTTCGATAGAGTGCCTTTTCCGAGTAATTGTACAGTTGATCCACTCATAAATATCGCCATTTGTGTACATTTCTCTAGCTGTGTCTATGAGAGTAGGTGGATTGAGTTGAAAGAAATGCTTGACAGTTCTCGTCGTAAATTTCTTCTCTCTCTCTAGTTTTTCGCTCTGTCCTCGTCCTTTTTCCGAATGTCCTGATTTTATGACTCCCCAGTCAATGAGAAATTCAACATTTCATTTGTAAAAGAGGATTGTTGGTACATCTCTCTGCCTAGATGTGATTGTTGGTGACGAATTCTCGCGTTTCTCTCCTTTCAATTTGATTTTATGTCAAATTGACCAATCACGAGCGTCTTGGTATTTCTTCTGCATCACTTGCCGGGCAACCTGCAGGCTGCTTTCCCATTTCTTTTGTGACAGATTATGTCCTTTCACCGTCTTTTCTTGGGTGTATTCCTTTCATGGCTGGTTTTCTTTCTTGCTTTTCTTCTCACATTGCTGCCTTCTTTACCACCTTGTACTATTTTCATAGTTTCATGTGGATTTTACCAAGGCACATAACACCTCCGGGGGGCAAGAATAACGAGGTCCTCCTCGCTTCATCTCAATGAATTAACTTGTAGATCTCTTGATGTTGCTTGCCCTGCGCCTTTGCTCACTACAGACATTTATTGGATCAATTGGGTAGGAATAACAGGGGACTTGATTTTCCACGAGAGAATTCCCTTATTAACATTAATCATTATAGATTTGGAGTACACACATTATATAATTATAATTTGTCAGGGGTTACATTTGAAATTATGCAATTATTCGCATGATACATATTCACAATACATATATTCTTTTCAGAAGTCATTCTCTTTTTTTTTTTTGAATTTGGCATCTTTGTGATTAACATTCTGCTATTGCTACTAAAGATATATAAATAATGATCGTTATTAATTCGATTATAATAGATCTTAATTCCTACTTTTCCCTAACCCCTTTTGTATATGTATGCATATGGCAGTTTCATATGAAGTTTACTATTTTCCTATTATTACCAATTTTCTACATAAATCTTTTGACATATATATATTTATATATATATATATATATGTATACATACGGAAAAATAACTTATTTTGATAATATGCCAGTGATTTAAGAATACAGTATTAGGGAGTTATAAAGGTTGAGGGAAATACATACGGTTTTCTGTATTCTTTCCTAGCAATAATGCTTCTATTATAAATTTACCCCTTTTTTTTCATAAATTCGGGTAGTGACTAAAATTATAGAATTATAAATGTAAATTTTTTCATTTGATTATATTAATCAACTCAAGAGCAAGGAAGTTAAGGGGGATTTTCATTTTGTTGTATCCAATTTTTCTTCCCCCTTTTTTGTTTTGTTTACTGAATCAAACTTCTGTCTCTTCAGTTGTAATTGAAGGTGTTTGTTTGAAGCTACTATTACATGGCTTTGGAGAAGGTAATTCATCATACACAGAGTTTGGTATTGAAATTAAGGCAGTTTCGGGATAATCAAACATACTAAACTGTATACTGGGAGTGAAAAATCCATACTCCTCATCAGGTATTTCATTAAGGGGGTTTTGCTCATTTTGTTCATTGGCCTCAGTCCTTTTTGATGAGTTTGGTTCCTTGTTACAGGCCTTTTTACATGATTCCATTATTTCACATATGGTTAGACTGAGGGCAATCACAAAAGCAATTATTGCCATTAATTTCCAATACCAGGCTGGCTCCATCTTAATTATGGTTAATTGCTTAACAGGCTCGGGTAATTTTGTGCGGACTAATAAAGATAATGGGATTGAATTGGATTTTCCCCAATTTTCACTTCCTCCAAATACATCTAAATATTGATCTATTTGAGGAAATACCTCTTGAATATTTAATGTTAAAGATGGTGAAACGTCTTTCACATGACTCGTACCAAAAGCAGGGTCTTCGTTAATCAGGGAAAGTTCCCCGGTCTGAAAAGAACACCCTGTATACAAGGTTAGCTTACCATGCTCTTGTAATGTGAGAGAAGTTTCAGGTAAATGTTCGCAAGTAACATTACCAACTGTCGGTTCCTTTACGCTATACAACCAATTTCCTGGACGTTTCAACGGGATCCATATATTTCCAGGCGTCATTGTTAACAATATATCACAAAAATGATATGATTCAATGCTCTCGTCTCGATATAATAATGCTTCACAGGAATTGGATGTGTTTAGGCTATAAAGAGCATGATGTAATTGACAGGCTAGATTTAATCCCACCGGAATACAGAATCTATCAATCTCCTCTTGATCAATATTAGCGTATTGATTAGCTGAATCCGATACAATAAAATATTTCGAAGCTGTCTTTACGGAAGCGAACACCTGGGTTTTATTTTCAAAATATTGTGTGATTGGGTGCGGATGTAACTGATAAAATTCGTAATTTTGGGATTGCAGTAGAGGAATTTTCAGAGAAATCACGACCTTTCCTTTGTGAATTATTATTTTCATGGTGGTGATTTCCCTTAATTGTGTCAGTCCGAAATCTTGTGTGGGAAGGAAGTTGTAAATGGGATAGTCTTTCTTTGAAATTTCTTTCAAAACTTCTCGTAAAACCTCAGGTAAAAAGGTCAATGGGTGAATGAGGTTCAACTGAGTGTAGCCGATGACTTCGTTTATGCCTTTTAATAAAGTCATACGATTATGGATCTCATTGTCCACTAATTGTATCAAGTCCGCGTAATCACGTAATGCTTCACCCTTCGGTCGTTTTGAGTCCGTGATTTTTTCAATCACTTCTCTTATCTGAATTCGTGAAAAATTCAATTCTTCAATTATTCTGTGAATTCCGGAAACTATGTGCATGGTCTTATGAGTCTTGTCACTTTTGTTACTATCATGTCTTAATGGTATTGTGGAATCTAAAGTCTCAAGTTCCATTGGGGTTAACCTAGAAGAGAAAGCAGAGTAATTAGCATAGCGAGATATTTCGAAAGGTCTAATGTATCCAATTATTTTTTTCCAAAGCGTGATAATGTCGGAATCTGCATTTTCCCATTGTTTCAGTCGATGCCAATAAATGCTACAAAGGATTTCAAATTCTTTACAAGGATCTGCATAATTTTTAGCAATCACTTTCAAAGGGTCAGTATGTAAATAGACTTCTTGAAGATCAAAAGAAGTCATAATAGTCCAATGCCCTGTGATGAACCTCATTGATCCTAGTCCCTCGAAGTATAGTCCAGAAGATGACAGTTCTGATATATCAGGTTCTGGGATTGTCTCTCCTGGTATAAGAGAATAATGCAGCATCAGCAGGCCTCCGATTATCCACATGTTTTGACCTAAGTAAAATTATTTATGTTTTTCGTAGATTTCCATAGTCTTTATAAGGAGAAGAAAGAAACTGTAAACATGGTTTTATTAGTAGGTTATTATTGAACAGTAGAGAAATTACTCTTGAGATTTTTTTTTTTTGTTAGTGAATGAGATGCATTGTTAGAGGGTTCTTCCACTAAGTTCATCTATCTCTACTAGAGTCATAGAAAACGTAAAAAGATTCTTGATTTAGAAAAGTTAAGGTGTAGCAGCAAGAATCTTTTTGGTGCCAGTTACTAGTCTTTTGTGAAATTTCGAACAGCTGCTGGTCATCGTCGCCCCCTCTCTTCCCGTTTAACAAGTGGGGACGAAATTTCTAACCCCAGGGATTCTCGGTCGCCGAGTCCATAGTTCTCAAAGAAATTTTCTCCATAACAATGTGTTTCTGTAGTCTCGTTTATCCCCCTTCTTCTCTATTTGAAGCTATGTATATATTTATAGAGGGAGCCCTGGGGAGAGTAATTATTCTCCCTTCGATATTCAGATTACTCTCTGATGCGGAATATTTATTGATAATAATTTCCCTGTTTGCTTCCGATTTATTATATTCTACCATTTTTCTTAGGAACGAACAGTCAACTCAGTAAGATGAATTAGCATGTTTCCCTTTCCCTTTCTTGTATCTTTTTACTTCAATTAATTTATTCAATTTTGTTTGTGCAAAGGTCAAGGTAGAAATGAGTTTTTTTTCCTTTACTACAGATTTTTTTGTTTTGTGCACATTTTATTAATATTCTTCCCCTCAAATTTCATTTCTCAGCGCATACAAAGTTTGTTTTTTTTTCTTTTTTTTTTTTTTTTTTTTTTTTTACAATTTAAACACACATAATCAAGATATATTTTTTTTTCAATTTAAACACACATAATCAAAATTTTTTTTTTCAATTTAAACACACATAATCAAATTTTTTTTTTTTTTTTTTTTTTTTTTTTTTTTTTTAAATTAAACACAATTATTAATTTCAGCATGTGTGCTGACAAGGAAAAACATCTATTACGTTGTTATTACTATGATTAATAAAAATGTTTCACTATTAACTAAAAAAATTTTTGATTAGAAAAGAAATGTCGATACATATTTTGATGTTTCACGGTGAAAATACATTTATTATTTATTCAATTTCTATTATTAAGATTATTATTATTATCAAAAATTTTGAATTATTATTATAACGTTTATTAAGTTTGTTATGAACCTTTTTTTTTTAATTCATCCTCGATTGTTTGGACTCACATTCTTTCTCGAACTGCCACTCCCTATGTCTTTTCCTCCAGGGTTGTCTTTGGGGCACTCCGTCATAACGCTCGTGCTCCGGGATGGCGTAATCATACTCGTACTCGCACCAACGTTCATCAGGTTGTCTGACGTCACCAGGTGCTGGCGTATAAGTCTCTCCATAGGAAAGTCGATTCAGGCTAAATATATCCGGAAGCTGCTCTGTTGTATCACGCGCACTTTCATCGGTTCCGTCAAATCCCCATAGCCACATCGTTCGGTTCCTCAAAGCGCTCCTTTCCGTACTATCCTGGATCGCAATTTTTGCCATAGCGTTCTGTAGCTCATCCTCCAGATAAATCGTCCAGGCAACTATCTCTTCAAGCGTTACGTGACTTAATGGAAGTTGTGGAATCATTTGACGCAACAATTTACTTCGCACTTGTGACCAATGACACCTACTCAATGCCTTCCTGAACGACTTCTCCTCTAGAAGTTGGGCAAAAGCGATTACCAACAAGCTTCGTGCCATTATTACCGTCGCGGAAAAATAATAAAAGATATATATTTTTTGATTTTACACGAAAAAAAATTCTTACGTGTGTTTTTTTTTTTGACGGTTTGTTCCCGGGAAAGTCTGGGAAAGAACTGCTTTCTGAAGGTTGACCTTTTTCTTTCGTAAAAAAAAAATAGAGGTGGGGAGAAAAAGGACATCATGAAGGAGGGGTATACGTGAGAGGAAAATTCACTGTCCCAGCGAAGGATCTGTGGGCGTGTAAATGTGTTCGAGGATATAATATAAGGTAAAGGTACACTCAAAGCGTAAGGGGAAGAATAGGTGCATTGTCGTAGAGTATTTTTATAAATCTAGACTGTCTAAAGCATGGTCAAAGTCGACGTTGAGATCAGCAGTTTTTGGTGTTTCTGGAGGTAATTCAAATTCACATTCTTCGTCTTTTTCTGTTGGAAGTCCCACGACATCTATCTCGAGTTCTTCATCCGTGTCTGGCGAGGTTTTTTGAGAATTTGTTTGTGGTAGTAATTCACTATTTCCTCCACTAAATTTTTCGAAACACGTGTTGTCTTTTATTGTAGATGAACTACTTGTATCATTCGAGGATAAGTGGAGGCGGTTGATGTCGAAGCACGGAGCTGGTAAGACACCATGGGAAGTAGATGGTGTAGAGATTCCTATTGTCATTCTATTGACATTAGCTCCTCCTGGGCTCGTCACCAGATTATTTTTCCATGGAGTTGGCGATGCAGTATGCACGTTTCCATAACTACTCGGCGGTGATACGCTTCCGTCGGAATCTTCGGTTGCGTGTACACGAGTTTTTACCCACATGTGAGGCGAGAATATTGGTGGTGCCGAGCGTCGTTGCCAGATCCGTAAGATGCACTCGACACATCTATCCCCCGGTTTTAATTCACCTACAGTTTTTACTTTGCAGATGTGGCAAATAGGTAGGTAAAGATTCCAAGGGGGAGGCACATAATGAATGTTATTCCGCATCAACCGTGTGTTTCTAGACTCCACTACTGCGCAGTCATCGCAATAGAGCGACCTATAGTCAGTGAATCCTGTCATGGTGACGCAGGTAGTTGCTGCCAATTCTGCCCAAAGTATCCGTATCTCCGTTAAGTCGGGGATATTGTAAATTAATTGGGAGAGATAACTTTTGGCACGGTGTCTTGGATTTCTCTCCATTTCCTGGTAGTCCTATTAAAAAGAGTACGCAAAATATTCCGAGTGTTTATCATGATTGTATTATCTATCATTTTAAGAGTTATGCTTTCCCCAACCATGCTCTAAATTTTATGCAAAATTAAATTAAATATATTTTATTATAAGATTACCCAAGAATATTTCTAAGACATTTATACGCGTGCAAAAGAGTCTTCAAAAGATATATATATTTTTTTTTTTTTTTTTTTTTTATTTATTTATTTTTTTTTTTTTTTTTTTTTTTTTTTTTTTTTTATATATATATATGCGACATATATATGCGTGTATTTAAATTTCATCGTGCAATCAAATTGTTATAATTCAAACGTGCGATATAGGATTATCAATCAAGAATCGTAATCATGGATTTTAGCCGAGTCATTTCCGTGTATAATACCAATTGAATAATATGTGTATATTTTTTTCCCTTTTTTTTTTTTATAGTTTCTTTAATAATATGTCGCGACCGGAGTTATCACATGTAACTCGGGGTATAGGTGATTTTCTGTGCTGTTATTTTCTTTTGGTGCTGATATATTAGTTGTCAGAGGGATCTCTTCTTTGTGTGATTCTATATTCTCTTCGTGTTTTCCTTCATATCGTTTTTTAAAATGCAGGAGGAAGTTCGAAACTGAGTCCCATAATGCTCCTAGGAGCCATAAACTCCATCCAAAGGCTCGATGTAACGCTACTCCATGAATTATAGTATCCACTGCAAATTTAACCAATTTGATGATCATGAAGGCTCCAATCATTCCTGCACTTATGGTACCAAATCCTGTCAACCATCCCCATAATTTAGCTGAAGCTCTTTCTGCAATTTTCTCTAATGAATTATTATCAATCAGATGGGCAAATGAAATTCCTGGGCTGTTTATCTGTTCTCCTAATGATCCGCGGGCTAAAGTATCAAGGACAGCACTCTGTTCTTCAGCAAACATCAAGTGATCCTGTAGCTTTGACATATCTTCAGCCGAATATATTCCGGAAGTGGCTAAGTCCCTTATACTTTCATATTTCCACGTGGGTTTTGTCATAGGTTCGAGTTCCACGGGAACTGGCGCACGATCTGGTTCTGGGTTAAGTTTCACCCATTTTCCATCGATTTGATACATAGGTGATATGAATGAGTTACAGTCCACCTTTGGGCTTCTCTTCAATAAAATGTGTGTGTTCGGTGTTACGAACATAGTCTCATTATTGAAGATTACTGGTAAATGACTGTAACATGCGGTTGAACGTGCAAGTGTCACCGGAACCGGAATACATTTTATAATGTGGACCACTTCCCCTGCTAGATTGGCCATGTAGCCACGTTCTCGCATCAATCTCAATGCGAATTCAGCAGGTCTAGAGTGTGCAATTAATAACGAGTTCTCTATTACTTGTCTCTCTAACTGACATTTCTGGGTGAGAACGTCCATGTACAGGTCTTTAAGCTGTTTACCAAAGTGTTTTTCCACGTATATAAATTTGCTATTCACATATGCCATTAAATCCAAGTTATTAACTGAAATTGGTACCCGTGTTTCCTTTACGTTCTCTTTTTTTATTTCTAGAATAAAGAGTTTAGGGTGTTCTGTCCGGATTAATTGATGGTCACAAACCCATTCCATTCCTCGTCGTGCTAATCCAAAGGCTATTTCACCATTACGTACCGAGTAAATCTCTTCAACGTCATGTGAGCTAGTTGTGTTATCATAAACCTTTTGGATTGGTCCCTCATACAGCACATCGTACTCGGAGAAAGAGCATTTATTATTGGGAACTGAATTCCAGAAGATTCGACTTCCATCATGATCCATGCAGGAATTTGCGGTGAGTTTGCAGCGACGCCCTTGACGCAGATATACCTCATTGTCGTCTATACTGACTGGTGCATAATAATTTTGTAGCATAATCTCAAATTTTGCTTGAACCACCACGCCGCTCCAGGATCCTTCATGATCGGAGTAAGGAGCGCCACTACAGGTTCCGTCGGATTGAACAGTTCCAGCGATCGTTGTTGTTCTGAAAATTGTGTCGTTATGTCTTAGGCCAGTGAAGAGTGTTTGGTCGAATCTATAACTCTGATATTTGTGCATATCATGACAAACTTCTGAGGTAATTTCTTGAAAATATTTTGCTATGCCATTATGGACTATTGAGTTATGGGATCCTTGTCCGCAATAATAGATGATCCGGTCTATGGAAACGCGACAGAGTTCAACGTGGACATTCCCAAATCGCGCTAGTTGTAACAAGCGCACATACGTCTCCGTTATCACTGGTTTTCTCGCTGTTATATGGCATTGTTTGACATCTAGTAGAGATATCGTTGTCATGTTGGCGTTCGAGGCTCCGCAGTCGTAAGCCACGAAACCTTGGGCGGCTTCAAGAATCATTATTATTGTTAGTAATCGTAATGGCCACATCTGAAACAGAGCATTATTTTTGTTCACGATTGGTGGTTTACCTCAATCTTATGGCCATGTTACCGGGCTTTTCTCTTCGTACTCGGCTCCTTATTATTTTTGAATTGAGTTTTTTTTTTTGTATAAAAAAAATTTTATAAGGTTTGTGGATAAAATTTTCTACACGATTGTTTCATATATTGGTTCTGGTGAAGTTTCATGCATATGTCCAAATCTCTTGACCCATTGACGCAATTTCTCTGCTCGATTCAAGGCGCACTCATACTTTACGTGACGCTGGATTCCATGGAGGATACACTGAGCCTCCGTTTCTGGTAGATCAATTATGGGAGGTACTACAGTACCACTTTCTATAATCTGACAGGACATAAATTGCTCTAAATATTCGACATTGTGACGGCCTTCTATATACAGTTTTATTATCGTATGAGCCATCCCATGTAATAGCTCTTCAATTCTTCCCAGACTTGCCTCTCCATCTGTCCACTCGATTCCGTGGTAAAGTCGTGTTTTAAGCCGATTTTTTGCGAGTATGCTCCGGGGCAACTGGTCAACAGTATAAGGAGGCTTGACTGTCCAATGAGCGTGATAATGGCGTTCTACAGAAATGATTGCTATCTCCTTGGGGTAGTAATATCCATTCTTGTCTGTTAGTGTTTGGATGTCGGCCACGTAAGTCTGCATTGTAGGTGCCTGGTTTTGAAAAGTATTTTTGTGGGTATGTAGATTTATGTGAGTAACTTATAATTTTTCTTATTTAATATTTTCCCACCCCATTTCTTTTTTAAGATGAATTTGCTATTTCTACTACTAGCCGTGAGATAATCGTTAAGGCACAGGTTTCAGAAACATGCATGGATAATTGACGTGGGTATTTATCATTGTTTGTCCGTGTTTTTATGGGAAGCGTCTTCGCGGATATAGTTCCCGGCACGTGGCTAGTTAGCCACATTAGTGCATCCATTCCATGAGTATATATGATTTCACTTTTGTGCGTTACTTCTCGTATTTTCCGTTTGCTTTCCTCATAAGTGAGACTATCTCTCAACCTTCGGACCCTGGGGTCTCGGATGAATAGACAACGTCTGATAGCGATATGAATGTTTTCCAGGAAGGTGTGCGGGTGTACGAACCAATGGTGTATCTCTTGACGTTCCAAAGAGAGTATTGCTACTTCCTTCAAAGTTTTTTCCTCGTTAAACTGTAGTACGATGTAGAAAGCGCCGGTGGTCATTGCCTGGTGGAAATAAGGTTGATGCTATATTTTCGGTCGTGACTTTGTTAATGTTTATGTTCTCCTAAGAAATTACGACAGGAAGGACAATAGTGGTGAGTCCCCAACCAAGAGTTGTTACAATAAAGGCAGGGAATGCAGAGGCAAAGTCCGATGAGAGCCATTAATACCGCGGTGACGTGGGTTTTGAAACTTGCTTTCTTTTTTATTCGGGTATTCACGTAACCATGGCAGTAATCGCAGAATTTCCAAATTGGTTTCGGCCCATATGCGGTAGAGGGGTTGACACTGGCATTTCTCATTGTGTGAATGGTCCCTGAAGTACTTGGTTCTGACATGGTGAATCCTATCGGCTGAGATTTAGCCATCGAGTTTTGGTTTTGGATTTTGTTTATTTCGGTCACGTTTGGATTCATTTGTTTCCTGTAATAGTTGAATTTCGGTCTATTATTATGTGTTTTTTGTTAAATTTTCTGGGTAAGCAGTCCCAGGGAAAGGAAGTACCAAGGATTCGTTAATTAAAACCAGCTACTCAATGTTTTTAAAGCGGTTTTGACACACTCATCATGCATTTTCGTCAATTTCTGTGTTGGGTACATATTAAGGATGTAACGACAATTTGGTCTTCTCAAAAAATGTTTTGCTAATATGTTTCCTTCTAATTCATCGGAGTCGAAGTGGGCTCCGCAGTGAAAGCAATCCATTCCTCCCTGACTTCCCGGAAAAAATCCCGCACTAGCCAATTCTGTTGATCGTTCTCTGTCTCCGGTCATTTTAAAAAAGATTATCTCTCGTTGACCAACTTCTCTCCATCTAGGATGAGCTGGTTGACAAGGGTATGGTATGAGGAATGCAATATGAGGTAAAGATTCGTGAATCTCGTTAATGGCCTTTCTTTTACACCCTTTTTGTAGTGTCCGTGTAATCATTCTTCGAGTCATAATGAGGTAATCGTCCATTTTAATTTTTTTGTTAGTCCTGAAAATTGACGATAATACAATTGAAAAAAAAATTTTTTTCTTTTTTTATATCCCAGCTCGTTTGCACTGGGGATTAGTTTTACAATGCCTATTTCTAACGTTATCGCCTGGCAACCATAGTCCCATTTTAATCCCACAATTAAAGCATTTAACTTGATCATTCATTCCTGTATAAAAGAATCCTTCTTCTACTAATTCTTCTGGTCTTATTGTGTCAGATGACCAATTAAAGAAAGAGTGCATGCGCGTTTCTTTAAGGCGGAATTCCGGGTGTGAACATTTTCTCCCATTGATTATGAAATCCTTTGGTTTATCAAGCGGAATAGGGTCGCTCTGGGGCAGTCTTGGCGCCTGTGTTTCCAGTAGAAACTGCTTCATCTTCTGCACATTCGCCCATGAACATTGGAATGTTTTCCCATCTCTTGATAGTTCCCTATGCGTCGGGCAAACTTGTTCCATTGGTCCCGAGGCCTCAAGATAAGGTAATCTGTTACTCAAGGCTATGTATTTCTGACCAGGAGAGGCTCTCAATATAGCACAAAGTGCTTTATTGTAGACATAAACTGTAGTTATTTCTGCTGGAATGCCTAGGCACAACATGTTTATGTAATTTGGATTGACACCTGGGAGATTCCAGTTCAGTCCGTGTTTTTCTTTTGTGAGCCACATATTTGTTATTTGCGATTGGGGATTGAGGTGTTCCCATTCGAAAGGTGGTGCCATGATGGTGTGAATTTCCATGGAGGAGTCCAAGGCACTCCAAGTTACCTCTTTTGGTATCATGAATCCTCGATTATCAACGAATCCTTGAACATCCATGACTATAGCTGGTAATGTTCTCGAGTCGTTCATTGTGTTCTGTAACCGACCGAACCGAAACACAACAAATTGTGGATTGCGAAATGCGGAAATTAAGAAGTAATAAAAATAAAAAATAGATAAAAAAAAAAAAAATACATTAGAAATTTATGACGTCATTTCTCATGGTCCCGTATATCCTTGTGGTACATACGCGATTTTTAGACGGTTCGAGTGAATTACTTTCGTCTGGTTTGATTTAACTTGTATTTTCACGTTACCATTACTCATCATTTGTTTAATTAAATAGGGGCCAGTGTAGTGATCGTCAAGTTTTCCTTTTCTAGCCTCTTTCAATAAATAAACCCAATCTCCTGATTTGAATTCCTGAGCGTTTACTCGTTTATCGTAGTATTTCTTTGATTTTTCCTTTGCTTTTATCAAATGCTCCCTAGCCAGGTACCGAATATCCTGTAATTTAGTGATGAGTCCTTCGACATGGTCATGATAAGTTTTCAGTTTCTTATACGAAAATGCCGAAGGTAATCGAGCTGTCCGGCCGTAAAGTAACTCGAAAGGAGTAAACTGGGTGGCTTCATGTACGCTAGTATTGTAGGAAAACATCGCGTAGTTTAGCCATTCGTCCCAATCTTTTTCGCTCGTTGTGAAATGTCTTAAATAATCAGCTAAGACGCGGTGCGTACGTTCCAGCGATCCATTTGTTTGTGGATGATATGCTGTTGTGTGTAATTGTTTTATTTTGAAACACTTTGCCAATGACTTCATCAAACTACTCATGAAGTTTGTCCCTTGATCAGTCAAAATGGTATGTGGTGCGCCGTGTAATGATATGAGATTCTTCGCAAGCGCGTTCGCGACAGTCGCAGCACTGGCCTCGGGAAGAGCGGAAGCCATACAGTATTTTGTTAAATCGTCCTGCATTGTCAATATGTATATATTATCAGCTTTTGTTCTCGGCAGAGGTCCTACTATATCCAGTGCTACTTTGTCAAAGGCATCAATGGACGTATCCGTTATAATCATCGGTTGTTTAGTTTTCATTCGCAGGAGTTTCTTCTTCTGGCAACTAGTACAAGATTTAACGAATTCCCTAACTTCCTTCTTCATTCCGTCCCAACGATATTTTTGCTTCAATCGCCCACAGGTTTTTGTTACCCCTTTGTGTCCACCAATAGTTGACGAGTGGGCTTCTGCAATTATCTCGAGTCTATCTTTCTTTTCTGGAATTTGAATTATGTTTCGACACAGAATGATTCCTATCGTTCCATCCTTGAAAACGTCAGCGATCTTTTGTTTCACTACTGCCCAACTATTTGCATAAAGTCCCGCAGGAGAAATAGAAATGTTGAGTGATTCACACTTATTCTTGTGCAACAGGTTTTTTAGATCATTCAAGATGAATTCCAACGGTATTTTTCCATCCCATATTATTTTATAATACGTTACATGTTTTTCCCGTTGCAACACTATTTCTCCAGGGTTTATTTCCGAGGTTTTGACTTCCCGCAATTTCCTTTGCTGTGATAGTAATTGGGCTCCTCTATCCAAAGGTTCCCCCGAGGTTGAAAGAAAACATGCTATATTTCCAGTTCTCAAGGTTATATTATCGTTTATTTCTGCAACTCTCATGGCTTCAGTGTTTGCTGGTTCTTTGGATTCATCTTCATCTTCCTCACTATCATTCAGGTTTTCATCCTCAATGTCCTGTTCATTTATCGTAGGTAGCACTGGTTTCTCTCTCCTAAGGTTTTCACGGGGTTTTCCTTTTTCTGCTTGGGCATCTCTTGACCTAATTTCATCAAGAGTTGGGGCTTTTGAATTCTTGTCACGGGACCTAAGTCTAGATGAAACCGGTTGACTATCCGGGACAGGTGGTGTTTCCCTTAAGTTATCCATTCTTGCCTCACCCTCGCTGGCTGCAGAGATCGCACCGTGAATGAGAATGTTAACATAAGGCTCCCATTGATGGTTAATTTCTACCACCGGATTTCTCGACAATGCATCGGCATTTAGGTTAATATTCCCTTTTTTATAAATGATTTTGTAATCATATTCCTCTAACTTTATTCGCCAACGCAATAAACGAGACGTTGGGTCTTTTACATTATGAAGCCACACCAGAGGACGATGGTCAGTAACGAGTATAAACTGTTTCCCATAAATATACGGTCGGAAATAACGAACTGCAAATACGATCGCGAGTAATTCCTTTTCAATCGTAGAATAGTTCACTTCGGCTTTATTCAGTACTCGCGAAGCGTATGAGATAGGCAAATCGCGGCCAATTTCTCCCTGACTCAGTACTGCTCCAATTGCGTAATTTGAGGCATCCGTTGTGACAACAAATTGTTTTAAGAAATCCGGGTATTGTAAAATTGGTTCAGTAATTAACTTATCCCGTAGTATATTAAAGGCCTCTTGTTGTGGCGCATTCCATTCGAATGATACACCGTCTTTAAGGAGTGATGTTAATGGTCGAGCTATTTTGGAAAATCCTTCGATGAATCGTCGATAATAACCCGCAAGTCCAAGAAATTGCTTGATGTTTTTGGGGTTTTTGGGGATCGGAAAATCTCGTACAGCTTTTAACTTGTCTGGATTTGGTCTAACTCCTTCATTACTAATTATGTGACCTAAATATGCGACCTCCCTTTTCAAAAACTCGCATTTATCTGGTTGCAGTTTCAGATTTGCGTTCCTTAGTCTTTCGACTAGTTTCTCGAATTTCACACGGTGTTCATGCAATGATTTTGCATAAATTACAATGTCGTCTAAATAAACGAACATTTCATTTCCTTGTAATCCGGTAAGGGTTTGATCCATAAGGCGTTGAAAAGTCGCAGGTGCGTTCTTCAGTCCGAAGGGCATTCTATTATACTCATAGTGACCGTAGGGCGTTGAAAATGCTGTCTTTTCCTTATCCTCTCGTTGCATTGGGATTTGATGGAAGCCAGATGCAAGGTCAAAAACTGAAAAATATCTTGCTCCTCCCAATTGGTCTAGGATCTCATTTATTTGGGGTAATGGGTACGCATCTGGTATCGTCTTTTCGTTCAGAGCTCGGAAGTCTATAACTAGTCTCCATCGCTTATTTCCGTGTGAATTGCTCTTTTTTGGTACTATCCACAAGGGTGAATTGAAAGGAGATTTCGAAGTTGATATTATGCCAGTGTCCAACATCTCCGTAACCTGTCGGTTGATTTCCTCTTTATGGATAAAGGGATATCTATATTGTTTGGCGTTTATTGGGACAGGATCCGTAGTTATTATTTTATGAGTCATCGTGTGTGTAGCACCTAAAGGCTCGCCAGGTATGTGGAAAACATCGTGGGCCTTGGCTATTATTGAATGAACTTCATTTTCTTCTTCTTCATTCAGGTGTTCGAGTCTCAGCAGGGGTTTCAATTTCTCCACTCGATCGATTTCTTCGGAGGTTGTCAAGTGGGAAATACGGTAAGCGACCTGTGGCTTTCCTGACTCTTCGTATTCCTCTAACCTTACCGGTGAACATTTAATGATAACCGGGTTTGATTCCGCGTTTGTAGCCTTTAGATAAATTCTACCATTGCAATTATCAAATACAGCTTCTCCTATGAAGACATTCTCCCCTGTAGGCAATCTGGGCAAATATCCTGACATGGGTGAGTCTAATGCTAAAGTTAAGTATACCATCCTCTCACTTCGTGGTGGTAGAACGATTATGTTCTTCGTATAAAAGGGGATATTTGTATTTTTTAATTCCAGTGTCTCCGTTGCGTAATTTATTCTTGCTGATTGGGAACATAGAAACGGAGTTCCCAAAATTCCATCTTGTTGAGTTAACAATTCATCTCCGACTACATGAAAAGCATATTCCTGGCCGAAAAGAGTGATTTTGACCACTCCTAATGTCACTAAAGCTGCTGATGCGATCCCATTTATGCGACAAATTCTTGATTTATCGATTTCATCGGACGAACTGAGTGCGTTTTCTTTAATTAAATTTATCTCGGCCCCGGTGTCTATCATTAACGTAAAGGGAGTGATTTGTCCGTTCCTTTTCAACACGATAGTTGGTGTATTTAAAGCATTATTTAAATGGTATAAATGGAAACTTCGTTCATGGCCTTGGTCATCGCTGCGGTGCAGTGAGCTGCCTTTTCCTCGGACCGTGCACCAGCTGTCGAGGGGCGGTTCTCGTTTCCCTGATTATCAAATCTGTTTTCACGAGCTTCGTTTCTTTTCCTCGATTCTTGATATTTTCTTTTTCGACAATCGTCTATCGAATGCCCTTTATTTTTGCAATATTTGCATTCTAAAGCTTTAGGAGGATAACCGTGTTTGGCCCAACATTTATCTTCGGTGTGGTTGTCTCTTTTACAAAAATCGCATTTTTTCTTTTCCAGAATAACGTGAACTCTTGCGTCGGATGGTTTTCTTGCAAAATTTTTATTTTTCAGGGGTGGTTGTTCACCCCCTTTGTGGAACGTTGACCATTGACTAGTATTCGCAGGCGTGTGATACCCGTGTAATTCGTCGCGAGCTTGTTTTTCTTTCTCTGACAGTATTGCATCTTGTATGGCCACATCGAGGTAATTGCACCGGTGAACATTCACATTTATGCCCGTTTTCAACCCTCGAACGAAGCAGCGTATTGCTTCTTGCTCCGTATCAGTTCTAAAGGTTTGCTGTGTGCCCCCACTACGTAAATAGGCATTAAAAATGCTTAACATCAATTGACGGGCTCTATTTCCGTATACCACAACTGGTTCATCCATTCCTTGTATTAGACGGCCTAATTTACCCTGTAACTGGGCTAATGACTCTGACGGCGCGAAGAGGTTTTGTAAAAATACTATTAATTCTCTGATAGACGCAAACTGTCGCCCCTGAATTGCATTTTTCGCCGGTCCATGCAATTTATTTCTAATCAATTTTGTCAGATTTGATTCCATTATGGGATCTATTAAATTTCTTGCCTCCTCACACCCTTCGGCGAAAGCCTCAAAGGATGTTGGGTCTCCTTCAAATTCTGGGATAGCGGACAATGCGTCTTGTAAGGTGACCGTCGTTCCTTGCGTAACAATGTAAGATATAGGGGGCTGACCACCAGTGGCTGCTATTGTTGCCTCCTGTGGACTGGTGTTGTCCAGAAAGTTTATTAAGGGACCCGTGAACGACGGAGGAAGATGTGGGTGTGATGGAATTTGGTTCATTTTTCTTTGAGTATTGTCTGGCCATTGAGTTTCATTTTCAAACGAGCTGCAGAGAGGCTGCGAAATTGGATATGAGTTAATCGACTTCATGTCTTTTTGAAGAGTCGTGTTCAAATTAGAATTTATTACACTTGGATTGGTAAATTGAGTTTGGTTCATTGGGTAAGAATTAACATGTACACCCGAATTTGTATAATCATTTGTAAATTGGCTTGCGCTCTTCATGGGAAGGCTTCTACTGGGGCGCGATTTATATAAAGAATTTATATTTGAAAAATTAACCCCAGATTTTAATGCCGAATTCGTGTTACTTGCCTTTGGCGTATGTTTAGGTAAATTAAGATATTCGTCACGTATTACTGGCTTGTGCAAATTCTTGTTTATAGGACTGTCCTTAGAATCAGGCCATTCTGGAGAATTTGGATTATCTTTCTTTTGGTTCTCCTCCAGAGCCTTCGAACTCTCCGGGGTTCGTTTTATTTTAAAAGATTTCTGTAAATGTTCAGCCCCGCGAAAATTAGGAAAGTACTCAAGTAATTGGGCATATAGTTGAGGAACTATTCCCGCTTGATAAATTTTTGCAATAGCAGTTTTATCTGTACATATATATTTATTGATGGCAGACAATAGATCCCTCGGAATATCGCGGTCTTCCCGTATGCGTTTCAAAAAGGTTGCGTTCTGTAAAAGCCCCTCACCCTTTATTGCTAATGCAATATCGTCATGTGTATTTTCCGTTTGAAAATATGAATTTTCCTGGACAACAATATTCGTCACAGGATCTGACATTGCAGCTGGAGAAAGTAAGCCGATTCCATCTTCGATTTGGTTCAATGGGGGGCTATCACTCAGCGCTTTTTTTGGCGGGGTTCGTGCTAATTTTTCCTGACTTTGTAATGGGTTGACTTCCGTCGTAATTGTTAAGTTTCCTGTGTTACTCGTGGATGTTACAGGTATGCTTGCTGCGTTCTCCATCTTTTTCTGCTGTTGGTTCATTTGAGCTCGCGTTACAACCATCTCCCTTTTGAAAACGACCGGGTCCCTGTTCGGGCGCCAAAATTATGTTACGGCTACGCGAGGGTTTTATATCAGTTAACGGTTTGATTATGGGATAATATTATTTGATGATGACCGTGACTGATTGCGGATTGCGATTTAGCCGCAAGAATTAAAAGCAAGGATCTAGGAAAACTAGAATATTCGTGTCTTTTAATCCATTTTAATTTAATTAGTTGGGAACGTGATCGTTCGGGTAAAACACTAAAGTGTACGATGATGGCAACAGCTTAAAATCCTTGGGAATCACTTCGATTATTGATAGACTATGTCGAGAGGAGTTTTGTTATTTTGTGTTAATCAATTAGGATGGTTAGTAGAAAAGAAAAACCACGGTAACGTACCACACACCAGGTTAGTATTTATTAGAATAATTTTTCGGTGCAATAATGAGAAAATAAACTCGTGGAGAACCCATTCATTAAAGAGAAAAAAGGAGTTTCAAGTAAAGAATGTAAAAGGGATAGATTTTAATAATTTGGTTAACTTACGGTTTGTTGGGGCAAAATACAGGGATTCAGAGAAAGGAGTCTGTAGTGAGCTCAGGTGGCTGTATTGTCACTCGGCAGGTGGGCTGGTCTTTGCGGATGCTCCCTTGTTACCCAATGTGGGTCAGTTCCTCTCTACAGGTCTGGATGGTCTTCGTTGCAGATGATGATGAGATGGGTTGTCCAAGGGGGATCACAACGATTTGAAAGAAGAATTACTTGGAATATCTCGAATGTTCTATCGCGATACCGAGAGGCAGAGATTCGATGTGTATGTCGAAAGGTTGAAGATATGACTGCCCTGAGGTTGGTGAATTTTTCCCTTATATAGAGGGTTCTTTGGTAGGGTAAGTCATTTTCTGTCCTTTTCTGTTTTTTGAATGTGTTCCAGGTGGCTCCCTTAATTTTCGATAGAGTGCCTTTTCCGAGTAATTGTACAGTTGATCCACTCATAAATATCGCCATTTGTGTACATTTCTCTAGCTGTGTCTATGAGAGTAGGTGGATTGAGTTGAAAGAAATGCTTGACAGTTCTCGTCGTAAATTTCTTCTCTCTCTCTAGTTTTTCGCTCTGTCCTCGTCCTTTTTCCGAATGTCCTGATTTTATGACTCCCCAGTCAATGAGAAATTCAACATTTCATTTGTAAAAGAGGATTGTTGGTACATCTCTCTGCCTAGATGTGATTGTTGGTGACGAATTCTCGCGTTTCTCTCCTTTCAATTTGATTTTATGTCAAATTGACCAATCACGAGCGTCTTGGTATTTCTTCTGCATCACTTGCCGGGCAACCTGCAGGCTGCTTTCCCATTTCTTTTGTGACAGATTATGTCCTTTCACCGTCTTTTCTTGGGTGTATTCCTTTCATGGCTGGTTTTCTTTCTTGCTTTTCTTCTCACATTGCTGCCTTCTTTACCACCTTGTACTATTTTCATAGTTTCATGTGGATTTTACCAAGGCACATAACAGATGAAAGGTGTTCGACTAGATTTAGAAAATCGAAAACGAATTCATCACGAAACGATTAAAGGTCTTGTACAACATAATATAGATCCTTTTGATATAAAATTCTCAAGTATACGTCGTAGACCAGATCATAAAGTAGTAACAGTTGATGAAAAGAAAATTATTCGTGCAACAGGACCTAAGCGACGGTTCGATACAGAGACAACAACGCTACCGTATGGATATTTGAAGAAGCAGAGAACCGGTTAGTTCTGCTACATAGCTAGAGCTGATGACCCTATCGTTACTTTTTGTAAAAGAACACCCGAAGTTTAATAATAAATATCAATTTAATTAAAAGATGTTTTGCTTTTTCAATCTATAAAAACCTTATTCCTTCCCCCGATTCCTCCAGATATCGAAATGGATGTGAGGTGGAAACATCCCTTCACAGCCATGGTCTGTGGACCATCAGGGTGTGGTAAAACTTTCTTCGTTAAACGTTTTATTAAAGAAATGGGGGAAATGTGCGACAAAGGCTTTTCAAAAATACTTTTCTATTATGCTGAATGGCAACCGGGGTATTCTGATTACGACCGAAAATCTGTTGAATTTCGGGAAGGATTACCTAAGTTTGGGGATTTCAACGATAATCAACCAAAGCTAATTATTCTCGATGATTTAATGAGAGAATCATCGAGTGGATCAGTCGTAGATTTATTTACAAAAGGGAGTCATCATAAGAATCTGAGCATAATTCTCATCTCTCAGAATTTATTCCATCAGGGAAAAGGACAATGAGATATATCATTGAATAATGGCTACATTGTTGTCTTTAAAAATCCTAGAGATCGTGCGCAGATTTCACATCTGGCGAGACTGGTTTTTCCTGAAGATCCCAAATTTGTTCAAGAGGCCTACTTTGATGCTACTTCAAAACCCCACGGATACTTGCTGATTGATCTAAAACAGTCTACACCAGAAAACTGCCGATTCCGTACGTGTGTATTCCCGACCGACCCTTATCATTATGTTTATATACCTCGGAAGGCTATAAATAATAACGACATTACATCCAATGTACCAGTTGTACGGATGTGATGGCTAAAACAAGACGTAGCCAGCCCTTTGGTGCTAAAAACGCAGCCCTTTTACAGGCACTCATTCATGCGTCACCAAAACAGAGAAAGGCTATCATCCGTTATGCTGATACATCGTTCATTCGTTTGATCTGTGAATGCTGTTCGAATATATTAAGAGGGAATGCGCCTTTGAAACAGTCTGAGAAACGTACTCTGAAGAAATATAAATCAGTGTTACGTCGTTTAATTGATCATAAGAAAACGGGTGTATCCAGAAAGAAGAAAATTATTAATCAAAAGGGTGGGTCGCTACTTCCGATATTATTGGCTCTTGTTATTTCGGCATTCATCTCCAACTCAGCATAATCATGGAACATGCTAAAAAGATGGTATTAGTTCCTGAAGACTCTCTGCAGCATTACAAATCCTCAACTAGCCGTGAGGGAAGAACTACTGATCCACAGTTACCAACTGTACAAACGCCTGGCGATCCTCTGAGTAGACTTGACAGTCAACTGTTTCATATTCTAAATGCCAAAGGATCAATCGATGATCAGGCGAGATGGAATGAATATAAAGAAATTCTGAGACGCTTTCTCTTTCGCCAAAATGAAAATAGAGAAGATGAAGAGAGCAAAGAAGTTAAGCTGGATCCAACTAATTTGGAGAACATGACAACTTTTGTGGGTAGTAGTCCGATGGACTTGGGAGTTTATACTGATGAAGTAATCATTAATTCGTTACGAAGACTTTCCAATCGAAAGGCAAAGGACTTCTGAACTATATAAAGTCATCAGAGTCGGGAAGTAAATTAACATGGGATCATAGAGGCGAGGTGAGTGTTGACGGGAAGAAAATACCTGAATCAAGTATCATTGATCTTATAAACGACGCTCTGAGAGCACGGAAAACATTCAAAGCTACGGGGAGACCAGAGTTTGCGCAATATCTGAAGAGTATAAATGCTCCTCGCGATTTCGTTACGAATCAATATTATTGGACTAGAGCTGATTCCCCACTCAGCACACCAACGAACAGTTCTACTCCTCTGTCTACTGGTTCCCGGAAGGAAACATCGAAATTATTGAATCTTAGTTCAACACCTCCATCTGCAAAACGATCACTTCGGAGCAGTAGTAAAAAATCAAAATGGGACCGTCTAAAGGGATAGAAAAAGCCCTTGGAGCTGATTATTTCGACCCTTCCAACCCTGTCGCTTATTCGGGTGCTCGTAATATTCTGGCACGATATAAAACTAAATTTCCCAAGGATGATATGAAAGACTGGTTGAACGCTCAGAATACTTATACGCTTCATAAACCATTACGTTATAAATTTCCGCGACTACATTATACAGTATCGACTATGGATCAAGTATGGGAGGCTGATCTTGTAGATCTTCGCTCCCTAAAAACGTATAATGAAGATATTTCCTATTTACTTGTTGTCATTGATGTACTGAGTAAATATGCTTGGATAGAACCTCTTCGTACCAAAACAGCTGATGAGGTTCTGGAAGCGTTTAAGAAAATATTTAGACGCAGTAAGAATCGAATACCTCTTTATATCCAGACCGATCGTGGGAAAGAATTTGTGGCCGAAACCGTTCAGAAATTTCTGAGGGAAAATAATATACAGTTTCGTGTTTCCCGTAACCCTGACATCAAAGCTGCAGTAGTAGAAAGGTTCAATCGTACACTGAAGGGACGTATGTGGAGATATTTCACACATAAGAAAACATATAAATATATTGATATATTACAAAATATTGTTGACGGATATAATAATTCAATTCATACATCGATAAAGATGACTCCTGCTTCAGTGACGCGGGATAATGAAGAAAAGGCATGGAACAATATCCAAAGTAAATACAAAATGGTGGAACCACGCACGTGCCCGCCCATGTATAAAGTGGGGGACTATGTCCGAATCAGTAATGCCAAGGCAGCCTTCGTGAAAGGTTACGAGGGAAAGTGGACAGATGAAATATTCCAGATTAAGGAAGTCTCTATTCGCCAAAATATCCCAATATACGAAGTAAAAGATTTAGCTGGTGAGAATATCGACGGATTCTTTTATGAACGGGAATTGACAATAGTCAATAAAAATATTCGAGAAGAAGAATTTGAAATCGAAAAAGTCATAAAAACACGAGGAAAAGGAAAAAATAAACAGGTTTTGATCAAGTGGCGTGGTTATCCAGACTCGTTCAATTCTTGGGAACCTGCGTCCAGTGTTAAAGCTTTAACATGACGGATTCAGATTTTTATGTTACTCTGTCCAGCGACAGCTGTATGGATTATTATCCCAATAATACTACATCACGTTTCACCACGCAATTACCAAGGCAAATTGATTTACCAGGAGAATGGCGTGTAGGCCTCTGTGAAATTCAATTCCCAAATAGTTTCATACATTTGGAGAGTCTGGAAGCCTGCATCATATTTGTGGATAAATCTACAAAGGAAAAACCTGTAACAACAGACTGCATCATTCCACATGGCGTTTATGCCGGCATTGAATTGCTCATACAAGCGCTGAATAAAAACGCAACTCGAGCCAAGCATTTTCAGTTTAGTTATGATAAAGCTACAAACTACGTTATGATTAAACGAACTTGCAAAAGTGGAGCTTGTTTGAATGAAGGGCGGTAAAGTAAGACCCTGGCGACGCTATTCAAATCTTTGTTGTTTTTGCTTTTTTCAGCTGTAATATATAAAGACGTTACGTAATCTATTGTCTGAATTGGTCGCTGGTATAAATAAAAATCAAAAAAACAGAAATGCGTTTGGTCGAGATGTATGGATTGAGTCAAAATAAACCCAATCTCATACGTTATCTGAAGACCTTGAATGTCATTAGAGCGCGCAATTTTTGTCAAATATGCGGTGAGCTAATGGTGTCCAATGAAAAAGAACTAATGCATCGATGTTATAACAGCATTGAGACCAAAAATTCACACAAAAAGTGTGTAAGGAAAAAATGTCACACCAAGACTGGTATGTTCACGGGATCATGGTTTATGGGCACCAATTTAGACATTAGAATTTTATTTCAATTAATTTCATTGTATTTAATTCATGATAAAATTTCTCTCAAAAATTTAGCTTCAGAAACACTTTTATCCATAAAAACAATTCGCTTTTGGCTTGGTAGGATTAACTCTGTTTTGGTTGAGTGGGTAGGGGGTGACCTCGCACTGAAGATGGGTGGGAAGGGGAAGATTGTCGAAATTGACGAATCGAAGATAGGTGGGAGAAAGTATAATAGAGGGAGAAAGAGCAAGGGACAATGGATTGTTGGCATTTTCGAGAGAGAAACAAAAAGAGTCTTCTTTTGGCCAGTCCGTGACCGCTCCTCTAGAACTCTCCATAATATCATAATCAGTGCAGTTAAGCCAGGTACTTCAGTGTATACAGACGGTTGGAAGGGTTACAGTGGCCTGATCTTGAGGGGATTTAACCACCTTCGGGTCAACCACTCCTACCAATTCGTAAATTCACACGACAAGAACGTGCACACACAGAACATCGAGCGTGTGTGGAGGGACTTGAAGTCCACTATTCCAAAGTACGGCGTGGGTGGGAAGAAACTTGACGCAAAAATGTGTAAGTTTATTTTCAACCGCACTTTTAAGTATGGTGAACGTATTGAAGCTTTCTTCGAAATTTGGCAAGATTTCACAATCCACATTAATGTATGTAATTTTGATTCATTTTGAACGGTAGAGTCAGTATGTACTGTTGATTCTGGTTGTTGGTCACACGCGAAGTCGTACAGTATTGTGGATTATTGATTATTTGAGTACTCAGTGTGTTAAATTCACACATAAACTCAAATAATTATTTTGAATTTTGAAAATGCTGATAGAAGGTGCAGCGGTGGTTGTTTATTCACAATTTTTTCATCTAAATCCCAAGAGTCAATTAATAGGTTGTTGTGTTAGGTTATTCTGCGAGGCCTATACACCACTACCTCCACGAGGTGGCCTTAGGTTACGCTAAACGTGGTGGTCCACCAATCAGTTGGTTGTTCCCTTTTCTTTTGATAATTCCACTTTAATTTTCGGAAAAAATTTTTTCACTTGGTTTCAAGTAAATTTCCAGTAGTTGTTATACATTAATTGGGATCCCCACTCTTCTTCCCTGTGAGTCATCACTTGTTGGCTTGACCAATGGAGTAATAACATTATTTCAGAAGTAATCAATAATTTCTAGCAAACCGAACAAATTGTTGTTTGTCGTCGACAGAGTAGTACATTACCTGAAGGGCATAGGATAGTGATGAATGAGAAGCTAACGCGGATGTTGGGCTTCGAGTTTGTGTGGTCAGGACTGGAGTTTACGGAGTTCACCCTAAAAAAAGGTCCTCATCCAGCCAGTCTCCTCCGAGGATTGCCCGATAACATGTTCATATATACAGTGTGACGTAATTCCTGAGCCTAACGGTAAGCTCAGCAATTAAGCACGCTTGAAAAGCACCCAATAGCCAAAAACAAAATTCAAAACAAAACCAAAATCCAAATGGGCGCCAGGATGTATCTCAACATCCGATCAATCTTAAATTGATCTGAACAATAACAACAAAATCAAAAATTCAAATAAAATATCCACAAACTCAAATACTCCCTTATTCAGCACGAACTAGTTCAGTCTTCCCCTCAGGGTCGCTGTTGTGGGTTTGAATAAGAAGTGTAAATAATTCAAACAAAACAATTTAGAGGATAAAATAAAAATTTTTATATAAAAAAAATTAATTATGAATTATTAAACCCCTGCGTTACATCGGCGAGTGCGCAGCACAATAAATAAAATATTATAAATTTCAAACAAATAAAACAATTCAAAATAAATAAACAATTAATTACAAACAAATTCTTTGAAACCAAATTTAAAATAAAGTTAATCAAATAAAAGAATTTAATTAATTAACTAATTGATTAATTTATTAATTAATCGTCAACGCATAATAAAGTTATCAAATAAAAGAAATATTCAAAGAATAACATTCAAATTCGAATTCATAAGAAATTAATGTTGCTGCCACCTACAGTTATCTTTCGCAACGAAACGAAAGTAACTATTGTTCCCTAGCGCTAAGTTACTAGAAATTCCCTAGCGATATTCCCTAGGTGTCAAGGCCGACTCAACCATACTCAATGCATGAAATTAATTGAATTAATTTCATGAAAAATAAAAAAAAATAATTCATCAAACAAAATTTGTCAAAATATTGAATAATAAAAAAAAATTAAAACAGAATTCAATATATTTCACAAAGTCGCGAGACTAAAATTCCAAAATAAATTCCAATTAATTATCTTTGGCCATGACGCCAAAATATTTCCGTTAATTGAAAATTTTCAATTCGCGACATTTTATCCAAACGAAAAAAAAATATTTTTCTAAAAAGAAATATTTTTTTCCGAGAAACGAGCACGAGAGTTCCAAAAATTATTTTTAACAAAATTAATGTTTCCAAAAAAAAATTATCAAATTAATTCGCCGATAAATGGTATTCGATTTCGTGGCGTCTTTTTATATGGCGTCATTACGCTAACAGAAAAAAATACAATTTTTCACGACCACGAAATCAATTACCGTACAAAATTTAATTAAACAAAAAGTTGCTCACCAGATTATGCGAAATTGATTTCAACGTGAACAATATTTTTTTTATTCAAATTGATTAAACGACAATTTAATACAAATAATTCCAATGAATTAATTGTCCAAACGTGAAAATGGCGACTATGCAAAATTGTACTGAGAGACACGACAAAACATGTGTTTACTCTACTGCACCCCAAACGAGAATCCTGCCGACAGCAAACGCTGTACTCGGCTAAGGCGTCTTTTCCGGGAAGGACTCTTCTCATTGGTCAATCCCAGACTACGTCAGTTAACACAGCTTAACCTGACGACAATAATTTCTTCTGTTCAATGACAATAAATTCCAACGAAGACAATTGAGAAACTCCAAGTCGATGACATTAGAGTTGGGACAATTTTATCAAGTCCAAGGATGCAACCAAAGTTCATCTAAACGTCTCAATTAATTCTTCCGATGAATCTTGTCATTGGCGCCAAAACTTTTGTCCAATTAACCGACTCCTTCGGTAATGTCGATTCCCTTCATCATCGTCCATCTGGTGTCTCCCTCTTCCAGTCGTGAGACATCAACTCAATTGACGACAATCCAATGAGCGTTAACATACAAAATTAACCAATCGGCATTAGTTTTACATAATTTATTTACATAATTCAAAATTGAACTCTCGTGATTCGTTTGTTTTGATTTTCAGTTGGTGGTGCCAAAACTATTAAAAATTCACAATTAATTACGCGCCCAGACGACAAAAAGTAACGTAATCCAAATATCACGTTACAACAGATATCTGCGTTTCGCGTTATTTGGAGGAATAAAAACACCATTGCTGAGGATCGTACCATTTCTTCCAGCAGGGTGTCCTTATGGAGCCAACTATTCCATGACATTTACACCTCACTACTGCCCATTATTGCAGACATCGCTTCAGAGTATCGAGATAGATATAAGAGATAAATATATGAATCTAATACCATTCAAGTACGGACCGTTACACATAACACTTCATTTCAAGAGGGCTTCTTAGATGATGTCAGAGTATATTTCATATTACGATAATCAGATTGGAGGGAACGGTCATCATGTGGGCTATATTGCGAGTAATTGGAATCGCCATAATCAAATGTTCAGCAGTCAAAAAGGTTGTGGCGTTGGTCCGTCTCTTGGGGGCTTATACAGGCAGATTGGATCCGCTCTTTGGAAGATCTGTCCGTCCAGTTGGTCGCGAGATGTTGTCCTCCGGTGTGAATGTACTGGGTGATGTACTCACACGCAATGTTGATTTGAAAAAATCTCTGGAGAACAGACTGACTGAATCAGGTCATAGACTGAAAAAAAAGGCTATGGATACCATTGAAGATATGATGAATAATCCTGGAAAGTATAAAAAGAAGCGTCGTAGTCTCCAATCTCAGTAAGGATCAGGACGTCGTCGTGGACGCACAGGTGCAAAGAAGAAGAAGAGAAAGATAAGGAAGAAGAAACCCATGAAAAAAACTATATAAAGGAAAAAGAAGAAAACTACACCCAAGAGAAGAATTAAGAAATCTAAAAAAACGTGACGTATACGACATTTTCGCTTCGACATAATGGCTTTCCTCCATTCTCACTCTTGTGAATGTGCTAAGTCGGAGTTGGATTTATTCAAAATCCCTCCAACTCAAACATCGATTGAAGAATCTCATTGGACTTATTACAATCCTGTAACTGCCTTGAATGATGATTCACCTATTGAATTCCAAATTCCTGGGCATGGCGAGGAGTATATTGATCTCGCTGATACAATGTTAAAAATAGATCTCAAAATTGTGAAACCTGATGGGACAGCAGTTGCAGCAGATTCAGTAGGCCCTGTGAACAATTTGTTACACTCAATGTTCAGTCAGGTTGATGTACTTTTCAATCAGAAGCCAGTGTCTTCTTCTAATAATACATATCCTTACCGGGCTTATCTGGAAACATTACTAAATTACGGGACTGATGCACGAGATACTCATTTGAAACTACAGTTGTTTACCTCGGATGAGCCAAAGCACATGGATGCTGTGGCAGTTAGTGGAGGTAATGTGGGTCTCAAAACCCGTACTAAAGCCACGGCAGGCGGAGCATCTTTGGAATTAATGATTCATCTACACTGCGATGTTTTTAATCAAGAGAAATTTTTGTTGAATGGAGTTGAAATGAAATTAACTCTTACGCGAGCCAAGGATGCATTTTGCCTCATGGATAACACTACTAACGCGAATTATAAAATTCACATATCAGAGGCTATTTTATTCATACGCAGAGTTAGACTCAGCCCTGGAGTCTTATTAGCTCATGCAAAAGCGCTCTCGAAAACTACTGCTAACTATCCTTTGACTCGTGTTGAAGTCAAGAGTTTCATTCTTGGTGCAGGAATAAGTAGCAATACTATCGATAATGTAGTTCTAGGGGCCCTACCCAAGAGAGTGGTTCTTGGTTTCGGGGACAATCAGGCATTCACAGGCTCAAGGAAACTTAATCCATTCAACTTTCAACATTATGATATAAATTACTTATGTCTATACGTTGATGGTAAATAGATACCGGGAAAGCCTTTGCAGCCATCCTTTGATACACCATTAGCAGACGCTGAGGCTTATCAAACACTCTTCCTGGGAACTGGGATTCATTTTGGAGATCATGGGCATGGTATTACACGCACGGCATTTTCCAATGGCTACACATTATTCGTCTTTGATTTGACACCGGACTTGTCAGCCCATTCTTCAACCTATTGGAATCTAGTGAAAAATGGAAGTTTAAGGATCGAAACTAGATTCAGGGACCCTCTACCAAATACTGTCAGCCTTATAGTTTATGCTGAATATTCCAATATACTTGAAATTGATTCTACACGTCAAGTAATTCTGGATTATAGTAATTAAGAGAGTGAGGGTAATACTATAGAAGTTTGGGAATCAGTTTAGCCTCACCAGTTGCATCTTTAGTCTCTGCTAGAAAATAGGACTGAAGAACTCATCATCGATATTCAAGGGTTTGTAGGGCCTGGAAATCAATTTTTACCCAAGGAAATTGCCATAGTATCCGCTACACACCCTTATAGCGACGTGTGGATGATTGCACCACCTTGTAAATTCTCGGATTTAACAAATTCAGCAAGAAGACAAAACAACTGGTTAACCCGTTATCACCATCATTTGAGCTGGGACGAAGGGGAAATACCACCACACAGTGTGGCAATATTATTGTATAAAGCAGCTGCCACTGCTTCAGTTGTCTACGTCAGAGGAAGGGAGAAAGCTATATTTCTCTCAAAAATTCTGTCAACCCCCGTGGTTGATCTGACACATCAGTCACTTCCATTCAAACGACTTTCTGGTGAACGCAACTCGTGTCTTTTCCACGGCACCACAGCTTGTGAGCTATATTCTTGTGCTTTGCAAAATGCACATAAACTCAAAGCCTGGATTATAAAGGAAAAGAAAGAACAGAAAAACGTGGATTTTGACTCATTAGCCTGCAACAAAATTTCCCGTGGAGATATCCAGAAATTGAGGGATATTGTGGATTACGAAGCTAGTTCTGACGAGGAAGAAGGTGTAGACGAACTCGATTTTGAAGTCGATTATCTTCTACCTGAACAACTACGACAACTGGAGAGTCTTGGAGAAAGCTTCATATGAATACCACACAATTATTGAAAATCCTACCCTGTACCGATGTCTCCACTGGCGGCGTTTATACGGCTGATCAGATCCCCAAGATCTGGCCGAAACCCTGCGCCATCATCGCAAATACCGATGACCACGACAGACCAGGGGCCCATTGGGTCGCCTTCTACATCAATTCAAGAGGCGCTGGAATATTTTTCGACAGTTTCGGAAGACCTCCCACCAACCCCAACTTCAAGCATCTCCTCCGAAGAAATTGCCATGTTTATCAATTCAACAATCAGAGACTTCAAAATATATCATCGAATATTTGTGGCCAGTACTGTATTGTTATCTTGCATTGGCTTGTCAATGGTAATTCTCTTGAATCATTTACAAGAAAATTTACCACCAATACGGAACGGAACGATCGTATTTTACTTTTAATGTTTAATAAAATTCTTGGAAAACATAAGTTAAATAATCATTTCAATAAATCTTTCAAAATATTAACCGGTAGGGGAATTAATTTTAAGAATCAATTTTCACAAAAAATGTATCGTAATTCTTAAGTTTCATAAATAATTCCTCAAAAATAGTCGTACTTTATAAGTCTTCTGATTATTCATAAATTAGGATACATAAAAAACTTATTCCAATTCTCATTCAATAAACATGTATTTTAGTCTTAAGGATTCTGAATAAATTGTCAATTTTCCCAAATCTCAAGTTTTCTTTTTCCAACGTACCCCGCCCCTTTTTTCCCGGGATCTTTATCCGGGCCCAGACGTTTGGGTCTAGCCTGCACGTGTGCACTGGCGCCAGTGGGGGGAGTGGAGGGGGTACACGCTGTCTCGGAGGAATGTGTACTTACTACTCTGAGCGCTTATTTGTCTTCCCATGGTTAATGATTTCTGATGAATGAGGAGCATCGAGCTCAGCAAAGTCTGTTAGCTCAACATCATCATCTATGAGAGATTTATCTGATCGTCCAGATATCCTTGCGGTATTTTGTAGATTGTCTACATGAAGAAACAACGAATTTCTCAAATTTGAAGTATAAATATTGACGGTGAATTGTTTTTGATGATTCTATTGGAGAACTGAGGAAATTTTAGGTGGAAAACAAGTGTCGGAATTAATTTTTTTGAATTTTTGGCGATTTTGACTTATTTGAGCATTTTAGGAGGGTAGAACGCGTCCTCTTTCCTAAACGTGTAAACATACGCTTATGAAACTCGCCTAGAATTCGAATTATCTCTTTAGACACATAACATTAATTCATACATACATCTTCTTATCATTTTAGGAGGCTTACTTATGATAGCTTCGAAATAATATACGTTCAATGAAGTATTATGAATAATAGGATCAATAGGCGAAAAAATTATACATTATCTCTATCCAATTATCGTTTCACCATATCTGTTTGTTAGTTTCAATGTTCAATGGATATTCATTCTCTATATTACCAAAATGTTGACAATACCAATTTGCACTGTGCCACTATACGAATTTATACAGCTATCTCTTTTCTACAATTGGAAGCACTCATAAATCATGATAATGTCAATGGGGTCATACGGTCAGACATCAATATCATCTTTATTTGATTGTATCTTGGCAAATGAATTCTTCCTAGCATTTCAAAGTACTCTCATGATCGTACTTTCTTGAATAAATGATAAATCTTGCATCCAATATGATGCTTATCGTAAGAATGATCTAATACGCCATCGGTATCTCATCCGAGTAGCAACAGAAAATTTAAATCTCTGCATGTGTTAGGGACTTTGAAAATTTGTTGTGCCGTACCTGTCAGACAAACGCACTTTGGCGCCTGCGGCCTGAACCCCCCGCCAGGTACCTGAGTCGTCTACAGACGATTCCGAGTCTCGACATCGAATTAAAATAAACCCATGGTCGACCGTTAGATGCCTGGCCAATACACGGCAAGATTCCGGTATTGAATTTAACCAATGGCACCGTACGGCAAAGGATACGGCCTTAGAGGCGTTCAGGCATAATCCCACGGATGGTAGCTTCGCACCACCGGCCGCTCGACCGAGTGCGTGAACCGAATGTCCGAACCTGAGGTTCCTCTCGTACTGAGCAGGATTACTATCGCAACGACGAGTCATCAGTAGGGTAAAACTAACCTGTCTCACGACGGTCTAAACCAGGAACTGATAGCAAAACTCGGTAACGAAACGAAACTCCGTTCCTTGCGTTTCGTTACTCGGAAACACACTAATACCGGAACTAAAGTGGAAACAAAACTCGACTAACGTTAGTCGCAGTAACAAGAGTAGTAACAAAACTGCAACGGACGCCTGCTTGATTGATATTTTGACTAACGTTAGTCGAGTTTTGTTACTACTTTTGTTACTGCGACTAACATGAGTCGAGTTTTGTTAAAACTTTTGTTACTGCGACTAATGTTAGTCGAGTTTTGCTCCAACTTTTGATATTAGGACTAACGTTAGTCGAGTTTTGTTTCTACTTTTGTTACTGCGACTAACGTCAGTCGAGTTTCGTTCCAACTTTTGATATTGGGACTAACGTTAGTCGAGTTTTGTTGCTACTTTTGTTACTTCGACTAACGTTACTCCTTTCGTTTAGTTATTCGCCCGGGAGCTAAACTAAACTAAAGTAACGTTACCAGTCCCTGGTCCTATGACTCACCTTCCTAAGACACTAATCTACAGATTCCGTCGAAAAAATAGACAGTTCACATCTGTTAGACCCGTTTAGTCATAAGGAAATTGAGTAGGTTCGATCTATAGAGATCTCCTCTACAGTGGATAAAATACTTTAACTCGGAGAATTAATAAAAATGAATTATTATCTTTATTATCAAAATGTTTCCATTTTGAGTAAAGGATTTACAGATTTAATTAATGTAAAATTATTGATTAACGTGAAATGATTTTAACAACTGACTCCCGAACATCGGTGAGTCTGATATTTATATTAAATCATTGGTGTCACATTATTACACGATTGAGTGTGTAAAAATGCTGAGTTTCCATAATATGTGAAGTAAGTGTAACTTCTTCACACATTATGCAAATGATTACAATTGAGAAATATTTAACGAGGTTGAATATTTCTTTTCTTTATATATATTATTCTGGGACACAACACATCGATTTTGAAATAGAAATGGCTTGGGAAGCGCGAAACATATGGGGCACACCCAGTTTTCCCGCTACTTGATTAATATTCGAATACAGGGAGCAGTCCGAGTTGTCACTTTTGATTTTTAAGTCAAAGTCCAATGATTCACCTTCCTTGGACCCTAATCTACAAATCCCGTCGAAAAAATAGACAGTTCACCTCGATTTTGAAATAAAAATGGCTTGGGAAGTGCAAAACCTATCGGGCAACCCCAGTTTTCCCGGTAATTGATTGATATCCAAGTACAGGGAGGAGTCTGAGTTGTCACTTTTGACTTTTTAAGTCAAAGTCCAATGATTCACCTTCCTTGGACCCTAATCTACAAATCCCGTCGAAAAAATAGACAGTTCACATCGATTTTGAAATAAAAATGGCTTGGGAAGTGCGAAACATATGGGGCAACCCCAGTTTCCCGGGAATTAATTATATATTCAAGTACAGGAAGCTGTCTGAGTTGTCACTCTTGATTTTTTGAGCCAAAGTCCTATAAATCACGTTCTTTGGACCCTAATCTGTAGATTCCCTCCAGGAAATAGGCATTCCACATCGATTTTGTAATAGAAATGGCTTGGGAAGTGCAAAACATATGGGGCACCCCCAGTTTCCCGGGAATTAATTATATATTCAAGTACAAGAAGCTGTCTGAGTTGTCACTTTTGATTTTTTTAACCGAAAGTCCTATAATTCACGTTCTTTGAACCCTAATCTATAAATCCCCTCCAAAGAATAGGCATTCCACATCGATTTTGGGATAGAAATGGCTTGGGAAGTGCGAAACATATGGGGCACCCCCAGTTTCCCGGGAATTAATTTAATATCAAAGTACAGGAAGCTGTCTGAGTTGTCACTTTTGATTTTTTGAGCCAAAGTCCTATAATTCACGTTCTTTGGACCCTAATCTATAGATCCCCCCAAAAAATAGACAGTTTACATCGATTTCGAAATAGAAATGGCCTGAGAAGTGCAAAACATATGGGTCACCCCCAGTTTTTTGGGAATTAATTTATTATTCAAGTATAAGAAGCAGTCTGAATTGTCACTTTTGATTTTTTGAGCCAAAGTCCCATGATTCACCTTCTTTGGACCCTAATCTATAGATCCCCTCGAAAAAATAGACAGATTACATCAATTTTGAAATAGAAATGGCCTGGGCAGTGCAAAACTTATGGGGCACCCCCAGTTTCCCGGGAATTAATTATATATTCAAGTACAGGAAGCTGTCTGAGTTGTCACTCCTGATTTTTCGAGCCAAAGTCCTATAATTCACGTTCTTTGGACCCTAATCTATAGATCCCCTCGAAAAAATAGACAGATTACGTCAATTTCGAAATAGAAATGGCCTGGGCAGTGCAAAACTTATGGGGCACCCCCAGTTTCCCGGGAATTAATTATATATTCAAGTACAGGAAGCTGTCTGAGTTGTCACTCTTGATTTTTCGAGCCAAAGTCCTATAATTCACGTTCTTTGGACCCTAATCTCCAGATCCCATCGAAAAAATAGACAGTTGACATCGATTTTGAAATAGAAATGGCTTGGGAAGTGCAAAACCTATCGGGCAACCCCAGTTTTCCCGGTAATTGATTAATCTCCAAGTAGAGGAAGCTGTCTGAGTTGTCACTTTTGATTTTTTGAGCCAAAGTCCTATAATTCACATTCTTTGGACCCTAATCTATAGATCCCTGCCAAAAAATAGGCATTCCACATCGATTCTGGAATAGAAATGGTTTGGGCAGTGCAAAACATATGGGGCACCCCCAGTTTCCCGGGAATTAATTTAATATTAAAGTACAGGAAGCTGTCTGAGTTGTCACTTTTGATTTTTTGAGCCAAAGTCCTATAATTCACGTTCTTTGGACCCTAATCTATAGATCCCCTACAAAAAATAGGCATTCCACATCGATTTTGGAATAGAAATGGCTTGGGAAGTGCCAAACCTATCGGGCAACCCCAGTTTTCTCGGTAATTGATTAATATCCAAGTACAGGGAGCAGTCTGAGTTGTCACTTTTGATTTTTTGAGCGAAAGTCCCATGATTTACCTTCTTTGGACCCTAATCTATAGATCCCCTCGGGAAAATAGACAGTTTACGTCGATTTTGAAATAGAAATAGCCTGGGAATTGCAAAACATATAGGGCACCTTCTGTTTTCCGGGAATTAATTTATTTCTCAAGTACAGGAAGCAGTCTGAGTTGTCACTTTCGATTTTTTGAACCAAAGTCCCATGATTCACCTTCTTTGGACCCTAATCTATAGATCTCCTCGAAAAAATAGACAGTTTACATCGATTCCAAAATAGAAATGGTCTGGGAAGGGTAAAACATCTGAGGCACCCCCAGTTTTTCGGGAATCAATTTATTGTTCAAGTACAGGAAGCAGTCTGAATTGTCACTTTTGATTTTATGAGCCAAAGTCCCATGATTCACCTTCTTCGGACCCTAATCTACAGATCCCCTCGAAAAAATAGACAGTTGACATCGATTTCAAAATAGAAATGGCCTGGGAAGTGCAAAACATATGGGGCACCCCCAGTTTTTCGAGAATTAATTTATTATTCAAGTACAGGAAGCAGTCTGAGTTGTCACATTTGATTTTTCGAGCCAAAGTCCCATGATTCACCTTCTTCGGACCCTAATCTATAGATCCCCGCGAAAAAATAGACAGATTACATCGATTTTAAAATAGAAATGGCCTGGGAAGTGCAAAACATATGGGGCACGCCCAGTTTTTCGGGAATCAATTTATTATTCAAGTACAAGAAGCAGTCTGAATTGTCACTTTTGATTTTATGAGCCAAAGTCCCATGATTCACCTTCTTCGGACCCTAATTTATAGATCCCCTCGAAACAATAGATAGTTTACATCGATTCCAAAATAGAAATGGCCTGGGAAGTGCAAAACATATGGGGCACCCCCAGTTTTTCGGGAATTGATTCATTTTTCAAGTACAGGAAGCAGTCTGAGTTGTCACTTTTGACTTTTTGAGCCAAAGTCCCATGATTCATCTTCTTTGGACCCTAATCTATAGATACTCTCGAAAAAATAGACAGATTACATCAATTTTGAAATAGAAATGGCCTGGGCAGTGCAAAACATATGGGGCACCCCCAGTTTCCCGGGAATTAATTATATATTCAAGTACAGGAAGCTGTGTGAGTTGTCACTCTTGACTTTTTGAGCCAAAGTCCTATAATTTACGTTCTTTGAACCCTAATCTATAGATCCCCCCCAAAAAATGGGCATTCCACATCGATTTTGGAATAGAAATGGCTTGGGAAGTGCAAAACATATGGGGCACCCTCTGTTTTCCGGGAATTCATTTATTATTCAAGTACAGGAAGCAGTCTGAGTTGTCACTTTTGATTTTTTGAGCCAAAGTCCTATAATTCACGTTCTTTGGACCCTAATCTATAGATCCCCTCCAAAAAATAGGCATTCCACATCGATTTTGGAATAGAAATGGCTTGGGAAGTGCAAAACATATAGGGCACCCCCAGTTTCCCGGGAATTAATCATATATTCAAGTACAGGAAGCTGTCTGAGGTGTCACTCTTGATTTTTTGAGCCAAAGTCCTATAATTCACGTTCTTTGGACCCTAATCTATACATCCTCGCCAAAAAATAGGCATTCCACATCGATTTTGGAATAGAAATGACTTGGGAAGTGCAAAACATATGGGGCACCCCCAGTTTCCCGGGAATTAATTTAATATTAAAGTACAGGAAGCTGTCTGAGTTGTCACTTTTGATTTTTTGAGCCAAAGTCCTATAATTCACGTTCTTTGGACCCTAATCTATAGATCCCCTCCGAAAAATAGGCATTTCACATCGATTTTGAAATAGAAATGACCAGGGAAGTGCGAAACATATGGGGCACCCCCAGTTTCCCGGGAATTAATGTAATATTCAAGTACAGGAAGCTGTCTGAGTTGTCACTTTTGATTTTTTGAGCCAAAGTCAGTAGTAAGTGCACATACTGTCGAGACAGCGTGTACCCCCTCCACTCCCCCCCACTGGCGCCAGTCTACACGTGCAGGTACGACCCAAATGTCTGGGCCCAAATAAAGATCTCGGGAAAAAGGGGGGCGGGGCTTGTTGGGAAAAGAAAACTTGGGATTTGGAAAATTTTTGATTTATTCCGAATCCCGCAGGAATAAGACACAGGTTTATGAAATGAATAAATTCAGAAATAAGAAAAGTTCAGATATTTATTAGGTAATTTGTCATTTATCGAATTCACCAATTTCAAAATAATTAAACAAATTATAAAATTCGCTAATTCCTAGGGAATTTTGATTCAGCGAGCTACCTCTATAAGACTAGGTCAGAGTCATTATTTCTAATAAATTCCTAATAACGAGGAAAAGAATCAATCTCATGAATAAATACTTCTCTGACCGAAAAACTAATAATGATAATATATCCACTGTCGGTAAAATCAAATTCTGTGAATCAATCTTTCTCTTAAGATGGGCTTATGGGGAGGGAGAGTGTGTATAAAAATTAAGGTGCCGACCCTCTATGGGAAGGGCCTGCGGGCCACATACTATACATAATATATTCCAATTGTCTTTTTGAGATATCCGAAATCCATTCAACAGTTGAATTCCAACCGATATGGAAGTATGAAATTTCAAATCTAATTATGGGTTCAATGAAAATTATGAGATGTTTTAGGAAACTAATAATATTCCCGAAATGATACAGTGCTGTATTCACCCATATGAACATTCATTCACACATAGGCACATACCACTATGTCAAATGATTCATCACGTCAAAGAGACAGTCAGCTCTCTTTAGTTGTAGATTCCACTGAATTTTCCTGAATTCTAAATTTGAGAAAAGAAAATGCATGATAAAAAAAATTGAATTAACTTTTACATTCTCCGAAATATTTGGAGAACCTCTAAATTTTTTTCATGAAAATCCATAGGATCTATTTTGAAAAAAGAATATTTCAGGGTCTTACCATTTACTGTGTGTTAATAGTTAGAACTTTGAAGTTAATATTCCATTGATTATGTGGTAACTATTTTTCAAAATTTCCCATGACAATTGGAGGTAACATGAATAATTCCCTCGTGGAAATCGAGTCGTCAGATTCTGTAGAAAAATGACAGACGCTGCAGAATTCTGTAGAAATACATCAAAACTGGCTGACAATTTATGTTAGATTTCGTCAGAAGTCGGTCAGAATCGGACATATATCGATCATATTTGACACTTTTCATCAAAAATTGACGATTTCTATCCGTAAATTGGAACAAGCAGGTCAGATTTCGTCATATTTATTCAGAAAAAAAATGTCATAGTTCGACAAATTATCAAAGAATCTGCCATGATCTGTCATCATTTGGGTGTAAATAGGGATGGCAAATTTGTCAAAAAATGTCATAATCTGAAATATTTTTGCAGAATCTATCATAAAATATCATACTTTGATGTTTTTTTTTGTATATCAATTGTTAAAATAATTTTACTGTGGTGTATTGACTTTTATTGTCAAAATATGAAAATGTTTCACCATCAATTGGGACATCATCATATTTTGTTAACCTTTCCTTTAGAAAATTGTATCATAATTTAACACTCCACTAGGGAGGCTATCAGCGGGTATTATTCTTTTAAGCCGTATGGGAAGCACCCACACGGATAGTATCAAAAATGCGGTAATTTACTCACAGAAATCTTGCTCGCTGGTTTGAACTTATGACTTCTAAAATGATAGTGGACTTGCGGACTAGTTTTCTATGATGCGCGCTCTAGCGGCGCTTTCAAAACTACCAATTTCACTCATACATATAGCATTATATCACATATTATGATGCTTAGAAGATGACATAATCTGTCATGATTTGACATTATATATTCCATTCTATCATTTTTCATCATGATTCTACATTTTCCAACATGCCTCCAAGAATGACTGTTTGTCCGAATATAAAATTGTATGACATATTATGATAGAAAATATTTAACGAAATTTGGAATATGCTGACATTATTCCTAATTTTTTCTCATTAATCGTCCGATTCGGACAGTTTATGAAACACCATGAAGTGGTGAAAAATCATAGAGAAAGAAAGGTCATATTATGGCAAAGATTGTCATTTTTCGACATATTTGGACGCTATATGATATGGCAAAAAATGTCATAAAGCGACAATGAAAGTTTGTAATTTCATGTGAATAAATGACATTTTTGGCCATGATGATGACATAAAGAGTCAAATAATGACAATATATGTCATCCAATCGATTTTTCATAATATGCCATTCTCCGTCAAAATTCGTCATAAAAATTTTGACAAAACTTGAAGAATTATGTCGAATTGTATACTATTCTCTCATTATCTGTAATATTTCTCATTTTATGACATTTTTTGACATTGTTTGACATTATTTGTCAAAATCTGCCGTAGCGATTTCCACGAGGGTTATTTCACACAATTGGAAGGAAAACCTACTGATCACATAAAATCTCATACACTCAACTTGAGCCTAGCTAAATATCAATAGCCGGGGACGGAAAAACCGGGTGAAATTTAGATTTAAAAACAATTTTGAATCATAAAACGGAATGAAAATTCATTGAAGGACCGGAAATACCAATCTAGCATAAATATTCAATCACAATTAATCAAATCACACATTCATGCCAACGATTCAAATCTTCGGGGTAGAAACCATATTTAAATATTCGGAATTCACATTTTGAAAAAGAATAAATATTAGAAAATTCATTTCTTCAATACCCTCACATCATACAATGCTTCCTGTATATATTTAAGCATTTACTGCACATATTGGGTTGTGCATCACACACACATGTGCAACTATGCTATTTTTCGTATCTCGAAAAATAGGTCACAATGAAAAAGAAGATGATGCAAGTATATAGATATACATTTATCATTCGGTTAATTCGCACTGAATCTCTTTTTGTTGGGGAATTTAGAATGTGAACCGAGATGAAATTTAGAACTAAGAAGTAAGACAAAATTCAAGACGAAACCAGCAGGTGTTAGCTATTTGTGAGTTATTTGAATTTTTAGATTTGATATTCTGCCAATGCAATTGGTAGTGAGCTTCCGAATTGGTTTTTCAATCTATATTTTGATAATTTCGATTTTTAATCATTCCGATTGAAGTATGACAGAAAAGCACATTAAGGCTCTGATGAATCCGACTGTGCTGAGCAGGGTTTTCCATGGATTCCCCTGGTTCACGGAAAATTTATAGAAGATAAGGAAAACAGAGGACGTGTGGCTTCTCCACACATCACAATAGTATATTACATATCTAGGGCAGTAATGTGAGAAATGTCTCAGAGCTCAAGTAAATGTTGCAAATATTTATTTATCTATTTATAACATGTTTAATAAAGTCCGCATTCATACACATTGATACATTGTTCTTTTATTCTTTTACGAGACCGATGGCGCGGTACAGCGCACCCGTTAGGTATCTTTAGTATAGTATATTACGCGTACTATACTACTCACAATTTAACTGAACAATGAGGAAGAGAACTTCACTTCAATCGTGACAACTTGTTCCGTTTTATAACGAATTTATAAGAAAGACATATTAATGTCTATTTCACTCTATCTGCAATTTTTTTTGCTGATCCCAAAGTAATGTCTATTTCGCTCTATCTCGCTTATTTACCGAGATAATTGCGAAAAACTGAAGAAACGTTTTCATGATCCCATATTAATGTCTATTTCGCTCTATCTCGCATATTTACCGAGATAATCGCGAAAAACTGACAAAACTTTTTCCTGACTCCATATTAATGTCTATTTCGCTCTATTTCGCTTATTTACCGAAATAATGACGAAAAACTGGAAACTTTTTTTCCTGATTCCAAATTAATGTCTATTTCGCTCTATCTCGTTTATTTACCGAGATAATCGCAAGAAACTGAAGAAACTGTTTCCTGATCCCAAATTAATGCCTATTTCGCTCTATCTCGCTTATTTACCGAGATAATCGCGAAAAACTGAAAAAAAATTTTCCTGACTCCATATTAATGTCTATTTCGCTCTATTTCGCATATTTACCAAGATAATCGCGAACAATTGAAAAAACTTTTTCCTGATCCCATATTAATGACTATTTCGCTCTACCTCGCATATTTACCGAGATAATCGCGAAAAATTTACCACGGGAAATGGGTAAGAAATGAGGATAGAGGAATATTCGAAGGGTATCAGCCCCCATGAAAATCCCGATTTTCAAATCTCCATAACTTTTTTTCTGTTGCGTATTTCCTGATGAAATTTCACAGTGACACTGCCTATGTCGTCATGGAAGAGCCTGCAAAATTTCATAACAGTATCGCAAACGTTTCTGAGAATCCGATAGAGCAGAAATGGTCAATTTCATAGAGCAAAGGCCATTGCCTCTGGGTTTGGCCTGAAAATTCCACGGATACTGGATATCTCGAATCGTTGTGGCTTTTGACCCTTTAGGATCCCCCATCATCTTGATTTCAATCGACTCTTTGCGAAATTTCAAGGAAAACCCCGTATTTCCACGGGAAATGGGTGAAAATTGAGGATAAAGGAATATTCGAAGGAAATCCGCCATCGTGAAAATCCCAATTTTCAAATCTCCATAACTTTTTTTCTGTGGCGTATTTTCTGATGAAATTTTACAGTAACACTGCCTATGTCGTCCTGAAAGAGCCTGCGGAATTTCATAACAGTATCGCAAACGATTCTGAAGATTCAATGGAGCGGAAATGGTCATTTTCATAGAGCAAACGCCATTGTCTTTGGGTTTGGCCTCAAAATTCCGCAAACACTGGATATCTCGAATCGTTGCGGCTTTTGGCCCTTCAGGATCTCCCATCATCGTGTGTTTCACTCAATTCTCGGCGAAATTTCAAGGAAAAACCCGTATTCCCTCGGGAAATGGGTGAAAAATGAGGATGAAGGAATATTCGAAGGAAATCAGCCATCATGAAAATCCCGATTTTCAAATCTTCATAACTTTTTTTCTGTGACGTATTTCCTGATGAAATTTTACAGTGACACTGCCTATGTCGTCCTGAAAGAGCCTGCGAAATTTCATAACAGTATCGCAAACGATTCTGAAGATCCAATGGAGCGGAAATGGTCATTTTCATAGAGCAAACGCCATTGTCTTTGGGTTTGGCCTCAAAATTCCGCAAACACTGGATGTCTCGAATCGTTGCGGCTTTTGGCCCTTCAGGATCTCCCATCATCGTGTGTTTCACTCAATTCTCGGCGAAATTTCAAGGAAAAACCCGTATTCCCTCGGGAAATGGGTGAAAAATGAGGATGAAGGAATATTCGAAGGAAATCAGCCATCATGAAAATCCCGATTTTCAAATCTTCATAACTTTTCTTCTGTGGCGTATTTCCTGATGAAATTTTACAGTGACACTGCCTAGGTCGTCAGGAAGTAGCCTGCAAAATTCCACAACAGTATCGCGAATGGTTCTGCGAATTCGATAGAGCAGACATTGACATTTTTGCTGGTCCCTTATTAACGTCCATTTCGCTCTATCTCGCTTATTTACCGAGATAATCGCGAGAAACTGAAAGTATTTCTTTCCTGATCCCAAATTAGTGCCTATTTCGGTCTATCTTGCTTATTTACCAAGATAATCGCGAAAAACGGAAATTTTTTTTCCTGACTCCATATTCATGTCTATTTCGCTCTATCTCACTTATTTACCGAGATAATCGAGAAAAACTGCCCAAATTCTGCGGATATTGGATATCCCGAATTGTTGCGGCGTTTGGCCCTTCAGGATCCCCCATCATCATCTTTTTACTTAATTCTTTGCGAAATTTCAAGGAAAACCCCGTATTCCCTCGGGAAATGGGTGAAAAATGAGGATGAAGGAATATTCCAAGGAAATCAGCCATCATGAAAATCCCGATTTTCGAATCTTCATAACTTTTTTTCTGTGGCGTATTTTCTGATGAAATTCTACAGTGACACTGCCTATGTCGTTCTGAGAGAGCCTGCAAAATTTCATAACAGTATCCGTAACGATTCTGAAGATTCGATAGAGCGAAAATGGTCATTTTCATAGAGCAAAGGCCATTGCCTCTGGGTTTGGCCTGAACATTCCGCAAACACTGGATATCCCGAATCGTTGCGGCTTTTGGCCCTTCAGGATCTCCCATCATCGTGTGTTTCACTCAATTCTTGGCGAAATTTCAAGGCAAACCCCGTATTCCCTCGGGAAATGGGTGAAAAATGAGGATGAAGGAATATTCGGAGGAAATCAGCCATCATGAAAGTCCCGATTTTCAAATCTTCATAACTTTTTTTCTGTGGCGTATTTCCTGATGAAATTTTACAGTGACACTGCCTAGGTCGTCAGGAAGTAGCCTGCAAAATTCCACAACAGTATCGCGAATGGTTCTGCGAATTCGATAGAGCAGACATTGACATTTTTGCTGATCCCTTATTAACGTCCATTTCTTTCTATCTCGCTTATTTACTGAGATAATCACGAAAAACTGAAAATACTTCTTTCCTGATCCCAAATTAGTGCCTATTTCGGTCTATCTTGCTTATTTACCAAGATAATCGCGAAAAACTGGAATTGTTTTTTCCTGACTTCATATTCATGTCTATTTCGCTCTATCTCGCTTATTCACCGAGATAATCGAGAAAGACTGACAAAATTCCGCGGATACTGGATATCCCGAATCGTTGCGGCTTCTGGCCCTTCAGGATCCCCCATCATTGTGTGTTTCACTCAATTCCTTGCGAAATTTCAAGGAAAACCCCGTATTCCCTCGGGAAATAAGTGAAAAATGAGGATGGAGGAATATTCGAAGGAAATCAGCCATCATGAAAATCCCGATTTTCAAATCTTCATAGCTTTTTTTCTGTGGCGTATTTCTTGATGACATTTTACAGTGACACTGCCTAGGTCGTCAGGAAATAGCCTGCAAAATTCCACAACAGTATTGCGAATGGTTCTGCGAATTTGATAGAGCAGACATTGACATTTTATACTGATCCCATATCAACGTCCATTTCGCTCTATCTCGCTTATTTACCGAGATAATCGCGAAGAACTGAAAATATTTCTTCCCTGATCCCAAATTAGTGCCTATTTCGCTCTATCTCGCTTATTTACCGAGATAATCGCGGAAAACTGGAACTTTTTTTCCTGACTCCATGTTAATGTCTATTTCGCTCTATCTCGCTTATTTACCAAGATAATCGAGAAAAACTGACAAAATTCTGCGGATACTGGATATTCCGAATCGTTGCAGCTTTTAGCCCTTCAGGATCCCCCATCATCGTGGTTTCACTCAATTCTTTGCGAAATTTCGAGGATAACCCCGTATTCCCTCGGGAAATGGGTGAAAAAAGAGGATGGAGGAATATTCGAAGGAAATCAGCCATCATGAAAATCCCAATTTTCGAATCTTCATAACTTTTTTTCTGCGGCGTATTTTCTGATGAAATTCTACAGTGACACTGCCTATATCGTCCTGAAAGAGCCTGCAAAATTTCATAATAGTATCGCAAACGATTCTGAAGATTCGATAGAGCGGAAATGGTCATTTTCATAGAGCAAAGGCCATTGCCTCTGGGTTTGGCCTGAAAATTCCGCGAACACTGGATATCCCGAATCGTTACGTCTTTTGGCCCTTCAGGATCCCCCATCATCGTGTGCTTCACTCAATTCCCTGCGAAATTTCAAGGAAAACCCCGTATTCCCTCGGGAAATGTGTGAAAAATGAGAATGAAGGAATATTCGAAGGAAATCAGCCATCATGAAAATCCCGATTTTCGAATCTTCATAACTCTTCTTCTGTGGCGTATTTTCTGATGAAATTTTACAGTAACACTGCCTATGTTGTCAGGAAGTAGCCTGCAAAATTCCACAACAGTATCGTTAATGGTTCTGAGAATTCGATAGAGCAGACATTGTCATCTTTACTGATCCCATATCGACGTCCATTTCGCTCTATCTCGCTTATTTGCCAAGATAATCGCGAAAAACCAAGCAAACTCCTCCCTGATTCCATATTACCGTCCATTTTGCTCTATCTCGCTATTTACCGAGATAATCACGAAAAACTGTAAAAACTCCTCCTGATTCCATATGAACGTCTATTTCGCTCTATCTCGCTTATTTACCGAGATAATCGCGAAAAAATGTAACAACTTCTCCCTGATTCCAGATTAACGTCCATTTCGCTCTGTTTCACATATTTAGCGAGATAATCGCGAAAAAATGAAACATCATTTTCCTGATCCCAAATTAATGTCTATTTCGCTCTATCTCGCATATTTACCGAGATAATCACAAATAACTGTAAAGTTTTTCTCCTGTTCCCAAATTAATGTCTATTTCGCTATTCTCTACTTCTAGAGGCCTGTATAGTCCTCTAGAGCCTTTTCTTATTACTTTACAGGCCTGTATAGTCCTCTAGAGCCTTTTCTTATCACTTTACAGGCCTGTATAGTCCTCAAGAGGCCTGTGTAGTCCTGTAGAAGTCTTCATAGTCCTGTACAAGCTCCCCCCCCCATCCCCGGCGCCGCGATCGGTGCTGCACATTATGCTCATATTTGCACATAATTTTTTTTTATAGTTTCAAGCTCCTGGACCTCTAATTCGTGAAGAAATTCCATTTTTGGGCTGCACATAGTTGCACATCGCTGCACATAATTTTTTTTTCTCGTAGTTTCAAGCTCCTTGGCCTCTAATTCGTGCAGAAATTCTATTTTTGGGCTGCACATAGTTGCACATCGCTGCACATAATTTTTTTTTTCTCGTAGTGTCAAGCTCCTTGACCTCTAATTTGTGGAGATATTCAATATTTGGGTTGCACGTAGTTGCACATAGTTGCCCATAGTTGCACATAAAATTTTTTTTTGTATTTTTGAGCTCTCCGACTTCCAATCAATTAAGATTTCCAATTTTTGGGCTGCACACAGTTGCACATAGCTGTCCATAGTTGCACATAAATTTTTTTCTTCGTAGTTTCAAGCTCCTCGACCTCCAATTCGTGAAGATATTCAATTTTTGGGCTGCACATAGTTGCCCATAGCTGCACATAAAATATTTCCTTGTAGTTCCAAACTCTTTGACCTCTAATCCGTGAAGATATGGAATTTCGGGGCTGCACATAGTTGCATATAGTTGCACATAAAATATTTTTTCTGCAGTTCCAAGCTCCTTGACCTCTAATTCGTGAAGATATTTAATTTTTGGACTGCACATAGTTGCCCATAGTTGCACATAAATTTGGTTTTTGTAGTTCCAAGCTCCATGACCTCTGATTCAGGACGATATTCAATGTTTGGATCGCACATGGTTGCATATGAAATTCTTTTTTTGTAGTTCCAAGCTCCTCGACTTCTAATTCGTGGAAATATGCAATTTTCGAGCTGCACATAATGGCGAGTAGTGGCACATATCTGCATATAACAAAAATTTCCGTCGTTTTTTGTTTCTTGTGCTCTAATTCATGAAGATATTCCATTTCCGAGCTGTACATAGTTACACATATCTGCTCATAAATTTTTTTCCCGTAGTTTCGCGTTCCTTGTGCTCTAATTCATAAAGATTACCCAGTTTCTAGCTGCACATAATATGTGGACTCGCACATAAAATTTTCATTGTAGTTTTGAGCTCCTTGAGCTGTAATTCATGAAAATATGTCATTTTCAAGCTGCACATAGTTTATCTATAGTCGCACATAGTATGTGCAACAGCACATTGAATTTTTTCAGTAGTTTCATGCTCCTTGAGCTCTAATTCATGAAGATGCGTCATGTTTAAGCTGCACATAGTTGCACATGATATGTGCACCTGCACATAAAATTCTCTGTTGTAGTTCTGAGCTCCTTGAGCTCTAGAGGCCTATGTACTCTTCTACAGGCCTGTGTACTCCTCTAGAGCCTTCTCTACTCCTCTGGAAGCCTATGTACTCCTGTAGAGCCTTCTCTACTTCTCTACAGGTCTATGTACTCCTCTAAAGCCTTCTCTACTCCTCTACAGGTCTATGTACTCCTCTAGAGCCTTCTCTACTCCTCTACAGGCCTACGTACTCCTCTAGAGCCTTCTCTACTCCTCTACAGGCCTATGTACTCCTCTAGAGCCTTCTCTACTCCTCTAGAGGCCCATGTACTCCTCTAGAGCCTTCTCTACTCCTCTAGAGGCCTATGTACTCCTCTAGAGCCTTCTCTACTCCTCTAGAGGCCTATGTACTCCTCTACAGGCCTATGTACTCCTCTAGAGCCTTCTCTACTCCTCTACAGGCCTATGTACTCCTCTAGAGCCTTCTCTACTCCTCTAGAAGCCTATGTACTCCTCTAGAGGCCTGTGTAGTTCTCTACAGGCCTCTGTAATCCTCTACAGGCCTCTGTAGTCCTCTAGAGGCCTGTGGAGTTCTCTACAGGCCTCTGTAGACCTCTAGACGCCTCTGTAGTCTTCTAGAGGTCTTTGTAGTCCTCGAGAGGCCTCTGTAGTCCTCTAGAGGCGTCTGTAGTCATCTAGAGGCCTCTGTAGTCCTCTAGAGACCTCTTTTCTCCTCCTCCTCCTCCTCCTCCCCCCCCCCCCCCCCCGTTCCCCGGTGCCCCTGTCGGTGAAAGCGAAGTGGATGTTAGTGAAAGCAAGTGAAAGCAAGGTGAAAACCGGTGGAAACGAGTGGAAGCAAGTGAAAGCGAGTGGAAGCACGTGGAAACGAGCTGAAAACAAGCTGAAAACCGATGGAAACCAGTGAGAGCAAGTGAAAGCAAGGCCGCTCTCACTTGCTTTCACCTGCTTTCACTCGTTTCCACTTGCTTTCACCTTGCTTTCACTTGCTTTCACTTGCTTTCACAGGTTTTCAGCTGAAAGCAAGTGAAAGCAAGTGAAAGCAAGGTGAAAGCAAGGTGAAAGCAAGTAAAAGCAAGCGAAAGAAGATAAAAGCAAGTGAAAACGGCCTTGCTTTCACTTGCTTTCACGTGCTTTCACCTGAAAGCAAGGTGAAAGCAAGTGGAAGCAAGTGAAAGCCAGGCCGCTCTCACTTGCTTTCACCTGCTTTCACTTGCTCTTACTTGTTTTCACTTGCTTTCACTTTCTTTCATGTGTTTTCAGCTGAAAGCAAGTGAAAGCAAGTGAAAGCAAATGAAAGCAAGGTGAAAGCAAATGAAAGCAAGGCCGCTCTCGCTTGGTTTCACTCGCTTTCACTTGCTTTCACCTTGCTTTCACTTGCTTTCACTTGCTTTCATGTGTTTTCAGCTGAAAGCAAGTGGAAGCAAGTGCCCCCTTTCTTCTTCTTCCCCTTTCGGTGGAAGCGAAGTGAAAGCAAAGTGAAAGCAATTTTTTTTATGACTGATTTGGAATCTAGCGGGCATGATTCGCGAAGATCCATCAACAAAATTCCTCTACCATGATGTTTGCAAAGTGAAAGCAAGTGAAAGCAATTTTTTTTATGACTGATTTGGAATCTCATGGTCATGATTCGCGAAGATCCATCAACAAAATTCCTCCACCATGATTTTTTGCAATGTGAAAGCAAGTGAAATCAATTTTTTTTTATGACTGATTTGGAATCTCGTTGTCATGATTCGCGAAGATCCATCAACAAAATTCCACTACCATGATTTTTTGCAACGTGGAAGCAAGTGAAAGCAAGACCATTCTCACTTGCTTTCACTTGCTTTCATGTGTTTTCAGCTGAAAGCAAGTGAAAGCAAGTGAAGGCAAATGAAAGCAAGGTGAAAGCAAGCGAAAGCAGATGAAAGCAAGTGAGAGCGGCCTTGCTTTCACTTGCTTTCACGTGCTTTCATGTGCTTCCAGCCGTCTGTAGTCCTCTACAGGCATCTGTAGTCCTCTACAGGCATCTGTAGTCCTCTACAGGCATCTGTACACCTTTTCAGGTCATCGTAGTCCTGTACGCCTCACCCCACCCTCACCCCACCCCTCACCCCACCCCTCACCCCACCGCTCACCCCACCCCTCACCCCACCCCACCCCTAACCCCACCCCTCACCCCACCCCTCACCCCACCCCTCACCCCACCCCTCATCCCACCCCTCGCCCCACCCTTCACCCCACTCTTCACCCCCCTCACACCCCCCCCGTTCCCGGTGCCCCTGTCGGTGAAAGCAAAGTGGATGTTAGTGAAAGCAAATGAAAGCAAGGTGAAAACAGGTGGAAACGAGTGGAAGCAAGTGAAAGCGAGTGGAAGCAAGTGAAAGCGAGTGGAAGCAAGTGAAAGCAAGTGAAAGCAGGTGGAAGCACGTGGAAACGAGCTGAAAACCAGTGAAAGCAAGTGAAAGCAAGCGAAAGCAGATGAAAGCAAGTGAGAGTGGCCCTGCTTTCACTTGCTTTCACGTGCTTTCACCTGAAAGCAAGGTTCGCAAAGTGAAAGCAAGTGAAAGCAATTTTTTCTTATGACTGATTTGGAATCTCGTGGTCATGATTCGCGAAGATCCATCAACAAAATTCCTCCACCATGATTTTTTGCAAAGTGAAAGCAATTTTTCTTTATGACTGATTTGGAATCTCGTGGTCATGATTCGAGAAGATCCATCAACAAAATTCCTCTACCATGATTTTTTGCAAAGTGAAAGCAAGCGAGAGCGGCCCTGTTTTCACGTGCTTTCATGTACTTTCAGCTGTTTGCAGTCCTCTACAGGCCTCTGTTGTCCTCTATAGGCGTCTGTAGTCCTCCACAGGCCTCTTTAGTCCTCCACAGGCGTCTGTACATTTTTTAAAGTCATCGTAGTCCTGTACGCCTCACCCCACCCCTCACCCCACCCCTCACCCGTCCGTTCGACCCCCCGCCCGTTTACTAGCTACCACGATCGGGGGCAGACCCAAATCCCAGACCCTAATGCCCCAGGGCCTGGGAGCCTAATTTGAAAATTACAGTCTAAATTAACAACAGACGGTTTTTGGAGTTTTTGAAGTGAAACTTCTTTTGGCAGGGTACCAACTTTTCTCGAGCGTGTACCGAAACCGTCAAGTTTTGAGGGGAACTCAATAGTCGAGGAGTGGGGGTAAAGGAGAAGTCTTGCGTTGTTGGCGGGGGAAGCTAGAGCGGGGGCGAGACTGCAGGCTCTATAGGCACGGTAGTCGGGTAGTGGGAGAAGCGAGGTGACGCTGCAGTGTATTGTCGTACTAACGAAAGCATCAACACACGAGGCGTGCCGAAGCCAACATTTTTTGAGTATACTCGAAGTCTAAGTGAGATAGGGTGATTTTGCCTGAATCCTTTTTTTTCTAGAAGATTTCAAAAGCTAAAAAAGAGATTGAAGCAAAGGGCGTATCTCTATTAGATTTCGATATATTCTCAAGAAAAAACCCTTGAAACAATTCCTCTATTCATAAATCTATTTTTGGTCGTAGGACTTCGATAAATATCTGGGAAACTGAGTAAGATGATGCAATTTTTGTAGGAATTCTTCTTGTAGTTTTTAAAATTCTCTACAAAAAATGTCATGAGGAAAATTCCGTTATCTCGCTCAGTTTCCAAGATATTTTCGAACAAAATGATGTCAAAAACAAAAGAATATGAAGTGTGTAGCCAAATTGATTTATAAGTAATGTTTTTTCGAATATCCCGGAATTTAGCCAAGATAGAGCAATTTTGCATGAATCCTTCTTTATAGAGAGTTTTGAAAGCTACAAGAAAGGATTGAAGCAAAACCGCTCTATCTCGATCGATTTCCGGTGTATTCACAAAAAACTGATTTCAAAAAATCTAGTTGTCTGAACACTTTATAATCGTAAAAATAAAGATAATTTGTTAGTTAGCAGATAACCAAAATCCTATAGACAGGTACTCAAATTCTCAAAGTGTTGTGTTCATTACACAGCTAAATGTGCTGGTCTGTGCTTTTTGCCATTTTCCTTTGAGATTAACCTCGTATCCTCACTTTTCTCAATTATTATCACTTGTTCATTAAAAAAAATCCGAATAATTCACCGCTATCTATACATAATGAGCAAGAAGTTTCACTTCTGTCGCGTGGGTTCCACGCACCCTCTTTTTGTGATTATTTCGGTGATTATTAACGAGATAGAGCGAAATGGACATGACTATGGAATTAGAAGGGAGTTTTTTGGAGTTTTTTGTGATTATTTCGATGTTTATTAACGAGATAGAGCGAAATTGATGTTACTATGGTATCAGGAAGAAGTAAGAGAGTAAGAGTAAGAGTAAAATACTTTCGTTACGGGCTACCGCGATTGGGGGCAGACCCAAATCCCAGACCCTAATGACCCAGGGCCTGGGACCCTAATTTGAAAATTGCCTATGAAAATTCTCAGTTTGTAGAGAATGGAAAATTCCATGGACTGAGAAGATAATAAAACAATTTTTAAATAATAATAATAAAAGGAAGAAGAAGAAGAAGAAGAAGAAGAAATAGTATATATTCGGTCATAAAGTCCATGTAGTCAAATTCAATCGAGTGCGTCTGATTTTTCTTGAAAAGAAATTTCAGTTGTTGGATGATAATATCTCCTCCTCCAAACATGCAAGACCAGTCGTATCTCCACACTTACGTCCCTTTGTTTTTACTGGTTTTACTACAAAAACATGAAAGGTGAGAGCAGCTGCTCATTTCCCATATCGATTTATGGGACTAAAAAAAAAAAAAAAAAAAGAGGAAGGTGAGGCAAATCTAAATTTTTAGGCAAATATTATGGAAAACATCATGAAATTCATAGAAAAATATTGGCGGTAGATTGTTTCTGATAAAAACAAGTGACGGAATTGATTTTTTTGAATTTTTAGAGATTTTGACTTTTTTGTGAGCATTTTGGAGGGGTAAAATCCTTGGTTTTTTTTTAAACTTTTAGTTTTTTTGAGAATATCTTGGGTTCTATTTGTTGTAGACTAAAAATTCCGAATGGAGGTGGTGAAAGGTGAGATGATCATCTTTGCAATCACGATTCATAGGGTTTTCAATTTAAAAATATTGATTTCTTAAGTATTTATGGGCATTTTTGTGAAACAATTTTTAGAGCCTATAACTATCACAAAAATTGATATTTTTGAATTAGAAGACCCCACTCATAAATCGATGAGCTCATCTTTCATTTGAGACCAAGCCCCTGACAAATGGCTACTACAACTACTAATAGTAGAACCCGAGATATTTGCAAAAAACTGAAAATTTAAAAAAAAAAAGGGAAGGGAAGGACCCTTTAAAAATGTCGGAAAAAATCGAATTTTTAACAAAAAAATGGATAAAAATACATGCTACACTCGTTTTCCGGCTAAAATTCCTTCAGCTCTTCAATGAAAAAACTATTAAGAAAAAAAAATCTATTTCCAACCGTTTCAATACAGAGTGTCCATTTGGGGCTTACTCTCCCCCATATATCAATTTTTTCAATTTCATATAGGGCAAATCTGATTTTCAGGAAATAACGGATCAATATATTCGAAAAATTGATTTTAAAAAATTCTGAACCACACAAGTCGATGAAAAATGAGCAGCAGCAGCTCATCTTTCATTCAAGACGGACCCCAGAGATATTCCCAAAAACAAAACAAGTCTCTTCTCTCTCTCAAATATTGCATAAGAAACGAAATTTGAGGGAAAAATTAAAAAAAAAATAACTTGTGACATACTTGTTTTTCATGGGAAATTTTCTCATTTTTCCAATGGAATCATCAGTAAAAAAAAGTATCTCCCATATTTTTTCATCCATTTAAAGTAAATTCCATTGGATAAAAGTTGAAAACCAACCCATGTCCATTTTACCCCTTATTATGTACATTTTACCATAGTACGCTACCGCGATCGGGGGTAGACCCAAATCCCAGACCCTAATTACCCAGGGTCTGGGACCCTAATTTGAAAATTAGAGTCTAAATTAACAACAGACTGTTTTTTGGAGTTTTTTGTGATTATTCCGGTGATTATTAACGATGTTGCGTACGCGTGAAGTTTTACTTTAGAGGAGTATTATTTTTTTTTTTCGTTAAAAATAATATTCCTCCAGGAAACATAGAGAAAAACGGAAAGCAGTTAGTCGCTGCACCCAGAGAGGAATGCGGGAGTTGACCGGACAAGGAGAAAAGATGGTTGGGCCCGATAGGACAGAGAGAGAGCGCCGGAGGCAAGCGAAGCGGCCACGACCCAGCCCTCCAGTGTTGCGCACACGGAACGTTTCAATTTTCTCTTTTAGAGAAATATTATTTTTCTTCTCTTTGGATGGACTATATTTGTCCAGAAAAAACGAGAGGAGGAAAACAGGTGTGAAACAAAAGGGACAAGAATGTGGTAGTGTGCCCACAGCCAAAGGACAGAGAGGAGAGATAGCCAAGACCAATAGGAGAAAGAGAGAACGAGCATACGGCGTAACCGTTCGGCCCTTCTTCTCTCTTTTCCCTTCTCTGCTTCTCAACTATGCAGGGGATCACTGCACAGCTGACGCAGCCGAGGAGGACTGACTGCGTGGGCCAGACAAAGACTGACCCATAGGAAAAATAAAGGTACCAGACGAGGATAGGAAAAGAGGAGAAACTCGGTGACAACTGTTGCCCATGGAACTGCTGTCAGCGAGTCAACCACGTGTTTCGAGCTGCATGATTGGCCGAAAAGTCGTAAAATCGACAAGAAAGCATGGAAAGAGTGGAAATAATACCACGTGCATCACCAAAAAAAGTGGAGACAAAGATGGCCCCCTGAAACAATTAAAGAAAATAAAATTGACAGATAGGGCTTAAACACGGGAAAAAATCAAGAGTTATAGCCCTCAGAGAACAACAACATCTGCGAGAAGACGCGAGAAGTCCAACGGAAACATCATCCCTTCCAGAGACGCAATCAAGAGCTAATAAAAGGGAGGGCCACCCAAAATTCGGGGCAGTCAACGATCCAGAATTCTAAAACCAACAACGGAACTCTACTCATCAACCTCGCGAGTCTATTCAAATTCAAAGCTGCCGTACTTCAATTATTCTCAAGTGAGAATAACTTTGAGGCAATTAGAGTCAGTGTAAGAATCATTGGAGAAACTCTTACAGTTTCTCAAATCATCGAGGAAAAACCGAAATTTATACTCAACGGTATTTTATTTTTGGGGCTGAGAGATAATTGCCCAGTCACAAGTTTTAAATCGTTTACCCAACGATTTACTGGTGGACACCAGCTGCTACCGCAGGAGACAACAGGCCCACTGGTTTCCATTCATCGAGGGAATTCCCTGACGTCACGGCCTACCTGCACTACCTGCCCGCCGCCAACTGTCACTGAACGACCGAGCCCTATCCCAGAGAAGAAGCTCTTCCTTTTTCCTATTTACCTGATATCTCAAAGTGAGTTTTCTCTTATTTTATTATTAATTAAAGGGGTTTTATTGGTTAACTAATACAAATTAACCAAGTTTCCTAATTGCACACTCCCGATTGTGTCTCCGCAAGTTCTCATTTCTCTATTTATTCGTGAATAAATTATTGATTATTATCAAACGCAAATTTTTGGTGCATCAATTAAATAAAACAATATCCGTTGATTTTTCCCGATTCAAAATTCCTATTTTGCGCGTAATCTCCTTGCACTTTAGTGCTTAATCTCGAACGGCGTGGTCCCAAAATTTGTACGCGGAATAAAAGAGTGAGAGCGGTTGTCAGCCTCTGATAACAACTGCTCTGGTTTTATTTCAGCTGTAATCTTCTAGAACGAGTAAGTAGTGTGAAATCATTTATTGATAATTAATGAATTCTCATTAATTATCATACCAAATTAAAAGAAATTTTGCACGCTTGCTCGCAACAACGAGATGGAGTGAAATGGACATGACTATGGAATTTGAAGGGAGTTTTTTGGAGTTTTTTGTGATTATTCCGGTGATTATTAACGAGATAGCGCGAAATTGATGTTACTATAGGGGCATTCCACGCCAAATCGGACACCATTTGGCTTTTGCATCTCGGATATTTTTCATAATTTTTTATATTATAGTATCAGTTGAACGAGGCCTTCCTGAATTTTTTCATTTTTTTTTGTAAAGCCGTTTCTGAGAAATCAATTTTTCAATAAAAACGATACTTTTTTAAAAAATGCCCATAACTTTGCGAAAACTGGTCCGATTGGGACGTTTTTTTTTTTGAAAATTTGTGTTTTTGAATACAGTTTGCAAATAGAAAGTCGGAAAAATTTTCAAGACCGTATTTTTATAAAATTTTGAAGTTTTTAGTACAAAATGTCGATTTCTGAAAAACACGTACTGATCGATTTTCTTGCAAATTTTTCCTAAAAAACTGTCACTCATTCCGCAACTTTTGAGCCTAGCCTGATGATGGGATGATGATGGGATCATTTTTTTTTGAATGTTCAAAATTATTTGAGAAAATAAACTATACACAAAAGCTCTTATTGAAAATTGTCTGATATATTATGATTATTTCAAGTTTATATATTAGTTTACAGATTTATCGCAAGCAAAAGATAGTAGTAGTATAAAGTTCTTATTATATTTCGTTATTTTTTTCACTGGATAGCATTCAATTCCTTACACGTTTGAATATTTTCTGAATTTGTGATTCTGAGGAAAACGAAAATTCTTTGAATCTCAAAGTTCCTTCTCCGTCCGGAATTACACAGTGGTATCTTTGTGTGCCTGTTATTGTTTTCGCTCTCGTGTATCGTTTCTCTAATGATTCTCTAGCCTGGAGATATTCATCATTAGAGAAGAATCGAGCATGAACATTCGGCAAACAATTTGGTTTTACCGCCCAGTCGTATAATTGTTGAGGAGTTGAAATTTGTTCATCATATGGAAGTTGAAGGCTTGCTCGTGCTGCCATCCTTTTGACAGTGCTCCCTACTCCATCACAAGGCCCTTTGCCATGAGCTGTTGCGAAATAATTCCATTCAGCTTCTAGTCCAAAGTCTTTTTTATGGTAATTCAGATTCACAAAATTTTTATAATTTTTAAATCTTTGAGGCGCTCCATCGGAGGAGTGAAGAACTGTCGCAGCACCTTTGGATAGTGTTTTGATGAAGTTAGTCGTAATCTTAGTGAATTCATGAACAGCAACTGCGTCGTGAGATAAGCAATCTGATATTATAACTACACTTTTGTGAATGAGTAGATTATTTTCTTCTAGTAAATCACGACTGGATAAACTGTTGCCTGATCAGGAGATGCGGTAGCGTCTCTCGCCAAGTGCGTGTTTTACTCTATATACCACGCGAGAGGCTACCGCACTCTTATATACGGCTGAAAGCTACATCCCAAAATTGAAAATTGAGTTACTCAAAATATACGAGATGTAGAAAATTCATTTTTTAAATATCAATTCAACTCATCATTCTCTTCAATATTATATAATTATTAAATTGTAATATGTGATATTCATTGAAGGAAAAATAGGTGCCCCAAAAGTATATCCAAACACGTTTCGTGTGGACAGTGTAAATGTATTGCCACACGGATAGGGAAACGGCGACTGGGTAGTAGTGTGCGTGCACACAGATGCGACCCAGTGCTGCTAGAGTACGACGCCGTAACTGTGTTGCTTACACACACAGAGGGGCGGAGCTTCACGAATGGATGAGGCTCCTGTGTGTGTAAGCATTCTGTGTGTGAGCATTTCCATTGTGCTGTAAGAAACGCAGCGAATAATCTCAGAAATTAAGCGAGATACGCCTTTTCTCTACTGAAGTTTTTCATTAGAGAATTTTAAGAGCTTCAAAATATACCTAGAAAAATTTCGCTATCTCGTTTAGTTTCTGAGATATTGCATGTTTCTGAGTATCATATCCAGAAGAAACTACTGTTACAAAGTAGTAGCCGCTAAGGAGAGGAGAATTCTATTTTTCGTCATTTGATTTCACTCAATATCTCGGAAACCAAGGGAGATGGTGAATTCTTTGCAGTAACCTATTTTTCAGATCTTGACATTCTCTACAAAAAAGGGCCAGTGCTATAAAAGCGTATCTCGCACATTGAGTTTTCAATGTGAAAAAATATCGGCAAATGATGCTTTTTGGGGAAAGTTATCAAGAAACTTTGTTTGTAATGCTCGAAATTTTCTACATAAAATTTTTTTTTTTAATTCTGCCAAGTCCAATCATTCCTGAGATATTCTCATTCAATAGATGATGATATTGCTGCAAAAATATTGAAATGGCCAGAAAAAAACAGCCATGCGTAGCATGGCTTTTAAAAAAAAGTCGCCAAGTGCGCGTTTTTGGATTCAATTTGATTGGGCTGAAAAAGATTCGAAATCGTAGTGTAGCCCCAAGTACTCAGTGCAAACGGAAAAGCGCAAATTCCGAATTCAGTAGCAATAATAGAGAAAAACAGGAGCCGAAACAAAAATTCAAAAAACGTGCTTGGCTGGGCGATCACTATCAAACCATATGAGCATAGCCAAGCACGTTTTTTGAATTTTTGTTTCGGCTCCTGTTTTTCTCTATTATTGCTACTGAATTCGGAATTTGCACTTTTCCGTTTGCACTGAGTACTTGGGGCTACACTACGATTTCGAATCTTTTTTAGCCCAATCAAATTGAATCCAAAAACGCGCACTTGGCGACTTTTTTTTAAAAGCCATGCTACGCATGGCTGTTTTTTACTGGCTTGTTATTCCAATGAAATCCAGACGCCGCATTCTGAATAACGAAGGCATAATTTTCCGCAAAATCGCAGATCACAATGTACTCATTTTCTTTTAGAGATTCTTTTAACGATCTCAAATAGTTTGCTTCTTCTTTAGCAATATGATGATGTGGTAAGAGATCGGTTATATTCTCACAAAAATTGTCAACAAAATCTGTTGAGTTTTTCACGAATGTCTCCAAGCTTGTACGAGGCTTCGAAATTCAATATTTGTAAGTTATTTCATCAACTACATTTTGATCAAGTACATCCAACAGTAAATCTTTCGAAGTATGTACTCCTGGGCACTCATCACATTTGGAAAAATAATATTCGGAAGCTGGTTGCTGACACATAATTATTCTAAAGCAATCACTATAAAGCTTTACTGGTGTTGCTAATTGGCTTGTTAAAATTGCTAAATTACACCCTGCAATAAAAGATCATGATTATTCTTCGACAAAAATTTTATTAACAAACACTCACCTAACATCATCAGCTTGACGTTTTGATGCATACAACAAACGCAAATAGTGTGAGTTCCGCTAGAACCTGCAAGTACGCAGTGTTGAAGACGTGATGACGCAAGTTTAGAGAAACCAACGTGATAACCAGGATGTCGTTCTTCAAAAAGTTCATATAATTCGCGCAAGTTGGAGAGAATAAGTCGTTTCTGGGTATGTTCACGTTTTCCATTATCATTTCGAATGGAAAGATAATCTTTCATCTCAGACATATCGTACTGATTTCATCATCAACATAGAATTCCAAAATTTGAGATTTGATATCACTCGATAATGGGCCTAGGAATTAAAAAATTCAACTTAACTTCACTGAATGAGAAATCAATAAGTGGTTTTCGTCTGGGAAAGTTCGTTAACAACCTAACTTCGCATTTGCTGTTGAAAGAATCCCTTTCTCCTCACGGAGATTTCTAGCTAAAGATGCCATGTATCTTGAACAGCCCATTAGGTCACATATTCGGGATATACCCCACGTTTCAGGAAGAAGTGTGAGGATCTAAATTTTTTCAGATCGTGTTGTATTATTATCGATAAATTTCATTTCCAATTTTTCAATCATCTCCAAGAAGTCCTTCGAATTACTTGCATCGTCAGTGTCTTTTGATATTCCTAAAGTCGTACTCAAATCATGATATACTTTTTGTACTCTGTTTAGCAAATAAGATTGATTATCAACTTGTTTTTTAACAATTGGAGATTGATTCAATAATGCCATTGCATCATTAACTACAGGCAACACAGTTTCTAAGCTCGATTGAGACAGACTACTAGTTTGTGAGGTTAGCTGTTCATCTGCATCTCCTTATTGTGAATAGTAATGGGATCAATCATTTATTTCAATTTAAAGAATTGTTTTGAGTGACAGCATCTTCGACTTAACTTTCAACTTCATCATCATTAGCAACAGGAGCGGTCTTTCTTGAGTCCAATTTCTTTCTACACGACGTGCACAGAAAGTCATCATTACTTAAATTATGTAAATTTTGTTGAGTAACAGGAGCACGTCGGAGACTTTTCTTCACTCTATGATTCTCCAATTGTAACGGATTACAGCACAAATTATACATCCCGAAATTCGACATCATACAAATTTTCAAAATGAATTGTTTTCTTTCAAAAAATGAATAGTGGAAATCCACAGATATTTCTTTGGAAGTTATTGTAGGTTAGGAGACACTGTGAGTACGGGAATGAAAACAACACTCCTATTCTTATCCTGATATGGGGTCGGGGACACGAACGAGACTTAGCCGCTAGGTTATCCAACGCAATTTTCATTACCGACCGTAATCTAAGGCTGCAATTGACTTTGGAAAGCGCCAACTTTCAAACGCACATATGAACTGCACACTTTTAAAATTAGTTATGTCCTTCAGAAATCGATTTTGAAGGAATGGAATGAGAATTGATACATAATCATATGTTGTAATATATTTAACTGAAAATTAACGGTCATAATTATGGAAATGTAGATCATAAAAATTGGAAAATTCGAAAAAAATAGATCCCATTATTATCCCATCATCAGACTAGGCTCAAAAGTTGCGGAATGAGTGACAGTTTTTTAGGAAAAATTTGCAAGAAAATCAATCAGTACGTGTTTTTCAGAAATCGACATTTTTTACTAAAAACTTCAAAATTTTATAAAAATACGGTCTCAAAAATTTTTCTGACTCTTTATTTGCAAGCTGTGTTCAAAAACACAAATTTTCAAAACAAAAAACGTCCCAATCGGACCATTTTTCTCAAAGTTATGGGCATGTTTAGAAAAAGTATCGTTTTCTTTGAAAAATTGATTTCTTAGAAACGGCTTTACAAAAAAAAATGAAAAAATTCAGGGAGGCCTCTTTCAACTGATACTATAATATGAAAAATTATGAAAAATATCCGAGATGCAAAAGCCAAATGGTGTCCGATTTGGCGTGGAATGCCCCTATAGTATCAGGAAGAAGTAAGAAAGTAAGAGTAAAATACTTTCGTTACGGGCTACCGCGATCAGGGGGCAGACCCAAATCCCAGACCCTAATGACCCAGGGCCTGGGACCCTAATTTGAAAATTACAGTCTAAATTAACAACAGACTATATATATAATTTTTTCTCGTGACTTTTTTGGAAAAATGAAAAATTTTCACAACTTTTTATTAACATTTATTATATGATTGTGAAAATAATTTCTTTAAATACATTATTTGTTCAAATTGCAAATTATAAGAATATTTTGATGATAATACATTTTTTTTTACTATTGTCATAATATGCCTGTATAAATAAAGAGGTTTTTTTCTTAAAAATAACATTGCATTTTAATTGCTTCCGCTTAATAATATCAAATAATTGTTGATAACTTTTCTTCATCTTAATATAACGTATGATATTTAATTGAAATAAACATTTAAGTAATTCTTCTGCTTCAATTAATGAAATTGCCTTGCCTCGAAAGCATTTAGTTGACATGTTGACATTTTTTTTAGAATTTTTATATTCTTTTGTATTTTCAAAATCAGACGAACTGGAACTTAATATAATATTGTTTTTGTTAGAGAAAGTGGAGGAAATGTCTTGGAGTTGATTTTGTTTCTCCTCTTTGACTGCTATTGATTTTATCAAATTATTCTTATTACTCTTATTATTTTGTTCTAGTAATTGATGATTTTCTTTCAATTCTCTGTGCAGTTTTTCTTTTCCATTTGTAATAAAATTGATGATGATGATTGCTGCTCATGATTTGTATTTTCATGCTCTTTGACAGCTGTTGATTTAATTAAATTATTCTTATTATTATTATTATTATTATATATTGACTATATTAATTGCTGAGGAATCTTCGAGGGCTCCGACCCCCTTCGATGATTACTCAGCAAGCGAGCGAAAATATATTCAAACGCTCTACAACAGTGACCGCTCCCACCAACTGGAGGGTAAGCAATCACTGCAGTCCAGACTCAAATTGCCGTAAGAGACGGAGAGATCCAAGAATAACAGCCTTCTGCATCTGCCCAGCTAACTGATAAGCACGAGACTTACACGCTGGAATGATGGATAATTCAGACACAAAAGACTGCTTCATGCCTCCAAGAGAACCGATAATGAGGACAACCAGCTTCACGCTGAAGCCACGGTTCATCTGACGAAGCTGGAACAGGAGATCTTGATATTTTTGCCGTTTCTCCTCTTCTTTCCGGTCCATATTATTTTCAGCAGGAGCAGAAAATTCAATGACATAGATGACCTTGTCATCAAAATCATAGAGGACGACATCAGGTTTGGTTGCTCCAATCGGCCTGATGGTGGCAAATGAGAAGTTCCAATATATTTTACATCTCTCATTCACCACAACGGACTCAATTTCTCCTGGCACATACGGCAGCACTGTCGTCTTGTCTATCGCATAAGAGTGCCGCAGGAAGTAGTACAACACTCTTAAAGCCGCATTATGTCGATGGAGATATCCAGAGACTGCTCTCACCGGACACGCTGATAGAATATGCGTGAGCGTCTCTGGTGCCCTCTTGCAGGCCCGGCATGCAGTGTCCGGGACCTCGAGGCCCATAATACGGCTACGATAAACGAGGGTGTTTATGACACCATCCTGGCACGCACAAATAAATCCCTCGGTTTCTGACATCAGACCAGCCGACTTGAGGAAGTTAAATGTCAGCTGGACCGACAGACCCTGTTCTTGCACATGTCTGAAGAACATGCCATGCATAGGCCTGGCTAAGTGTTGCTGGAACAACGCGTTTTGTTCAGCAGCTCTGATGATCTGCTTACGCTGGAGCTTCGATTTCCGCACGATGGAATTTACGGAAATATCCCCAGAATGCAAACAGAACTCTAAACCGAGAGACTCAGCGGCACGATTTGCTGCTTTGTACAGATGTGCTCCCACTCCCCGGAGTTCGTGATTATGCACGAAGACCAAGAGTGGATCCACACTTTCCCAAACATCAGACGCGAGACCAAGGACTAAGCGGTCATGAAGACACTCCAATCCCAAGAGGCCACGCCCACCATCATCGCGAGGAAAATATAATCGCGGCGTAGAAGACCGAGGATGAAGACTGCGATGCAGGTGCATCACTTTCCGCGTCATGATATCCAAATCTCTTAATTCATCTCTTCTCCATTTGATAATACCAAAGGAGTAGAGTAGGACTGGAACAGCAAACATATTAGTAGCGGCGACCTTATTCCTTCCAGAAAGTTCTGATTTCCAGATCCTCTGAAGTCGCCGTTTATATTCACTACAAAGAGTCTCTTTTACAGTTTCGACATTGATCAATGATCGCTGATCGAAACCAAGATAACGATAAGACTCCTCAGCACCAAGATGATGAATGGCGCCTCCATCCACTAACTGAATATCTCGTTCCCCATCCTCGTGCCTCCCTCTCTTGAGATGAAAGACAGCACATTTGTCCAATCCGAAGGACATCCCCACTGCACGAGAATAAGTGGCCACCACTTCAATGAGTAAGTTGAGCTCTCTCATTCCAGATGCAAACAATTTGAGATCATCCATATAATATAAATGGGAGATCTTATGCACCCGGTGTCCAGGGGGACCGGCCTCATATCCCCGCGCAGTTCGCAGGGCAACTGATAGTGGCAGCAGGGAGATGCAAAACAAGAGTGGACTCAAGGAATCTCCCTGGAATATACCTCTCCTGTACTGCACCGCTCCGGTAGTAACCTTCACTTCACCAGATGTTATGGTGAAACGAGTCCTCCAAAGTGGTACAAGATCTCTCATGCGTCTCACCAGATCTTCATTCACCCCAAGGCACTCGAGCAAATAAAGTAAAAGCTGATGGCTTGTACTATCGAATGCCTTGCGGTAATCAATCCAGGCAACTGACAGGTTACGCTTGTACTGAATCGCATCTTGTACAAGGCTGCGATCAACCAGCAAGTTCTCTTTACAACCTGACAGCCCCCTTTTTGCGCCGCGCTGTTCATGAATCAATCGCCATATCGGGTCCACTTGCACCAAAATACGCTCATACAGAATTTTGGTGAATATCTTGTAGAGCGCATTGAGACACGTTATGGGCCGATAGTTCCTCGGATCAGACAGATCACCCTTCTTTGGAATGAGCACCGTCCTTCCCTCTACCAACCACTGCGGAATTGAAGTGCTCCCGTTCAAGAAGGACGAAAACACCCGAGCCAGATGTTGATGGGTCGAAGTAAACTTCTTCCACCAGAATATTGTCAAGCCATCGGGTCCAGGCGCAGAATGGTTCTTCGTGCCCTTCAGCACCTCACGAATTTCCTTCACAGTAACTGGCTGACACTCATCGCCCTGTCTCTGATGTTCACTACAGAATGCGACGAAGTGTTGTAGAGCAGGAGTATCTTCATGGAACTCTGACTCATGACTATACCAGCCTCTCCAAAAGTTTTCAACCCGGTCAGCCGTCGGCGCTTTTCCAGAAACAGGCGCGGCAGGCTGAAACCATCGACGGGGATCGATCCTGAAAGTGGAATTCTCCGTTGACCGCTTCATCCGCTTCTCTAAGGATTGTTTGATGATCCCCAGAGCTCACACTTTCCCGACAAAACGCTCCTTGATAACAAGGAGGTTCATCTTGTTCAGCGTGTGATAATGGTATCTCAGGTCAGCGCTGATGCGACGAACCTTGGGCGTAAAAGCCCGACCACTTTGGATGAAGCTGATCACACACTGAATGTGGGACGCCTGTCTCCGCGCCATGTCGATCTTCTCCTGGAGCTGTGCACAGCGTCCACGCATTTTAACAATTCGCAGTGATTCACCACTACGAGTGCGTGAAACCAATTTTGCTGCATGTTCATACACAGCCCAGTTTAAGCTGAGTAGGTCTACATCTTCTGGGAGACTGTTTGCCAGGTTGACGTTCTCTGATGCCAGCTGTTGTGGCTTAGGAGGAATTTTGCTGTTGATTTTCCTCCTCGTACTCATGTCCTCTGGTCTCTCATCCACTGATCTCTCATCCTCTGATCTCTCGATATCTTCTGATCTTCTGATATCCTCGGATCTCCTGATTTCCTCACGCTGTTGAGAGGCCTGCTGAGGAGTGTGTGTCGGGGGAGGACCAATGAGAACTTGATTGTTTTCATCAGCCTCCTCATCAGTTGACTCCCTTCGAATTACCAGCAGTTCGTATCCATGCCGCGCCAGATATGCCGCCTGATTCCGCAGATATTTTTGCGTATAATGCGAGAACTCGGGATGCATTTCACACCACAAAGCCTGCATTCTGGCCATATATCCCCTCTGATGCGGCACACTATCCACCCAACACTGCATGAGGTCTATCTTTAGATCCTCCGTCCATCTACTGCGTCCATTGACAAGCCAAGGTCGTTCCATTGGTTCCGGTCGTTGACCCCTCCCAACTGATCCATGATCCCCATCCGAAGGGGACCGGTTGTGGTGGGCCGTACTGCGGTTATTTGACGTAACCGAGTATACAGTAAATCAGGAGGTTAGCCTGATATACCGATGACTATTGCGAATGGTTCATACAAACCATCCGGGCGATGAGTGCGTCACGTCCTCTACGCCTATATTATTATTATTATTATTATTATTATTATTATTATTATTATTATTATTATTATTATTATTATTATTATTATTATTATTATTATTATATATTGACTATATTAATTGCTGAGGAATCTTCGAGGGCTCCGACCCCCTTCGATGATTACTCAGCAAGCGAGCGAAAATATATTCAAACGCTCTACAACAGTGACCGCTCCCACCAACTGGAGGGTAAACAATCACTGCAGTTCAGACTCAAATTGCCGTAAGAGACGGAGAGATCCAAGAATAACAGCCTTCTGCATCTGCCCAGCTAACTGATAAGCACGAGACTCACACGCTGGAATGATGGATAATTCAGACACAAAAGACTGCTTCATGCCTCCAAGAGAACCGATAATGAGGACAACCAGCTTCACGCTGAAGCCACGGTTCATCTGACGAAGCTGGAACAGGAGATCTTGATATTTCTGCCGTTTCTCCTCTTCTTTCCGCTCCATATTATTCTCAGCAGGAGCAGAAAATTCAATGACATAGATGACCTTGTCATCAAAATCATAGAGGACGACATCAGGTTTGGTTGCTCCAATCGGCCTGATGGTGGCAAATGAGAAGTTCCAATATATTTTACATCTCTCATTCACCACAACGGACTCAATTTCTCCTGGCACATACGGCAGCACTGGCGTCTTGTCTATCGCATAAGAGTGCCGCAGGAAGTAGTACAACACTCTTAAAGCCGCATTATGTCGATGGATATATCCAGAGACTGCTCTCACCGGACACGCTGATAGAATATGCGTGAGCGTCTCTGGTGCCCTCTTGCAGGCCCGGCATGCAGTGTCCGGGACCTCGAGGCCCATAATACGGCTACGATAAACGAGGGTGTTTATGACACCATCCTGGCACGCACAATTAAATCCCTCGGTTTCTGACATCAGACCAGCCGACTTGAGGAAGTTAAATGTCAGCTGGACCGACAGACCCTGTTCTTGCACATGTCTGAAGAACATGCCATGCATGAGTCATTGAGTCAGTCTTCAGAACAGTTTTCAGAACATCGATCCCGGGTTTTGATGTGTGACGTGACATTTTCCGCCTCATTGGAAAAATGCCGACACCTTCGTCCCTTCCCTACCCCCTTCGAACCTAAAACTAAAACTCCCCCGAAGGGGCTAAAATGGGCGCCAGTTGGTCTGATTTGGCGGGACCAACACCGCAATTTACTCCAGCCAACAATTAAAATACATTAACCTAAATAACCCTTAAACGTAACCGAAACCCAAAAACGTAACGTGAAAACCTAAAACCTAAACTGAAGAGGGTGGAAGGGTACGGAACAGCCTCTCGGCAGCTCAGCACTCGGTTATGGAGAGAGGGGTGGATTCGGTGGTGAAGATGGGAACTTAGGGTAAACTCAAAATAAAACGCAAACGTTATCCTTACGTGTTCCACTATTGAGCCAAAACAAGTATATACAAAAGAAATATTGATAATAAGGGTGGTAATAAAATACAAGAAATATCATGGGGAGGGCGCAAGTCCATTGATCGGCGTCCTGGATCCTTCGTGCGCTTGGGGTGGCCTCCTGACCACTGCAATTGAGGGCACCCCTCTAGGGGTGGTTGCGTCGGCTGACGCTTCCATCACGTCCTTCAGTCATCGGGAACATCCCCAACTCCTACGAGACTACGGAAGAGTCCCGTATTTGATTTGGGGGTGTGTTTGAGCAAAAGATACTCTCGAGGCTCTTGGCCAAAGCAGTTCCGCCCCAAGCACCTAAGAAATCACTCAGATTCCTCGATGGTGACTTAGGGGTGGTTTTTGGGCAAAAGATACCCAAGGACCTCTTAGTGGTCAACCTTTTCCCTAAAATCCCGCGGAGAATCCCACGGATTCTCCGAATAGGGTTAGGGGTGGTTTTGGGCAAAAGATACCCAAACGCCACTCGAAAATTATTAGTCCTTTTCCCCAAATCCCGCGGAAAATCCACCGGATTCTCCGAAAGGGGTTGGGGGTGGTTTTTGGGCAAAAGATACCCAAGCACCACCCGACACCTAGGGATTTTCCCCAAATCCCGCGGAAAATCCAACGGATTCTCCGAGAGGGCTCATGGGGGTGGTTTTCGGACAACAGATATCCGAGTCCCCTGTAACAATTGATATCGCCCCAAAACCTGGGAAGAATCCGAGGGATTCAGCCCTGATTGAGTTGGGGTGGTTTTCGGACAATAGCTATCCGAGCCCCTTGCGACAAGTAATATCTTCCCCAAATCACGGGGAAAATCCAAGGGATTCAGCCCCGCTGGAGTTGGGGGTGGTTTTCGGACAATAGATATCCGAGCCCCACTTTGACAACTAATATCTTCCCCAAATCACGGGGAAAATCCAAGGGATTCAGCCCTATGTGATTTGGGGTGGTTTTTCGGACAAAAGATATCCGCTTCCCATGTGACAATGAATATCTGCCCCAAATCACGGGGAAAATCCAAGGGATTCGGCCCGAGGTGATTTGGGGGTGGTTTTCGGACAAGAGATATCCGATTACCACTTGACAATTAATCATACCCCTGAGTTAGGCCCAGGGGGAGTTGCGAGGAGTCACTTACGTTGGGGTGCAAAGTGGGACTGACGCCAACGGCCTAACACCCCCACGCAATAGTGGACTCGTCCATTCTCGACGCTAGCTGAAAAGTCGCGGAAAACGATAAAAAAAGCCGGGAAAATATTCGCGAGCACAGCACAACCCCACGGAGGGTTGATTTTAGAGACGTGGGGCTAATTATTGAATTAATTAAATAATTCTCCCGCGAGAATTAATGATTTTTCCGAGGGAACGTAATTAATTTGGTTGACCGCGTGGCCAAAAAGAAAAACGACTCACTTTGGGTTTTTTCCCCCGAAGTTGGTGAATTGGGGGTTAACCTCCCCTTTCCACGTCTCCCCTCGTCTCTATCTCCCTGGGTGATCCTCGGTGGTGGTTGGAGTGGCTCAGGGGTTGTTCGAGAACTCCTGGGGTCGTTCCAATCACTTTCAACTCACTTCGTCTTATTTTTTTCTAATTAGCACGTGTTTTCCGCGGCAACTGGGCACTCGTTGTGCTTCGTACGAAGTCCCGGACGCAACTGGTTTCACGTCGCCAAGTGTGAGAACATGGCGGCGTGTCCGGTTGGGGCGATGCATGCGCGCTCTGCTGCTGTCGCTCAGTAACCGAGCGGCACGAGAATCGGCCCAACTGTAGCCCGCGAATATTTGAATGGGAGGAAGAATTGAATTCTCTCCCCATTCCAATAAACTTGGGACTTCTGCCGACGGAATTACTGGATTCCGTCGCAGATGACACAAAATGACATCAAAATCTGTCAACAACACCGCTACCCATCATGTAGCTTTTTATTTCAAAAACAGTTTTCAGAACATCGATCCCGGGTTTTGATGACACAAAATGACATCAAAATCTGTCAACAACACCGCTACCCATCATGTATACCCTCGAGTCATTGAGTCAGTGAGTCAGTGAGCCACTGAGCCAGTGAGTCAGTGAGATATTATTTGAAAATGCCGAGGGATGGTCGGCGGCGAGACCTTGGAGGGGCTACCCCTCGAGTCATTGAGTCAGTGAGTCAGTGAGCCACTGAGCCAGTGAGTCAGTGAGATATTATTTGAAAATGCCGAGGGATGGTCGGCGGCGAGACCTCGGAGGGGCTACCCCTCGAGTCATTGAGTCAGTGAGTCAGTGAGCCACTGAGCCAGTGAGTCAGTGAGATATTATTTGAAAATGCCGAGGGATGGTCGGCGGCGAGACCTCGGAGGGGCTACCCCTCGAGTCATTGAGTCAGTGAGTCAGTGAGCCACTGAGCCAGTGAGTCAGTGAGATATTATTTTTTTTTTTTTTTTTTTATTATTATTATTATTATTATTATTATTATATATTGACTATATTAATTGCTGAGGAATCTTTGAGGGCTCCGACCCCCTTCGATGATTACTCAGCAAGCGAGCGAAAATATATTCAAACGCTCTACAACAGTGACCGCTCCCACCAACTGGAGGGTAAGCAATCACTGCAGTCCAGACTCAAATTGCCGTAAGAGACGGAGAGATCCAAGAATAACAGCCTTCTGCATCTGCCCAGCTAACTGATAAGCACGAGACTTACACGCTGGAATGATGGATAATTCAGACACAAAAGACTGCTTCATGCCTCCAAGAGAACCGATAATGAGGACAACCAGCTTCACGCTGAAGCCACGGTTCATCTGACGAAGCTGGAACAGGAGATCTTGATATTTTTGCCGTTTCTCCTCTTCTTTCCGCTCCATATTATTTTCAGCAGGAGCAGAAAATTCAATGACATAGATGACCTTGTCATCAAAATCATAGAGGACGACATCAGGTTTGGTTGCTCCAATCGGCCTGATGGTGGCAAATGAGAAGTTCCAATATATTTTACATCTCTCATTCACCACAACGGACTCAATTTCTCCTGGCACATACGGCAGCACTGGCGTCTTGTCTATCGCATAAGAGTGCCGCAGGAAGTAGTACAACACTCTTAAAGCCGCATTATGTCGATGGATATATCCAGAGACTGCTCTCACCGGACACGCTGATAGAATATGCGTGAGCGTATCATTATTATTATTATTATTATTATTATTATTATTATTATTATTATTATTATTATTATTTTGTTCCGATAATGGATGATTTTCTTTCAAATTGTCTGTGTAGTTTTTCTTTTCCATTTGTAATAAAGTTGATGATGATGATTGCTCATTATTCATTTTTTTGAAATATAAATGAATAGATTTATCAATTAATAGATGCCTATAAAAAAATCAGACATTTTTGAATCTATATTTATATATACATTCATTTATTTTTTATAAATTCAATTTTTTATACTTACATGTCTTGTGGTTTGGATTGAGTTACGCCTCCTTTTTTAATGCATTGAAGGAGAAATTCTTCCTTATAGCATCGCGCAAAAATATAATTTTGATAATTATTAGGCGCCACTATCATTGAAAATCTCTTGTCAAATGGATTTTCATGAAATTTCCCAATTACTCCAACATGTTTCTATATAAAATAAAGAGAAAATATACATTTTTTGATGTGAAAGGAAAGGATAATATAATTTATTATACCAAAATACTTACTAAAATTAATTTTTTCAATTTTTTTCGGTCTTGTTCAAATTTTTCATAACCAACCAAAATAATTTTCCTAGACATAAAATTTTGAGTATTGCCCACTCTTGTCATAAGAGCTTTTCTCATTGTATTTTGCTCTTGTATTTTGTTGTTTTTTTCCTATTTTCTCTCATTATTATCATTTTTTTTTCATCAAGTAAATTTTCCTCATTTCCATTAGTAGCAGTAATAGTATTATTTATTATTTTTTTTTCGTTTCATGAATAATTGTATAAGCATTTTCTGATGATTTTAAAAATGTTTGAATTTGCTGCTCAACAACTATGTGATTATCAATCACATATAATATTTCATCATCATTATTATTATAATATAAATGGGTATTATAATGACCCATATTAATTTCATCACCAATGTGATTAATATAGCTGTGTAATGTATAATAACATTGATCAATTTCATATGCATTCTTATTATTTAAATATGAATGTATATTTAATTGCAATGAAATATTAATTCCAGCTTTTATTTTCTCCATTTTATTATTGAATCTGGATAAATGTATAATAATAAATTGAGTAGCTGCTCATCATAACTTTTGATTTTTTCTTTTTCTTCTTCTTCTTCTTCTTCTTGTTTTTTATTATTAGTCACATTAAAACAATTGCCTGAAACTCCACTTTTATCATCATTACAAAAGTTACAGGGTAAATCCTGATATTGTCTGTTTTGCAATGAAAAATAATTTTTCAATAATTCACTCAAGTTTATAGATGACTTTGTTTCATTTAATTTAATAAACAAATTGATACCATTATCAGGCACAATTTTAAATGTCAATTTGCAATGAAAACAATAAAATGTATTCAAAATTTTAATATTGTAGAAGTTGTTTGAATGATTATCATTTGAATGATTCTTTATATGTAAATTAAATAAATTTAATAAATAAAATAATAATTCACTGGCATCATTGTGTTGGCCATATATACAAATAATGAATTAAAATTGTTCAATGTTTCATAGAAAATAGTCGATTTTATTATAGAAATTTCATTATTTTTATATTCATTGTAAATACTCTGCAATTGATGAATGCAGGTTTCTTTGCAACAATCTAAATTATTTTCGAGAATTTCTTGCAAGTTTGACATTGAAAAAATTACACTCAACACACTATTAACATAACAATTATTATTTTCATATTAAAATTCTTTAGGTTTCTTTATATATATATATATATATATATATATATATATATATATATATATATATATATATATACACCCAGCAAAAAAATTAAGGGAACGGTAAATTTTGTCAGTTTTTTGCTTGATTTTCAAATGGCTGTAACTTCGCCAAAAATGATCGTATCAGAATTTAAAGAAAGTCGTTGGAACGCTTGAAGTCTTTACTCTTGAAATCTTGAGATGAAAATTTTTTATGACCATTTGTTATAACGAGATAGGAGAGTTGAAAGTGGAAAATTTTTTTTTCTTTTTTTTTCATTTTTTCAACTTCTTCCACGGACTTCAGAAAAATTTTCTCGACTTAACCCTTATGAGGATCATGTAGCCTGGTCTTTCAGCTTCAATTTCTTTTTTTTTTTCCTACGACCCTTTGTTGCTGAGATATTGTCGATTGAATCAAAAAGTACCCTTTTGTCTTTAATCGTCGATATCTCAGGAACTACTGATCGCACAGCAAGCGGATGATGAGATTCGTAAACTTGAATAAATTTCCTGTGAGATTCTTGCACTGTTTGATTGAAAAAAAATTTTCTTCCAATTTTAAAATTGGTTCGAAAAAGTACCAAAAAATTGCGTTTTTTTCCTTTTTTGAAAATTGCCCTGCATTTTGCGAATTTTGCGAAAATTGGAAATATTTCAACGTTTTTCTTTAGTTTAATGTGTGCTGGAACACCCCCTGAATTTGCAAGCCAATCGGTTCGACCGTTTTTTTTCCCGAACGAACAAAGTTTCAGCAAAAATTGAAGGAACACTTTTTTGTACCCTAAACACCAATTAATGATGATTAGGGCCGAAAATGTTTTTTCTCCGTTATTTTTCCGTGATTTTTTCTGCAAAATTTGTTGAATTTCATCGAAAAATGAGAACAATAAAAAAAAACAAAAAAACAATAAAAAAATTGAAATTTTGTTTTTTATTAAACAATAAAAAATTCGAATTTTTTTTTTAATCAATAAAAAATTCAATTTTTTTTTAATCAATGGAAAATGAGAAATTTTCTCTTCTTTTGAAAATCAATGGAAAAATCAATTTTCGTTCTCAAAAAATCAGTAGAAAACTTGGAAAAAAAATTTGAAAAATGAAAAAAAAAACACCGGAATCGCATTTGATTTGGAAAGATAGTGACTCAGCAGATTTTTTCAAACAATTTTTTTTTCGACTTTTTTTCGTTAAAAAAAATTGTTTTTTTGATTTTTTTATGGATTTTTCTTCATTTTTTATTGTTCTCATCTTTCGATGGAATTCAACAAATTTTGCACGAAAGATCACGGAAAAATAACGGAGAAAAAACATTTTCGGCCCTAATCATCATTAATTGGTGTTTAGGGCACAAAAAAGTGTTCCTTTAATTTTTGAAGTCCGTGGAACAAGTTGAAAAAATGAAAAAAAAAGAAAAAAAATTTTCCACTTTCAACTCTCCTATCTCGTTATAACAAATGGTCATAAAAAATTTTCATCTCGAGATTTCAAGAGTAGAGATTTCAAGCTTTCCAACGATTCTTTTTTATTCTGATACGATCATTTTTGGCGAAGTTACAGCCATTTGAAAATCAAGCAAAAAACTGACAAAATTTACCGTTCCCTCAATTTTTTTGCTGGGTGTATATATATATTTGTCGCCTTAGTCGTATCTCCACACTCATGTCCCTTTGTTTTTACTGATTTTACTGAAAACTGTAATGTCTAAAATTTTTCGAAAATGCGGCGCCTTTCTTTCTCCTCAAAATTTCAGCCCCTTAAAGGGAAATAGGTTAAATAATAGGAATAATTTATAAATATTTAGAAACAATTTTATAGTTTTTTTTTCCTTCGACCGGACGTGACCATATAAGGTAAACTATTTTCAACAATTATTGCACTGTGTGCAAAATTGAGGCGCGAAGAGGCAATGTAGAAGTCACGCCACCCAGAGGCAATAACCTTCTGTCATTGCACTTTTCGGGTGGCGTGATATCTCCCTCCACCAAGATAAACCGAGTTTTCTTCAAAGGAAACTTGGATTAAGGAAATCAGACTTGATTGAGCGGTGATTAGCGGATAAACAAAAATTACATCTTCGCGCCTCAGTGCTTTACAGAAGGAAACCGGTCGTAGTTAATAATACATCCCTTAAGCAAATTAGTCCTCGTTTAGAGACATTGCCGAACCGGGAAATTATCAAATAAAAGTAGATAATTTTAAGTGTATTAACGGGAATTCTAAAGAAACTACTGGGAATATTTTTGTAATTCTACATTTTAAAAGGTTTAAATGTGAAGTGTAAAATTAAAGTCTATCTGTGAATTACGGGACTCATTTCTAAATATTTAAAAGCTGCGACGGAATCCAGTAATTCCGTCGGCAGAAGTCCCAATTTTATTTGAATGGGGAAAGAATTCAATTCTTCCTCCCATTCAAATATTCGCGGGCTACAGTTGGGCCGATTCTCGTGCCGCTCTGTTACTGAGCGACAGCAGCAGAGCGCGCATGCATCGCCCCAACCGGACACGCCGCCATGTTCTCACAATTGGCGACGTGAAACCAGTTGCGTCCGGGACGTTGCAGTGAGCACAACGAGTGCCAAACCGCTCGCGAAACCACGTGCGGTGAGAAAAAAAGGAAAGAAAGAGGATAATTAGTGCCAGTGATTGGAACGACCCAGGAGTTCTCTCACAACCCCTGAGCCACTCCAACCACCCTAGAGGACGACACGGGAGGAAAGAGACGAGGAGAGGATCGTGAAAAGGGAGGTTAAACCCCAATTCACCAACTTCGGGGGAAAAACCCAAAGTGAGTCGCTTTTCTTTCCTTGGCCACGCGGTCAACTAAATCTATTTCTTTCCCTCAGAAAAATCATTAATTCTCGCGGGAGAATTATTTAATTAATCGAACAATTAACCTCACGTCTCTAAAATCAACCCTCTGCAGGGTTGTGCTGTGCTCGCGCGTATTTTTCCCGGTTTTTTTTTTTTATCGTTTTCCGCGACTTTTCAGCTAGCGTCGAGAATGGACGAGTCCATTATTGCGTGGGGGTGTTCGGCCGTTGGCGTCAGTCCAACTTTGCACCCCAACGTAAATGACTCCTCACAACTCCCCCTGGGCCTAACTCAGGGGTATAATTAATTGTCGAGTGGTGCTCGGATATCTTTTGTCCGAAAACCACCCCCAAATCACCTCGGGCCGAATCCCTTGGATTTTCCCCGTGATTTGGGGCAGATACTCATTGTCACATGGGAAGCGGATATCTTTTGTCCGAAAAACCACCCCAAATCACATAGGGCTGAATCCCTTGGATTTTCCCCGTGATTTGGGGGAAGATATTAGTTGTCAAAGTGGGGCTCGGATATCTATTGTCCGAAACCCACCCCCAACTCAATCGGGGCTGAATCCCTTGGATTCTCCCCGTGATTTGGGGAAGATATTACTTGTTGCAAGGGGCTCGGATAGCTATTGTCCGAAAACCACCCCAACTCAATCAGGGCTGAATCCCTTGGATTCTTCCCAGGTTTTGGGGCGATATCAATTGTTCCAGGGGACTCGGATATCTGTTGTCCGAAAACCACCCCTATGAGCCCTCTCGGGGAATTCGTTGGATTTTCCGCGGGATTTGGGGAAAATCCCTAGGTGTCGAGTGGTGCTTGGGTATCTTTTGCCCAAAAACCACCCCCAACCCCTTTCGGAGAATCCGGTGGATTTTCCGCGGGATTTGGGGAAAAAGCCTAATTTTCTAGTGGCGTTTGGGTATCTTTTGCCCAAAACCACCCCTAACCCTATTCGGAGAATCCGTGGTATTCTCCGCGGGATTTTAGGGAAAAGGTTGACCACTAAGAGGTCCTTGGGTATCTTTTGCCCAAAAACCACCCCTAAGTCACCATCGAGGAATCTAAGTGATTTCTTAGGTGCTTGGGGCGGAACTGCTTTGGCCAAGAGCCTCGAGAGTATCTTTTGCTCAAACACACCCCCAAATCAAATACAGGACTCTTCCGTAGTCTCGTAGGAGTTGGGGATGTTCCCGATGACTGAAGGACGTGATGGAAGCGTCTGCCGACGCAACCACCCCCAGAGTGGTGCCCTCAATTACAGTGGTCAGGAGACCACCCCAAGCGCCCGAAGGATCCAGGACGCCGATCAATGGACTTGCGCCCTCCCCAGGATATTTCTTGTATTTTATTACCACCCTTATTATCAATATTTCTTTTGTATATACTTGTTTTGGCTCAATAGTGGAACACGTAAGGATAACGTTTGCGTTTTATTTTGAGTTTACCCTAAGATCCCATCTTCACCACCGAATCCACCCCTCTCTCCATAACCGAGTGCTGAGCTGCCGAGAGGCTGTTCCGTACCCTTCCACCCTCTTCAGTTTAGGTTTTAGGTGTTCACGTTACGTTTTTGGGTTTCGGTTACGTTTAAGGGTTATTTAGGTTAATGTATTTTAATTGTTGGCTGGAGTAAATTGCGGTGTTGGTCCCGCCAAATCAGACCAACTGGCGCCCATTTTAGCCCCTTCGGGGGAGTTTTAGTTTTAGGTTCGAAGGGGGTAGGGAAGGGACGAAGGTGTCGGCATTTTTCCAATGAGGCGGAAAATGTCACGTCACAAAGCATTAGACAGACAATATAAAAAAGAAGAAAACAGAAAAGCAAACTCATCTGTTCAATCTAATAATTTTTCTTGATATTCTACATACATATATTTACATAAAATCCAAAGAACGAGAACAATTCAGTTAATAAAAAAATTCCCCACAGAAATTCCAAAATCAACATCAGTCAGTCTCTTTGATAGTAAAATTTTTGGTGTTGTTAAGTTTTTTTTTTGGGCTGATCAAAATATAAATATTTAGAGACAATAAAGACACTATGGACATTAGTTAGTTGGGTGTGAAAGAGTGTAATAACGATTAGTTGTGTGAAAATTTGAGTGCAGGTGTGCCAAGTTATTGTTGGATTACCAGAAAGGATTACAAATAAACCAGATAGTTCAAGAACTGTGAGTTTTACAAATCATCTACTCAGCCCAGAAAACCCTTCCAAGGTTATCCAAATAGAAAAAAATAAAATAACGAAATTCTCCTAAGAACCTCGAGATCTTTCTTCAAATAATTTCCGCGGGAATACAAAAATCTAGCGTCGTCTTTCAAAGTTTTATTTAATAATTTTAATCTGAAGTCAGGTAAATTCCTTTTTGACGCGAGGACAAAAATCTAGACATAACAGCTTAAAATTTCTGGCGCAGTCGGTAGGACACGCCTATTTTTCCATTATTCTCGCGATAATAATTCAAAAAAATTCGGCTTTTTAATTCAAAAATTTAGTTCAAAATTTAAATTAAATTTCACGGTAACTATTTCAAATAGTAGATTCCAAGTTATTATTATAAACAACATCTTTTCAATCAAACATGGCCAATAACTCCTCGTTTGTACAAGTGTCATTCAATGGCGATGCTGTGACCGGTGCCGTGAATGCCGACGGTGTATACGCTAATGTTGCGGCCACGCCCAGTCATGACGACTATGTAAGGGCACGCGACATTGCGAATAGCATACCGATATTTTCGGGTACCGATCAACACGCATCGTTAGAAGAATTTGAATACGCGGTTAGACCCAATTTAGGGTCAATTCCTACAGCGGATGGTAAGAAAGAGGAATATATTCATCAGGTCCTCAAAAGACTTTTACCACCCGCTAAACTCGCGGTAACACACAAACCGATACATAGTGTGGAGGAAATACTCACCTATTTGACAAAAAGATTTTGAGGTCAATATGATATCAGTTATTATGCCAATAGAATTAGAGGTTTATTAAAGTTCTCGGATGAACCCTTGGAATGTTTTCTGGATCGGCTAAATTTGTTGGTTCAATTCGGTCTTCGAGCTATCGACGGCGAGGATGCAGCAACAAAAACAGTATACGAAAGTCTGCTGAATAAAGAGGCCATCGCTAGGTTCAAGGAGTACGGTAACTCCACTATTAAAGAGATAATTAGGACAAGAAAACCTAAGAAGATCTCTGAAATTGCTGATCTCCTTGAACCCGAAGACATCCGAGGCAGCCTTAGTTTGCCAGCGGTGGAGGTCCCAAATAACGGTCGATACCGTTACGCAACCGAGTATCCATCCATCCAGGATCACCCAGAGGTTCTTTGTCAGCAAGTTCCGGTAGCTCACGGCCAGGATGTAGCAAGTTATATGCTACCACGATGTCATCCGAGTGGGGCTCCTCATCATCAAAAGCAGGGTCAGTCTACTTTAGCTACCCCTACGCCGTCGCAGAGCTATGACTCTAGAGGTCAGTCGTCAGCAAGTAACACGTCCAATCCCCAGCAAGACGCCATCAATGTGCTATTGCAGGATTACCTCTGCAACCACAGGGCTCCGCCCCCCCCCATCGTCCGGAACAGCGACCACCAGATCACCACCCCGACCACCAACACCGCCTCCACCACCACCAGCAGTTCCCCAGCACCAATCAACAGTAGCCTTCGGTTCGAGTTACCAACCGGACATCACCACCCTGTTACTGGCCTACTTCAACTCTGTGAAGAATCCCGACCGGACAGGGCAGCAAACCAAACTGGAGCCTCACCAAATTCAGGCTCTAGCCAACACGGACCCTCAGACGCTCCAAACGTTAGCCAATATCATGGCTGCCCAGCACTAGCCAGTGGTTGAAACGCCTCCTCCAACTGGCGAGACCGCCAATGATATCGGTGACTTGACAAGAGTTTTAAAAGAACTGACCACTGAGATCAGGGACCAGCGTCGCCAGATGTCCAGGTATTTCGAGGAAAGGTCAAGGTCTCGAAATAATTCCAGGGATCGGGATCCTCCAAAGTCACCAAATGGAAAAGAGAACCCTGTGCAACCCAAGAAGGAGGCTGGTGTTTTATCGGCGGAGCATTTAAACGAGTACATAGCTCGGCAGAGAGGTGCGATGGCGAGCTCCAGCACTCAGGACTGCCACTCGATGTCCAGCACCCACCAACAATAAAATTTAATATCTTGTGCAGATCGGGCGGGGGTGGACCGGAAATCTTGTTGAGAGGACCACTTTTAATTCAAGAAGGAGTGCATGCATTGATCGATACCGGAGCTTCCATCAATCTGGTATCAATCCACTCCCTAAAGAAGACGGTGTTTATCGACACTACTGAAATCGTCGGGCTAGTGGGCCTGTCCAATAACACTATCAATTCCATGGGCACAGTTAACATTCGAGTCCATCCCCAGGTCGATGTCAAATTCCACGTCATCCCTCACAATCCAGCGGGAGTGGGAGCTATTATAGGAGATCCTATGCTTAAACAGCTCCAAGCACATATCTCCTTTTTCACCAATACCATCGCATTCAATACATCCCCCCTGACCCCAATACACTTCTGTATTCCAACCCCGGGAGGAAGTGAGACATCGAAAATATCACTAAGCGGGGGTGGTCCCAGGATCAACGTGAGGATACCCAATACCATTGGGAAACGACATCGAATTTTAATCGACACTGGGGCAGACATCAACCTGATAGAAAAAAGAGTGCTGCAACCCCGACTCAGAATTGAACCACCAAGAGTCAAGTTTTTAGTAGGGGTTACAGAAAATGCTCTCCCAACTATCGGCTTGGTTTATCTCAAAATCTTTGGTTCCTGTGTACCATTCCACATTGTAGATTTCAAATTGCCAGTGGAAGGTAGTGGATTGCTCGGATTAGAATTTCTAGTCCAGGAACGCCCGGAAATTAGGTATTTGCAGCAAAATATCACCACTGCAAGGCGACCTTACACTCCCATCTACTGGTACCGCGCCCCCAAATCAACGGACGCCATCACTATTCCTCCACGCACCAGAACGGCAGTTGCCGTGGCAGTCAGGACAACAGGTTCAGAGTTGAGTAGCGGCTATCTTCCCAGGATAGAAACCCAGGAAGGCGTTTTCATCGGCGAGTGTGCTGTTTCTGTAAAAGACGGAACAGCTTGCGTCTTTGCAATCAACACTCTAGAGACACCTGTTGAAATCAAAATACCTCCACAGGAAATTTTTGACTTCGACATCCAAAATCCAGAGGAGGAAGAGATGAAACCACAGAATCTGAACTCCTGCTGCCTGGCGATCCCAGAGAAGGAAAAAACACGGTTAAAAGAAAGACAGCACCAGATCCTGGGAGCTCTTCCAGAACAAGACCTAAAGTCGTTTGAAGGACAAAAAGTGATCGAGTTAATCGGTGATTATGATGACGTCTTTCATCTGCCAGGGGATAAACTGGGAGCGGCAAGGAACTTCAGGTGTAAGATCAGAACCACCGATGAGAAGCCGGTACACAAAAGGCAGTACAAATATCCACCACAACATCAGGCGGAAATCAACAAACAAATTGATGGACTCCTGAATGAGGGGATTATCCGAGATTCTGAATCCCCATACAACTCGCCATTGTGGATTGTGTTCAAGAAAGCTGACTCTCATGGAAGAAAGCGCTGGAGATTGGTGATAGACTTCAGGGAGTTGAATCAGAAAACTATCGGCGATTCTCACCCTTTGCCGGACATTTCGCAAATATTATCTCAGTTGGGTGGATCAAAATACTTCAGTGTCTTTGACCTGGCGAGCGGATTCCACCAAGTAAAAATGGATCCAAAGGATAGCGAGAAGACCGCCTTCACAGGACCAAGTGGGCATTATGGATACGTCCGAATGCCCTTTGGCCTGCAGAATTCACCACCAATATTCCAGAGGATGATGGACCACGCTCTGAAAGGTTTGAAAGGCACTGAACTCTATGTCTACCTTGACGACATAGTTGTGTACTCCAAGACCTTCACTGAACACAACGAACGACTGAGGCGATTCTTTGAAAACCTGAGGGTCAACGGCCTGACGTTACAGCCCGATAAATGCAGGTTTTTCATGAAGGAAGTGTCCTATCTGGGTCACATCATCAGCGGAAAAGGCATCAGACCGGATCCAGGAAAGATAAGAGCCTTGCAGGAGATGACTCCTCCCAAAAGTCAACACGGAGTAAGATCCTTCTTGGGTTTCAGCAATTACTATCGCCGTTTCATCAAGGATTACGCTGAAAAATCGAAACCCTTGACGGAATTGCTGAAGAAGGACATCAAATTCAAGTGGACGGAGGAACACCAACAAGCATTCCTAGAGTTGAAGTCGGCCATTACTGAAGACTCCTTGCTTTATCACCCGGACACCAGGGAACCTTTCTTGGTGCATGTCTCTTCTTCAAGCACAGGACTTGGAGCTATCCTGAGCCAAAAAGATGAGGAAGGAGATGAACATCCAATCTTATATGCCTCAAGGACATTGCGGGATGCTGAGACTCGATACACTTCAGCAGAGGTCGATTGCTTGGCAGTAGTCTATGCGCTGGCGCAATTCAAACCATACATCTACGGGGTGCCCTTCACGGTCACCACCAACAGCCCTGCTCTGAACTGGCTGAGAGAGTCCACGAGCCTTACCACCAGACAGGTCAAATGGAAAACCTTCCTGAATGACTTCGTATTCGAAGTGGAAATCAGGAAGAACAAGCGTGACCAAATGGTGGAGATTTTCGCCGAAAATCCACTGCAGGATGGACAGCTGGAAGCAGTTCTGGTTGCAAAATGTTTACCAGTACAACCAGAGCTAAGATCTTGCTTGAAGAATACTCGAAAGGTCACTGATCCTAATCGCAGAGTTAGGATTAGTAGCGAACCAACGCCGAACGTGACCCCTTCTACTTCAGGAACCATCGCTGAAAGAATAAGAACAAGAAGGGTCACAGAAAAGGCCACAGGAGCTCGAGTCCCTATTTCATATAGGGACGCTCGAGACTACAAGCCAAAAGCGGCCAAACAGGCAACGAGCAAATCGGGTAATCCAAGAGTTTCAGCACCAGCAGCAGGCACAGCTAAGGATCCTTCCCCAATCGTCGAAATGGATCTAGGTGCAACTCCAACTGTCTCAGCGAAGGAAGCAGATATGCCTGTTGTTGAATCAACTACAGAGATATTGGAGACGTCACTCGAGGGGGAACCCATTGAAGACGAGGTCTTTGTTGCTGAGAAAGAAAATCTCAGTACACCAGCAATTATAGAGACTCAACCAGTAGCTGATTTGGAAGAAGAAGAGTCAGAAGAGGAACTGCTTAACGTACCCTTAACTCCAAAAAAATCACTGGGTGAGGAGTCTCTTGCGTGGGATAGCTATCAACCATCCACGGAATATCAGCTGGCAGACTCAGATCCAGAAGAACTGGAAGACGAAAACCCTCAAGAGCCTCTGAAGGATTTTGAGGAGGTTGTAGACCTGCTCAACAGTACCAAATCCAGTGAGGCATCCGAAGGCACCTCCCGACAGGAAGAAACTCCAATTCCTTTGTATCAACTGAAGAGACTGGAGGATGAACAAATGCGGAAGGAGGTCAACAACTCCATAAGGATGTTCGAGGAAAAGATGGCTAGGTTCCAGAACGCTTCTCTCCAAATCACTGAGGAAAATGATGAGGTTCAAGAACTACCTCCTAATACCTTGACCCCGTCAGAGGGAGAAAGCACGATGCAGGACCAAACTACAAATGGTCAAGACGTTGCACCGAGACACTCCATCGTCTCTGCTCCAAGGATGACGAGGGAATCGTTGATGCCATCACCAAGAACGATCAGGAATCCTCAAGCAGGATCATCACCCCATCGCCAAGTACCAGCGGATCAGCGATCGACCAGCGGGATAGCCATTGACAACGCCAGAACTGAGGAGCCTACTATTGCCCAACAAGCAAAAGAGCCAGATGACGTAGCCCGTGACTCAATGTCCCCTGAGAAAAATTCAGTAATAACATCTCATGGTTCACCGGGGGCGTTCACCCCGACTCCTAGCATGCCTGGGAATAATTGGACCTCAGTACCAACAACAGCATCGGATATAGGAGTAGAGGAGCATGAGATCGTGGAAGATAAGCTCACAATTCCACTCAATGAGGAATACCAGGCTGCTGATAATATCCAGGAGACTCGAGATGGCTTAACGTTTGTTAGGGGAAACATCGCTCACTTTCTGGCTGCTGATGGAGAACCGACCAAGCAGAACACCAAGTTACTCCAGGATCTGAACCTCCTAAATATTGATGAGATCAGAAAATTGAAACCGAGAATAGGACAAGTCATCGTAACCAAGTGCGGGAAGTTCATAACATTCACGCTCATTGTAAAACACCTGCACTTTAAGAACATCCAAAACAAGCACTTGAACTTATGCCTGAACAACCTGAAAGAAGCTCTAGGGAAATATAAGGTCAATAGCTTGCGGATGGTTCAGCAGGGTGACGAAATTGACCAGGACATCCGGATTAAATATTTCCTAGAAAGACATTTCAGGGACCATCCTGTGAATATTCTCCTATGCCATGGGAAGGTCAGCCTACCCCCAACAAGCCTGAGGGAAGAGATTATTCGCGAATGCCACGAGACACTTCCTGGTGGACACAAAGGAATAGTGAAAACGTTCAACAGAGTCCGGGAAAGATTCTACTGGCCAGGGTTGAAGCAAGAAATAGAGCGGTTCATAAAACATTGCAGGACCTGTCAATTAGAAAAACTCCAGAGAATAAAGTTTAGGAAACCTATGCTCATTACTGAAACACCCAGTGAAGCCTTCGAGAGGATTTCAATCGATACAGTGGGACCTCTGCCTGCAACGTCAAAGGGCTACTGCCATATCCTCACCATCCAGGATAATTTCACCAAACATTGTTCGGCTATTCCCCTCAAGGATATCAGGGCACACACCATAGCCAACGCTTTGGCTACCCAATTCATCGCGCTGTATGGTTGCCCGAAGATTATCCTCTCCGACAAAGGAAGCAGCTTTTTGAGCAAACTATTCGCACAGCTGAGCAAAATTTAACGGTTCCATCACATCACCACTTCAGGATACCGACCACAGTCCAATGGTGCCTTGGAGAGGAGCCATCACACATTGGTGGAGTACCTGAAGACTTGTGTGGACAAATTCCAGGACTGGAGCCAGTTGTTGCCATTCGCCATGTTGTCGTATAATACGACGGTGCATAGTTCTACAAACTTCACCCCGTTCGAGCTATTGTATGGAAAGAGAGCAAGGACCCCATCAAACTTCAAGGAACTCGACCAGCCAGTGGAAACATATAATGACTACATGGTGGAACTGGTTACCAAATTAGACAACCTGCAAGAACTGGCCTTTCAGAAACTCGTAGAATCAAAGGAACATTCTAAGGCATTGTATGATCGTAATGCCAGACCTTTGGAAGTCAAGGTCGGAGACTTCGTCTACGTCCTGAAAGAGCCAAAGTTGGGCAAGCTGGACCACCAATACACAGGCCCCTATGAGGTAGTTCACCTTACAGAAAAAGGAAACGTATATTTGGAAACTGAAGAAGGGCATCGCTTCATGAAGCATCCCGACAAGTTGAAGAGGTGCGAAGAAGACTGATGAGAACCATTTCAGTTATCGTCTATCCAGAATAACCGTTCTCCTTTTTCCCTCTAGCTCGATCATGAACTCGCCAGAAAGAAAAGACAGAGACCTACAGTCCATACTCCTCACTTCACATCCCTTCCACCAACCTATGAACCTCCGATCCACATAATCTCCAGACCGGAACTCCCCGCACTCCCAGCACCAGAACCCCCAAAACCGAATCAACCATCAACAAGAATTGGAGGGATAATGCCACATAGACCACCCTCAGCAGTTATCATCACTGACTAAGAACAAGAGGGATAATGTTTTTTTTTTAATCTATCTCAATCCAAACATATAGGGGTGCATAAAACGGAGAAGGGATGGCCCGTGTAAAAAATTGATATACTTAGAAGGGAAGATCTTCAGTCCTACAGTTTATGACCACCATGCTCAAAAACAGAATAAAACGAAATTCACCCCTATCAGGGGTGGGAAAAAAAATAAAAAATTTATATATGAAAATATAAAAAAAAAAAAATATTTACAAAAATGTTAAAATAATAATAATAATAAAGGGGATAATTTTTAGAATGAGTACCTAGAATTAAGGATAATTTTTTTTTTCTGTAGAGAAGGATGGAAATAAGACGCAACAGTTGATGACAAAAGGAAGAGATTTATTCCGACATAGGGTAACATTTAGAAAAAATATATATATATAATTTTTATTTTGCTCTATGTCATAGAAAGTGAAAATCCATGAATGGTAGGGGTTATGGCGCCCGCTGCATCCTGAGGTTCCTTCATCACCGTCCTGCTTTCCCTAAAAAAAAAAAAAAAAAAAAAAAAAAAAAAAAAAAACAGATTAGATAATTTTTAAAGGAAAAAAAAAAGAAGAAAAACATATACGTGTAAGGAAAATTTTTTTTATGCCCTATTTTCTTTCTGTCCCTTCCTCTTCTTTTCTCACCTGGAATTGGAAAGTGCCTCCACAGGTGGACCGATGCTTGCGGTAATTAGGCATGTTGTCAGGTGCCCTTTTGACGGCATGAAACACCTGGAAACCACAACGGATGCACTGATACAGGTAAGAGGAGAGAGGGACAATCTCTCTCAAATCATCGAAATCCAGAAGCTCCAACCCAAGAACATCTTTCAGGCGGCGAGCTTCCTCTTGGAACGACCGCCCATGGAAAGCACTTTGAGTGCGACAACAACCCACACAATCCAGGTACACGTGTATCATCTCGTGTAGAATAATCCTCAACAGGAAGATGCGATGAACACCTCGCTGGAAGAGTTGATCCTGCAGGAACACCATTTTCTTGGTGGGTACGGTGCATCCCCAGCTCCCTTTGTAGTGACAGGTGCGGGCGAAGACGTAACCCCGGATTTTATTTTGGAAAAACCGTTCATTCAGGAGTGAAATTACTGTATGAAAGTTCGGCGCATCCCCAAACAAGAGTCCCACATATTCCACTGCTGGAATAGGGACCTCAATCCCCAAACTCTGGGGGTCGCAGCGTACAAGGTTAACTTTGGGCACTTTCCACTTCATGGCGATTTAACTAATACACTCACAAAAAAAAAAAGTTATTAATAATTTTTTTTTCTTTTTTCTCTCTCTTCTCTCTCTCTCCTCCTGTCTTTTTCCTCTCTTTTTGGCGACGAAATTATGTAAAACACAACGCGTGTAACAAGTACCTTCTTATGGCGGAAAAGAAAGGTGTGAAGTGCCACACCCCGGTCAGTTCAAGGCAGTGCCCCTAGCGACCTAATTGACATACTAATGAGGTCAAGACGCCATGCGCTGGTCAGTTCGATGCAGTGCAGAAAAGAATAGTACCCGTTTGTGTTGGCTTTCCTACTTGTGTCATGCAATGCCATGTCCAATCCTTTATTCTTCATCAAGGTGTACGACATATTATGACATGACATCTTATAGTATATTTGGATAATTCAAGGAATGACACAAATGCCGAAGGAACATGTCGAAATTTGTCCGATAATGACAGTTTATGAGCTATTATGTCAAATTCTGACATAAGTTCTCTCTAAGATTCAGTTAAAATTTTTCATATAATAATTTTGACAGAATTTGACATTTTTCGTTAAAAAATGAGAATTTATGATTAATTATGTTAAATTCTGGCATAATTTTTCTGTTAAGCTTGGTCAAAATATGTCATATGATAATTCGGACAGAATTTGACATTTTTTGACTGGAAATGACAAATTCAATAGAGACTTTTAGAAATATTATGTCATTACATGTTAAAAGTCACATATCATGACACAATTTGCCATTTTCTATCTTATTTTCACATTTTTTGGACGTTTTTGTCAGAATATGTCAAATGGCTCAGAGTTGTCTGCCACACAATACAATCAAAATATGACATATTCTGTCATAATTTGTCAAATTATGACAGAAATTTTTCTGAGAAAATTTGACAAAATATGACATACTGTTCCAATTGATACTCAAAAACCATCATATTTTAACAAAAACAGTCAAATTATGACATTTTATGGTAGATTCTGTGAAAAAAGGTCAAATTATGACGGATTTTTTCTCAAAATTTGTCAAATTTGATCAGAATTTGACATTTTTTGTCAAAATATGTCAAGCATATTTCCACCTGGGCTCTTGTTATAAATTTACCTTATTCTAATAATAACAATAATGATAATAATAATAATAATAATAATAATAATAATAATAATTTATAATCAATAGTTTATTATATTGTATAGATTTTATATGATTTTCATCACATAAATATATATATATTATATATAGTAAAGAAAAAATATTTTTTTTCCGATAAAATAATTTGCCGAAGGGAGGTCGGTGTGGGATTTTATATGATTTTCATCACATAAATATATATATATTATATATAGTAAAGAAAAAATATTTTTTTTCCGATAAAATTTTTTTTTTTTTTTTTTTTTTTTTTTTAAACAATTAAACAATTAAATTTATTAATAAATTAATTTTTATTAATAAATTTTATTTAGAAAATCAAATTTCGGAAAAATATGTAATGCGCAAGCAGGATTTGAACCCACGACCCTCTGATTACATGTCAGGTGCTCTACCGCTGAGCTATTGCGGATCCAATGGAACGACCTTGGCTTGTCAATGGACGCAGTAGATGGACGGAGGATCTAAAGATAGACCTCATGCAGTGTTGGGTGGATAGTGTGCCGCATCAGAGGGGATATATGGCCAGAATGCAGGCTTTGTGGTGTGAAATGCATCCCGAGTTCTCGCATTATACGCAAAAATATCTGCGGAATCAGGCGGCATATCTGGCGCGGCATGGATACGAACTGCTGGTAATTCGAAGGGAGTCAACTGGTGAGGAGGCTGATGAAAACAATCAAGTTCTCATTGGTCCTCCCCCGACACACACTCCTCAGCAGGCCTCTCAACAGCGTGAGGAAATCAGGAGATCCGAGGATATCAGAAGATCAGAAGATATCGAGAGATCAGAGGATGAGAGACCAGTGGATGAGAGACCAGAGGACATGAGTACGAGGAGGAAAATCAACAGCAAAATTCCTCCTAAGCCACAACAGCTGGCATCAGAGAACGTCAACCTGGCAAACAGTCTCCCAGAAGATGTAGACCTACTCAGCTTAAACTGGGCTGTGTATGAACATGCAGCAAAATTGGTTTCACGCACTCGTAGTGGTGAATCACTGCGAATTGTTAAAATGCGTGGACGCTGTGCACAGCTCCAGGAGAAGATCGACATGGCGTGGAGACAGGCGTCCCGCATTCAGTGTGTGATCAGCTTCATCCAAAGTGGTCGGGCTTTTACGCCCAAGGTTCGTCGCATCAGCGCTGACCTGAGATACCATTATCACACGCTGAACAAGATGAACCTCCTTGTTATCAAGGAGCGTTTTGTCGGGAAAGTGCGAGCTCTGGGGATCATCAAACAATCCTTAGAGAAGCGGATGAAGCGGTCGACGGAGAATTTCACTTTCAGGATCGATCCCCGTCGATGGTTTCAGCCTGCCGCGCCTGTTTCTGGAAAAGCGCCGACGGTTGACCGGGTTGAAAACTTTTGGAGAGGCTGGTATAGTCATGAGCCAGAGTTCCATGAAGATACTCCTGCTCTACAACACTTCGTCGCATTCTGTAGTGAACATCAGAGACAGGGCGATGAGTGTCAGCCAGTTACTGTGAAGGAAATTCGTGAGGTGCTGAAGGGCACGAAAAACCATTCTGCGCCTGGACCCGATGGTTTGACAATATTCTGGTGGAAGAAGTTTACTTCGACCCATCAACATCTGGCTCGGGTGTTTTCGTCCTTCTTGAACGGGAGCACTTCAATTCCGCAGTGGTTGGTAGAGGGAAGGACGGTGCTCATTCCAAAGAAGGGTGATCTGTCTGATCCGAGGAACTATCGGCCCATAACGTGTCTCAATGCGCTCTACAAGATATTCACCAAAATTCTGTATGAGCGTATTTTGGTGCAAGTGGACCCGATATGGCGATTGATTCATGAACAGCGCGGCGCAAAAAGGGGGCTGTCAGGTTGTAAAGAGAACTTGCTGGTTGATCGCAGCCTTGTACAAGATGCGATTCAGTACAAGCGTAACCTGTCAGTTGCCTGGATTGATTACCGCAAGGCATTCGATAGTACAAGCCATCAGCTTTTACTTTATTTGCTCGAGTGCCTTGGGGTGAATGAAGATCTGGTGAGATGCATAAGAGATCTTGTACCACTTTGGAGGACTCGTTTCACCATAACATCTGGTGAAGTGAAGGTTACTACCGGAGCGGTGCAGTACAGGAGAGGTATATTCCAGGGAGATTCCTTGAGTCCACTCTTGTTTTGCATCTCCCTACTGCCACTATCAGTTGCCCTGCGAACTGCGCGGGGATATGAGGCCGGTCCCCCTGGCCACCGGGTGCATAAGATCTCCCATTTATATTATATGGATGATCTCAAATTGTTTGCATCTGGAATGAGAGAGCTCAACTTACTCATTGAAGTGGTGGCCACTTATTCTCGTGCAGTGGGGATGTCCTTCGGATTGGACAAATGTGCTGTCTTTCATCTCAAGAGAGGGAGGCTCGAGGATGGGGAACGAGATATTCAGTTAGTGGATGGAGGCGCCATTCATCATCTTGGTGCTGAGGAGTCTTATCGTTATCTTGGTTTCGATCAGCGATCATTGATCAATGTCGAAACTGTAAAAGAGACTCTTTGCAGTGAATATAAACGGCGACTTCAGAGGATCTGGAAATCAGAACTTTCTGGAAGGAATAAGGTCGCCGCTACTAATATGTTTGCTGTTCCAGTCCTACTCTACTCCTTTGGTATTATCAAATGGAGAAGAGATGAATTAAGAGATTTGGATATCATGACGCGGAAAGTGATGCACCTGCATCGCAGTCTTCATCCTCGGTCTTCTACGCCGCGATTATATTTTCCTCGCGATGAGGGTGGGCGTGGCCTCTTGGGATTGGAGTGTCTTCATGACCGCTTAGTCCTTGGTCTCGCGTCTGATGTTTGGGAAAGTGTGGATCCACTCTTGGTCTTCGTGCATAATCACGAACTCCGGGGAGTGGGAGCACATCTGTACAAAGCAGCAAATCGTGCCGCTGAGTCTCTCGGTTTAGAGTTCTGTTTGCATTCTGGGGATATTTCCGTAAATTCCATCGTGCGGAAATCGAAGCTCCAGCGTAAGCAGATCATCAGAGCTGCTGAACAAAACGCGTTGTTCCAGCAACACTTAGCCAGGCCTATGCATGGCATGTTCTTCAGACATGTGCAAGAACAGGGTCTGTCGGTCCAGCTGACATTCAACTTCCTCAAGTCAGCTGGTCTGATGTCAGAAACTGAGGGATTTATTTGTGCGTGCCAGGATGGTGTCATAAACACCCTCGTTTATCGTAGCCGTATTATGGGCCTCGAGGTCCCGGACACTGCATGCCGGGCCTGCAAGAGGGCACCAGAGACGCTCACGCATATTCTATCAGCGTGTCCGGTGAGAGCAGTCTCAGGATACATCCATCGACATAATGCGGCCTTAAGAGTGCTGTACTATTTCCTGCGGCACTCTTACGCGATAGACAAGACGCCAGTGCTGCCGTATGTACCAGGGGAAATTGAGTCCGTTGTGGTGAATGAGAGATGTAAAATATATTGGAACTTCTCATTTGCCACCATCAGGCCCATTGGAGCAACCAAGCCTGATGTCGTCCTCTATGATTTTGATGACAAGGTCATCTATGTCATCGAATTTTCTGCTCCTGCTGAAAATAATATGGAGCGGAAAGAAGAGGAGAAACGGCAAAAATATCAAGATCTCCTGTTCCAGCTTCGTCAGATGAACCGTGGCTTCAGCGTGAAGCTGGTTGTCCTCATTATCGGTTCTCTTGGAGGCATGAAGCAGTCTTTTGTATCTGAATTATCCATCATTCCAGCGTGTAAGTCTCGTGCTTATCAGTTAGCTGGGCAGATGCAGAAGGCTGTTATTCTTGGATCTCTCCGTCTTTTACGGCAATTTGAGTCTGGACTGCAGTGATTGCTTACCCTCCAGTTGGTGGGAGCGGTCACTGTTGTAGAGCGTTTGAATATATTTTCGCTCGCTTGCTGAGTAATCATCGAAGGGGGTCGGAGCCCTCGAAGATTCCTCAGCAATTAATATAGTTAATATATAATAAATAATAATAAAAATAATAATAATAATAATTTATTGGAAAAATTATTATATATTTTGGTAATATATTATTATATATACCAATATATTCCTCGGTATACCGGTCTGGACCCTCGAAAGGGGGTCCAGTTCTGGCGGTTGAGCTATCGACCGAGGCGCGTCCCCAGGTGGCGGATAGGGGAGAGTAGCCAGCACTAGTAGGAGGAGCCGGGAGGGAACCAGCTGGGAACAGCCCCGGTCACCAGCAGGGCCCCGCCAAGGAACCTCCGGAAATGCTGGCGAAGTGACGGTACAATAAGGGAGACGACGGAGGTAAAAGCCCGGGCAGTCGAACGAAGGCCGTCACCGCGGACCAGCTCCCCCAAGCTAAAGGTGTAAACCATCGTGCCGGAGGCTGAATGACACAGGGGTGACACAGGGTGGATGAAACTCTGGGTCAATGTGTCGGAACGATGTCCTTGGGGCACCAGGTCGCACCCCATTGTATTCCAGACCTTACTCTCACAAACCGGGCTTGTGGGAGTGGACCTTTTGCCCCGGACATACGATGCAAGATGGCAGGATGGGCAAATGTAGGGGGAGTGGGACTCTGAGAACCACACTCCTGTGATGGGACCTCATAACCACACTTCTGTGATGGGGCTCTGAGAACCACACCTATACTTGCTTTGATGGCCTTCTTGGACCTGAAGACGCCACATCTAGTGGCAATGAAGGCAGCCAAGGGCTCTCCGATGAGATTCTGGGAGGACTCGACCTTCATGCATGCGTCACTGACTCGGACGGAGGAATGAAAAGTTACTCTGGCTGAGCGGCAATGTGTGTGGGGGGTCGAGGGTTTTCACCAGGAGTTTTGAAGTCATGAGACCGAGGAGAGAGGAATGGGTTCTGGAAATAGACCCTTCCTTCAGCCTAAGGGCCCAGTTTGGTACACTGACGGCCCTAAGAAGTTCTATGGACAAATGTGGGATGGAGGCGGGTAAGGTCCACCACTTATTGACGAGATGCAGTGGATTAGAAGGAGAGAGATGGGAGGCCTTCTCATCCACTGGTATCTCGGAACTAACGGTAACAGGGGATCAGGTTGGGCAGTTACTTCACTTGCTAGGCTTACCAACCTTCTTGAACCCTGAAACCAGGGTGGTCGCCATTAGGCGGGCGTATAATAGTTATACTCAATATGCCCTTTCGGCCACCAAACACTAAATCATACATACCAATATATTATTAATAAAATTAATAAATGTTTAAATATGGTAATAAAATTATTACCATAATTTGCCGAAGGAAGGTCGGTGTGGGGATTTTATATGATTTTCATCACATAAATATATATATATTATGTACAATAAAGAAAAAATATATATTTTTTTTTTTTTTTTTTTTTTTTTTTAATTAATATTAATAATTAATTAATGTTTAAATAAATTATATATTATTATATATAATATGCCTCGGTATACCGGTCTGGACCCTCGAAATGGGGGTCCAGTTCTGGCGGTTGAGCTATCGACCGAGGCGCGTCCCCAGGTGGCGGATAGGGGAGAGTAGCCAACACTAGTAGGAGGAGCCGGGAGGGAACCAGCTGGGAACAGCCCCGGTCACCGGTAGGGCCCCGTCAAGGAACCTCCGGAAATGCTGGCGAAGTGACGGTACAATAAGGGAGACGACGGAGGTAAAAGCCCGGGCAGTCGAACGAAGGCCGTCACCGCGGACCAGCTCCCCCAAGCTAAAGGTGTAAACCATCGTGCCGAAGGCTGAATGACACAGGGGTGACACAGGGTGGATGAAACTCTGGGTCAATGTGTCGGAACGATGTCCTTGGGGCACCGGGTCGCACCCCATTGTATTCCAGACCTTACTCTCACAAACCGGGCTTGTGGGAGTGGACCTTTTGCCCCGGACATACGATGCAAGATGGCAGGATGGGCAAATGTAGGGTGAGTGGGACTCTGAGAACCACACTCCTGTGATGGGACCTTATAACCACACTTCTGTGATGGGGCTCTGAGAACCACACCTATACTTGCTTTGATGGCCTTCTTGGACCTGAAGACGCCACATCTAGTGGCAATGAAGGCAGCCAAGGGCTCTCCGATGAGATTCTGGGAGGACTCGACCTTCATGCATGCGTCACTGACTCGGACGGAGGAATGAAAAGTTACTCTGGCTGAGCGGCAATGGGTGTGGGGGGTCGAGGGTTTTCACCAGGAGTTTTGAAGTCGTGAGACCGAGGAGCGAGGAATGGGTTCTGGAAATAGACCCTTCCTTCAGCCTAAGGGCCCAGTTTGGTACACTGACGGCCCTAAGAAGTTCTATGGACAAATGTGGGATGGAGGCGGGTAACGTCCACCACTTATTGACGAGATGCAGTGGATTAGAAGGAGAGAGATGGGAGGCCTTCTGATCCACTGGTATCTCGGAACTAACGGTAACAGGGGATCAGGTTGGGCAGTTACTTAACTTGCTAGGCTTACCAACCTTCTTAAACCCTGGAACCAGGGTGGTCGCCATGAGGCGGGCGTATAATAGTTATACTCAATATGCCCTTTCGGCCACCAAACACTAAATCATACATACATACATATATATACTATGGTAATAATTATGGTAATAATAATATGTAACCGGAGCGGTGCAGTACAGGAGAGGTATATTCCAGGGAGATTCCTTGAGTCCACTCTTGTTTTGCATCTCCCTACTGCCACTATCAGTTGCCCTGCGAACTGCGCGGGGATATGAGGCTGGTCCCCCTGGCCACCGGGTGCATAAGATCTCCCATTTATATTATATGGATGATCTCAAATTGTTTGCATCTGGAATGAGAGAGCTCAACTTACTCATTGAAGTGGTGGCCACTTATTCTCGTGCAGTGGGGATGTCCTTCGGATTGGACAAATGTGCTGTCTTTCATCTCAAGAGAGGGAGGCTCGAGGATGGGGAACGAGATATTCAGTTAGTGGATGGAGGCGCCATTCATCATCTTGGTGCTGAGGAGTCTTATCGTTATCTTGGTTTCGATCAGCGATCATTGATCAATGTCGAAACTGTAAAAGAGACTCTTTGCAGTGAATATAAACGGCGACTTCAGAGGATCTGGAAATCAGAACTTTCTGGAAGGAATAAGGTCGCCGCTACTAATATGTTTGCTGTTCCAGTCCTACTCTACTCCTTTGGTATTATCAAATGGAGAAGAGATGAATTAAGAGATTTGGATATCATGACGCGGAAAGTGATGCACCTGCATCGCAGTCTTCATCCTCGGTCTTCTACGCCGCGATTATATTTTCCTCGCGATGAGGGTGGGCGTGGCCTCTTGGGATTGGAGTGTTTTCATGACCGCTTAGTCCTTGGTCTCGCGTCTGATGTTTGGGAAAGTGTGGATCCACTCTTGGTCTTCGTGCATAATCACGAACTCCGGGGAGTGGGAGCACATCTGTACAAAGCAGCAAATCGTGCCGCTGAGTCTCTCGGTTTAGAGTTCTGTTTGCATTCTGGGGATATTTCCGTAAATTCCATCGTGCGGAAATCGAAGCTCCAGCGTAAGCAGATCATCAGAGCTGCTGAACAAAACGCGTTGTTCCAGCAACACTTAGCCAGGCCTATGCATGGCATGTTCTTCAGACATGTGCAAGAACAGGGTCTGTCGGTCCAGCTGACATTTAACTTCCTCAAGTCGGCTGGTCTGATGTCAGAAACCGAGGGATTTATTTGTGCGTGCCAGGATGGTGTCATAAACACCCTCGTTTATCGTAGCCGTATTATGGGCCTCGAGGTCCCGGACACTGCATGCCGGGCCTGCAAGAGGGCACCAGAGACGCTCACGCATATTCTATCAGCGTGTCCGGTGAGAGCAGTCTCTGGATATATCCATCGACATAATGCGGCTTTAAGAGTGTTGTACTACTTCCTGCGGCACTCTTATGCGATAGACAAGACGCCAGTGCTGCCGTATGTGCCAGGAGAATTTGAGTCCGTTGTTGTGAATGAGAGATGTAAAATATATTGCAACTTCTTATTTGCCACCATCAGGCCGATTGGAGCAACCAAACCTGATGTCGTCCTCTATGATTTTGATGACAAGGTCATCTATGTCATTGAATTTTCTGCTCCTGCTGAAAATAATATGGAGCGGAAAGAAGAGGAGAAACGGCAAAAATATCAAGATCTCCTGTTCCAGCTTCGTCAGATGAACCTTGGCTTCAGCGTGAAGCTGGTTGTCCTCATTATCGGTTCTCTTGGAGGCATGAAGCAGTCTTTTGTGTCTGAATTATCCATCATTCCAGCGTGTAAGTCTCGTGCTTATCAGTTAGCTGGGCAGATGCAGAAGGCTGTTATTCTTGGATCTCTCCGTCTCTTACGGCAATTTGAGTCTGGACTGCAGTGATTGCTTACCCTCCAGTTGGTGGGAGCGGTCACTGTTGTAGAGCGTTTGAATATATTTTCGCTCGCTTGCTGAGTAATCATCGAAGGGGGTCGGAGCCCTCGAAGATTCCTCAGCAATTAATATAGTCAATATATAATAATAATTTATTGGAAAAAAATAATAATAATTTAATAATATGTATGTATGATTTAGTGTTTGGTGGCCGAAAGGGCATATTGAGTATAACTATTATACGCCCGCCTAATGGCGACCACCCTGGTTCCAGGGTTCAAGAAGGTTGGTAAGCCTAGCAAGTTAAGTAACTGCCCAACCTGATCCCCTGTTACCGTTAGTTCCGAGATACCAGTGGATCAGAAGGCCTCCCATCTCTCTCCTTCTAATCCACTGCATCTCGTCAATAAGTGGTGGACGTTACCCGCCTCCATCCCACATTTGTCCATAGAACTTCTTAGGGCCGTCAGTGTACCAAACTGGGCCCTTAGGCTGAAGGAAGGGTCTATTTCCAGAACCCATTCCTCGCTCCTCGGTCTCACGACTTCAAAGCTCCTGGTGAAAACCCTCGACCCCCCACACACATTGCCGCTCAGCCAGAGTAACTTTTCATTCCTCCGTCCGAGTCAGTGACGCATGCATGAAGGTCGAGTCCTCCCAGAATCTCATCGGAGAGCCCTTGGCTGCCTTCATTGCCACTAGATGTGGCGTCTTCAGGTCCAAGAAGGCCATCAAAGCAAGTATAGGTGTGGTTCTCAGAGCCCCATCACAGAAGTGTGGTTATAAGGTCCCATCACAGGAGTGTGGTTCTCAGAGTCCCACTCACCCTACATTTGCCCATCCTGCCATCTTGCATCGTATGTCCGGGGCAAAAGGTCCACTCCCACAAGCCCGGTTTGTGAGAGTAAGGTCTGGAATACAATGGGGTGCGACCTGGTGCCCCAAGGACATCGTTCCGACACATTGACCCAGAGTTTCATCCACCCTGTGTCACCCCTGTGTCATTCAGCCTTCGGCACGATGGTTTACACCTTTAGCTTGGGGGAGCTGGTCCGCGGTGACGGCCTTCGTTCGACTGCCCGGGCTTTTACCTCCGTCGTCTCCCTTATTGTACCGTCACTTCGCCAGCATTTCCGGAGGTTCCTTGGCGGGGCCCTGCCGGTGACCGGGGCTGTTCCCAGCTGGTTCCCTCCCGGCTCCTCCTACTAGTGCTGGCTACTCTCCCCTATCCGCCACCTGGGGACGCGCCTCGGTCGATAGCTCAACCGCCAGAACTGGACCCCCATTTCGAGGGTCCAGACCGGTATACCGAGGAATTTAATAATAATTTATTGGAAAAAAAATATTTTTTCTTTATTGTATATAATATATTGTGACGTAATTCTGAGGTCTAACGGTAAACCTCACAATTAAGCACGCCTGAAAAATAAAACCAACTTCAAAATTCGAAATAATCAAATACCATATGGGCGCCAGGATAATCTAAAATTATCCAAATCAATAAACAAAATAACATAAAATTCAAACCCAAAATACTCCCTTACTCTGCTCGACTGTCTCAGCGATCTCTCCAAGGTCGTTTGTTGTGGGTGAGAATAAGGAGTAGCAAAATAAAAAAAAATAAATAATTCAAACACAAAATATTTAGGGAAATCAAAAATGTAAATTTAATTTAATAAAATTGTTTAAAAAAAAATATGAATAATAATGAAAATAATTAAATAAACAATTTACTCGTGCTCAGCACAATATTAATTATTTATACGTCACAAGACGTTTTAATAGACTTTAGTTATTTCATAAAATTTCAAAAAATTAATTAATAATTGAAAAGTTATTAATTAATTTATCGTAACAAAATTAAAATTTCAATCAGTAATACAAAATTTAAATTTGAATAAATTCTAGGGATTTCCCGCCAAATAAAGTCACTAGAAAAGTCACTAGAAAAGTCCCTAGGGGACGCTATTACAATGTCCCTGATTTCCCCAACGACCTTGACCAAAAATAAATTTTCACAACGAAAATTTTTAAATATGAAAAGAAAAATAAAAATGAATTACAAAAGAATAAAATAAAAAAAAATCCTTTTCCTTTTCTCTTCCAAGAATAAGAAGAAATTATAATAATTAATAAAAAAAAATAATATTGGTTATGTTTGATAACGACGTTTTATAATAAAAAAAAATAAAATAAATTATTTAATTGTCAACGAGAGATTTCCAACAAGAAATAACGACAAATTAATTAATGAAAGAGAATTTTCACACGAGAGTATGATCTCGGAAAAACAACGATAATTAAAGTCGTTACAATACGACATAAAAAAAAAATGGCTCGATAAAATTCTCTATCACACAAAAATTAATTAATTGATTATTTCGCTCACCAGACGAATATTTCACTAACTCCAATGTTAATTAATTTTCCAACAATATGGCAAACTTTTCAACTGAAATTCTTTTATAATTTCTTTATTAATTTCTCTAAGATTTTAGAAGAAATAATTTCGGAAAGAGTTTACGCCACAATACGAGCACGCGTCCAGAACGAGAGTGACGCCATGTTGCTCTCGTTAGGGACAAGACGCCGGCCGGTACGAAAATTCCAACGTGGAGGGCTCCCATTGGTTGGTTAAATCCAACTGTCATGAGTTCAACAAGTGACCACTAGTTGTCACAAATTTGAATTTCCAGCTTCCAACGATGAGAAACAAGAAACTCCCAAAATAATAATTTGCGGAGTATTGTCAATTGCTCAAGATATTGACTGATGCTGGAACCTTCTCCAGACTTCCCTCTTGTCCTCATCCGATGAAGGGAAAATTCTATGGTCTTTCTTTTCTCCGAAACTCCAAATTATAGCCTTTTCTTTGTATGGTATTTTCGTCCATAAGGTGCTGCCCTCTTCCGCTCAATACGAAATATCGCCGATGAGCGGTACAAATTCAAAAAAAAATAAAGAAAATACAAATTCATTAGATTATGTTTAAAAAAATTAATTATGATCTCCCATTGACAAAAAGGTGTTGACTCTCATCCTGGACACTTTTAAATCATAATTAACGCGCCCAGACGACAACAATGTAACGAGATGAAATATCACGTTACAATATATATATTTATGTGATGAAAATCATATAAAATCCCCACACCGACTTTCCTTCGGCAAATTATTTTATTGGAAAAAAAAAATATTTTTTCTTTATTGTATATAATATATATATATTTATGTGATGAAAATCATAATAATAATAATAATAATATTAATGGCGTAGAGGACGTGACGCACTCATCGCCCGGATGGTTTGTATGAACCATTCGCAATAGTCATCGGTAAATCAGGCTAACCCCCTGGCTTACTGTATACTCGGTTACATCAACTAACCGCAGTACGGCCCACCACAACCGGTCCCCTTCGGATGGGGATCATGGATCAGTTGGGAGTGGTCAACGACCGGATCCAATGCAACGACCTTGGCTTGTCAATGGACGCAGTAGATGGACGGAGGATTTAAAGATAGACCTCATGCAGTGTTGGGTGGATAGTGTGCCACATCAGAGGGGATATATGGCCAGAATGCAGGCTTTGTGGTGTGAAATGCATCCCGAGTTCTCGCATTATACGCAAAAATATCTGCGGAATCAGGCGGCATATCTGGTGCGGCATGGATACGAACTGCTGGTAATTCGAAGGGAGTCAACTGGTGAGGAGGCCGATGAAAACAATCAAGTTCTTATTGGCCCTCCCCCGACACAAACTCCTCAGCAGGCCTCTCAACAGCGTGAAGAAATCAGGAGATCCGAGGATATCAGAAGATCAGAAGATATTGAAAGATCAGAGGATGAGAGACCAGAGGACATGAGCACGAGGAGGAAAATCAACAGCAAAATTCCTCCTAAGCCACAACAACTAGCATCAGAGAACGTCAACCTGGCAAACAGTCTCCCAGAAGATGTAAACCTGCTCAGCTTGAACTGGGCTGTGTATGAACATGCAGCACAATTGGTTCCACGCACTTGTAGTGGTGAATCACTACGAATTGTAAGAATGCGTAGACGCTGTGCACAGCTCCAGAAGAAGATCGATATGGCGCGAAGACAGGCGTCCCGCATTCAGTGTGTGATCAGCTTCATCCAAAGTGGTCGGGCTTTTACGCCCAAGGTTCGTCGCATCAGCGCTGACCTGAGGTACCATTATCACACGCTGAACAAGATGAACCTCCTTGTTATCAAGGAGCGTTTCGTTGGGGAAGTGCGAGCTCTAGGGATCATCAAACAATCCTTAGAGAAGTGGATGAAGCGGTCGACGGAGAATTCCACTTTCAGGATCGATCCCCGTCGATGGTTTCAGCCTGCCGCGCCTGTTTCTGGAAAAGCGCCGACGGCTGACCGGGTTGAAAACTTTTGGAGAGGCTGGTATAGTCATGAGCCAGAGTTCCATGAAGATACATCTGCTCTACAACACTTCGTCGCATTCTGTAGTGAACATCAGAGACAGGGCGATGAGTGTCAGCCAGTTACTGTGAAGGAAATTCGTGAGGTGCTGAAGGGCACGAAAAACCATTCTGCGCCTGGACCCGATGGCTTGACAATATTCTGGTGGAAGAAGTTTACTTCGACCCATCAACATCTGGCTCGGGTGTTTTCGTCCTTCTTGAACGGGAGCACTTCAATTCCGCAGTGGTTGGTATAGGGAAGGACGGTGCTCATTCCAAAGAAGGGTGATCTGTCTGATCCGAGGGACTATCGGCCCATAACGTGTCTCAATGCGCTCTACAAGATATTCACCAAAATTCTGTATGAGCGTATTTTGGTGCAAATGGACCCAATATGGCGATTGATTCATGAACAGCGCGGCGCAAAAAGGGGGCTGTCAGGTTGTAAAGAGAACTTGCTGGTTGATCGCAGCCTTGTACAAGATGCGATTCAGTACAAGCGTAACCTGTCAGTTGCCTGGATTGATTACCGCAAGGCATTCGATAGTACAAGCCATCAGCTTTTACTTTATTTGCTCGAGTGCCTTGGGGTGGATGAAAATCTGGTGAGATGTATGAGAGATCTTGTACCACTTTGGAGGACTCGTTTCATCATAACATCTGGTGAAGTGAAGGTCACTACCGGAGTGGTGCAGTACAGGAGAGGTATATTCCAGGGAGATTCCTTGAGTCCACTCTTGTTTTGCATCTCCCTGCTGCCACTATCAGTTGCCCTGCGAACTGCGCGGGGATATGAGGCTGGTCCCCCTGGCCACCGGGTGCATAAGATCTCCCATTTATATTATATGGATGATCTCAAATTGTTTGCATCTGGAATGAGAGAGCTCAACTTACTCATTGAAGTGGTGGCCACTTATTCTCGTGCAGTGGGGATGTCCTTCGGATTGGACAAATGTGCTGTCTTTCATCTCAAGAGAGGGAGGCTCGAGGATGGGGAACGAGATATTCAGTTAGTGGATGGAGGCGCCATTCATCATCTTGGTGCTGAGGAGTCTTATCGTTATCTTGGTTTCGATCAGTGATCATTGATCAATGTCGAAACTGTAAAAGAGACTCTTTGCAGTGAATATGAACGGCGACTTCAGAGGATCTGGAAATCAGAACTTTCTGGAAGGAATAAGGTCGCCGCTACTAATATGTTTGCTGTTCCAGTCCTACTCTACTCCTTTGGTATTATCAAATGGAGAAGAGATGAATTAAGAGATTTGGATGTCATGACGCGGAAAGTGATGCACCTGCATCGCAGTCTTCATCCTCGGTCTTCTACGCCGCGATTATATTTTCCTCGCGATGAGGGTGGGCGTGGCCTCTTGGGATTGGAGTGTCTTCATGACCGCTTAGTCCTTGGTCTCGCGTCTGATGTTTGGGAAAGTGTGGATCCACTCTTGGTCTTCGTGCATAATCACGAACTCCGGGGAGTAGGAGCACATCTGTACAAAGCAGCAAATCGTGCCGCTGAGTCTCTCGGTTAAGAGTTTTGTTTGCATTCTGGGGATATTTCCGTAAATTCCATCGTGCGGAAATCGAAGCTCCAGCGTAAGCAGATCATCAGAGCTGCTGAACAAAACGCGTTGTTCCAGCAACACTTAGCCAGGCCTATGCATGGCATGTTCTTCAGACATGTGCAAGAACAGGGTCTGTCGGTCCAGCTGACATTTAACTTCCTCAAGTCGGCTGGTCTGATGTCAGAAACCGAGGAATTTATTTGTGCGTGCCAGGATGGTGTCATAAACACCCTCGTTTATCGTAGCCGTATTATGGGCCTCGAGGTCCCGGACACTGCATGCCGGGCCTGCAAGAGGGCACCAGAGACGCTTACGCATATTTTATCGGCGTGTCCGGTGAGAGCAATCTCTGGATATATCCATCGACATAATGCGGCTTTACGAGTGTTGTACTACTTCCTGCGGCACTCTTACGCGATAGACAAGACGCCAGTGCTGCCGGATGTGCCAGGAGAAATTGAGTCCGTTGTGGTGAATGAGAGATGTAAAATATATTGGAACTTCTCATTTTCCACCATCAGGCCGATTGAAGCAACCAAACCTGATGTCGTCCTCTATGATTTTGATGACAAGGTCATCTATGTCATTGAATTTTCTGTTCCTGCTGAAAATAATATGGAGCGGAAAGAGGAGGAGAAACGGCAAAAATATCAAGATCTCCTGTTCCAGCTTCGTCAGATGAACCGTGGCTTCAGCGTGAAGCTGGTTGTCCTTATTATCGGTTCTCTTGGAGGCATGAAGCAGTCTTTCGTGTCTGAATTATCCATCATTCCAGCGTGTAAGTCTCGTGCTTATCAGTTAGCTGGGCAGATGCAGAAGGCTGTTATTCTTGGATCTCTCCGTCTTTTACGGCAATTTGAGTCTGGACTGCAGTGATTGCTTACCCTCCAGTTGGTGGGAGCGGTCACTGTTGTAGAGCGTTTGAATATATTTTCGCTCGCTTGCTGAGTAATCATCGAAGGGGGTCGGAGCCCTCGAAGATTCCTCACCAATTAATATAGTTAATATATAAATATAATAATAATAATAATAATTACTCTAAACGTAAATTGTATATATTTAAATTGTATTATGTATATTTAATGTTTAATAATATATTGCCATTAAACAATTAAATTTATTAATAAATTAATTTTTATTAATAAATTTTATTTAGAAAATCAAATTTCGGAAAAAATATGTAATGCGCAAGCAGGATTTGAACCCACGACCCTCTGATTACATGTCAGGTGCTCTACCGCTGAGCTATTGCGAGTTACTATATTTACCATCGAATTTTTGATTCTCACATCTTTTCTCCACCTCCCATCCACGAGGCAATGTATTAATATAATACATATATAAATTATAGTATATATGTATATACTTACATTATTATATATAAAATATAATATTATATTAATATATATTTATAATATTGTAATATTATATATTGTAACGCCATATTTTTGACGTTACAATGGTTTTGGTTAGCCCGGTATCGCGGTGAAATAATTATAGAAATAAACCACCAAGACGGAAGGTCCGAGAAACGAGAGAATATGTTTGTTCTTTTTATAGTAAATTAATTGATTTTGATTTATTTCCGCCTTGAATATTCCCGCTTTTGCCGGAGTTTTTCCTTCATGACGGAAGGAGGCGCTAGCGGATGGACGAGTATCACGGAGAGCTGCAGGAAGTTATCGACGCAGGAATTGGAAATCGATGGGAGGAGCTTTCCGTTGGACTCTGGATTTTGATTGACGGAGAATTGAGGAAATCAAGGACATTTGGAAAATAGCATAATTAATTCGACATTAATTGATTATGATAAAATTTAATCAAAAGATCATCATAGACATTTTTAACGGAATTTTTGACATGGAAATATAAGATTTATTCTTTTATTATTTATTTAATTACCGGGATAAAAGTAAAAGAATACCGGCGATAAAAGAAAATCTTAAATGTCATTGGATAATTAATCATGGGAAGAGCCACCTGTGGTCTAATTTTCGACGCACACCGGCATCTTCCTCACTTTCCGTTTTGGTGTGATTTGGTTAACACGTGTTTTGCCGTTGCAAAATTTTGAGAATTATATCGCAATATTTAACGTCGCAAATTAATTGAAATTCAAGTAAAACTATTATGGAGAAAATTTGCTAAAGAATTCGAAAGCCTGTACCGGAGCTATTGGACAAATTATGGGGATTAACAGTTGGAGGTTAATCAATAAAAACTCCGGTAAGCGTGTGAATTTTCTCGGCGAAATTATTTTTTTTTGTTAGCGTCATTTAACGACGCCGGTGACCGCCATTTTCGGGTTTTCCGTGGCGTGGTCTAGAATTTTCAATTATGTTAATTTATTAATGATTTGGGTTATTTTCTCGTTTCTCATATTTTTTTTTTAATTATTAAAATTTTTCGAAATAATATTGTCGCGAGGATTTATTATTTTTTTTTTTGAATATATTTTTATTTTTTTTATCATTTTGGAAAAGTGGCGTCCCGACAATGATTTCAGTCGAAAATTTCATTTTATTGAGTGTTGTTTAACGATGAATTTAATTTCATTAAAAATTTAATTCATCGATCGTTTTATTTTTTTTTGGGTTCGACTGAACAAATTGTCGCGGACAACGCTCATGGAAATTCTCGAAGCTGAAGGTGCTTCCACACGAGGTATTGGGATTGATTCAAATAATTGACTTTATCTTTTGACTAATCATTCGATTTTAACGACGTTTCAAATTTGTTCGTGGTAATTGTGTTATGTCGTGTTGTTCGAATAATGTCATGGACTTTTGAGTCAATCCTGAATATTCTCGAATGATTATTTTTTTATTGTATCGAATCTTTGATGATTTTATTTTTTTTTGTGTGGATGAATTTTTTTTTATAACGACAATATTTATTTTTTTTGAATTTTTGGAATTCAGTAACAATTATTTCATTTATCATTGTATTTTTTTTATTTTGAGCAGAAATTTTAAAAGAAACCTTATCGCTCTAATTATATTAATGACTTTTAAATGATTTTTTTTTCTCCTCGAAATCTGTATTCCTAGTTCCAAATTTTACAGGTGAAGTTGAGAACCCAGCCGCCTCCGCGGTCATTAGAATTGTGGATTCTTTTGTTACTGACTAGTTGGACATTCACCTGGGAATTATTTTGATTCGTTTGATTTTGTTTTGTTATTTTGATTTTCGGACGAAAGGTCGTCCTGGCGCCCAACAATTGAGTTGTTTTGAATTTATTTGATTTTTGAATATTTTGATTTTCTTGAGTTTCACGAGATTATTTTGATTACCGTGGATTGAAAAATACGTGACAATATGTATGTATATATTAAATTATAATATATATTATTAATATATATTATACATTACATATTTGAGTCCGTTGTGGTGAATGAGAGATGTAAAATATATTGGAACTTCTCATTTGCCACCATCAGGCCGATTGGAGCAACCAAACCTGATGTCGTCCTCTATGATTTTGATGACAAGGTCATCTATGTCATTGAATTTTCTGCTCCTGCTGAAAATAATATGGAGCGGAAAGAAGAGGAGAAACGGCAAAAATATCAAGATCTCCTGTTCCAGCTTCGTCAGATGAACCGTGGCTTCAGTGTGAAGCTGGTTGTCCTCATTATCGGTTCTCTTGAAGGCATGAAGCAGTCTTTTGTGTCTGAATTATCCATCATTCCAGCGTGTAAGTCTCGTGCTTATCAGTTAGCTGAGCAGATGCAGAAGGCTGTTATTCTTGGATCTCTCCGTCTCTTACGGCAATTTGAGTCTGGACTGCAGTGATTGCTTACCCTCCAGTTGGTGGGAGCGGTCACTGTTGTAGAGCGTTTGAATATATTTTCGCTCGCTTGCTGAGTAATCATCGAAGGGGGTCGGAGCCCTCGAAGATTCCTCAGCAATTAATATAGTCAATATATAATAATAATAATTACTCTGTAATAGTGAAAAAACTTGAATAATAAACTTGATGATGATGATGATAATAATAATGATAATATTAACAATAACAACAACTCATTTTCAATTTTAATCAATAAATGATTGAAAAATGAGTATAGAAAACGAAAAAATAAAGCTTCTTATTTTTGGGAGAAAAAGAAAAAAAAATACTTTTTAAACTATAATTATATGATACCATTACCACTCCAGTGGCGTTGTAGCTGTAGTTGTAGCACTAGTAGAGCAGGTCCATTTATTCAATTGGCCCTGGAGGACGATTGAAAGCCAAATTATTATTCATAATCACCACCCCATTATCTGCAATTGATGCAGTAAAAACTACTTGATTACCGACTGCAGTGGCTGCGAAGTGAATTGGTAGATATGATGCCGAATTATTTCCATCAGAGTTATAAAAAAAAAAAAAATCTAAATAAAAAGAATTTTGAAATCTCAATGAATTGGCCGAATTCACAAAAAAAAAAAAAAAATTTAAACATACGTTTTTGTGAATTGATCCGCTCAAGAGGTGGGAGACCTCGGATAATTGTCATTAAAAGTTCACTCGGGAGATTATTAATACTTGTAGAGGATAAAACTTGACGTAGAAGATTATCCATACTTGGGAAATGTAGAGTAAAGGAAAAGAAAAAACACAATTTTGAATGCCGACTTTTTCCTGTGTGGGCTCTTATATAATTAGCAGCTACAGTATAAGAAAATAAAAGAGGGGACAGAAGCTACAAGCTGCAAGTAGTAGTGGTGATGGTATTGGACGAATGCGGAGAGTGCGGGCCCCCCTTCAAACTATTGGGATGGGGCCAAACTTGGATACACCCACCGGAAGATAAATTAACATTTTTCATTTTTTCAAAAACCTTGCAGCAAGTTATAAAAAAGCTTTACTTGAATTGTTTTTTCATTTTTTCCTTTTAAATTGAGAAGAAAAAAAAAAATAGCTTACATTCTTATTTCATGAAACAAAAAATGGCACAAAGAATCTTTTAAATTTATGGGCTTTCCCAATTTTTGAAAAAAAATCAAAGACACAAGCGAAATATTGGCCTGTTATCCAAAACACCCGCCTCTCCTAAAGTAATAGTGTTGTAGTAGTACTACCATCCCCACCATCTCGTCCAATCGACGCATAGAGAAAAGGACCAAGACTAAAATTGTTGCGTTTACTAGGTACCGCGATTGGGGATAGAGGTACCTAGGACCCTAATGACCCAGGGCCTGGGACCTTAATTCAAAATAATTGCTTAGGAAAATTCTCAGTTTAATGTAGAGAATGGAAAATTTCAAGGACTAGAAATAATAAAACAATTTAAATGATATGAAATAATAAAAGGAAAAAAATTCCGTTTTTCAAAATTTTATTTGCCTTGAAAGTAAATTTTATTACACGTTTTTTTTTCTTCTTCTTCTTCTTCTTTCAATTTACATTCTTCTATTGACTTGATATGAATTCTTCATAGAAGGAGAATCAATCTCTTATTGAATTTACAGAGTATAGTGAAAAAAAAGAAAAACTTGAGCATTTCTATTTTCAAAAATATATATGTATATGTATAGCCGATTTTTAAATTACTCTTCATTTTCATTAGTTGATGGTCAACAATGGTGCGTAACTTTGTGGCTTGATATTGGTCATAGGAATATTAGTCTTAAGCGTTCTCATTTTCCATCGATTTATGGGGTTTTTTGAATCCAAAAATATCTAAATTTTTGAAATAATTATAGGCCAAAAACTGTTTGACAACAAAACAACACTATGCTGTTTCACAAAAATGCCTGTAAAAACCTTAAAAATTGATATTTTTGAATTGAAAACCCTATGAATGAGTGGCGAATGATGTCACTTTTCACTATCCATTAGAATTTTTAAGCTACAACCAATAAAACCCAAGATATTGTCAAAAAAACGGAAAAATTTCCTTAAAAAAAAAAGAAAAAAAAAAAAAGGTTTTTTTACCCATTTATTAATTTCAAGACTTTTCCATAATATTTGCCTAAAAATTCAAATGTGTCCATTTTGCCCCATCTTCCCGTACCGTATACAGCTAGAAAAAAAAGGGATGAAGGTTTTTGCTGCCCACATAGTTAAAAAACCAAAAGTTGAATTTATCTAGAAAAATAACTATTAATACGAGATAAAATTCTCAAATTTGATAAAGGCTGTTATGTCCGAGATTAAATTGCAGCGTCGAGGACAATTTTTATTAATCTTGAAACAGCTTGAATTATAATATTTTTATGTTTATAGGACGCTTATTTAGTTTTCTCTCTTGTTAGGGTTTTGATAGAACTTGATTAATATTGAAATAATAACTTCGATCAATTTCTTTAACGTTTGGAATATATTTAAAATTTGAATATTGCAATTTTACAGTTTTTTTTTTACAAAAATTGAAGGATGGAGTCTCTTGACAGATTTTTAGTTTTAAAAGACTAATATCAAGTAATCTGATTGCTACTCACAGAATTTTATGAAAGTTGACTTCTTAATTAATTTGAAATTCTTATTTTAAATTTGTGGAATCTTGATTATTCTCGATGTTAATTATTTATACCAAGATGATTGAAATTCCACTATTTCTGTTATTTTGATTTATGATTTTTCTTCGAGTTCTTATTTAATTTCACTTGAGAATTTCTCTCCGTTTTTGTGTGAGAAACTGAAACAATTACTTTCAACTAAAGGCTACGATTTGCCCAATTCTATATGTTGTTAACGAGTACGGTGATCTATTATATTAGATATCGTCGCCTTAGAGTGAAAGGGGCGTAAGTGCCATTTTTCCCGATTTTTTTTTCAAAATAACAAAAAGGCGTATCTCCACCATTATTGCTCCAATAGGCTTTCCAAGGCCTTTTACGCAATATTAGTGAAATAAAAAAAAAATAATAACTTAAAGGCGTAAGTACCACTTACTAATAACAAAGGGGCGTAAGTGCCGGAGATACGCCCCTTTGTTTTTAGTGTTTTCATTGAATTTTTTCGAATCATCGGAAAAAAACTAATAACAAAGGGGCGTAAGTGCCGGAGATACGCCCCTATGTTTTTAGTGTTTTCATTGAATTTTTTCGAATCATCGGAAAAACACTACACACAGAAAACACTGAGCGTGGAACACGCACAGAAGTGCGTAATGTATGCACATGTGGGCGTACTTCACGTTCTCACAATCGAACGTGATTTCCGCACACTCGGTGCGTGATGTACGCACACTCGGTGCGTGATGTACGCACACGTGTGCGTGATGTCCACACACGGTAAATAAGCGAAATAGACGTTAATATAGGATCAAGAAGGACTTTTTCCAGTTTTTCGTGATTATCTTAGTGAATAAGTGAGATAGAGCGAAATAGGTATCAATATTGAATCAGGAGAGAGTTTTTTCAGTTTTTCGCTAATATCTCGGTAAATAAGCGAGATAGAGCGAAATGGACGTTAATATGGGATCACCGGGGACTTTTTTTAGTTTTTCGTGATTATCTCGGTGAATAAACGAGATAGAGCGGAATGGACGTTAATATGGGAGCAGGAGGGAGTTTTTCCAGTTTTTCGTGATTATCTCGGTGAATAAGCGAGATAGAGCGAAATAGATATCAATATTGAATCAGGAGAGAGTTTTTTCAAGTTTTTCGCTAAAATCTTGGTGAATAAGTGAGATAGAGCGAAATGGACATTAATATGGGATCACCGGGGAGTTTTTTCAGTTTTTCGCTATCATCTCGGTAAATAAGCGAGATAGAGCGAAATGGACGTTAATATGGGATCACCGGGGACTTTTTTTAGTTTTTCGTGATTATCTCGGTGAATAAGCGAGATGCGGCGAAATGGACGTTAATATGAGATCACCAGGGAGTTTCTCCAGTTTTTCGTGATTATCTTGGCGAATTAGCGAGATAGAGCGGAGTGGACGTTAATTTAGGATCAGAAATATCAGGACGTTAATAGGGAGTTGATTAGATTTTTCGCGACTGTAGCGGTAAATAAGTGAAATAGAGCGAAATCAACGTTAATTTGGGATCGAGAGGATATTATTTCATCTGAAAACTTCCTTCAAATTCCATATGTGTACTTCGCTCTATATCGTTTATTCACCGATATAGTCGCGGAAAACTGAAAAAACTCCCTCCTGATACTAAATTAACGTTCATTTCACCTTCTCTCGCTCAATTACAGAGATGATTGTGAAAGTTGAGGAGACTACCTCCTGATCCCATATTAACGTCCATTTCGCTCCATCTCGCTGATTCACCGAGATAGTCATGAAAAACTGGAAAAACTCCCTCCTGCTCCCATAATAATGTCCATTCCGCTCTATCTCGCTTATTCGCCAAGATAATCACGAAAAACTGGAAAAGCTCCCTCCTTCTCTAGAATTAACGTCCATTTCGCTCTATCTCGCTTATTCACCGAGATAATCGTGATAAACTGGAGAAACTCCCTCCTGATCCCAAATTAACGCCCATTTTGCTCTATCTCGCTTATTTACCGAGATGATAGCGAAAAACTGAAAAAACTCCCCGGTGATCCCTCTTTAATGTCCATTTTGCTCTATCTCGCTTATTCACCAAGACAATCACGAAAAACTGGAAAAACTTCTTCTTAATCCCATATTAACGTCTATATCGCTTATTTACCGTGTGTGGACATCACTCACACGTTTACGTACATCACGCACTAGTGTGCATAGATCACGCACACGTATGCGTAGATCACGCCCAAGTGTGCGTACATCACGCACACGTGTGCGTACATCACGCACACGTGTGCGTACATCACGCACTGAGTGTGCGTAAATCACGTTCGATTGTGAGAACGTGAAGTACGCCCACATGTGCAGAGATTACGCACTTCTGTGCGTGTTCTACGCTCAGTGTTTTCTGTGTGTAAAAACAAAGAGGCGTAAGTGCCAAAATTGGAATAAAAAATCCTAAAAACAAAAGGGCGTAACTCCAAAAATTCTCCTGAGATAAGAAAATTTATAAAAACAAAGAGGCGTAAGTGCGGAGATACGTCCTTTTCACTTTAACTTTAACAATTATATAGCGATTAAAAAGGAAATAACAAAGGGGCGTAAGTGTGGAGATACGTCCCTTTCATTTTAAAATTGGCAGTTACGCCACTTTGTTATTTTAATTTTCATTTATCCAAATAATGTTCCAGAGGCCATAAAAAACATTTTGGAGTGATAAGTGGACATACGCCCCTTTCACTCCAGAATTTCGTGTTTTTGGCACTTACGCCCCTTTCACTCTAAGGCGACGATATGTTTGATAATGATCGAGCGCGGTAAATATTTCAAAAGAAATTGAACCTCTTCATCAATCAAGGTCAGTTTTTCATGAAAAATTCATGAACTGATATATCAAATTTTGTGTTTGGCGTCAACTCTAAAGCTAATTTTTCCTTCCACTTATTCAGATATTATTTGATATATTATTTGATGAAATATGATTTGTTTGCATACCCTTTTTCCCATTGATGACGACGTACTAATACAACTTTTTTCAGTTTCGGGTAATCTGAAGATACCATCTATTACAACGACGAAATGCTCAGAACCTATGAACAAGCAAACACTATCATTTGAAGATGAACGCCCTAGCAGTAAGTATTTATCTAAAAGCAATGACTTTACTTTCATTTACACAGACGACTGAAATATTGAATTTTTTGTTCAGCGTCAACTGTAATTCTAGTTTTTCATTTCACTTGGTGACAATTAATTTGATAACTTATTTGATAAATTATCGAGCATTATTGTCTGTCAGGAAATTTAATGATCATATGTTTGATAATGATCGAGCGCGGTAAATATTTCAAAAGAAATTGAACCTCTTCATCAATCAAGGTCAATTTTTCATGAAAAATTCATGAACTGATATATCAAATTTTGTGTTTGGCGTCAACTCTAAAGCTAATTTTTCCTTCCACTTATTCAGATATTATTTGATATATTATTTGATAAAATATGATTTGTTTGCATACCCTTTTTCCCATTGATGACGACGTACTAATACAACTTTTTTCAGTTTCGGGTAATCTGAAGATACCATCTATAACAACGATGAAATGCTCAGAACCTATGAACAAGCAAACACTATCATTTGAAGATGAACGCCCTAGCAGTAAGTATTTATCTAAAAGCAATGACTTTACTTTCATTTACACAGACGACTGAAATATTGAATTTTTCGTTCAGCGTCAACTGTAATTCTATTTTTTCATTTAACTTGGTGACAATCAATTTGATAACTTATTTAATAAATTATCGAGCATATTGTCACACATAAACATAACAACCAAACATATTGCCACCAAACATATTGTATTGTACATATTGTCTTGGACGCTTTTCCCATAGCTGGAGAGGTAGCGAAAAAAGTCTCGGCGACTTCGGAGGACCTATTGCCGACATCTACGCTTGATAAGACCAGTAACCAGTCTCGACTTCGCCATGAGGTCGATTCAAATCCTATATTGTCCTTATCACAACTCCTACCACTGCCCATGATCAAAACATCTCAGTGTGCAAATGTGGGGTCAATGAGTAAGTCTATCTAAAAGAAATTCCATCACTTTACCATTTGCACAGACGATATTAATTGAATACGTACCATTGCCGAACAGGTGGTTCGCAGAATATAATGAATTACAACTCAGCTGATAAGATGCTCCTGCGAGGAGACCGACCAATCAGCGAACTGGAGGAAGGTAATGTTACCACTCAGTTTTTGCATGAAATGAACAAACCGTGAGTCAAAATGGTATATTGCGTATGAGCGAGTCAAAGGATTTACCAGCAAAAGTGAGGGTTACAGTCGGAGATGAAATTGAGGGATGATTCACATTCGTTATTAAACTTTTTTACCGTGAGTTATATATACGATTTCATTCCCCGTCTTCGACGCAACCTTGTGCAGTGAGTGTGGTAAAAAAAAAACTTGATGCTGTGTCAATAGATTCAGTGAAAATTCGTTTAAGAATATCGACAATTTTTTCTCTGCTCTATATGCATTGTTGCTTGATGGGATGAGTTATAGAGAAAGAGACGGGATAAAGAAATTGACGAATGATTTGCAGGGCCAAAATCGAACTTGAAGTTCATTCACTAATTCGACTATTTGTTCGATACATTAATATCAAAGTTCATATTCGGGCTAATAAATTAGTTGATATTGGAAATAAACGTAGTATTCAAAGCCAAGCAAGCATCCAAACTCTTCATTACATTCAATAAACTATTTATCAAATTAATCAATAATTAATTTACACAACAGTATTCGATATCCTATATAATGAAGATTTTTTTATCCCTCAGTATTCAATTATAAATGAGATTCAATTATATCACAAGTTTTTTTGATTTACTATCTCCGAAAAACCCATATTTGATTTATAATTCATTGCTTGTGAAATTCCCCAAATGAGTGGGTATTACAAACATTCGATTACGAATTCATTCCATCATTTGTCAGATTTGGATATAAATTAAACGATATATGATTGAATACTTGAAGGTCTCCCATAAAATTTATAGGAAGTCTCCTTTTTCAACAATTTCTTCTATCTCCAATATTATAAACACTTTTTATAAAATCGTACATTTCCGCTCGTTTTCTCCTCAATTTCCATCGTTCTCCTATGATTCTCGAGGTAAGAGTTGGTTTTTTCCCAAACGTTTGGATGATCTAGTTGGAGAAGGAAAAGACAAAATGACCACTGGTATTCACTTTTCAATATGGTAGATCATAATCTGTTGGATAAATGATTCGATTATTTTTTTTTTGAATGCAGAAAGATCTTGAGTATCATATGGAATATTTTATCAACTTTCATCTATCAGTCAACAAAGATATCCATCAATTGTTTCAGCGCATTAATTGATGAAAAGTTGTCGAAGATTTCACTATCAGTAGAAGGTTGGATAATGGTCGGAATATCAAGTGTTTTGTGTAGTGTGTCACGCTCTAACTATTTTTTCTGTTCATTTTCTTTCATTCAATTTTATGACTTACTTTCGATAATGAAATGCATCAGAATAATTGATAGATGATCCACGAATGTTTAATGTGTGATAGGTAATTTAATGATAATATGGTTGATAATGATCGAGCGCTGTAAAAATTTCATAAGAAATTGAACCTCTTTATCAATCAAGGTCAATTTTACATGAAAAATTGATGAACTGAAATATAAAATTTTCTGTTTGGCGTCAACTCTAAAGCTACTTTTTCTTTCCACTTATTCAGATTTTATTTGATATATTATTTGATCAATAATGATTTGTTTGCATACCTTTTTCCCCATAGATGACGACCCACTAATACAAGTTTCTTCAGTTTCGGTTGAGCTACGACCAGAACCATACACTTCATCGCCTAAATCGTGCTCGAATGTGGCCAATATTAGCTATAATATCTCACCAATTTCGAGCTTTAATAATGTGAATAGGTCATTTTTTTCATCGATGGAATACTCCGATGACCCTATAGACGAGCAGACACAACCATTTAAAAATGAGTGCTCTAGCAGTGAGTATTCATCTGAAAGCAATGACTTTACCATTTACACAGACGACTGAAATATTGAATTTTTTGTTCAGCGTCACCTGTAATTCTATTTTTTCATTTCACGTAGTCACATTCAATTTGATAACTTATTTGATAAATCACATATTGTCTTGAAACTTTTTCCCGTAGGTGAAGAGGTAGCGAAACAGGTTTCGGCAACTTCGGAGAACCTATTGCCGATTCGATATCCTGTATAATGAAAATTTTTTTTATCCCTTAGTATTCAATTAGAAATGAGATTTAATTATGTTTCAACTTTTTTTGATATACTATCTCCGAAAAACCCATACACGATTTGATAAATAATTCATTGGAATTGCACTAGCATTTGAGGAATTGCTTTTCTCGAATATTTATGTATAATTTAATTCGTGCTCTCATTGGTCGAGAATTCGGATCGTTGCTAACAGAAGAATAAATACTTATAACAACTTCAAACGGATCAATCTTTGACATTAAAAAAACCATGTCACGCTTTTTTGAGGACTTTCTATTTCGCCATGAATAGAAATAGTATACCTTTTCTCATTATATGTATACATATATATCTTATGGAATTTTTTTTTGTAACATGTACAAGAAGATTACATATGCGAATAGCCAGGTTTTTTGTTAGGTACATTAGATACGATCGAATAGGATAGTAATTGATAGATTTTGATGAAAAACAAATTTGAGTTTCGATTTTCAAGACATGAATAAACAGATGTTTATTTATTCCTTTTTATGTATTTCTAAAACAATTTTATAATTATTTCTGTAGAAGATAGGATACCCTCCGCGTCCGTAGGGCGTGGTCATTTCTAGTACAAAAAAAAGGAAATGAGAATATACAGTAATACAAACATGATCGCTGCGCGCGTCAGCGCGGAACATGCTCCTAGTGAATTATAAACAAGAACACAGGATGAAAAAATTGATCAATCATTTCCGTGAACTTATTATTTGATTATGTTTTCGATGAATTAACCAAAATTCTGCACGTTAGCTGATATAGTATTTGATACCAAAATGTGACAAAATTCGACGCTGAACAAGCACCCAAAATTGTAAATATCTATAATTATCTATAAATATATAATATATATATTAAAATGTTTCAATAGTTGTTCCCGATGGCAGCCCGAAAGACGACAGTTCTGACGAAAGCTCCCACGAAACGGTAGAGACAGAGGATGCCGTGCAGCTGTCGGCTCCTCCTGCAGCAGCAAATGCTGGACCCTCCTGCGGCAATCACGATGCAGCTTCGACGCTCGAGAGGCCAGGTAATTTTGTCATTGATTTTACGTTAAAAGAAGTTACCAAGTCTTTTTTTTATCAATTATTTCCAAATCATTGCTACACTGGCTGGATTCATTGACAAATGTTTTGATAAATTGTTTCTCTCACAACAAATTCGACTAAATGTTGAAATGCTTGTGATGAGACAGTTCAATTAGTTGATTAAAATCTCCATAAAACTGGTCATCCGAATATTATGTATAATGGAGATTTTTTTTTCACCAAATATTGTATTGAAAATTGGATATAATTATATGACAATTTTCTGCATATACTACCAATCGAAAAACATCCGTTTTTCTATTCCATACACCATGAATTTAATTGCTTGACAATGATTTTAATAATATCTTCCGCACAAATTGTGCGACAAAGTAAGGAATGTTTTTTCCAAAAATTGTTATGCTTTGTAGTGGATCAATTATTCATTTATTTGTCAATTTCAACTTTCCGCATTAACATACATTCGTGTACGACAAAGGCATTTTCTCTTTACTAAATATTCGGTGAAAATTCATTTGAGAAATTTGAAGACATTCTCTGTCGTATAGCACCGTATTGCTTAATAAATTTGAATAAGGGCAAAGCCAAGAATCTAATCGAGGACAACAGGTCTCGTCTTGTTGTGAAAGCCAAGGGAGAGCAAGGACCGAAAAGATCGCGTCGCGACAATGACTCCTCAATTTCGCCAGGTGAGTCCACTATTAATGTTTTCTGTGGAACGTAATATTACAAAAATTTATGACAAATACTTCGATAAACTGTTTGATAAAATATTACGTTAATATTATTACTTTTCATAAGTCATCAATCAATATGTCCATTTGAAGATCTTTTCAAATGTTTGACAACAATCTTGATATGTTCATGAAAAAACTTGATAGTTTCGTTAGTAAATGTTACTTACTTGGTAAATCGACTATTTTCGTCGAGATTTTCGTCCTCTTCCTCCTCAATTTCAATTCTTCTCCTATGCTTCTCGAGGTAAAAGTTAGTTCTTTTTCGAAACTCCAAAGAGCATTGCTAGCGCACTTTCTCAAGTTATTGGGCCTTACGACATTCGATTACGAATTCGTTTCAATATTTGACCGATTTGAATAAATTGAACGATAAACTATTGACCACTTAAACGTCTCTCAAAAAATTTTTAGCGTACCCTTTCTCAATAATATTCAGTTATTCGACAATTTTTCCAAAATTCCACAACTTTTTTCAATTTTTTTTCAATTATGTGACGAATTTTTTCGATACAATATTAAAAAAAAAAAATCCGATTTCCTACTTAATTAGATAAATGGATGGAAAGCACTATTCGATGCAAAGCAAGCACACAAAATCGCAATTACATTCTATAAATATTGAAATGTTCTCATATTGATAATGAATTTGTAACGAGGTTTCTCGTTACGGCTATCGTATCGGCTTATGCCACCTTCGGGTGAAGCTATTCAAGTGTAGAGCTCGAGGAGACTCACACATGAACAGCTAGAAAATACTACCGCGGTGCCATCTGCGTAAGATGACACCTTAAAGTTATCGGAAGCTAACTGACATGTCAGTGAGTTTTATATACGGCTGAGGATAAGGCAGAAGCCCAGCTGAAATGCTGGCGCTCCACTAGAGATGTCGGAGTTATCTCCGGGCCTGGCAGTGGTGTGAGAGGAAGAATCACGCAGGCGCACGGAGAGACCTCTAGACGAGGAGAAGCAGCCTCAGCCGATATAAATAGCCCCAACGACACGGTGTTCAGTTAGTCTGCCTTGGGCGGCAGACTCGAGAGGATCGGGAGACGTCCCTGGATCCTCTACCGCTCACCTCGGTGAGAGTTGTCGTTGGTTGCCCGTAGCGTGGCTACGTGGCGTTTCTCGTGGGGATGGAGACGTCCGGTATTCTCTGGGTGACGATAGATCAGAGGAATACTGCGGACGGGCTCATCCAGAGGCTATCGCGGAATACCCCAATTCCGACTTGTTCTCGCTAGAGGGACTGTGACTAGACCCACGCCCCTCTACCATAACCAGCACACTGGGTTACCGGGAATGGATTGCCCATGCCATCCATTGGGGTTAGTAATTCCCCGAGTAATTACTGCCGGAGGTTCAGCAGGTTAGCCCGAAACCGCCCTAAGAGGTTAAGCGTGGTGAGCCCAGGGAAAACCAGCACACAGTGAGTTTTGTTTATTCCTCCTGTAAAGAATAAACTGGCGCCCATGCTATCGAACCGTGTGTGTGGAAAGGGATGGCCGGAAGTGTGACGGGATTGGACGAAAACCCGTTACAAAATGGCGCCCAACGTGTGTAGTACGACTACAGTAAGGCTAGCGAGAAAACACAGTTTTCGAAAGTGAATTAATTACTGTGTGACGTAATTTATTCAATAATACCGTGATTGAGTCCATCTTACCATGACTCAATCAATAATACCGTGATTGAGTCCATCTTACCGTGACTCAATCAATAATACCGTGATTGAGTCCATATTACCATGACTCAATCAATAATACCGGGATTCAGTCCATGATACCGTGGTTCAGTCCATGATACCGTGGATCAGTCCATAATACCATGGGTCAGTCCATAATACCATGGTTCGGTCCATAATACCGTAGTTCAGTCCATAATACCGTGAGTGAATCAATGATGCCAAGATTGTGTCAATGATACCTCAATTGAGTCAGAATTAACGAAAATGAGAATTTTCGAAATTCAAACTGACTCAAAAGTTCGCGCGTGACTAAACTAATCCACCAAGGGGCAGCACGTCACAGGTGCCTACTACAGCTATCGCAATTATCGACAACTGGAAGGTAAATGGGTTATGGAAAAACCCGAGAGATGTCTCCTGATGTACTGAAATCAATCAAAATCATCAGGAGAGATTTTCCTTGAATAAATTAAAGGACAAGGGAATACCGATAGGCGTCGCATTTTTTCTGCAAGTGGTGTATTGTATTTGAGGTGTTAAATTCTAAAATTTTTTCAGATTTAGCACGTTCAGAATAGCAATTATACCAAAGCAATTCAGAATGAACGTAACTATCGCTAACGATGACTGTAACAATAATGTTCAGTCAATATCGAAGGAGAGGGAAACCTCTCCACAAATACCGAATGGTAGTGTCCCTGATATTGGGGAATGTCCAAATATGGACATGCCTTCAATCTCGGACCTATTACCAGATCTGAACCTTGCCGAGGCAATAGAAGATCTGGAGAAATTACTGGAGGAAACCCATGTGGGGGAACCAGTAATTTCAGGCTCTCGCAACGAAGCGACAGTCACAAAGGAGAGCTTAGATGCACTCCTAGAGACTGTCCTTCGTGACCCTCGTTTACCGAGGCGTTTTTACGCCAAAGTAAAGGAGAGGGAAGCTCTGGGGATGGATTTGCAGACTTCAACTGCACCACCAGGTGGCGCTGTTGAAATGCAAAAACCCCCTTTGCTCCGACTAAACGAGTCGGATTGAACTCGCAGGAGTCATTGGGACAGCCAGTGACATCTGCCGGGGCAATCACGGCTATGGAGGTGGAAACAACACCTCAGTCGGTAGCAAAGGAGAAGGAGACTCCCCTTCCCCCGAAGAGACCTAAAAAGTCTCGGAAGGCGAGGAAGGGTGCTACCGTAGTCACTCCAGCCTTGTGCTGGAACTGCCGTAAGGCAGGGCATCAGTTTACCGACTGCCCGAAGCCTCGAGGCACTTTCTGCAGAGGGTGCGGACGAGAGGGGAAGACCCTCAAGACCTGCCCGGCTTGTAGAGAAGGCTGGAAGGCTAGAGGACCGTACATGGCGGCCATTGGTACGAATGTACCACGACATGTGCGGGTGCGTAGAGGGCGCCCCGGACCTCCGAAGGGAGAACCGAGGGAGACGATGCCGAAACATCGTCGTCCCAAGGGGAAACCGACGGGAGAAGGGGCAAAGTCTATCGCAGCAGCGAAAGCGGCGGTGAAAGCCAAAGCAGACGCAGCTAATGCAGTGGCGGAGAGACTACTCAAAGCCAAAACTGCGAAGATAGACGCGGCACCACCGTCGACGTCGAAGGGGTAATGGCAACCCCTGAGGGCTATCGGAGGCTCTCGTGGCTTTAGAGCCAAAAACACCCCTTCCCCTTCCCTTTTTTCTTTTTTTTCTCCCCTCCCCAAGACGCCCCAAAAGGATGCGTGGCGTGGTAACGCAGTCCGAATACAGAGTCACATCTGTGAGGGCTAGGGATGGCGTATAGAACGCCATCTATTAGTACAGAAATGTACTAAGAGGCTATCGAACAGAGGTTAGCGCCATCTGTGAGTACGAAAAGGTACTAAAACGGTTATCGACGCTATCGACAGCAAAAACTCCCGTACAGTCGTCAGAAAGAGGGCGCTGTACAAGAAAAGTGGGAGAAAGACCTCCCCACCCGGAAAATTTCCCCCTCCATGGGAAAAATGGGTATATAAGGAGGAACAGTCGGCTCTTGGATTCAGACTGGTCTGATCAACCATTCTGCTACGAAACCTCTTCCTTGAGAAATCGAGAGAAATGACTAACGACAGCGATACGCTGACCCCAGGTACCCAGCCTAATGGTGCAGTACCCCCGGGGACACTACCGACCGGTGAGATACAACCGGATCCCGTGCAAGCCACCTCACTAGAGGAGCTAGCGGCTATCGTGAAAGCAATGGAAGAGCAAATTGCAGCGCTAATACCGCAAAGACGGACGCAAGTCCGCAGGGCCGGAGGAACTAACCTTAGGGTAGAAGTTACTCCGCCAACCCCAGAGCAGCTAACGCAACAATTAGATGCGGCAGCTTCTCAGAGAGGGATATCGCCACCGCCATCTTTGGCAGAGGGGTACGCCACTCCAAGACTACTCGGTCGAGGGGGCCTCCCAGTCGCAGCTCATGTTGCACACGACCACTTGAAAAGGTGGGGGATATCGTTTAACGGGAAACGAGAGGAAGACGTCGAAGAATTCATTTCTTCACTAGACGACGCACTCGTTTCGCTATCGATACGTGAGGTAGATCTCTTACATATCCTTAGGGGTCTGTTGAAGGGTTCGGCACTCACATGATACCGTGGCATGACGTTCTTTAATTGGACTGAAGCCAAAGAAGCGTTCCGAAGACAATTCGGAGGCCTAGACTATCAGGTCCGTCTCAGAGATGAGATGTATAGGCGAACGCAAGGCCAGCAGGAATCTGTGGCCGAGTATATGCGTAGTGTGCGCGGTTATTTTATGAAAATAACGCCACCTTTGGACGAAGAGGCCAAAGTATACACTGCATATACAAACATGCTACCGAAATATCGAGCGGGAATCGATATTGACCGCAGGCTAACGATTGAGGATCTCGAGCGTAAGGCGTTACGTAATGAATGGAATTACGAATGCGCCCGGAACTACCGACCCCCTCCACCAGCAGAAACTGCTGTATGTCCAAGTTTAGCGTCATAAAGTTGGCACCCCAGGGTTATCGGAGGGGGTGGGGGAAAAAACCAAAATTACGTGCTTTTTATGTGCTTTTTTTCTGTACTAATTATGAATTTTCTGCTATTATAGTTTTTCAAAAAAATCGATTTTTTGCATTTTTGCATTAAGTTAGCACACCGGATATATGATAGCAAAACTTTGACGATGCGGATTGATACTGCGGATTATGTGATCCTTTTCTGCGCAGAGCAAATCCCCCACTTGACTGTTCTTTAACCGTAGGGATCCTCTGCTGGAACCATGAACGTCGGAACTGAAGTGAGAAAGGGATCAGAATTATATGCTCTTTATGTGCTTTTTTCCTGCGTCACTCTTTCTTTTTCTGCTTTCATAACTTCTCTGAAAAATCAATTTTTTGACTATCTCTAATGAGGAATCGTACTGAATACATGATTTCGGAAAAAAACGAAAACGAACAGATACTGCCAATTATGTGCTTTTTTTCTGCGCAGAGAAAATCTTCCACTTCACTGTTCCTTAAGCGTAGAAATCCTCTGCTGGAACCATGAAGGTCGGAACTGAAGTGGGGAGGGGATCAGAATTATATGCTCTTTATGTGCTCTTTTTCGGCGTCACTCTTCATTTTTCTGCTTCCATAGCTCTTCTGAAAAATCGGTTTTTCGACTATCTCCAATGAGGAATCATACTGAATACATGATTTCGGAAAAAAGTAAAAGCGAACGGATACTGCGCATTATGTGCTTTTTTGCTGCGCAGAGAAAATCTTCCACTTCACTGCTCCTTAAGCGTAGGGATCCTATGCTGAAACCATGAAGTTCGGAACTGAAGTGGGAAGGAAATCAGAATTATATGCTGTTTATGTGCTTTTTTCCGCGTCACTTTTTATTTTTCTGCTCTTATAGCTTTTCTGAAAAATCGATTTTTCGACTATCTCTAATGAGGAATCATACTGAATACATGATTTCGGAAAGAAGCGAAGGCGAATAAATACTGCGAATTATGTGCTTTTTTTCTGCGCAGAGAAAATCTTCCACTTCACTGTTCCTTAAGCATAGAGATCCTCTGCTGGAACCATGAAGGTCGGAACTGAAGTGGGGAAGGGATCAGAATTATACGCTCTTTATGTGCTTTTTTTCTGCGTCTCTCTTCATTTTTCTGCTCGTATAACTTTTCTGAAAAATCGATTTTTCGACTATCTCTAATGAGGAATCATACTGAATACATGATTTCGGAAAAAAGCGAAGGCGAATGAATACTGCGAATTATGTGCTTTTTTTCTGCGCAGAGAAAATCTTCCACTTCACTATTCCTTAAGCGTAGAGATCCTCTGCTGGAACCATGAAGGTCGGAACTGAAGTGGGGAGGGGATCAGAATTATATGCTCTTTATGTGCTTTTTTTCTGCGTCATTCTTTATTTTTCTGCTCGTATAGCTTTTTTGAAAAATCGAATTTTCGACTATCTCTAATGAGGAATCATACTGAATACATGATTTCGGAAAAAAACGAAGGCGAACGGATACTGCCAATTATGTGCTCTTTTCTGCGCAGAGAAAATCTTCCACTTCACTGTTCCTTAGGCATAGGGATCCTCTGCTGAAACCATGAAGGTCGGAACTGAAGTGGGGAAGGGATCAGAATTATATGCTCTTTATGTGCTTTTTTTCTGCGTCTCTCTTCATTTTTCTGCTCGTATAGCTTTTCTGAAAAATCGATTTTTCGACTATCTCTAATGAGGAATCATAGTGAATACATGATTTTGGAAAAAAGCAAAGGCGAACGGATACTGCGAATTATGTGCTTTTTTTCTGCGCAGAGGAAATCTTCCACTAATATTACATGCGAGCTAGAAACAACTTACTCCAGTTTTTGATAATTAGTTTCTCGCAAATATCTCGGAAACTAATTGAGACAACACGATTTCGTTTCAAGTCTTTTTGTATAGAATTTTGAAGGCTATAGAAAAGCTTGAGAACAAAATCTCTCTATCTCATTGACTTTCCAAGATATTTGAGAAAAACCAATAAAAAAATTGCGGAGAGCTAAAACAGAATCAACTTTCTTTCTGTCTTCAATTTTTCGGAAGTATTGCGGAGAGTGAATGTGATAGAGCTATTCCACGTTAAGATTCTTGTAATCTTTCACATTCTCAACGAAAATTGATTCAGGTGCAATCGTGCTATCTCTCTGATTTCCAGAGAAATTTTGAGGGAAACTTGATAGCAAAACATAATAAAAATGTATCAATTCATTCTATTTTACAGAAAAGTTACAAAATTGCTACAGAAAAGTCCCAAAGTAAGATCTCTCCATCTCATTCAGTTTCTCAAATATTCAAGGAAAACTAATAACCACGAATTTTCGAGATATGAAACAGAATGTATTTATCTTTTTGTGTATTGTGTCTTGTAGCTATCGAGGAATAGATTCATTCTGTCATAACTATTGAATATTCATAGTTTTCAATAATTTTCACTTATAATACCACAAGAGCTTCAAAATTATCGGGTATTTCCCGATAGGTTCGTTGCAAACAAATGAAGGAGTCAAGTTTTTCAGGTTAAAAAATCACGAGCGCGAAGCGCGAGTGATTTTTCCTGAAAAACTTGACGACTTTATTTGTTTGCAGGGAACCTTGAGGGAAATGCCAGATAATTTTGAACCTCGTGTGGTATTCGGGGGATTATTTTTCCGTCCCAAATGTCGGCCAATAGAATTGGACCATGAGACGAAATGTACAGTTAACAAATAAGAATTTCATAATGAACATTTCCTTTGACTTTTTTATCGATGGTGGACAGAGAACAAACTCCAAATCGACTCATTTTCATGCAAAATCTCCAATTTTCACAATTGAATTCAACCTGTCAGTTTGACGTGTGGTTAATTTGACTGGATCATGTTTTGTTTTTTATATATAGCAACTACCAGAGAAAATTTTCAAAAAATTATCAGTATAATACCATGTAGGTTGTACCACGTGACGTCGAATGGTGCAATTCTATTGGTCGATATTTGGGTCGGAAAAATAATCAGTATAATACCATGTCGGTTGTACCACGTGACGTCGAATGGTGCAATTCTATTGGTCGATATTTGGGTCGAAAAAATAATCTCTAAAATACATATTTCTCCGCTTTGTTTGGCGAGATTCAAATATCATCCTACTTATTTACTTAACTGAATTTACTGAACGTCTCATCTGTGTTTTCTCAAGCTCTCTCACCAATGATTAGGGCCGGGATGTTGGTGTAGCATTTTGACTAGGCTGAAGTTGCCTTCAAATGCTAACACGTGCTAACGTTTGAAATCTCAACTGACAGTTTCAGAAATCAGAAAGAAAATAAGTTTGTTGATAATTTAAATCGTTGAATTTCTACCGCGAGGAAATAAATAGTGTGCTGAAGAATATATATCGGACTAATCTACATAGTTGTGAAAAGTGTATTCACTAGTATAACCGGGATTTTCAAGAAGGTAAGAAAATTTGCATATTTCAATTTATATTTATTTTTATGATTTCCCTTCACACATTTTGTATGCTCAGAAAGTAAGCAAGATAGGGCGATTTTATCTGAATCCTTTATTATAGAGTATTTTAAGAGCTACAATAAAGGCTCCGAGACCGAATCGCTGTATCTGTCTTCTTCAATTTCTAAGACTCTTCTCAGGAGACTGACAAAAAATGAAATTTTCCCGTTTTAACCTTTTTCCTTTTTGCGATAAAATTTTCCCCAAAATTCTCGGAAATCCGAGAAAGATAGCGTGATCTTGTCGTCATCCTTTTTTGTAGGGAATTTTAAGAGCTACAAAAAAGCCCCAAACAAAATCGCTTTATCTCGTTTAATATCCAAAACATCTTAAGAAAACTGACGAGACTAAATCAATTTATTGAGGCTACGTTTTTTTTTATTCTAATCTTTTTTATCCCAAAATTTCTTGGCGTAGAGTTTTTTCTGCTATATCTTGGAAACTAGGCGAGATAACGGGATTTTGCCCTTGAGGTTTCTTGTAGGGAATTTCAAAAGCTACCAAAGAGAATAAAAAAAATTGCTCTATCTCGTTTAATATCCAACACATTCCAGGAAAACTGACGAGAAAACATTGAGTTATCAATACTGCATTTTTTTACTGTCATTTTATTCTATCCTGCAATTCTCGACCTTTAATTTTTTTGAATATTTCGGAAACTGAGCGGGATAGCGCAATTTCGCTCTCAACCTTTTTTGTAAAGAATTTCAAGAGCCCTGAAGCAAAATCGCTCTATCGCGTTTAATATCCGAGATATCTGAAGGAAACTGACGAAAAAATATCAATTCATTGACTACCGCGTTTTTTTTTAACTTTCATTTACATTTTCTTCATTTCTTCCGATTTCTCCGGGCTTAGTTTTTTTTTCAATATCTCGGAAACTAGGCGAGATAGCAGGAATTTGCAATCAAGCTTCTTTGTAGAGAAGTTCAAGAGCTTCCAAAGAGCATGAGACGGAATCGCTCTATCTCGTTTACTATTTTAGAGGTATTTTTTTTTATTATCTCCAATTTTTCGGGGCTTAGTTTTTTTTTAATATCTCGGAAACTAATCGAGATAGCGTGATTTCACTTTGGAGCCTCCTTATGGACAATTTCGAGAGCTACAAGAAGACACTGGGCGAAATTCCTCTATCTCGTTTAATATATCAGATATCTTAGGGAAACTGACGATGAAACATCGGTTCATTGACTACCGCGTTTTTTTTATAGCATTTTTCTCATTTCCTCCAGTTTCTCGAGGTTTAGTTTCCTTCAAATATTCCAGAAAATTGGCGAGATAGTGGGATTTCGCACTTGAGCTCTCTTGTAGAGAATTTCAAGAGTTACTAAAAAGCATGAAGCAAACCCGCTCTATCTCGTTTAATATCCGAGGTATCTCAGGAAAACTGACGAGAGAACATGGAGTTATTCAATGCTGCATTTTTTCCTATTGTAATTTTTTTTCATCTCGTCTAATTTCTCGGGGTTCAGTTTTCTTTCAATATCTCGGAAACTAAGCCAGATAACGAAATTTTGTCCTCAAGCTTTCTTGTAGGGAATTTGGAGAGCTACCAAAAAACTTGAAGCAAAATCGCTCTATCTCGTTCAGTATCCGAGATATATCGAGAAAACTGACGAGAAAACACCGGCTCATCGAATATCGTGTTTTTGCTTTCGAATGGAAGCTTTACTTTCGTGAAAATATTCGATCGGGATTTTTTTGTTGGGAACTACTTAAAATGATCCGAAAAGTCCAACAATTATATCTAGAAAGAATGTCTGTATGTATGTGTGTGTGTGTGTGTGTATGTCTGTGCACACACACATTTCTCAATAATTTCTAAAGTTTTATATGTAGGATTGTGAAATTTTGTCAGTATATTCCGGTTAGTGAACTCATCAATTTAAGCACTTCTTCATTGGAATCGGTTCAGTAGTTTTTAAGATATTAACAAATTTCGAAAATTTGTATTTCACTAAAATTTTGAAAACTTCTGAACCGATTTCGCTCATGTTTATAAGGTGTGCTGACAATCATATGAGCCAGCTCGTTACCAATTTTCATCTATTTATTGATGATAGTTTTTGAGAAATTTAGATTTCAATGATTTTTTCAATGAAGTTCCTGTTAGCACGATAACTGAAAAAATATTCAAACTAGAGATTTTCAATTTGTTGAATTTATACTTCTTGTAACACTGATGCATGTGATTGCTCGTGGGCATAATTGATTGAAAAGTTTTCGATGGAGGAAATTTTTCAGGTTTTGGAAAATTTCAGTTTTCCAGAAATATCTCCGGTTCTATCAGTCGTAGTGATGTGGGATCGATCTCAACTGAAAAATGAGTCCATTTCCCATCGATTCATAGAGTTATAAAAAACAATTATCGATTTTTCAAATAAATACAACGCAAAAATTGATTTTCAGAAAATGGGCTATGGATAATTGAAAAGTCGATAAAACAAAGATTTGAATGATATAAATTGATGAGAAATGAACTCCTCTTTCATTTAAGACCGATCCCACATCACTATGACTGATAGAACCGGAGATATTCCTGAAAAACTGAAACTTTTCCTTCCAAGTGGAAGTTCTGCTTTCGTAGAAATTTTTGAATTTGACTTTTCAGTTGAAATATATCTGGAATGATCGAAAAAGTCCACAGATATTATGTTGAAAAATATATGTGCGTGGGTGTGAGGGTGGTTCAGATTGAAGTATTAAGTACTCTCTTTAGAATTGAAGTATTAAGTACACTTCGATTGTTGAGTATCCTTCGCCTCTTAAAATCAAACAGAAAAAGAAATTTATATGAAACGATTTTGTAAAGTGGAGAAAAAGGGATCCATTCGGAAGCGACTTGCTAATCAATTAGCAGATAAAGCTATAATGATATCGATAATGATGCAAGTTTCCACTTGTTTTGTTTTTATCTGCATTTTTTCCATTTTCTCTGACTTTTCTGGGTTAATTTTTCCCCCCATATCTCGGAAACTAAGCGAGATAGTGCGATTTCGCCGACAAGCTTTTTTCGTAGAGAATATCGAGAGCTATGAACGTGCACCAAACACGAAATCACTCTACCTCGTTTAATATCCAAGATATCTTGAGAAAACTGACGAGAAAAAGTTGATTTCTCGGCGTTCAGTCTTTTTCTAATATTTCAGAACTTAAGCCAAATAGTGGGATTTCGTCCTTAAGCTTCCTGACAGAGAATTTCGAGAGCTATGAAAAGCACAAGATAAAATCGCTCTATCTCGTTCAAGATTCGAGATATTCCAGGAAAATTGATGAAAAAATATCACGTTACTGGGATTTTCCATTGACTATAACTTTGAAATTTCAAATGGAATGGCTACTAGATTTTTCTTGTAGCTGTTCAAAATTAAATGCTCTTTCAGATTATGACAATAAAAATTTTTTCAGCTCTCTAAATTTTTTTCATAAATATTTTTTTCGGCACTGTAGGATTTCTCTCATCACGAGAGTAAACTCGGTAGAAAATTTTTGGTGATTCGGATGTGTTCGGCGTGGATCCGGATATTTTCGGTCTGTCTATCTCTCTCCTAAAATGGCGGCCTGGCGATTCAAACAAGCAATATTTATCAAAAGTGTTAAAATTGATTGCGATGAGGTGATGAAAAACTCATTTCAACATGAGTTCTATTCTTCGAACAAGGTTTTCTGAAAAATAAAGTAGTCTTCGATTAATTACACAGAGAGCAAAAGTCAATTTTTTTCTCTAGATTTTGTAATTTTCCGATGGTTTTCAGAGTATATCTTCAAGCGAGATAGAACAATTTCACTCGAAATTAAAAAAAACGTCACGATGCTAGCTGCACCACATTGTTAGATTTTCGAGATATTTTATCGGTAATATGAAGGAGTGAGGATGCATTTTCTCTTTTTGTACGTCCCATTTCTGATGGCTTTTGGACGATATGTCTGGAACTGCACGGGATAGAACAATTATACCCAGAATTCTTTTTGTAGCTCTGAAAATTCTCCAATTTCCCATCAAATAACTGTTCGCTGGATGAATATACAAATAGTCCATTGTAAATCAGAATAAGCCAAAAGCGAGTTCTACAGTCACACGAGTCCAGAAAGCTTTACTGCACAAGTGAAGTACAGTATGTGACTCTGTAACGTACATTTGTTCAGAAGAGAATCTTTCTGAATTTTTCTGAATAAATTTTAGGACATGTGAGTTGTCATAATAATTACACAATCAACGCCTGTTTAATATTTTCAAACGGAAGAGAAATTTTATTCGTTTGATGAATCTTTCGTAAAGATGAATGACAAATTCAGAACCATTGATTTCGGAATAATCTTTATTGGAAGCCATATATTACAGTATTCAAATTACATGATTTATTGAATATCACCTCCTAAAATTCTTATCATTCCCTTGTTCTTTTTAGATCATCGTCTTCTCATTCATTCCGACTCACGTTTGAAGTTGAATAAATTCCTGCTTGCTGGTATTATTCAATTCAATATGGAATTTGCACTTATATTATGGAGAAGAGGCAGAACAACAGATGTAGTTCCAGCTTCGTCAGTGCATCATACTGCAAAGGGAACCAAAGCAAGATGGACTGATGGTGTTTCTTATCATGCGCGAGTTCTGGCATTCGCTAGTAAGCTCCAATGATGATTCCACAATTGTAGACTTGATTCCTTTCTAGTTAAACTTACATATTTTGAATCGACTTCTACTCTTACTAAGATGATCCTGACTATTTACGGTCTCTGTCAGTGGATGAGAGAGGAGTGATTTCTTTCTTTCCTCTTCAAGAGAGTGACCTTGATGCTTCAACTTCATCCACAACTGCAGTTTCACCACGAGCAATCGAGAAGATATCTACGCAATCCCAAACAGATCCTGAGTTGAATAATACGGAAATCCCGGCAGGCACTTGGTTAAAATCTATTACAGCCAGTCAGACTGCCAATGGGATGTCCCTAAGGTCTATTGGCACTCAAGTTACGGAAGATTCTCTCACTTCACGACAGCAAACCAAAGATGCAGAAGTGCAGACTGATCAGTTCCAGCAAACTGAGCCTCTTCTTCCCCCAATGGAATTGCATCATCATGATGCCGAATCTGCTCATGTGGCAACTGGAGAAATTAATCCAGTTAGTTAATTTCTAATTTTTCGATGTGTTACATAGCAGTGAAAAAAGTTTGATTGCGATACTCCTCTACCATCGTTGAGTTGAAAGCTGATTGTAATCAAGTGATCACGATTAAGAAGAATTTCCATTCACGACCATTTGCGTCACTCGGTGCGATTTATTAAGGGGTAACATCATTCTAGAATTTTGGAAAAATCGATTTTTGCTTTTTTTTTATCTGTACTTCAAGGTTACAAAAACTGTATCCGATTGGCCGAATATACAGTGTAGATATCACAGATTAGAGGTGGAGTGGAGTTTTCGGAGATTTGAGTGCTTATGGAAGTTTGAAAGCATTGCTCTTAATAGTATATTTTGTACCTAGGCTGAAAAAATGTCAACTGCAAAAAGAATTTGCTTCCCGAGCGAAGCGAGGTGAGGAAGTCATTTTTCGTGTCCTAGGTATGAAAAATACATTTTTGAACTGTACGGACATCCTACTCGAAAACTGTTCGATAGATTGCTTCAGAATTTTGACTGCAGCTCTACAATCGCATTATGTAGAAAAGTACATGGCTATTTCTCGATTGAGTGTAGGCTTTTTCTCGTGAACCTCTTCAGGACCGAGCTATTTTTTTGACAACTTCTTCAGTTTACGGTTGAGAATTTTTATATAATTACATATAAGTTGTGTACCAAAAAAGATGGCGCTGCTTTTACGCCACTATAGTGACTCCTGGTCTGAAACTGAAAATATCAAACTTTTTTTTCCATGTTTTCCGCAGTAAAATCAATAGATATCACAGAAAAAATAAGTAGAAGTATGTTTCACTGAAAATACACTAAAATATGCCTCATTTAACGTCATTTTCACAAATTCTATCAAACTCAACGTATTCATGAAACAAAATCCACTCTGCCAGTTTTTCAAAATTTTTCTGAAGCGCCATCACCTGCGATACCGCATAATCATGTTTAGTAATCGCGAATGAATGCCCATAAAAATTTTAAATGCCATTCCTCACATAATTGTTCACTAAGAAATACGAATTGATGATAAGAATCACGAAAATAACTAGAGGCCACTCAAGTGGCTCCCGGTCCTGAAGGGGTTAATGAACTCAATCCTTTTACCAATATCCTCGAAAAAATAATGGAATTTGCCTTTTTCCACTGACTCTAGAAAGGTGTTACCACTTCACTTTCTCAGATTGATGATACGAGTGTCGGAATCTCTGGGGACCATGAAACCTCTGCTGGGAAACATTATGATGATGCCGATGAGGATGAGAAAGATAATGATGTTTCCATGCCTACGGTAGTCCCATGGAGACGCCATGGACCCGGCCAGAAGCGCCTCGTTTCAGGACATGACGTTTTTGTAAGCGAGAAAGAACTGGACAGCATTCACAATAAATTCAAATGCAAACCACGGGAGCTCGTTCGTCGATTGATGAAGCTCATCCTAACACGAGAATCCCTTAGTAGGATGACCGTCACAGGATGTGGCCTGAATCGAGAGAAAATTCCACCGGAAATCGTTGCTGCTATTAAAAGTAATTTAAAATGTTTCCGCCAACATTCTAGCAATTATACATATGCTAGAATGTTGGCGAAACTTCATAATACATTAATACATTTAATAAATTGCTTGTGAATTGATAATTTCAGAATTCATGGCAGACTACATTCAACCGGAGTATTGGTTATGCCAATCAGAATTCCATGAAATTTTGAAGAAAATGTGTTCGAAACTACGGGAAAAGCGAGGAAGTGAATGAAAATCATGAGTGCTTAGAAATTTTGTATCGAATAATTATATACTTTATTGTTGTGGTTTTGTAGAGAAAGATAAAATTCTAGTGATTATGGTTATGATCATAGGACGTTGGAAAAATTAATTTAACAACACTAAGTCATTGTCAAATGAACGACGTTTCGCCTGCTTTATTGAAGCTTCTTCAGGTTCTTGACATTATAAGTGTTCAGTCACAATACAATTAATTAAAACCAATCGGAAAATTAATTCATGCAAAGGCGTTTCGTTAACATTGCAGTATTTGTTGTAAACCGTAACCCGGATTTTTAATCAATTTTATGGTGACTAAACACTAATGATGTCAAGAACCTGAGGAAGCCTCAATAAAGCAGGCGAAACGTCGTTCATTTGACAGTGACTTAGCGTTGTTGAATTAATTTGTCCAACGTCCTATGATCTCAATCACAATAATTTCAACATGGAAATGAAATACACAATTGATTCTAGTGATTATTTTTGGTACAGATGTAAAATGAATGGATTCTGTTCCGTGGAGAGTCCACTGCTAGGTTCCCTCGGAGTTTCAGTTACAGGTCACATTAGAGTTCCCTTCAGCGGTCTCCTCAGCAATCTTGTCAGCAGGCTTCTTAAAGCTCCCCTCAGCGGTCTCCTCAGCAGTCCTCACAGTGGTCCCCACAGCAGTCCTCACTGTGGTTCTTTCAGAGATCCCCACAGCAGTGCTCTCAGTGATGCCGTCAGCGGTCCCCTCAGCGATCCCTTCAGTGGTCCCCTCAGCGGTCTCCTCAGTGGTCCTTTCAGCGGTCCCCTCAGTGGTCCCCTCAGTGGTCCCCTCAGTGGTCACCTCAGTGGTCTCTCAGCAATCCCCTCAGCGATCCCCTCAGCGGTCCCCTCAGCGGTCCCCTCAGCGGTCCCCTCAGCAGTCCCCTCAGCGGTCCCCTCGGTGGTCCCTCAGCTGTCCTCACAGTGGTCCCCACAGCAGTCCCCACAGCAGTCCTCACAGTGGTTCTTTCAGTGATCCCCACAGCAGCGCTCTCAGTGGTCCCTTCAGTGGTTCCCTCAGCGGTCTCCACAGCAGTGCTCTCAGTGGTCCCTTCAGTGGTCTCCTCAGCGGTCCCCTCAGCGATCCCCTCAGCGGTCCCCTCAGTGGTCCCCTCAGCGGTCCCCTTAGCGGTCCCCTCAGCGGTCCCCTCAGCGGTCCCCTCAGCGGTCCCCTCAGCGGTCCCCTCAGCGGTCCCCTCAGCGGTCCCCTCAGCGGTCCCCTCAGCAGTCCCCTCAGCGGTCCCCTCGGTGGTCCCTCAGCTGTCCTCACAGTGGTCCCCACAGCAGTCCTCTCAGCAGTCCTCACAGTGGTCCCCACAGCAGTCCCCACAGCAGTCCTCACAGTGGTTCTTTCAGTGATCCCCACAGCAGCGCTCTCAGTGGTCCCTTCAGTGGTTCCCTCAGCGGTCTCCACAGCAGTGCTCTCAGTGGTCCCTTCAGTGGTCTCCTCAGCGGTCCCCTCAGCGATCCCCTCAGCAATCCCCTCAGCGGTCCCCTCAGCGGTCCCCTTAGCGGTCCCCTCAGCGGTCCCCTCAGCGGTCCCCTCAGCGGTCCCCTCAGCGGTCCCCTTAGCGGTCCCCTCAGTGGTCCCCTCAGCGGTCCCCTTAGCGATCCCCTCAGTGGTCCCTCATCAGTCCCCTCAGCAGTCCTCACAGCAGTCACCTCAGCAGTCCTCACAGTGGTCCCCACAGCAGTCCTCACAGTGGTTCTTTCAGTGATCCCCACAGCAGTGCTCTCAGTGATCCCGTCAGCGGTCCCCTCAGCGATACCTTCAGTGGTCCCTTCAGCGGTCCCCTCAGTGGTCCTCTCAGCGATCCCCTCAGTGGTTCTCTTAGCGGTCCCTTCGGTGGTCCCTCAACGGTCCCCTTAGCAGTCCCCTCAGCTGTTCCCTCAGTGGTCCCCTCAGCGGTCCTCTCAGCAGTCCTCACAGTGGTCCCCACAGCAGTCCTCATAGTGGTTGTTCCAGTGATCCCCAGAGCAGTGCTCTCAGTGGTCCCCTCAGCGGTCCCCTCAGCAGTCCCCTCAGTGGTCCCACAGCGGTCCCCACAGTGATCCCCACAGCGGCCTCCACAGTGGTCCCCACAGCAATCCCTTTCATGAGGTCCTCCAGTCGTCCCTACAGTGGTCTCCTCAGTAAAGTCCCCCCGTGGTCCCCACAGCGGTCCTCAGAACGGTCCCCTTAGTGAAGTCCCCACAGTGGTCTCAGCAGTATCCTCGAGAGTCATCTCAGCAGTGTCCTTGGAGGTCTCCTCAATGGTTCTCTGAGAGATCCACATTGGTTTTCGTCACTCGAATTTAACGCTACAGATATTTTTGGTCTCACTCAATGAACAACAACCGTGAAGAAAAAAAACTTCCAGTACTTTTACGACTAGTTGCAGCAAAGTTACAGCCGTTTGAGAATCACTCCAAAAAATGAGAACATTTTCCGTCCCCTCAATTGTTTTGCTGAGTGTATTAGATGCGGGAATAATCGCAGAATTGAATGAAGGATTTTTTGAGAAAAAAAGAAAAAAAATCGAAAATGGCGAACTTTGAGAAAATAACGGTTTTTCTCAAAAAGGGCGAAAATTTCACCGAGTTCATCATTTTACATTTTTTTCTGAGAAGTACATTTTAAAACAAGAATTTTGAAGAAAAAAAGTCATATAGGAAACGAAGAGAGATGAGGCGATCTTACCTCCATCATTTTTCCAATGAATCCAAATAATACTAAGGATAATTCGGGTGAGAAGGACGTATCTCAATTATTTTTCGAAGATATTATATCTTGAAGAATGTGAGGAGAAATTGACTTGTTTTGATTTATCTCTCCCTTACTGATAAAAGTCGTAATGACTGTTTGAAAAAGTATCATTGGATAATTACTTTTTTAATTGTATTCATGGAAGCATCAAGAAATACAATTCTCGGAGGTTATAGAATGAATTAAATTCATGATTGAAACTCATTTAGTTTTTATTGGTGTGTTATTCTAAATCCATCCTTCTCGTCCCAACAGTTTTTCAGATTTTTCGCCTTACTTTTGGATCAATCTGTGAGAATTACTCAGAAAATCATGAGGTACGGTGGAGAATATCCGGAGAATCAGTGAGCTTAGGAGGAAAATGTCAAGAGACCATTTTTATAGGAAATTTCGTGAGCTACGAAGAGATATCTTGCTAAATCCCTGTAACCCTAATATTCCACAGGAAATTTACAAAATCTCTGATTTTTGTGATGAATTTCACTGCATAAAAAATATGGAAAATAATGATAGACAGTGTTTATTATCTGGCTAAGAGGCTTGTGATGGATCAAAAGATTTATTCAGAATTGGCTCTTAGACATGAGGGAGAGAGAGAGAGAGAGAATGAGAAATAAGAAGACGAATTCCAACAGAAAATAACAATTATTTATTCAATTTAATAATGGTATATTAGACAACAAGTGCGGGAAACGACGTATTACCCACGAGTATGAGTGGGTACGGCGCCCCACACTAGTTGCCTTAACAATTTTAGATTACTCACATGTGGTGTGACGTGGCGCTTGGCTTATTCTTCAGAGGTTAGTAAGTACGGTTTTCATCACTTGAATCGCCTTACTCACCGTGTTTGATGAATGAGGTTCTTGGCATGCATAAAGACTATCATCCATGCTGGAGTGTGTGGTGATGGCATTAACGTGGCATTGGTGTGGGTATTGACACATTACCACACACTCCAGCGTGCGTAATAGTCTCTATCGACATCAAAAGTCTCATTCGTCGAACACGATGCGTAAGACATTTTCGTGGATAAAACAGCGCTTGCCAACTACTAAAGCGCGAGGTAAAGCGCCATTTCACCCGCCTGAGTGATATAAACAGTACATAAAGAGGAAATATGTTTTGAAAAGTGTGGCTGGCAATCAATGAATATTACACACAATTCATAGACAACCTACCCGTTAAGAATGTGAAACTCGAATGATTATCTTCGACATACTTCCAAATTACCGAATATCCCATTATAACTTCCTGTAGTCACTTTGTATTTATGAATATTCACTGCTGATAAATATGAATTAGGGAGTTTGGGTGGTAAGCTTAGAATCAACGGGAAAGTTTGATTTTTTCAACATGGATGAATAAAATGATGTTAAATCATCACAATTCTCTTTCAATTGTTCATCGGATCGGTTTCAGCGTAATCAACGATCAAAATTGCGTTTTATACATTGGCTCTCATGCATCAAACCTATTTCAGCATAAGACCGTTGTTACCAACTCAAGTGGTAACAAGGTATCGTACTAAGACATGTTCTATCTATAAGATCCCATGTACAAGACGCAATTTTTATCGTTAATTACTCTAAAACTGATCTGATGAAAAATTGGAACAAACATTGAGGTGATTCACACAAATTCACTCCATCGCTGTTGAAAAAACTCCAAATTTTCCTTTCATCATGAGATTATCCTCCAAATTCTTTAATACTGACTGTACAGAGCCCAACGGTGCTGGAAGAAACAATAAAGAAATAATAATATTAATCAATTAATACTGTATATGATAATGCAACAATTGGAGGATAACATTGAACGATTGAATTACTAACGATCATGATTCAAAACAATTAACAATAAGATGGGCTCTGAGATTATCAAAGGTAAAACTTCGTCGATTGTCTCTGTATAGGCTCTTGAATTGGGAGAAAGATCTTTCAACCTCAACCGATGTCAAAGACGCATAACGGACAGCCTCAGCATCTTCCACTGTCCAATCTGGGGGTAATTCGTCAAAAATTTCTCTATTTACACAGTCATTAACATGAATCATGGTTTGGAGTCCCTCATTGTCAGCCAAGACATCTATTAATTTATCACAGATTGAGTCTTGAATGTTCTCATTTCCCACAATTGACTCTACGACGTTGTTGAGTGCTTCCAAGGAGTCAGCAAGTAATAAATCTCGAGTTTCTAAGTGCCTGGTCGTTTCTGCGAGACACGTGAACCTTTCTGTGATTGCCTCAAACTGAGCATGATTCTCCGGGATTCTGAACTGTTGCACCAACCACATAATTCGAGCTGGATCTCTTCCGAAATCGATTTCATCCATGACTCCACTAAATGAATCGAAATACTGGTCGTAATATACCGCCGCGTCTAGCCATGTGCACCAGCGTGTAAGAATTGGCTTAGGTGGCAATGGTACTCCAGGTGCAATATGATTCAAGACTGCAATTCGATTTGGTGCATTAGAGAAAACTCTCTTTGTTCTAGCAATGATTTTATTAGCAACAGCATATTCTTCGCGAACCTTTCCTGCAACGAGATGTAATCCGTGACAGACGCACCGAACATGAACCAATTTATTGAAGTTGTAGTCGTTTTTCAACAATTGGCCTGAGAGTATCATATATGCCGCAGCGTCGGTAGCATAGATGAGGACTCTATCCCGATGGATTCGACCAGGCCATAGTTTTCTGAGTGAAGCTTCCACAAAAACACATATTGTTACAGCATTCGCACTCTCCAATTTTTCCATGTGAATCAGCCGTGGAATTCCAGGCCGATCATACATGAGTGGAGTGACGATGGCATGTACAATTTTCCGCTTGCTTGCATCTTTTGTCTCATCAACAGTGAGGTGGATTGGACACTGTCCAATCTCATCACGGATACTCTGTAGCTTTGCCTCGTAGAGATTGGGAATATATGTCTTTCTCAATGTCGAAGAATCTGGTACTTCACGTCTGGTCCATTTAGTCATGAAATTTCGATACGCTGGATTTCTGAGTTTATCTAACGGAATATCAGCTGCAAGGTGCATCTCCGCAAGCTCCATCCAGTACGGGTTCTGACGGGGAGAACAGGCAGCTTGCGTTTCGAGACTAGATTCTGGATTTTGTTTCCACAATAGTAGTCTCCGTTGATGCATCTGAGAGAGATTATGCTTTCTGACTTTGTACAAGGTGATAATTTCTAACCGGGTGCTGCAACAAATACATCTAATGACATTGTCTTGTAATAAGTAAATACTAGGATCCAAATCTAACTGCTCACGAATCCGTTCCCATGATACAGCGTTTTCGTTGCCTTGATTCTGTAGATTTGTTTGATGACGCTGACTTTCATTATGCCGTGTGAAAGCACGTGCCTGGAGTGTATTCAAGCGTTTGCGTCTGCAAATGAGACAAATGACTGCGTCATTATCCCATTGATAGATATCTTCGGGTAATTGCAGTTGTAGCCGAATTCGATTCCAGGTCTCTTCTCTATTCATCAAATCTTGATAATCCCTACTTCGAATTCTTCTATTAGAGGTAAGGAGAGCTCGAGGGAAATGATGGAGGCGAATTTGGATTGAGTCTTGAGGAACGGACTTTGGAAACGTTAGCACAGGAGCGGGAAAATCTTGGATGTCTGGAAAAGGGAAAAAAGAAAGATATGAAGTATCATCTAATGACAATTGAACAAGCAGGAGCCCCATCACTTGTGGATAATTTTAAAACCCCATTCCTGTGATTTTCGTTATTCTGCAAATCAGAGGGTCGTGGGTTCAAATCCTGCTTGCGCATTACATATTTTTTCCGAAATTTGATTTTCTAAATAAAATTTATTAATAAAAATTAATTTATTAATAAATTTAATTGTTTAATGGCGGTAGTCATGCGCGGTAGTCAATGAACCGATGTTTTATCGTCAGTTTCTCTAAGATATCCTCATATATTAAACGAAATAGAGGAATTTTGCTCGATGTTTTCTTGTAGCTCTCGAAATTGTCCATAAGGAAGCTCCAAGGTGAAATCGCGCTATCTTGATTAGTTTCCGAGATATTCAAAAAAAACTGAACCCCGAACAATTGGAGATAATAAAAAAAAAAAAAAAATACAATAATACAACAAATGCAATAATAATAAAAAAAAAAAAAAAACAACAAATGCAATATTCAATAACTCGATCTTTTCTCTCCAGTTTTCCGCAGACATCTAGGATATTGAACGAGATAGTGATTGCGTCTCGTGCTCTTTTGTAGCTCTCGAACTTCTCTACAAGGAAGCTTGAGTGCAAATTCCTGCTATCTCGTCTAGTTTCCGAGATATTGAACAAAAACTAAGCCCGGAGAAATCAGAAGAAATGAAGAAAATGTCAATAAAAATTTTAAAAAACGCGGTAGTCAATGAATTGATATTTTTTCGTCAGTTTCCCTCAGATATCTCGGATATTAAACGCGATAGAGCGATTTTGCTTCAGGGCTCTTGAAATTCTCAACAAAAAAAGTTGAGAGCAAGATAGCGCTATTCCGCTCCGTTTCCTAAATATTGAAAAAAATTAAACGTCGAGAATCGCAGGATCGAATGAAATTACAGTTAAAATAATGCAGTATTGATAACTCGATGTTTTTTCTTCAGTTTTCCTGAAATGTCTTGAATATCAAACGAGATAGAGCAGTTTTTTTTATTCTTTTTGGTAGCTTTTGAAATTCCCTACAAGAAAGCTCAAGGGCAAAATACGTTATCTCGCCTAGTTTCCAAGATATTACAAAAAAAAATCAACGCCGAGAAATTGTAGGATAAAAAAAAATTAGAATAAAAAAAAAACTTAGCCTAAATAAATTGATTTTGTCTCGTCAGTTTTCTTAAGATATCTTGGATATTAAACGAAATAAAACAATTTTGTTTGGGGCTTTTTTGTAGCTCTTAAAATTCTCTGCAAAAGAGGATAATAACAAGATTACGCTATCTCGCTCGATTTCCGAGAATTTTGGGGAAAATATTATCGCAAAAAAGAAAAAGGTTAAAACGGGAAAATTTCATTTTTTGTCAGTCTCCTGAGAAGAGTTTTAGAAATTGAAGAAAATCGATACAGCGATTCTGTCTCGGAGCCTTTATTGTAGCTCTTAAAATTCTCTACAATAAAGGAATCAGATAAAATCGCCCTATCTTGCTTACTTTCCGAGCATACGAAATGTGTGAAGGGAAATCATAGAAATAAATACAAATTAAAATATGCAGATTTTCTTACCTTCTTGAAATTCCGGTTATACTAGTGAATACACTTTTCACAACTATGGAGATTAGTCTGATATTTATTCTCCAGCACACTATTTATTTCCTCGCGGCAGAAATTCAACGATTTTAAAGTATAAACAAACTTATTTTTTTTTTGATTTCTGAAACTGTCAGTTGAGATTTCAAACGTTAGCACGTGTTAGCATTCGAAGGCAACTTCGGCCTAGTCAAAACGCTACACCAACATCCCGGCCCTACCAATGATGAAGTCATTTGAGTTCAACGTAAATGGAACTCGATCTGCAGGAAATAATTGTGCACCTACAGTCACAAATGATACTCTCTCTGTTTTTTTCCTTTTGAATTTTCGTGACATCACTTTAGCGGCAATTTCGGTCATGTATAGGCGCTCGTTCATGAGAAATTCATCTGAACTTAAATGGACAGAAGGCCCAGAATGCCTGAGTATTTAAACTTCTAACCTATTCATGTTATAGTAGTTGAAATCTCATATTATCGCGTAAAGATGGAATTTACATTATCAAATAAATCAATTAAATTAAAGAATTAAATGAATTGATTAAATTAAATTGTACAAGTTTCTGAAAAAAATTGGAGGTGATCGGATTCGATCTCGGGTGAGAATCGAAGCTCACAACCTTATCTACTTTCCGGGCAGTTGCTCTACCATTGAGCTACCGAGACACCTCACACCTTCAAATTTTTTTCAGAAACTTGTGCATATCGTCACTATTTGCCATTTGTATATTACAGAGTTTTGATTTTACCGACCGTGTATTGATTATTTTTGAATTTTCGTGACATCACTTTAGCGGCAATTTCGGTCATGTATAGGCGTTCGTTCATGAGAAAAAAAAAAAAGTACAATTAGTACATATTTCATGTACTGCTACTGTGTAGACCACTCATACTTCAGCTTCCAGCTCACGCTGTACTGACGACAAACCCGCTCGAAGGGAGTATTAACCACCCGTGTGGTAATATACAAATTGTGAAGATCCTTTATCGTATTTTCCCATGATCCGCCAGTCATAGCTAGACAGACAGACAGACAGACAGATGGAAAGACAGACAGACAGACAGACAGATGGAAAGACATACAGACAGACAGACAGACAGATGGAAAGACATACAGGCAGACAGATGGAAAGACAGACAGACAGACAGAAGGAAAGACAGACAGACAGATGGAAAGACAGACAGACAGACAGACAGATGGAAAGACAGACAGACAGACAGACAGATGGAAAGACAGATGGAAAGACAGACAGACAGACAGACAGATGGAAAGACAGATGGAAAGACAGATGGAAAGACAGACAGACAGACAGACAGACAGATGGAAAGACAGACAGATGGAAAGACAGATGGAAAGACAGATGGAAAGACAGATGGAAAGACAGATGGAAAGACAGATGGAAAGACAGATGGAAAGACAGATGGAAAGACAGATGGAAAGACAGATGGAAAGACAGATGGAAAGACAGATGGAAAGACAGATGGAAAGACAGATGGAAAGACAGATGGAAAGACAGATGGAAAGACAGATGGAAAGACAGATGGAAAGACAGATGGAAAGACAGATGGAAAGACAGATGGAAAGACAGATGGAAAGACAGATGGAAAGACAGATGGAAAGACAGATGGAAAGACAGATGGAAAGACAGATGGAAAGACAGATGGAAAGACAGATGGAAAGACAGATGGAAAGACAGATGGAAAGACAGATGGAAAGACAGATGGAAAGACAGATGGAAAGACAGATGGAAAGACAGACAGACAGATAGACAGATGGAAAGACAGATGGATTTGATTTGATTTGATCAGTTTATTCATGTACATTATGTTGTACAAATGACAAGAGAATATAATACATAAGAAATTACATTAGTTGCTAAGCTTACAGAAGCTCCCTGTATGAGATTTAATAATAATGCATTTGCACAGCATTGCCACAAGCAACTACAAGCGATTCTACATTAATAAGTTGAGAAAATCATCATTTTGCAGCAAAAAATTGTCTGCGCAGTGCCAAAAACAGTTTTAAAGTTTTAAAGTTTTAAAGGTTTTAAAGGACTCCAATTTACTGCAGTTACGCAAAAGAGAAAAGAGGGAGAAAAGAGAGAGAGAGCGAGAGAGAGAGAGAGAATGAGCTGGCAAGTGAGAATAAAAGTAGCGTGAGTTGTTAATTGTTATTGCTGAGGAGATGGAAAGACAGACAGACAGACAGATGGAAAGACAGATGGAAAGACAGACAGACAGACAGACAGATGGAAAGACAGACAGACAGACAGACAGATGGAAAGACAGATGGAAAGACAGACAGACAGACAGACCGATGGAAAGACAGATGGCAAGACAGACAGACAGACAGACAGATGGAAAGACAGACAGACAGACAGACAGATGGAAAGACAGATGGAAAGACAGACAGACAGACAGACAGATGGAAAGACAGATGGAAAGACAGACAGACAGACAGACAGACAGATGGAAAGACAGATGGAAAGACAGACAGACAGACAGACAGACAGATGGAAAGACAGATGGAAAGACAGACAGACAGGCAGACAGATGGAAAGACAGACAGACAGACAGACAAATGGAAAGACAGATGGAAAGACAGACAGACAGACAGACAGATGGAAAGACAGATGGAAAGACAGATGGAAAGACAGATGGAAAGACAGATGGAAAGACAGATGGAAAGACAGATGGAAAGACAGATGGAAAGACAGATGGAAAGACAGATGGAAAGACAGATGGAAAGACAGACAGGCAGACAGATGGAAAGACAGATGGAAAGACAGACAGACAGACAGACAGATGGAAAGACAGATGGAAAGACAGATGGAAAGACAGACAGATGGAAAGACAGATGGAAAGACAGATGGAAAGACAGATGGAAAGACAGATGGAATGACAGATGGAAAGACAGATGGAAAGACAGATGGAAAGACAGATGGAAAGACAGATGGAAAGACAGATGGAAAGACAGATGGAAAGACAGACCGACAGACAGATGGGAAGACAGATGGAAAGACAGACAGACAGACAGACAGATGGAAAGACAGACAGACAGACAGACAGACAGACAGACAGACAGACAGATGGAAAGACAGACAGACCGACAGACAGATGGAAAGACAGATGGAAAGACAGACAGACAGACAGATGGAAAGACAGATGGAAAGACAGACAGACAGACAGACAGATGGAAAGACAGATGGAGAGACAGATGGAAAGACAGATGGAAAGACAGACAGACAGACAGACAGATGGAAAGACAGATGGAAAGACAGACAGGCAGACAGACAGATGGAAAGACAGACAGACAGACAGACAGACAGATGGAAAGACAGACAGACAGACAGACAGATGGAAAGACAGACAGACAGACAGACAGATGGAAAGACAGACAGACAGACAGACAGATGGAAAGACAGACAGACAGACAGACAGACAGACAGACAGATGGAAAGACAGACAGACAGACAGATGGAAAGACAGACAGACAGACAGACAGACAGATGGAAAGACAGACAGACAGACAGACAGATGGAAAGACAGACAGACAGACAGACAGATGGAAAGACAGACAGACAGACAGACAGACAGATGTGAGAATATTCAATTGTTGCCATTCATAGATTCAATGACGGCTATTATTCGACCGTTTTTCACCTCGTTACACATTCCTATCTGTCGGTCGAGTCTCAGTTGAGTGCGTGCACCACCATCTCTCACTGCACACCAACATCACCATAATTTTGAAAATATTCATGGAAACTTTTTTCCCGATTTTTCCGTGAAATGCACATCCTCTGGAATGCGAACTCTACCGAAGGAAGCCTTTTGAGCAGTTTCCCTAAGTTTCAAGTTGCAGTATATTTCGCAACAAATTCTTTTTCTCAATTTCATCGGCAAAAGATACGTTTCATCCCGGTATTCTCTTCAGAACTCGAACAAAGTATTCAGTACGAATGAAACTCATTCTTATCTGAATAGCATGGATCGACAGGTATGACAAATTTCATCACGATTCATCAACTCCCTTTCAGTAAAAAGATTTGGAAATCACTTCATATATTTATATTTGCCGAAATCATCCTTCAAGTTTCCATGCAACACAACTGTGGAAATTACTCGATAATTCCGATACACTTGGAGTATTACTATCGATTTCTGTGGAACTTTTTTGAAAAGTTTCACTTGGTAACATTGGATGATACAAATCGTAGAGAAAATTCCAGAAATCAAGAGATTTCTTTTCCGAAGTGTGAGTCATGACATCATTGTGGTTCTCAGTTTTCTCGAACTATTATCCACAAATGAATCCAAAGTTCAGAATTTTTCAATCAGCTCAGAGGCTAACTTTCACGTTGCGCTGTTTGCATTCATCTCATTGAAGCTACAGACGCATTCGGGGAGAGTCATAGCAAATATTTTATCAATTTCAGTTGGTTATTCTTTATGAAGTGAAACTTCGTAGACCACGTCAGACGCGAGTAACGATAATGTTCAATTTTCACGTGTTAAATTTAATGCCAGTCTATCAGGTAGAGGAGAGAGTGAGAATGAGAAGGGAGTGGGGCGGTGCCTGCGCACGTGGGATGGCAGTCTCAATAATATGCGGAGCACGGATATATTTTTTCAATCTTCTTCTGAAAATATCTTAGAAACTGAGCGAGATAGAGTGATTTTCATACTTTCTTTTTTTATTGACCTTCAGTTTTCTACATGGTATTTATAGGGTGAAATTGCCCTATCTTGATTAGTTTCCGAAATACTTTCAAGGAAACAATTTTTAAGAAAATGACTTTTCTTGTTTTTTTTGTATTTTTTCATGCTTACAATAATTTTTGGGAATACTTGGAAACTAAGGGAGATACAGCGATTTTATTCTGATTTTTTTGTAGAAAATTCCAAGAGTTGCAAAAGGGCGTATCTCTATTAGATTTCGAGATATTTGCAAAAAATTATCGAGCCGAAGACTATCTATAAGTCTATTTTTTTGGTCGTAGAATTCTGACCAATAACCCGGAAACTGAGCGAGATAATTCTTTTTTTATGAAAACTCTTTTTGTAGTTTTTGAAATTCTCCACAAAGAAGGTTTTTAGGAAACTTTCGTTATCTCGCTCAGTTCCCGAGATATATTCTTCCTAAAAAGAAGGATGCTGGAAAGAAATATGAAGTTTTTACACAAATTTATTCCATTTAATCATCAATTTTCATTAAATATCTCGGAATCGAAGCAGCATAGGACGATTTTACAATTAACCTTTTTTGAAGAGAATTTCGAGAGAGCTATGAAAAAATTGAGGGAAAATCGCTCTATCTTGATCAATTTCCAAGATATTCACGGATGGCTATGATTGGAAAAAGAATCAATTCATCTGATTACTTCATAATCGTGGAAGAAAATGTAATTTCATAGTGGACAAAAACCAATATACTATAGGCAGGTATTCAAATTTCGAATCGTTATACTTATGTTTATTGTAAAGTCAGCAGACCTGTGCATTCAGTTGATCTCATTCAAGCTCCTACCCACATCCGCTTACTATTCTCACAACTATTATCTCTTGTGAGAAAATAGTAATAATTTATCTCTATCTATCCTAATAAGCAACGAATCCCACTTCTGTCGCGCGTGGATTCCACGCACCCTCTTCTGCACTTGTCGAGATCTAAATATATCTAACGAGATACAATTGTATCAGAAAGAAATTTCGATAAATTGATACTTGATAGACGCATTCCAAAAAACTGCTCCACTTCGGTTTTTTACTGCAAATCCCCTCTAAATAAAGTAGATGAGGCTACGTGAAGTTAGCCAACGTCATCGCTCTATTCCTTTTTTGATTTGTCAAATAATAAAAAATCAATAATTCTATGACAACGAAACACATCTGTCAAATTAATCGTTATTTTTATTTTAAAGAAAAAGTTACATTAAAGTGTGTGACATTGAGAATATTATATGTGGATATTAGTGAGAAAAAAGTGTTTGTGTGTGTTACAAAGAATTTACGTAAGTAAACAAATTCTTCCTGTATAATATCTTTATTCTTTTATCGGCTCGGGGTTCAACTCGGGTATTTTGTATTCTCTTGGTTATTAGGTGAAAATCACGAGAGATATAAAAAATCCGTTTTTCTGATGATTTTATTAGAAAGTCGCGGAGACTTTTCAAGGAAATCATGTGTTTAAGTTGATTTTTTCCATCTTTTCGAATATTTGATTTTTTGATTAATAGGTTATTGTGATGTCGGTGAAACAGTGACACTATAATACCTTTTTCCAAAATTAAAAAAAAAACACTTTTGCGCGGATGTCTGCAATTTAAACGATCGAATTGCAGCGAGCTCAAGTTGAAGGTGAGATGATTTTATTTCAAGTCTCATTGATTTCCATTAATGAATAATTAATTAGAGGTTAATTTATGAAAAAAATATCTTTTAGTCTCTATTTAATTGAATTTTTTCATGAAAATCAATGGTACTCCAATGAAAATCATCCCAATGGTCATTTGAGACTCCTATGATGCGCTGTTGTGACCAAGAGAATAAGAGATTTTGATGAAAAAAATAATTATTTTTCATCTGGTTATCATAATTGATTAATGTTTATTTCTTTTGCAGATATTCGGTAATTCTTGCGGCAGCTTTCCAGGCATCTACTTCACCATTTTGAGGTTCTTCTGGCTGCAAATTCCTCATATGTAGGAGCTGCTGGAGAAAATCCTGTCTCTCATTTCTTCTTTGGAGATTTTCATTTATTATAAGATTGAAAATTAATTTGAATAATTAATTTGATGACATGATTTTTCTGATATAATTGTTAAACTGATTTGAATTTACCGAATATTATTGAATTGATTTGAATGCTGAATATTCTTGAATTTATTTGAATACTGATTATGATGATATTGAATATGACGACATGATTTTGAATTGAACGATTTTTATGATGATATGATTATTTTCTTGACTACTTGAATGATGAAGATTGAATAATGTTGATTTGAATACTGAATATAATGACATGATTTTGTTGATAAATGATTTTTGATTATAATTTGATTATTTTGTTAACGCAATTGGGATTCATTCCTTCAACGACTTGAATGAGGATTAGAATGATATTGATCTGAATTGATTGAAAATTTTTCTATAAACATAGTGAAAATTAGAATTATTTTTACTGCATGAAGAGTTATTTTTATTGGAAAGAGTTTGAAGTAATATCTCATAATTGGCAGTTCAATCTGAAATAAAATAAAAAAAAAAAGTTTGTCACTTTTAGGATTGGATAGAAACATTTACTCGAATCAAAATAGAATATGTAAAATTATTCACTCATTAATAAAGAAACAATGAGTCCATAAAATGTCACGAATTGCATGATTCAATCCTATCCTCTCAGATTACGTAGCTGAGTAAATTTTATAATTATAAATTAATATATTGATGAAGAAAATATGGGACGCAGAAAAATAATTCGCACTGCTCAGGAAGAAGAAGAATTTCAACAATGCAAACGAGCACGATTAGCAGAAAATTCACGAAAATACAGGCAGCGAAAACGTCAAAATGATATTACTATTAACAATATTGTCGAATCTCATGCAGAAACAATATCTGCAGCAAGTTCCGATCATAATTCTGATAATGTTACTGGCAGTCATAATCCTATAGTTGATCCAGTAAATGACCAAGCTGAATCAACATCAGGTGCAAATGAACGGGAAGTTCAACAGAGAATAAGAATCAATTCAGTGTGTAATGATGATACCGAAGAGCATTACGGGGGACTGATGACAGGAATCTGTATTCATTGTCGTGCTAAGCATTTTGAAATAGAAAAAGTTTCCAACAAGTCCAATTCTTATAATACCTGCTGTGGACATGGACGAATTCAACTACAACCATTCAAACAATTACCTGAAATTTTAAATTCTTTATTCCAAGGAACCCATCTCAAATCTGCCGAATTCTTTAGGCATATTAGAAGTTACAATGGATCATTTTCATTTGCTTCATTGAATGTAAATATGGTCAATTTCGAAGGCAGACGTCCTGGTCCTTACTGTTTTAAGATTCATGGCCAAATTTATTATAAAATTAATACTGCTTTGTATCCTAAACCAGATGAACGTCCAAGTTATGGTCAACTGTTTATTGTAGATCCTAATGAAGCTATAGATGCTGTTCACAATCGAAATACATTTCTTGATCGTGATTTATTAGGAATGATCGATCAAATTTTACGACAACATAATGTATTTGCACATTCGTATCAGATGATGGGAGAAGAATTAGAAGCTCAAAGGCTACAAGCGATAGCTGCAAATGTAACATTACCACCTGACGAGCTTCAATTACTATTTACAGTGAAACCGCACATGGATCGTCGACGATATAATCCTCAACGTTGTAACGAGGTTGCTGCAGTATTTTCTACTACAGCAAGTGGAGAAATCCCACAAACTTTTGTGACTATCCGAAACAGAACTACACAAGCTCTTCAATGTGTAAATTTTTTAGATCCAAATGTCGAACCATGGATATATCCTTTGTTTTATCCCTATGGTGATCGTGGGTGGAGCTCTGAAATGAAGCAAGTTGATGGAGTAACCAGGCTTACACAAGATGATTATGCGAAATATCACTTAGCTTTTCGCAATGCAGATACCAATCCCCTCCATTTAGGCCGACGATTATTTCAACAATGGATAGTAGACTTTTGGGTGAAAATTGAACAAAATCGACTCAATTTTATTCGAGAAAATCAAACCAAAATACGATCTGACTCATATTCCGGACTCGTTGATTATCTTCATAGAGCAGTAGAAGAATCAGAGGCTCGCATTGGAACAATGGTCATTTTGCCATCAAGTTTTGTTAATTCTCCCCGTAATATGATGCAACATTACCAAGATGCCATGGCAATTGTTCGTGTACATGGGAAACCTGATCTTTTCATAACAATGACTTGTAATCCAAAATGGAGAGAAATCCAGGAAAATCTTCTACCAGGACAAGATGCATCCGATAGACCTGATATATGCGCTAGGGTATTTGACATGAAAAAAAAATATTTAGTGGATTTAATTACCAAGCAAAACTTTTTCGGGCCGGTTAGAGCTTTTGTGTATGTGATAGAATCACAAAAACGGGGATTATTGCATACTCACATGTTAGTAACACTCGACAAAAAGCTCACAAGAACCAGTGATATTGACAAATATATTTCTGCAGAAATTCCAGACCCTGATTCTCATCCTCGATTACATCAAATTGTAGTCAAACACATGATTCATGGTCCTTGTGGTGATTGGTGTCAAGTAGATGGAAAATGCTCCAAACATTTTCCAAAACAATTTCAAGATGAAACAACATTCGACGCAGATACTTACCCATGCTACCGCAGACGAAATACTGGACGTATTTTTGAACGAGCACCTGGTCATCTCATTGATAACCGTTGGGTAGTTCCGTACTGCCCAAAATTATCCCTCATATTAAATTGTCATATTAATGTTGAAATTGTGAATTCAATCAGTGCTCCTAAGTACCTTTTTAAATACATTCTCAAAGGGAATGACAAGGCTGCTATTGAAATTATAAATGAATCAGGTCAAAGAGTTGGAATAATTAATCACGATGAGATAAGAAATTATGTCGAAGGACGATACATTGGACCACATGAAGCAGTTTGGCGAATTTTAGAAAAAAAAATGCATGAAAAGAGTCATTCTGTAATGCGTTTAAAAGTACACTTGAAAAATCAACAAAATGTCACATTCTCAGAAAACTCAAATGCATCAACATTGATGAATAACATTAATCGTTCGACTACTTTAACCGCTTATTTTGATTTAAATAATGTAGATGAAGATGCACGACAATATACGTATGCTGAAATTCCCAGCCATTATACTTTTGTTAACCACAAATGGAAAAAACGTCAAAGATTTTTTAATGTAATTGGTCGTATGTACTCGATTAGTCCATCTCAATCTGAACTTTTCCATCTTCGCTTATTACTTTTACACAAAAAAGGTGCTAAAAGTTTTGAGGACTTACGTACAATCAATGGTCAAGAATGTAATACCTTTATTCATGCATGCGAACAATTCGGTCTTGTGGAAACTGATGACGAATGGAACAATGCATTGCGTGAAGCATCAGTATGGATGATGCCTTTCAGTTTACGCAATTTGTTTGCAAGAATTTTAATTCACTGTACTCCATTGCACCCTGACAGACTATGGAATGAATTTAAATTGCAGCTATCAGAAGATTTTATTCGAAGGCTGGGTTTAGAAATAGGACAACAAAAAGCATACCGAAAAATTATTGAGTTGCTTGGTACAGAAGGTTCTGATATAAGAAATTATCCAACAATGGTACAGCCAGATGAATTGCCTGATGACATTGAGGAAGTAATTACCACTTCGCAATATGCAGAAAATGGTACTCGACAATACAACCAATTGAATGAAGTACAAAAAAATGTAGTTGATAATGTGTTAAATGCTGTAAATAATCCTACGTCAGATTTGCCAAGATGTTTTTTTCTTGATGGTCCTGGTGGCTCAGGGAAAACATTCATATATACCACTCTTTCCAATTTATTACGATCTAGAGGAAAAATAGTAAGTTCTATGGCTTTTACCGGGATCGCAGCTATATTACTACCTGAAGGGAAAACTGTACATAAAACTTTTGGGTTGAAAGTACCAGTGGAGGCTGATTCTACATCTTCTATTAAAGTACAATCTCAACAAGGGCAGTACCTGAAAACTGTTGACTTATTTGTCTGGGATGAAGCTCCAATGGCTCCACGTTATGTACTTGAAGTTGTTAATCGCACGCTACAAGACATTATGAATAACAAGAAGCCATTTGGTGGGAAGACAATTATTCTAGGAGGAGATTTTCGACAACTTCCACCCGTGAAAAAACATGGAACGCGATGTGAGATAGTGAATTTATCAATTAAATACAGCGGTTTGTGGCCAAACTTTTTCACATTTTCTCTCACTCAAAATATGCGAGTGTTACCTAATGAAATTGAATTCTCTGAATTTTTACTCAATGCTGGAGATGGAATACTGAATGATTCGAATGATTATCTTGAATTGCCATCTCATTGTTTAGCAGCTCCAGATGCAGATATTGTTAATGACACATATGGAGAAGTAATCAGAGATAAAAGATATAGGCATATTATAAATTATGTTATTCTTTCTGCTAGAAATTCAGACGTTGATGATATCAATGAAAGAGTGATGGATTTATTAGATGAAAGTACAGAAAAAAATTATACTAGCGTGGATTCTACAGAAAATTGTGATCATGGCCATTTGGATGAAATTACACGAAGTGTTCAACCAGAATATTTGAATACATTATCCCCTCCATGTTTACCACCACACACATTACGACTCCGTCAATTTGCCATAATCATACTCATTCGAAATTTAAGCATTAACGAAGGACTTTGTAATGGTACTCGATTAATGGTTTTAGAAATGGGAGATAGAGTTTTACGATGTGAGATTTTAACTGGTGAAAAAGCAGGCAACATAGTTTTTTTAAATCGTATCACGTTATATTGTGAAGATGAATATCCTTTCGTATTTAAACGACGGCAATTTCCCATTAAGGTAGCATTTGCGATGACAATTAATAAAGCACAAGGTCAAACTTTTGATAAAATAGCAATCGATTTACGAAGAGAGGTTTTCACTCATGGACAATTTTATGTGGCATTGTCTCGAGTAAGATCATGGGATGCAGTGAGAATATATCAAGGACCACATAATGTTAATGGTAATAAAGTCAAGAATCCAGTTTATACCGAAATGTTCATGTAATACATAACATTTGAACGCATTCGTGACAAGTTTCCTTCAATGTCTATAACGTTATCATATTAATTTCTTTAGATCCTGAATGGAAACGATTCAATGTAAATATTTTTCATTCTCAATCTTCAAAATTTGATCAAGTATTAATACTACGAATTCGAAAAAATTATTTTCCTCATGCAAAATACTTGCAGTAAAATCTTGACACCATTGATTGAACAGTCTCTTCAAGAATGGAATTTGTGGAAATTATTCTCCCAATGATAAGATCTATTTCATTTGAACTCAAAATTTCGATTTGACTTGAATTTGTACCAACTTCGTTCTATTATTATTTTAATTTCAATCATTTTAATTTCAGAGATTATTGGAATGTGAACTCAACAACTACTTGAGTTAGCAAATTCAAATTTTGTAGAAGGAAATACTGTTCCAGGAGCATAAAGACACAAGGGCACATTTCGATGAATAATCGACGAATAAATCTAAAAATTCATCAAGCTCTTCGTTTCGATTCGTTCTGAAAAACTATTTTTTTGTGGATGTTCTACAGGAATTGTAAGCCAGGGTTGTGCGGCATGAGAAGGTCGGTGATTTCTTCAGTGTTGCAATGCCTGAACATGATAAAAATGAGGTTTTCAATTCCTTACTAAAATTATTTTCAAGGAATTATGGAACGCTACGGGTCTGCAAATTTTATATTACTATCATTACATTCCACAGATGATTTTCTTATTTTCAATCTAATTGATTTGGGAATTATTTTGAAAAAAACGTCAAACTCTAGGGATTTCTGATGACACAAGTTGGCATTGTCAACGCGCCAGTGAGAAATTTTTCATTGATTTTTATCAATTTCAATGCCAATCATCGATTTAATCATCGAATAAACTGAAAGCATTTATCTGTTAAGTAATCCTTAATCCATATCCGGAGTTTTATTGAATTTTGACAAGTATTCAAAAAGTTTCATACGATTTCAAAAACGTTCCATAAGAACAATGTTTGACTTCACTTTTTCAACGCTTTTTAAAAAATTATAACTTTTTTACGCGGTATGAAGAAAGTCAAAAATTTTTATATCGATTCCCGATTCTTTAAAGAATTTCACGCGAAAAAATAATGACATTCCGATCGTCGATTAATTTCCGAAAAATATTAGTAGAATATCCCTAAATTCATTCAAGTACCGAAAGGTTAACGCGCGCTCACATGTGGTCGCTGGTGGTTTACAACGATTTACATAACGCGAAAAAAATAAGTGAACGATTGATCGATCATATGTCCACGAAGTGTAGAGGACTTCTAACCTTTGAGGCTATGGTTTGGAAAATGTCGACTTGTTTTGAATTTTTGTGGCAATTGTTTTTGCTCGATTTGAAGTTATTTCCTGAGAAAAATTACATGGCATTTGTTTCAAACAAATTGAAGATCGTAATTGCAGAAGAAGCGGAACAAGAGACATTTCCTCTGAAAATGCGTAAGTATTTTTTCAATCATTTTTTTGAAGAACTTAGAAAATTTCCAAATTATGAAATTATTTTTTTTTTATTTCACTTTTTTTTCAGCCCCAAAAAAGTTGAAGACACCTCTTCATCCGCTAAAAAACAATGGTACAGAGATTTTGGAGCCGGAAGGATCTATTGACGCACAACCGACTCCACTAAAAGAATCCAGTGGATCAGCGTTTGATTTTGATGATTCTATGTACACCAGCACAGCAGTGATTGAGAGTTTTGCAAAATGGGATAAAACAATGTCAGTACATTTTTCATATTTTTTTCATATTTAAAATCAGTAGCAATGATTTGAAACCGAAAATTTTCGGTGTTTTCCAATTCATGTAGAAATTTTTCTTTCGAGATGAAATTTCTCATTAATTTTTTTCTCTTGCCAAATAATTTTTTTTTTAGATGAAAAGTAATTTAAAAGTTGCCAAATGTGTGATAATTTTCACCATTCTCTCATTTTTCCATTCCTCAATTCATAATTGATAACTTTTTTTTTTTTTATTAATTTATAACTCATAGTTTTTTTTTTTTCATTTTTCTCTGACTTCAATGACCGACTTATGAAAACATAAAAAAATAACTTACTTTTTTTTTTCTTTGGAAAAGAACATTCGATTTTTTTTACGGGTTTCATTCACATTAATTTATAAATTTTTTTTGAAATAATTCAAAAAATAAATAATTACTTTTTTTTTTTAATAGAAAAAAAATTATTACTTTTTTTTGTCTTGTTTTGTTTGAAATGTCTTTGAGCTTTTAATTGAAATTTTATTCTTTTATCCTTCAATAGTGAAGTCATCCTCTATGTGGCAGATACAGAAGCCACGAAAACAGTTGGAGAGAAAAATGACAAGTTGCGTTTCCGTGCACTTTTGAGTAATAAAGAAATCCAAGTACAATTATTTGCATGGAACGACCGAGCAACTGAAGTTGAGGAGATCGTCAAATCGAATTCGGTTTGTGTTTCTTAGAAATATTAAAAAAAAAATTGATTATTATCTTTTTTGTTAGAAATAATTTTAATAAATCAATTATTTTCGTGTTTTATCCTTTCCAGATTTTACATATTGCAAATTTACAGGCCAAGCCTGCAATAAGTAAATTTAATAGAGCACAAACAGAAATCGAGTTAGTGGTTCAACCAAATACTCTCATAAAATCTCTTGGAAAAAGAGATTTTGATTGCAGTGTTGAAAATTCGACTCAAATTCCACTTGTCATGCTAAAAGATGCTGGGACGTACAATCAGACAATTCGTAAGTTAATAATATAAATAATATTAATTAATCCGATCTATTTTGATTTATTTTTGTTTATAAAAAAAAAAAATAATTAGTCATTTTTTTGAACAAATCCAATAATCAAAAGAAATATATTCCAATGAATCTTACATTTGCAAATTTTTAATATTTTCACGATATGAATTTTCTTCAATTAAAAAAAAAATTTTAATGAAAAATGAGTGCCGGAAGTGATTTTTTTGAAAGTTCGTTTTTTTTTTTATTTTTGAAGGGTAAAACCCTTGAAATTAGAGAGAAAATTCAGTTTTATGAATTCTCATCGATCGATGGGGTTTTGAAATTAAAAAAATCGATTTTTCACATAGTTATAGGGCAAAATTCGGTGATAACATTTTTTTATTGAATTGATTTTAATTAATTTTTAATATTTGCATCATTACAACAACACCATGATTCAGAGGTTTTAACTATCATTATTGATACTTTCTTTCATACGTTGCAGGTGTACAAGGTCATGTTCGAGCAATTTTTGACATAGTTACTCAGTATTCCCAAAATCATACACCCATCTCATATGGAATGGGATCATTGACTGATGGCGTTTACAAATTGCCAATTCGTGTTACGAATTTTGATGGAAAATCCAATTTTTGCAGAGGAGACTTAGTGGAAGTAGTGGGAGAGATTCAACGTCAGAGTGAGATTTTCAAATTAATTTCTGTAATGAAGAGATAAAACGGAACGAATTGACTTGTTTTGTAAAACAGGGAAAGTGAGGCAAAATGAACATTGTAATGAAACAGTGAGAGATAGAATTGTTTTTAAGATTCCAGCGGAGCGCTGAGGAAATTTTAGGTGGATACCAATTGTTAGAAGTGATTGTTTTAAATTTTTAGAGAATTTGATTTTTTTGGCCATTTTTCAGGAGTTAAAGCCTTCCAATTTTCGTAGAAACTCCGCTTTTTGGAAATATCTCCGGTTCTATTGGTCGTAGCGACTTAAGATTGGTCTCAAATGAAGGTTGAGATTATTTGCCATCGATTTATGGGGTTTATAAGCCGAAAATATCGATTTTTCAGATAGTCATGGGCCTTTTTGTGCAAAATTTTGATAATTGAATTTTGACTTATAACTTTATGAAAAATCGATATTTTTGAATTCAAAACCCTACTAATTGATGAGAAATGATCTCATCTTTCATTTGAGATCAATTCCAAGTCGCTACGGCTAATAGAGCCGGAGATATTCTCAAAAAATTAAATTTTCTCTCAAATCTCAAGCGTTTTACCCCTCAAAAATCCTCAGGAAAGCCAAGTTTTAAAAAAATTCGAAAAAATTACATTCGGCATTCGCTTTTTACCTAAAATTTCCTCAGCTTTCTAATGAAATCACCAAAAAAAACTCTATCTCCAATATTTTTCATTAATTTTCCCATTGTTCCATAATATATGCATAAAAACTGGAATGTGTTCATTTTAACCCTCATGCCCGTTTTGCCTTACCTTCCCCTACATCTTATAACTTTTGACATATTCTCGGAAAAATCTCGAGAGGAAACGAGAATTCATTTTTTTTCTCAACATTAAGTTGATTAGTGAGAAGGTGAATGAAAAACTAATATTGGATTTTTTTCTTTTTTCGTAGCTCTTCCAATGGTTCTTCTGATACCAAATCTGGGTTCAGTGAAAGCAATTGAAGGAGAAAAACTGACTGAGATACAATTGATAAGAGGGGGTTTGACTTTACCAATTAAACGGTCATCAAATGAAGAATCGACAAACAACAAAAAATTTAAAAATGACTGAAGATTTTATGAATGGAAAAGTTTCGTTTGATTATAATGTTTTTTTTTTCAATGATTTAATTGTTCTTTAAAGAATTTGCTCAAATAATCAATGTGTAATTTCCTCAAACTTCATTATTTCAATAAAAATTTGTTCTTTCCTATATTAATATATTATTATTTTTCACACAATGGATTATAAATTCTATTGAGCGAAAATGGGTCATATAGGAAAGGAATAACCGCGCGCGAAGCGCGCGTTAACCCCCTAGTTTGTAAAAATATAGTATGTTTCAACTGTCTAGAGGATCGGTCGCGTGATTTCAAGGCAGAAAGAAAGAATCCTAATTAAATTTATGGAAAAATACAACCAACTTTTTCCTGAGAAGCTGAACTTATTTAATCGAAAGTAAAAACCAAATAAAAACCTGAAAATTGAGATTATCACCACGTCTGGCATTACCCAAGGCCACGGCGGAGACATAGTGGTGTATAGGGCTTAAAAAAACCTAACACAACCTACCCTATGCGACTCTTGGGATTTTGATGAAGAAATTTATGGACAAAAACACCACCCACCTCCTTTGGGCTTTAAAAATTTCCAATTACAATTTTTTCAAGAAAACAAGTACTTCGACCATTGAAATGCGTACTTTTTTCTCTAGTCGATAACTCGAATGCTTCGCCTGGAACAATATCAACTCATTTATATCATGAAAAAATTACAAAAGAAACCACAAAATTCAAAAACTTCTAGAAATTTAATATGGATTGATATATTCGGAAAATATTCATCTGAATGAACGATCAAATGGTATTGAGTTGAGACGACAAACTTGATCAATTTTTCACTGTCAAGTTGTAACACAGTAGAACACAGAAAACCCACTGGTCAGGAGAAGGCTCAAGTGGTTTTCAAGCCAAAATTGCCCCACTCCTTTACCTTTGGTCTCTGTTTCTCTTTCACGTTCATCATCAGCTGTCATTGTTATTCAAAAATATCGATTTCTTCATTTTCCAACACACCTATCATCACGTTCCCTCTTTCTCAATTCGAGTCAAAACGCGGGACTTTCTCAACTTTCATCTCTGTGATTTTATTTCAAAAATTTATAAATTTATCAATTTGAATTGGAAAAAACAAAATTAGGAACAAAATTATGCCATTTTTTATGAAGTGTCACTATAGTATCACTTTACCAAATTTTCTGTATTGTGTAATTTTCAGTTACCGAACGGTATTTCGAAAATGATATAATAGGGCTGTGATGGGAATCTAATTGTGTGACGAGTCTCCGTGCACCATCTAAATAGTCGGGGAGGATGAATCAATGAAATTTGATTCTCAATACGTCGTGCATGAACTTCAGCATTGTGAAAAAGCAGTTTCACTTCTCACGTGCGGCATTCCACGCATCCTCTTTTTTCTTAATCGATAAATCAAGAAACAGTTTCCAATTTTTGGTCATTGAGTAAACTCTAGAATAGACTTCTGAAGATCTTCCAGAACTCACAAGGCTTATTCACCATTAGAACTGATGACAAACACATTTAATTAATTAATTGAATATTTAAAAAAATTCATTTGTCAGTTCTTGTTAGTAGTAAAAATTCATGGAGATTGGTCTGGAGATTGGTTTGGAGGTCAGCGTTTTTTAATATTTCCATTTTCCAACTCGTTAATGGTCGACTAAATTGAGACGAGCTCAAAGACAAGTTTTTTCTTTACAGAGTTTCCTTCATTATTTTTCACAGTGGAAATGCAATTGTCAGAGTTTTTTAAGCTCTCTCACTCCTCTGAGCTGTCCGGGATTTCTCTGGAAATCATTTTTGGGACACCCTGTACACTGTTGAATTTCATTCAAGTGAAGTTAGTTGCCGATCTCAGTCCATAATCAAGTTCTGACTGATTGTCATTTGGATATACGTTCGTCATTTTTCATTTGCTCGTATCGCGTAATTGATCTTCCTTGTGGTTTGACATTAAGCAAATATTTCAAAACGTTACAATGTTTTCATTGATCCTCTTCACGGACAGAAATTCCGAAACTTCAGCTGTCGTTCCATCAGAACACATAAGATTGACTAGAAATGGTCTGAAGAAAGAAGTGAAGTGTGGTTGCAATTGGCTTGCAGTGAACGTCCTCAGGACAAGTGGTGAGAAATAGTACATTTTGCAAGTGGAGTGGAAAATTGAATTTCTTTGCACCTGGGTCACGAAAACAATGTTCCTAACCTCGATTCGCTCTTTTTCTTCGTGTGCTCGGTACAAAAAATAATGTAGCAGAAATCATTGAATAATATTCAGATTTATTTAGTGAATAGCATGATTTGCAACCAATTCATATTTATTGTCTTGGTCAGATTCCGAAGGCGACTTAAAAGGGCTCACTATCCTGAGATCTGGAAAAGTGTTGGATCCACATTCGTCTGTTCAATGTGCATCTACGTCATTTAATCATTCGATTCAGGAGCAAGCACCGGTAACTAGGCTAGCTAATGGTACAAGTGCTGAAGTTATGTCCGATTCGAGAAATGAAGTGCCAAGAATCGATGATACAGTTTCTGATGTTTCGTCACTGGATCCAGATCGATTCCTTGATGGGATGAAGATGGTGCCTGGTAATTGTCGTTTGTCAAATATCCTCGAATTGAGATCGTGGTGCAATCTCCAATAATTGATGCTCGTGAAAATCTATTCAGGAAATAAATTTATTAATTCTTCTCCATCAAATTTTTCTTATGGACATCTATATACAACCAGTACACAATAGCTACAGAATTTTACATAGAAATAGGAAATCAATAGAACTCAAATTGAATATGAATAGAATGTTTTCGTGTTGGTACATATTAATCAATCTATCTCGAAATTCCATATTTTTCATTTTCTGGCAGATACAAGCATAGAAGCCGGGGATGAATCCAGCTGTACAGATGGTTCAATCGACGACGATTTAATCTCACTCAGTGTGTCGTCACTTGAACTATCATCATCCTTGACATGTTCCAAAGATTCGCCAGGTCAAGATTCGTGTGTTATCGACAGTAAGGATGACTAATGATTATGAATTAATGAAATTTCGCCAGAGATTTCCCCATATAGTACATTTCTCATAATTATTTTTCAAAGCTCATAAGAAAACAATCGATGAAGCTGAGAATTTCCCCAACAATTCTGAAATATCGATGGAAGACTCTGGCCATCCGGAAATCCCGAAGATATCATCTGAAAGTTTAAATGTGCTGGTGGCTCAATACTATAAACCGGTATTCCTATCAGAGTTTCATATTCTCTATCACGATAAACTAGGGGCTTTTTCCACCCAGGTTCAAAATGGCAAGAACGACATTCCATTCGTAGTCGATGACAACTGCATATTAGCTGATGGGAGAACAGGCTCTATCAATCATGAAAATCAACCGAATTCAACTGTAGAAATTGAAGGGCCTGATAATACCACCCAATCGGCTGCATCTGCCAGTGACCACATGGTTCCCTCTTCACAAGTTTCCGACAGTTCATTTACTGTCGAGAATCAATGTGGGCATGATGTCGACTCGCCACTTTCAAAAAACACTATCAATATCTTCACCACTTCTCCTCTTCCGAAGTTTGAAAAGGATTCCCCTTTGATTATCAATCCAAATGAGAGAGCTGAGAATCCAATGATTAAAATTTATAATGGTCTTGCAGCTGGCACACATTCGAGGAATAATAATCCCACCCTTCGAAATAGCTCACTCCACAGTCATGCACTAGAATCATTCAGCAATAATCAAATGGTATTTTCATGATGAATATTTCCAGGTTAATGTATGCGTACTTAACCTTTCAGTGCTCGCGTGATTTTACCTGACTTTGTAGGTCGTACGGTGAGTGCTCCGCTGCCGTGTTAAATTCCCAGCGATGTTGCCAAATAATCTATCAATTAGTTCATGTCGACATTCTTTCAAAAAAATTAGTGCACACTCAATTTTATATTAAATGACAAATTGAGGGAGAAAGCACACCGTTAGATGATTGAAGATTCTGTTCTTATATTTAGGACTAGTAAGTTAGAGCGGGAGAACAATTTAGTAACAGATTAATTTGAACGGGGACTTCGCAGTAAGTCACAGTGAGTGCCGCATTTCAATCCGTGGTCCACAAAATGAAACTGACACTAAATTTACAAGCGATTCTATACAAAGCAATAGTATTCATGCATTTGAGAAGGTTCAATACGAAAATTAGAATTTTTTGAAACTTCTTTATTGGTAAACCTGAAAATGAAACAACAAAACGTGAAAAAGATGGCACCGCACTCATGACGCGAGCAAGGAAGGGTTAACAGTGAATCTTCATGCACCAGGATACAGTATAATTCTATTATACTATATAGTCTACTATAATTATACTTCGTTTTTTAGTAAAGATACTATCCATAAACTGATGAATGTATATTCATACATCAATATTCAGGTTGAACTGATGCCCAGGAGTGGTGTCATGATCAATAATTTTAAGCTTGATCAGCTGATCGAACATTATGGAAACGATTCTTCGGCTTTGATGAGGGAGCTTTTTTTGACACTTGTTGGTCGGTCGCAATTACTTAAAATGACAGTCACGGGTAAAGGGATTGGTCATAAGCCCATCCCTCCTCTAATTTTGGAGACTATAGAAGGCTGAATATTAATGCCCTATCCATCCTTACATAGTATATTTCATCAAAACAATATCGTTTTTCCCTATCTAGCTTATATTGCCCAACGCACGATGAACGAGCTGCCACATAATGTATTCAGGCGACGTGTTGTGCAAATGTTACATGGATTCCGTATACGGCAATAACTCACAGAAACTATGGATTCTTCATCGATGGATTGATATGGCGATTCAGACATCATTTTGTATAAGCGGAAAAAATTGAAGCTAGAAAAATCTTGCTGCATTGTTAACATTTGTTAACTTTGAATTCCCTCAAATTCTAATTTAGTCTCATTATTGGGTTTAGAAAAGTCAATGATTATCATTATATGGTAAATCTGAAAATAATAAAAAGATTTTATTATCTGATGGAAAATTGCCATTTTCTTTCCAGCACACACGAATCAAGAAAGTGATCATCTAGATCTATTCTGATGAAATTGAAGCTGAAAGATCAGGCTATGCGATCCTGATGACACCCAGGTCGCAATTTTTTGGTAGGTCGTGGATTGATTAGAGAATAGTGAAGAAGAATGAAAAAAAACCTTTCTGCTTCTAACTTTCTTATCCCACTGAAGGGAATAAGAGAGAAAAAACGTCTCAAGATTCTGAAACTAGAGACTTTGGTATCTAATTTTTTTTCATTCCAATCTGATCATTTTTGCGAAGTTATGACTGTTCCAAGATAATCAAAAAACTACGAAAATTTACTGATCCTTCAATTTTTTTGCTTGGTGTATATAGCTGAAGTAACCAAACTTCTACACCTTTTTCCCCTCTGAACAATAAATCTCAGTCCTTTCCTCTCCTTCTCGTCCATATTATTCACAGGAACATCAGAGCTGTATCTCAAAAGCAAAAAAATCACTAATTCATGGAATTCCATCGAAACACTTGATGACTAGATATTGACTAAGATTTTCCCTTCGGAAACTGACATTCAGCGAAGAATGAATTTTTTTAAATAGGAAAAAGAATTTTCTTTCCCCCACATAACTTGAGAAGATTATTGATCAGTTTGAAAGGGTTGATACTTATCATGATATCGTGTATTCCATTCGTGAGTTCCCTACTTTTTTATGATCACAGTTAAGTACGACAATATTTATAGCCATTCCCATGAGAAAATCCATGGCCATAGTGATAGTAAATGAGAAAGTTTTTGCATAAATGATTGTCATGGGTATTTAGGAAAAATAGTTATTTTGAGTCACTCTATAACTGCCGTCGTCTGACAATACTCATAACTTCTCAAGTCGTTGAATGATTTGAATTCCACCATGGTACACTTTGATGCATCTACAGTGTGTTGGTAAACAGCGTAGATGTCAATAATATACGGTGGTGCGTGGATCAGTTGTTATCCTTAGAAACTGAAAGCCAGGGGCTATGGGTTACGTATTTTCGACTCTACCAATCGTGCCACACAATAGGGCATCACAGTCACATTGTGGTCACATGCCAGTGGACTTCGTGGAAGAATCGACTGTCTGATCGATTTGTAGTTGATATGCCATCGCCCGATCCAACCGGGGTATCATCAGAATTCCAGATGGATGCATGGCTACACTATCAATGTGATCATGGTGAAAGTTCTTCATCATGTAGCGCAGTTTTCTAAAAGTAGTCCTCCTTCTGTATTCGCCTCATTTTTTGAGTCATTATGGCAGAATAAATCTACTGCAGGTTAAGAGTATTCTTTCTTTAACGATGATTAATTAGACTGAGGAGCAGTGTTTCACTGACAGTAGCACTTGTTAACCGATTTGAACAGCTCTGAAAATTCAATTTAGGCATTCTAGTGCAATATTTCCTTTGTAAAAAGTTAGCAATTGAATTTTCCGAATGACTGCTGTCTGTTTTCCTAGAAACACCATACTAGGTGTATGCCTAACTTTGCCGCTTTCAAGGTGATGACAGTGACACGGCTGTATTATGTAGCATAATTTCCTGAAAGTAGCGTTTGCAGTCAGTCTGTTAATGACCGTGAACCTCAATTTTTCCTTTTTCCTCGAGATGTTCTCTGGTATTCACTGCTTTATGTCGGGTCATTATTGCAGATCAAATCTACTGCAGGTGTGAAGAGTTCTTGCCTCAGTAATGATTATTCGGAACCAGGGCCAGTGTTGCACTGACAGTAGCACTTACTGACAGATTTGAACAGATCTGGGAACTTGATTTATGCATCTCACTCCAATACTTCCGTTGTAAATAGCTGGCAATTGAATTGTTCAGATTATTGGTGCCCAATTGGGTACGAGAGTGACATATCTCGATTGTCAAGCACAGATATTTGAGAGTAGCACTTCCGTCAGCAATATCAATGATAGGCGAAGTGATATTTGTCCCAGTTGTCATGTAATTTTTCTGTACTGACCAAATTACGTGAGACAATTCCTACGGACGGAAATCATCAGGGGCTTAGGATTCTGATCGCCCTGTTGTTGAGTTTCATCAGTATCAGGGCAGTCTCTTCGTTAGTGTAGCACGTCATTACACAATTACAGCGCTTAAAGGCATTAGAATGCAAACTTTACATGGACATTTCTTCTGTAATTAGTAGATGATTGAATAATTCATATTACTGCTTTGCTGTTTGGCTATGAGAAGAATATGATTGATCTCAATCTTACTTCTTGTTGACATTTCTACAGATGTGTATCTCGGTGAACTCAATCTATGAAAATATTGATTTCCCCGGAGTGCTTTATTCCAAGTGTACCACCTGGGTGTGTTTCACTTGGGACCAGCTACTGGTCAGTGGTAAGTACTCTTACGTTTAGAAACCAGAAGTTGGTAGGACTTCCTATTATTGTAGGTCGGGAGTACTACCAGCTTCTGGTTCCTAAACGTTAAAGTACCTGCTACTGACCAGTAGCTGGTCCCAAGTGGAACAGACCCCCTATCCTCATCACGTGACTTATTGAAGAATGATCAAATTTATTTGAGACAATCAGCTGATCAGTTTATCTGTGCTTTTTTCTCAAAGTCAAGCCTTGCTGGAGTGGGAGCACTAGTGAAATGTCGAACTCATCCATGAATTCCACCCGAACTATCTTTTCTGTTTTTCAAGCACTGACAGTAGCACTTGACTGACAGATTTGAACAGCTCTGGAAATTCTATTTGGGCATTCTAGTTGGATATTTTCTTCGTAAATAGTTGGCAACTGAATTTTCCAGATTATTGCTGTCTGTTCTGCTAGAAACACAATACATGGTGAATGCCTAACTTTACCACTTTCGAGATAATGACGGTGACACGGTTCTATTATGTAGCATAATTTCCTGAAAGTAGCGTTTGCAGTCAGTCTGTTGATGACCGTGAACCTCAATTTTTCCTTTTTCCTCGAGGTGTACTCTGGTATTCACCGCTTTATGTCGGGTCATTATTGCAGATCATATCTACTGCAGGTGTGAAGAGTTCTTCCCTCAATAATGATTAATTGGAACCAGGGCCAGTGTTGCACCGGCAGTAGCACTTGCTGACAGATTTGAACAGATCTGAGAACTCGATTTATGCATTTCACTCCGAAACTTCCGTTGTAAATAGTTGGCAATTGAATTGTTCGGATGACTGTTGCCCAATTGGGTACGAGAGTGACATATCTCGATTGTCAAGCACAGAATTTTGAGAGTAGCACTTCCGTCAGCAATGTCAATGATAGGCGAAGTGATATTTGTCCCAGTTGTCATGTGATTTTTCTGTACTGACCAAATTACGTGAGACAATTCCTACGGACAGAAATAATCAGGGGCTTAGGATTCTGATCACCCTGTTGCTGATTTTCATCAGCATCAGGGCAGTCTCTTCGTCAGTGTAGCACGTCATTACACAATTACAGCGCTTAGAGGCATTAGTATGCAAACTTTACATTGATATTTCTTCTGTAATTAGTAGATGATTGAATAATTCATATTACTGCTTTGCTGTTGAGTTATGAGAAGAATATGATTGGTCTCAATCTTACTTCTTGTTGACATTTCTACAGATGTGTATCTCAGTGAACTCAATCTATGAAAATATTGATTTCCCCGGAGTGCTTTATTTCAAGTGTACCTCCTGGGTGTGTTCCACTTGGGACCAGCTACTGGTCAGTGGTAAGTACTTTTACGTTTAGGAACCAGAAGTTGGTAGGACTTCCTATTATTGTAGGTAGGGAGTACTACCAACTTCTGGTTCCTAAACGTTAAAGTACCTGCTACTGACCAGTAGCTGGTCTCAAGTGGAACATACCCCCTATCCTCATCAAGTGACTCATTGAAGAATGATCAAATTCATTTGAGACAATCAGCTAATCAGTATATCTGTGCTTTTTCCTCAAAGTCAAGCCTTACTGGAGTGGAAGCTCTAGTGAAATGTCGAGCTCATCCATGAATTCCACCCGAACTATCTTTTCTGTTTTTCAAGCACTGACAGTAGCACTTGCTGACAGATTTGAACAGCTCTGAAAATTCTATTTTGGCATTCTAGTTGGATATTTCCTTCATAAATAGTTGGCAACAGAATTTTCCAGATTATTGCTGTCTGTTCTGCTAGAAACACAATACAAGGTGAATGCCTGACTTTACCACTTTCAAGATAATGACGGTGACACGGTTCTCTTATTTAGCATTGTTTCCTGAAAGTAGCGTTTGCAGTCAGTCTGTTGATGACCTTGAGCCTCAATTTTTCCACTTTCCTCGTGGCGTTCTTTTGTATTCACCGCTTTATGTCGGGTCATTACTGCAGATCAAATCTACTGCAGGTGTGAAGAGTTCTTTCCTCGATAATGATCAATTGGAACCAGGGCCAGTGTTTAACTGACAGTAGCACTTGCTGACAGATTTGAGCAGATTTGGGGACTTGATTTATGCATTTCACACCAATACTTCCGTTGTGAATAGCTGGCAATTGAATTTTCCAGATTACTGTTGCTCAATTGGGTGCGAAAGTGACATATCTCGATTCTCTAGCAAAGAATTCCGAGAGCAGCACCCCTGGCAGATATGGCAATGATGGGCAAAGTGATAGTTATCCCAATTATCCTCTCATTTTTCTGTACTGACCAAATTACGTGAGGCAATGCCTATGGTAAGAAATTATTATTTGTATAGGATTCTGCTCACCCTGTTGCTGAGTTTCATCAGCATCAGGGCAGTCTCTTTATTAGTGTAGCACTTCATTACACAATTACACCGTTTAGGAAAATCAGTATGCAGACTTAACGGTGATATTTCTTCTGTTATCGGTTGATTATTCGATAATTCATATTACTGCTTGCTGTTTGGCTATGAACAGAAAATAATTGATCCCAATCTCACTTCTTGTTGAGATTTTTGGAGATCTGTGTCTCGGCGAACTCAATCTATGAAAATATTAATTCTCCAGGAGTGCTTTATTTCACTCATGTGTGTTCATCATCGTGCGTTTTCCTCAAACTCAAGCCTTGCTGGAATGAAAGCACTGGCGGAGTGCCGAGCTCATCCATAATTTCAACCTGAATTATCTTTTCTGTTGTTCAAATATCTCTGTATTCAAAATGAATTATCTCATTCCGGCTGATGGTGCACGAAGTACGATGATATTTCTAATTTATGCGTTGGGAATTCATAGCTCTCATCTGTGTTTCTCATCAATTTAATTCACCATTCTTCTGAATTTAGGCTATTAGTGACGCCATCCAACGGCGACAGCAGTTATAAACAAGTTGCAATACAGTCCGTTTACCGACCGCGTGGCACTGCAGTCTGATTCTGATATCGATCGCTTGTCAACGGAAGTGATGTATTTGCGTTGCTAGGGAGCCATATTTTTCTAATGCCATGTTCTACGCGCGCTCATTCTCAATTGCTATTCGTCCGCAGATAATTGCTTTGTATTCAAATTCAAATTAATGAATATTTTTTTTACATTTTTCCTAGGCTATTTGAATCATAAGCTACTCCCCATTGCTCGCTGTAATGGTAATTTAGAAACACCCTGTATGTCTTCCTCAACGTTGAAGATTCCGGTACTTCGCGTTTCGTCTATTTTTGCATGAGGCTCCTGTAAGCTGGATTCCGAAGCTTATCCAATGGAATGTCAGCAGCCAGGTGCATTTGCGTAAGTCCCACCCAGTATGGATTCTGTTTCCGAGAACAGGCAGCTTGCGCTTCGGCACTAACTTCTGGGATTTGTCTCCGCAATCGCAGCCTACATTGATGCATCAAAGAATCATTATGTTTCCTCAGGAATCCAAGTCCAGCTGAGTACGAATCCTTTCCCATTGTACAGCAGTCCTGTCGTTGAGATTCTCCAAATTCCTCTGATGTTGTTGACTCGCATTGTGACTTACAAAGTTACGCGTTTCGAGTGTGCGTAAACGTTTTCCTCTGCAAACAATACAAACCACTGCATCGCCATCCCACTCATAAATATCTTCTGGTAATTGTAACTGTTGACGGATTCTATTTCAGATTCTTTCTCCGTTCATGACGTCTCATTAATTGCCACGACAAATAGTGTTATCAGAATGGAGACAATCTTGGACAATCTAACGAAGGCTAGTTCGAATCAAGTCTCGAACAAGGGACTGTGGAAATGGTGGCACATGAACAGGATAGGATCTTGCATTTCTGGGAGAGGGAAAGGAGAAGAATGTAAAATAATCGTTGGAGATTCGTTTCAGAGAATACAAATATCGAAACAAGCTAGCTCAAATGAGGGATTGGAATTAGGTATTATAATCCTCAGGATTTTCGATTCAAGGATATGAATGCAAAGAAGACAAAGTACTTCGAATAATCTCCGAGAGGGAACTTGAATAGAATGAGTATATGGAAATCAACATTTTGATTGTGGCTGTGGAATATCCCGAAAGGAGAATGAGAGAACAAGAAATGGAAAATCTTGGACTCTTTTCAGAACAAACAATTATTTAAAAAGAAACTACCACTTGGTACCACGTTTCCTTCATTGGTCTAGTCTCAAGGATTCTATTGAAAAGTCTCTACAAAGAATGAGCCCTCGGGAGGCGGTATTTTAACCAATTTTGTACATGGAGATGAAAGTTAACATCATTGCCATCGATTTATGAGGTTTTCATTTGGGTGACGCGCGTCTTCCTCCTCGGACAAAATATCCCCGACAAAATATCCGCGACAAAATATCCTTGGACGAAATTTCCTCAGTCAAAATATCTGCGACAAAATATCCGCCATCTAGCGTGATATTATTGATTTACATTGATTTTCGTTGTTGACCTACATTGATTCATGTGCCATCTATCTAATTTATCTTATTTATTCAGTTTCGCTTTGTTATTGTATCAATTGTATCAACATGTGAGAGATGTGAATTGAGATGTATTTAAAAATGCCTTTGAAATTTGTTTTATCACAAAAAAATAGGAATTTATTGGCACATGATGGTGTGTTGTACTCCAAAAAAAGTGTCAATAAAAACAACATTACTTGGCGTTGCATTGAGGTTAATTGCAATGTTTCGATCCACACTGATTCTGGAACTGAAACAGGTTATTATCCTAAATATTATTTAGGATTTTTTTTTTTAATAGAATTCATTTATTCATTTCTTTTATATCGATTTTATATATTTTTCTTATATTTATATTTATTCTGATATTTATCTTTATATTTTTATATATTTCATTTCATTTCCTGCAATTTAGGCACTATTGTTGGTCCGGTACCTGATCATGACTATCCTGGAGATGCAGCTGCAATTCAATGCAAAGTGATTAAGGCAAAAATTATCAAAAAAGCTAGAAAAACAGATAATAAGCCTGATAAAATTATTGCGACTTCTATGCGTGGAGTATTATCGCCCGTTGCGGCTTTGTTACCTAATAATTGTTAATCCTCAATCTAGAGGAGAATTGGAGTTACCGGAAACATTGAAGATGACACATAATGATGAATTATTCTTATTGCACGATAGTGGTGGCGATAAGAAGCGATTTTTAGTTTTTTCGACTCTTAAAAATTTGAATTTTTTAACAACTTGTGAGCAGTGGCTTAGTGATGGCACATTCAAGTCTGTACCACAAATTTTTTCCCAATTATATACAATATTTTGTTCCAGGATATTTTGTCGCGGATATTTTGTCGGGGATATTTTGTCTGAGGATGAAGACGCAGGTAACCTTTCATTTAAAAAATATCTATTTTTAAGGCATTTATGGATACTATCGTGAAATCAGTTTTGGCCTCATAACTATCTTAAAAATCTACATTTCCCACTTCAGAACCCCATAAATCGATGGCGAACAATCTCACCTTTCATCTCCATCCGAATTTTTTTTACGCTGAGACCAATAGATCCGGAGATATGTTGGAAAAGGTTAATTTATTTCCAAAATCGAAAGGGGTGCCCCTCCAAACCTCGACCAAAAAAGTTGAATTTCTGAAAGACCCAAAAATAGTATATTACACGCCTAGGGCAGTAATGTAAGAAATGTCTCAGAGCACATGTAATTGTTGACCGAGGCGAAGCCGAAAGTCTCACTTTCGTCCCAGTGTACAGAAAAATCATTTCTGACACATGATTTCCACACCATGTTCCCTCAGCTTTTCAATGGAATGGCGAGAAAAAATCTACCTTTAATATTTCTATGAATTTCAACAGTTCTGAAGAAACTCTGCAAAAGTTTGGACGAATTAGTGAGAAAAAAAAAATTTCAAGACTTTTTCATCTTCACTTAATCAAGTAGTCCCCCATCGGATGCGTTATCCACCATTCCGCTCTTTAAGTAAAAACCAGTAGAACCAAAAAGACGTCAATGCTGGGGATATGACTCTCTGTTAGTAATTTGTGGCATTTACGACCGTTTGTTATTTATCCTTTTTTCGATTAATGCTACTATTTGTTACTAAGGCTATGAGATATCATGTTTATATATTTATTTATTTAACGCCACTTGGCAATTATTCAATAAGTACAGAACAGTGTAAAATGTGTATGATAAACATTTGATACAAATCAAGAAGGAAAGAGGAAAACATTTATGATAGTAACAGTTATAATCTTTCAAAAACAACAAACAACGCTGTAGAGTTAGAATAGAGCACTCAATGTCCCATCACAATCGTTACTGAAGAGTACCATAAAAAAAAAAAAAAAAACTGACAGCTTAACGCTGGATTATTGTCCTTGCTTCACTTTTAATTGCCTCTGCTGATGCCCCGAACAGATTAACCACGGTGGCGTATTCGTTGATGACTTTTGATATCCTATGGATAGGAGCACGCATGGAAAAGCGTGTTTTAACCATAGGAATATCAATCACCCTTGATGACCGCAATCGTATATCAGGCACCACGAAATGCAACAATTCCACCAAATCAGGAACATCCAGGGAACCATTTATTAGATTAGCCCCACAACATAAAGAGAAATATTTTCTTCTATCAGCAAGCAGTGGACAGCCTGTATACTCGTATGCTTCTTGTCTATCCAGTATACTATTTTTCTTTCTGTTGCGATATCTGATGTGATTGATGAATCTTCTTTGTACCGATTCCAGTTTGTCCATCTGATAATTATATATAGGATCCCATATTATGCAACCATACTCAAGTATCGGTCTCACCAGGGTGTTGAATAGTTTCACCAGTGTTTTGTCGTCATTGAAATCGTTACTCGATCTCAGCAGACTCCCGACTATTCTGTTGGCCTTTGCAATGATATTGTTCATGTGCACATCGAAGGTGAGCTTATTATCCACGAAAATACCAAGATCTCTAATCCCGTCGACTTGAGGAACTATGTCGTTGCCTATGAAATACTGGTGATGATTGGTCTCTCCACCTCGAGTGAATTTCATGACGGCACACTTCTTGACATTCATCTTCAATTTGTTGAGCTCACACCACCTAGCTAGTTTGTTGATGTCTTCTTGAAGAATGTACATGTCACTGTTGTCCTTAATGCGCCTATATAGCTTCGAGTCATCAGCAAACAACGAGTATTCAGATACTAGCTCACTACCAATATCGTTCACAAAAATGCAGAATAATATTGGTCCAAGGTGGGATCCCTGTGGGACCCCTGATGTTACTCTGAACTCCCGGGAGATGGTTTCATTAATCCTCACTCTTAATTTTCTCCCACTCAAGTACGATTGGAACCAGTCCAATAAGCTTCCCGAGACTCCATATTTTCTTAATTTGATCAAGAGCACCTGGTGGTTAACCATATCGAACGCTTTACTGAAGTCAGTATACAGTGCATGAACATCCAGTTTCTCTGTTAGATAGCGTGCAATATATTCAGTGTATACCATGAGATTAGTTGTAGTCGATCTTCCCTTAACAAAACCGTGCTGCTGGTTGATTAAGATCCCCTTGAACCAAAATTCTATGCTGCCAAGAATCATCTTTTCGAAAAGTTTCGGTAGAGCTGATTGTATGCACACTTGTCTGTAGTTGTTCGCCTCGTTCCTTCCTCCCGATTTAAAAATTGGAACTACATATGCATTCTTCCAGTAATCAGGAAAGACTCCCCACTTCAGTGATTTATTGAATATGAACCACAGGGGCTCACAGAGACCAACGGCACATTCACGAAGGAAAAAGTTTGAAATTCCATCCGGACCAGGCCCCTTGGTATCGTCCAATGACAGTAGGCCTTTCAACAATTCATCGAAAGTAATTTCAATTCCATTTAAATTAGCATTTCCGCTGCCAGCCTCTATCAGAAGAGTATCAATTTCGTCCTCAGTCAGAGAAGGAGCCTTCTCGTATATGCTACTGAAAAATTCTACAAACAAGTCACAGACATTCTCCTCTCCCTCAGCACAGCTGTTATTCCATTCCATAGTCGATGGGATACCCTGGAACGAGGATCTTTTCATTCTTAAGTACTTCCAGAAATAAGCTGGGTCATCTTTAATCTTCTCTTCCGCTCCATGAATAAATTCCTCGTAACATTGAGAAGATAACTCTTTACACTCTCTCCTCAACTTGCTGAACGCTTCATAATCATGGTGAAAACCTGAACTCTTATACCTGCTATGAGCCGTCCTCTTCGATTTTATTTTATCAATCAAAGATTTTTTGAACCAGCGCGGATAGTTAGAGACCTTTTTGATAGCCCAAGGAACGTAAGCATCAATACCCTCCTGTATGACATTATTAAAATACGACACAACGCTATCAATATCCTCAAGCTTGTACATAGGTATCCAGTTCTTTCGGAGGAAGAAATTGTTAAGAGCACCATAGTCTCCTCTCCTGAAGTCCACGAAGCCCGTTAATTTGGTCTTGATAGCTTTATACGTCAATATGTCAGCACCAATTGTTGGATGATATTTATCCTCCGGAACCATCGGTGTCGAGTTCTTGAATGATAGATCGCAGTTAGTAAAGCAAAGATCGAGATATTTACCGTCACTGTTGTGTATTTTATTCACCTGAGATAAACCTAATATAGCATACTCTTCTATGATGAAATTAGCCTGTGCTGAGTTACCAAAAAATACATCCTCACCTCTAGCATTGCTCCATTTCACATCGGGGATATTATAGTCACCAAGAATTATCATTTGGCATCCAGGATATCTATTGGCTAAATAAACCGAGTCCTGGGTATGCTTCTCATATAAATTAATGTCGCTGTTGGGTGGAATATAAACATTACCGATAATTAGATCTTCCTGTTCCAGTTGAATTTTAATAAATACCTGCTCAACGTCATTATGATTGACTTTCATGAGATCAGCTTGTAACCTTTTCTTCACCGCTATGAAGACTCCACCACCACGTACCTTCTGTTCAGGTATACAGTCTCTATCTCTCCTAAATATACGATATGTACTATCAATAACTTCTCCATCAGCAATGCTGTCATTCAGCCATGACTCCGTAACACATATAATATCAAGCTCACTAGACGCTGATAGTGTATAAAATTGTCTTAACTTAGTGCGTAATCCTCTGACATTCTGATAGGCAAGTGTGATAGTCTCTAATTCTCTTGTACGTTTCGATGGCCTCGCCGAAAAAATTCTTTTTTTTCAATAAACGGTTCTCCAAATTTATATTTAATGACCAGATCCCTTTCACCATCCTCTTCTCTTTTCTTCAATTCGTCACGTAGTTTCTTCAATTTATCTCTTTGCATGGGGGTAAGATCAGAACAAAACCTGATGGATTCATGAACCAGCTTCGTTCTTAGAACTAGTCTGGCTGCCTCCTTTGAAGGAAATTCAATTTTAACTGGTCTACACTTCCCATCAGACACCCTGCCAATTCTACTAATTTTAATATTTTCAGTCTCAAACCCACCATCAGCCGGCAATAATTGCACAAACTTCATTTTATCATCCAATTGTCTCTCCACACCAGTACCTTTATCTGATTCCGGAAAGTTGTACCCGATAACACACGCCTCTCTACGCTTCCTATCTTCTGCTTCACGAAAAACATCATTGACATCATGGGCCTCCGGATTGCTCTTTTCCAGTCTGGTAACCCGTTTTCCCAGCTCAACTAAAGCTTGATTATTTTTATCACAAATTTTCTTAGCATCTGCACTCGAGTTCTTGAGAGTCCTGATGTCTTTCTCAATGGCCTTCATATTAGCTGTAATTTCGTTCAACTCCTGCTTAAAGGGTGTAAAATGTTTCAGGAGTAGAGCCTCCATGCCCTCCATTATTTTCTTCATAGACGGTGTCCCTACGTCCTCATCCTCACTTTCACTCTCACTCTCGTCACCACATGGCAAAACAACACTAACCTCCAAATCGCATTCATTACAATGCCATTTGGTTAGTCCAGACTTTTGGTATTCCGCAGCCAATTTATTAAACTCCTCATCCTCCAGACCACTGCATTTCTTATGATACCATTTTTTACAGTCACTACAATTTAATCTACCACAATTTTTTCTAATTATCTTATCACATTTTACACACTTTGCTTTCGGTTGCGCCATCTTTTTAATGCGCCATCATGTTAATGAAGAATCTTTAAATTGAATACATTAAATTATAATTATCTCAATTGATCAAATATTTTTTTTACGGAGAGAAAGAAAGATTATTAAATTTTTGAATTATAAGAAGACTTACCCTTCGTTGAAAATGCATCCCAATTCTCACAAAATCTCGCAATGATAGATTATCAATCGATATAAATGCAGACACGATTTTAGCACTAATTTATTCCACGTATTTATTTTTTTTCCAGTTCGAAAATACTAAAGCGATTAGGAAATTGAAGTAACTCAAATTACACTTCAATTAATTCAAATAATATGTTAATCTGACGTTTGACAGTTTTGTTTTATGTTAAACACGTGTTTGAATTTGCAGGCAGCTTCAGCCTAGAAAATTCGGTACACCAACATCTCGGCCCTGGTTATCATAATTTTCATTCATTTTTGTTCGTAATTTTCAATTTTCCGTAAATATATAGAAACGACCGATTAATTTCCTATTTCTTCTTGTTTTGTTCCCATGAACAAGTTCCATATATTGGAGGATCTTTTCAAATTTTTCACATCTTTTCATAAAGTGCTCCACTCTCTAAAAAATTCCTGAATCATGTTGCTATTTTCCTCCATATATATTAAGTTCTAACGGCAATGAGATGTTTTCATATTTCTATTCTGTTTCATTCACTTATATTCCTATTCTGCAGGACTTAGGAAAGTCAGCACTCAGTTACATTAAACTGAAGCGGTTGAGATCATCTCAATCCAAATTGATGAAGGGATCGGTATCAGCTAAAAATTAAGATGGAAAGAAATTGAAGGGAAAAAAAAACAAGTCAAGCGATGACAGGAGAAACTCAAAAGCTCATGATGATAGCACTCCAGTAAGTCTCTGGACATAGGATTGCAATCTTTGTCCATGTTCAAATATATCCACTAAGGTGATAATCTTGATGATATTTTCAAAATTCAACAGAAGGCATATTTGAGTTTTATCATTTCACGCCAGAATTCATGAGATGCACATTTTATATCGACATCGGTATGATTTTTCGTCATAGAAACATCATACTGATATTGGCAAAGGAATATACGTCCACAATAACGTTTTGCGCTATGTTAAATCTCGCAATGATATTGAAGCGTCGACCAATGATTTGATTAATGTGCTATTCACAAGAGAGATTCTTCGCAAATCATCATCATGAGGAACTGTGCCAAATTTCCACGAAAAACATGATATAACAGCTAAAGAAAGACTGGATCCGGGAAAAGTACAAGCTATTCAGGGTAAATGACCAATAGTCTATATATTGTAACGCCATATTTGCGCTACAATGGGTAAATTTGTTAGACCGGTATCGCGTTGAAAGTTTTATGGTTTTTTTTCATTATCCACCAGAACGGAGGGTCCGAGAAACGAGAAACGATTTTTTTTAATATTTATTTAAACTGATTTCTTTCGATTTCTTTCCCGCCTTGATTATTCCCGCTCTTGCCGGAGTTTCTCTTCACGACGGAAGGAGGCGCCAGCAGACGGAGAGGAATCATAGGGAACTGCTCAATCAAATTAGCGATGCAGTTAACCAATCAATCCGGAAATCAATGCCGTTGGATTCTTCAACCCTATTGGTGGAAATTTTCGGAAGGAAATGAAGGAAGTCAAGGACGTCTGGAATTGATAATTAATTGACAATAATTAATTGCCACGAATATTAATCGAATTATGATGCCAGAAAATTATGTCAGAATTTTTGATGTTAGCTCTTGAGACTTATTCTTTTATCAATAATTTAATTACCGGATTTAAAGCAAAATAATACCGGCGACAAAAGAATATCATTAACGTCATTGGTCAATTAAATTGGGAAGAGCCACCTGTGGTCTAATTTTCGACGCACGCCAGCGTCTTCCGTCACTTTCCGTTTTGGTGGCGGATTGTACAGACGTGTTTATTTCGTTGTAAAAATTATATTACCGTTGCAACTACGCAAATAATTAACGTTGCAATTGTAATATTGGAAAAATCAATTTACCGAAGATTTTGGAGATTTACCGGGGTTGGAAAGAAGAGCTGCTAATTTTTTTTGAGACTCAATCAACAAAACTCCGGTAAAGGTGTGTTTATTCTTGACAAAAATAATTAGACATTTTTTTCTAAATGTTGTTAGCGTGGTTTCGCCGGTAACCGCGATTATTGGTTCTCCATGGCGGGTTAGATTTTCTTTTATTATTTTATTTTCATGAAATTGAAACTTGAATTTTTCGTTTCTCGTAAAAAATTTTTTGATTGTTATTTCGGAAAATTATTGTCGGAAAGAATCATTAAAAAATTTGTGATTTAATTATTAAGGAAAAAAAATGGTCGGCATTTAAATTTCAGCGATAATTTTTTTTCTGTGACGATCATTTTTATTATTATTATTATTATTATTATTATTTTATTTTCATGCACTAACGACGATTGTTGTCGTTTGATTTATTTTCCCATTTTTTTTATTTCTTTTATTCATTTAAAAATTTATCGCTGGAATTTATAAAGGTGCTTCATAAGGGACGCCAATCGTCCATGCGGCTATAATGCCTTAAGGTACTTGTCGCGGGAATCAGCATTAATTCAAATTGAGACTTTGAAATTTTCTTGACTATTTTTTTTTAACGACAATTAACATGATGTTGTTAATTAATGTTAGGTCATATTCGTGAAAATTTGTCAGGACTTTTGAATTAGTTCTGATTATTATGTTTTTGTGGTTTTGATAAATAAAATCATATAGAGTCCTGAACAATTGATTCGTGTTAATTTTCCGATAGTAAAAACAATTATAACATTTTCTAACGAAAATTGAATTCAGTATTGCAACAGGCAAAGAATTATTGCACTGTGTGTGAAATTGAGGCGCGAGGGGGAAATCTGGAGGTCATGCCACCCAGAGGCAATGACCTTCTGTCATTGCAGTTTGAGGTGGCGTGATATCTTCCACCTCTGAAGAAACCGAATTTTCTTCAGAGAAAAACCTAAAATAAGGAATCAGACTTGAATGAGCGGTGATAAAGGAGATATCCGAAATTTCTTCTTCGCGCCTCTGTGCTTCATTACAACGAATCGGTCGAAGTTGTTAGAATATTCCGGAAACAATTGTTACTCGTTCAGGGACATTGTTTTAGTGGAGAAATTATTGAATGAAAGTAAATCATTTTAGTGTATTTAAAAGCGGGAAAAATAAATAAGTTACTGGGATTATTGTAGTGATTCTACGTTTAGAAAAGACCAAACGCGGAGTGAAGTATCGTGATATCACTGAATTACGGGACTCATATACAAATAATTCAAATATAAATTAAGAGAATCTGAAAACCTATTGAATTGAAAGAAAACTATTTTGAAAAGTTTGTGACGGTTTTTACCGTCACAGAATCAATAAAATTAAAATATTGAAAAAATTCCACGAAAATCCCGGTTTTGGTCACGATTCACGGTACCCAGTGAGGATAGGGCTCATTTTGAGTCAAGACAGCAAATGTCCAGAGTGAGGTCAACATATTTTGTGACCTCACTAATTATTTTTGTTTTTTTTTGTTAAATTAACTCCGAGAAAACGGAGAAAAAGTCGAGAGGTAGGATTGGAGAAGAGTTTCCCCAGTCCTAGAAATTATTCATCGGATATCAAGGACAACAAAGAGGAACTTGGAAAGAAACAGCATCCACTCGTTTGGTCCAGCATCAGCCAACTAGGAGGAATGTTGGCCAATAGTGAAGGAAACTGGAGATCACCAGGATCAACATTGGAGTCAGTGAAAGAAAAGACTCAAACTAGAAATGGGAAAATAAAGACTAAAGTTATGTGTGTGGAAAGAAAAGACAAAGCTTTCCCGTTTAGAATTGTCGCGGAATTATTGACCAAATTATTGTGATTATTTTTAGTATATATATTGGAATTATCTGAGAGTGAGAATTGATGCGAGAGTCTCGGAATTGAGGAGAATCCGTGACGTTAGGGTAAAGTAGTGGGGGACTCGCAGGACAATTGGTTGGGTTGGGCCTCGGCTCTACCGAAATTGAGCGGAAACAGCCGAGGGAACCCATGCCAGCTCGTGGGAGAGAAGACTCGTTCTTCTTCTCCCGGGACACCGTGGCGATCACATCGTGTAGAGAAACGTAAAGAAAAATGTAAACAATTATGTAAAGAAAATTGAAGTAAAGAAAAATAAAGAGAGGTCAACACGGAGGAAAGACAGCACAGATAACGTAAGGTACGCGAGTCCCCGTACAATTAATATTTTGAGTTTAGAGTGAAGAATTGAAAGTAAAGAAAACGTCGAGTTAGCGTCTGTTCCGGGTGAGTCCACCCGGCTAATATTAAAATTATTGTCGTTCATTCTGAGTTGGGTTTAGAGTAATAATTCAGACGAATTAATTATTATATTCTTTATCAGAAAAAATTCATAATTCCTCTGATTTAAATGTACTGTAACGTGATATCCCATCGCGTTACTTTGTTGTCGTCTGGGCGCGTTAATTGTTTGAAATTGAAGGCGTCCAAAACGTAAATCAAATACTTTTGTCAATGAGAGATAAATTATTACTAATTTTCTATTCTAATAAAATTTTGTATGATTCGTTTATTTTCAATTGTACCGCTCATCGGCGATATTTTCCGTGATGAGAGAAAGATGGCAGCACTGCACGGTCGAATAATTCAGCGATATAAAGGGGCCAGAATTTTCACTTAAACAAAAGTCATTGAATAACTCTTCATCGGATGAAGAGACGAGAGGGAAGACTGGAGAAAGTTCCAGCAGTAATTGTAGATATCAATCTTCTTGTTGATATCCCTCCAATATCAGTTTTGGAGTTTTCCTCGTCTTTCATCATTGGAAGTTGGAATTTAAATTTTGATGATCAAAGGTCACCTGTTGACGTCACGAGCGTCAGCCAATCAGAGCCCTCCACGTTGGAGTTTTTCGTGCTGGCCGGCGTCTTCACCTAACGAGAACAACATGGCGTTATTCTCGTTTTGGACGCGTGCTCGTTTAGTTGGTTAAATTTTGTAATTGATAATTACTGAGCTGAAGACTCAAAAATTAATTTGGAAACTATAATGGATTCGTTCACGAAGTTTGGCTGAACATTTTGAAATATAAATTATTGCTGTAAAAGGGATAGTTATCGTCTGGTGAGCGAAATAAGAAAACTATTAATTTTTGTGTCAGAAGGAAAATTTTCGTTGAGTCAATTTTCTTTTGTAATTTTTTTTTATTTTTGTCGTATTGTGACGACTTTAAGTTTGCTTCCGAGATTAGACAATTTTGTCAAGAAAATTTTCTTTAATTAAAATATTTAAATTTTCGTTTATAAAGAAAATCTCTCGTTGACAATTAGATTTAATTTTTTTTATTTTATCTGAAATTATAATTCGTTAGAAATTAATTTTTTTTGTCGTTGCCGAACATAACCAAATATTAATTTTTACTTGAATTAAGTATCATTATTTTTTTTATTTATTCCTGAAAAGAAAAAAAAAAAGAAAAGGAATTTTTTTTTTATTTTGTAATTTTTTTTTATTTTTTTATTTTCATATAATATAATTTTATTGGGTCAATGTTTTTGGGAAATAAGGGACACCGTCGTATCGTCCCCTAGGGAATTTCTAGTGATATAGTGACTTTGCTATATTTGGCGGGATATCATTAAATTCCTCTTTAAATTCAAATTTCGTAGAGCAGATTGTAATTTTAATTTTCTTTACGATAAATTAATTAATAACTTTTCAATTATTAATTAATTTTGGAATTTTTATAAAATAACTAAATTCCATTGAAACGTCTCGTGACGTATTAATAAATATTATCGTGCTGTGCACCATTAAATTGTTCATCCAATTGTTTTATTATTTTATTATTTTATTATTTCATTATTACTTTTTTAAACACAAATTTGATTTTATTTAATTAAATTCAATTTTTTTTTGATTTCCCTAAACATTTTGTTTGGAATTATTCACACTCCTTATTCAAACTCACAACAGCGACCTTGAGGGGAGACTGAACTAGTTCGTGCTGAATAAGGGAGTAATTGAGTTTGTGGTTAAATTATTTGAATTTTTGATTTTGTTGTTGTTGTTTAGATCAATTTAAGATTGATCGGATGTTGTGATACATCCTGGTGCCCATTTTGATTTTGGTTTTGTTTTGAATTTTTTTTTGCTATTGGGTGCTTTTCAAGCGTGCTTAATTGCTGAGCTCACCGTTAGGCTCAGGAATTACGTCACAGTACATAAATTGTTTTCTCTGAATATATCGAATTTATAGTATTTGAGTTAAAATTTGTCAAGAGTTTTGTGTATAGTTTTTTGTCGTCACGAATATCCAAATAGAGGGTATGTCCCCTCTCCCCCTTGGGATAAATTGAGAGTTTCATACAAAAAAGCGGGTAAAATTAGAGACTTTGGGGTTTTGTAATTTCGTTGAATTAGAGTAAAACTTGAGGATTTGTCGTTTTCCCCCAAGCTCTCGAAATTTCGGAAAAACGACTGGTGCCCAGTTTAAATGAAGGGAAATTAATCGGGAGTAATTTGGGGAAAGATTCGGAGCATAAATTTGGGTCCAGTAAGTAAAATTTTTGTGCCTTTAACGAGTTGGCTGAAGGTCAGTCAAGCCAACCGTTACAAGTTCATAATAGCCAAAAGAACTACAAATTTGAAGTAAAATTAGACTCAACTAAAATTCAAGTGATTCAGAAACTATATATATATTGTGACGTAATTCCTGAGCCTAACGGTAAGTTCAGCAATTAAGCACGCTTGAAAAGCACCCAATAGCCAAACACAAAATTCAAAACAAAACCAAAATCCAAATGGGCGCCAGGATGTATCTCAACATCCGATCAATCTTAAATTGATCTAAACAATAACAACAAAATCAAAAATTCAAATAAAATAACCACAAACTCAAATACTCCCTTATTCAGCACGAACTAGTCCAGTCTCCCCCTCAGGGTCGCTGTTGTGGGTTTGAATGAGTGTAAATAATTCCAAACAAAACAATTTAGGGGATAAAGTAAAAATTTTATATAAAAAAAATTAATTATAAATTATTAAACCCCTGCGTTACATCGGCGAGTGCGCAGCACAATAAATAAAATATTATAAATTTCTAAACAAATAAAACAATTCAAAATAAATCAATAATTAATTACAAACAAATTCTTTGAAACCAAATCTAAAATCAAGTTAATCAAATAAAAGGATTTAATTAATTAACAAATTGATTAATTTATTAATTAATCGTCAACGCATAATAAAGTCATCAATAAAAAAATTATAGTCAAAGAATTACAATCAAATTCATGAGAAATTAATGTTGCTGCCACCTACAGTCATCTTTCGCAACGAAACGAAAGTAACTAGTGTCCCTAGTCTAGTGCCCCTAGTGACAATTCCCCTAGATGTAACTATCATATCAACGATATGTCAACAATGAAATTAATTAAATTAATTTAATGAGAAATTAATTTAACCAAGAAAATTCCTCAAAATATTGAATAATAAAAAAAAATAATTACAAACAAAATTCAATATGTTTTACAAAGTCGCGAGACTAAAATTCCAAAATAAATTCCAATTAATTATCTTTGGCCATGACGCCAAAATATATCCGTTAATTGAATTTTCTCAATTCGCGACAATTTATCCAAACAACAAAACAAAAAATATTTTTCTAAAAAAAATTATTTTTTTCGAGAAACGAGCACGAGAGTTCCAAAAATTATTTTAACAAAATTAATGTTTCCAAAAGGAAATTATCACATTAATTCGCCGATAAATGGTATTCGATTTCGTGGCGTCCTTTTATATGGCGTCATTACGCTAAGAAAAAAAAAACAATTTTCACGACCACGAAATTAATTACCGTACAAAATTTAATTAAACAAAAATTTGCTCACCAGATTATGCCAATTAATTTTGACGTGAACAATAATTTTTCAACTTAATTACACGACAATTAATACAATTAATTCCAATGAATTAATTTATTCCAAATGTGAAAATGGCGATTTTACAAATTTGTGCAAAGAGACACGACAAAACATCTGTCTACTCTACGGCACACCAAACGAGAATCCTCCCGTCAGCAAACGCTGTACTCTGGCTAAGGCGTCTTTTTCCGGAAGGACTCTTCTCATTGGTCAATCCCAAACTACGTCAGTTAACCCAGTATAACCTGGCAACAATAATTTCTTCTTTTCAATGACAATAATTTCCAACGAAGACAATTGAGAAACTCCAAGTCGATGACATTAGAGTTGGGACAATTTTATCAAGTCCAAGGATGCAACCAAAGTTCATCTAAACATCTCAATTAATTCTTCCGATGAATCTTGTCATTGGCGACAAAACTTTCGTCCAATTAACCGACTCCTTCTCTAATGTCGATTCCCTTCATCATCGTCCATCTGGTGTCTCCCACTTCCAGTCGTGAGACATCAACTCAATTGACGACAATCCAATGAGCGTTAACATACAGAATTAACCAATCGGCATTAGTTTTACATAATTTATACTAAGATTGAACTCTAGTGATTCGTTTGTTTTGATCCTCGGTTGGTGGTGCCAAAACTATCCAAAATTCAAAATTAATTACGCGCCCAGACGACAAAAAGTAACGTAATCGAAATATTACGTTACAATACATAGATACATATATATGCATATACAAATTTAATCATCAATAATAAAAGAAAAATTGTGAAATATATTTAATTAAAATTTTTTTTGGAACTAGAGACAATAAAATTGGATGAAGATAGAAATCGAAATTCTGACAGTGTAAACTGTGTAAATTCCTAGAAAAAAAAATAATATCGATCGTTGCACTTGTACTAGTTGAATTTTATTTTGCTTGTGTTTTGTAACTCCAACCGTTTGAAGAGAAACAATATTGGATAAGACAGAAATAAGACCTTGTGTGTGAAAGAGTGCAATATTTTATTTTGTTGGATTGCCATTGGATTACTAATAAAGGGAATAAACTCCAAAGGTTCCAGTACTGTTAGTCAAGTGTTTTTCCTTTCATTGAAAACCCAGAAAATCATTCCAAGGCTATCCTACACAAAAAAAATAATAAAAATCATAAAACCCTCGAGACGTTTTTCCGAATTGATATTTAGAATCAAACGCGGAAATATAAATAATTTAGCGTCGTCCTTTAAATTTTTAATTAATAATTTTAATCTGTAGTCAAGAAATTCCTTTTTGACGCACGGATAAAATCTGGACATAACAGCTTAAAATTTTTGGCACAGTCGGTAGTCGCCTATTTCCCCATTATTCTCGCGATAATATTTCAAAACTATTCGGCTTTTAATTCAAAATTTTAATCGAATTTCAAAGTAATTAATTCAAAATTTTTATTGAGAATTCAATCGATAAAATCAAATAGTAAATTCAAAATAATTTATTATTCTTTAAACATATTTCAAAAAAAGAAACTTTTCACTCAACATGGCTAATAACTCCTCGTTCGTACAAGTATCGTGAATGCTGAAGGAAAATACGCTAATATTGCAACCACACCGAGTCATGAAGACTATGTAAAGGCACGCGACATTGCGAATAGCATACCAATCTTTTCGGGTACCGATCAACAAGCATCGTTAGAAGAATTCGAATACGCGGTTAGAGCAAATTTAGGGTCAATTCCAACAGCGGATGGTAAAAAGGAGGAATATATGGGGCATTCCTTGCCAACTCATCCTACCAACTGTCTTTGCATCTCCGATTTGGATGAAACTTGGGCATCTTTTTGTACCCTTCGAAAGGGGTTTCTGTGATTTTTTTCGAATTTTTTCATCCAGCCCCTTCGGAAATATGAATTTTTCAACATTTTGGGTTTTTTTTTGAAATAGCCGTAACTTTATGAAAAATTGTCCAAAATGGGTCTTTTTTTTTAATTCGTGTTTTTTGATGAATTTTTCGCAAATTTCATGCAAGAAATCCTTCATTATCATTCTGATCGGTTTTCATTTATTTCAAAGTTAAAACATGAATTTTAAGACTGTTTGTAACCTTCGATTTTTTTTCTAAATTCTCACGAATACTACTCCTGAAAACACAAATTTTAAGCCTAGTCCTGTAATGGGATAATGATGGGATATAATTTTTTTGGAATTTTAAATATTGTAACGGGATTAAAGGCCTATTAATTATGTTTAAAAGGTAAAATGAGCGTACTTCCCCTTCCCTCCCTATTCCGTGAGTGATGAATGGATGAATGTATGAATGTGTGAAATCTACAAGAACGAATGGACAATACGCTCGAGGAATGCCCGAAGAGGAAGAATGGAGCTGCAGGAGCATCACTGCGAGAGTCATCTACCCGGGGGCCTCAGGAGCCGCAGAAATCCCCGGAAATATCCAGAGAGACAGTCTAGAGCATGTGGACAGCCGGAGAGAGGAGAAATCCCGCATCAACTGCTACAAGATGGCAAAACTGGCGGTCAATGAATCCGGATAAGAAGAACTGGGAAACCAAGGCCAAACGACAATTACCATCTGTCGTTTGGCATTGACCTAGTTATCGACAGGATAACTGAACCGAGGATATCGATCTGCGCCACAGAGCGCCTCGATCGATGCCCGAAGAATGCCCAACCAATAGGAAAAGACTGAAAGGGAATTCTCCACGCTGATTGGCCGAAAATGAGGAACCCGGAAAACGAAGGCAGCCATGACCACCGACAACGTCACTCTGGTCCTGGTCTAAACAACGAGCGTCACGTAATTCACCCAATATCTATTTTTATTAATTATAAGTTAATAAATAAGTGGTGAATTTTGACGTCAAGGACCCTCAGGACTGCTTGAACTTCAGCAACGAGCTGAAATATTCTCTAGAGCGATATCGAGCGTATTGAGTGAGTATTTCACTGAAATTGTACAGTGACAGGTGTGTGTGTGTGTGCGAGTGTACAAATTAGCATAACCGCGTGGTAACAATCTAATGCCCGAAGTTGATTCCGTGTAATTAATTCCGCAAGGCCCGAGTCATTATTTGATAGTTAATTCCGAGAAGTATCAGTTTTTTTTATTATTATTTGGTTATCAAGTGCGCCCGGAAGAGTGAGAATAAAGTGTTGAGAAAGTACAGCCGTCGCCGGCCTCACCAGCGACGCTTTTTTGAGTAGCCGTGTCAGCACGTGCACAACATTCACATAAATTCAAGTTTCTCACGAAATAACAATAAACTCGAGAAAATAAGTTCGTAGTCACTTGCCAAAGATTAATTGGCAAGTGATAGAAAAGGAATTAACCCGGATCTTTTAATATTAACTGAGAAAAGTTGAATCAAGCGGTAGATAGGGAACGTATGAGTGTGAGAGAGACAGAGAGTCATAGAGTGGGGGAATATCACTGGACGCAGCATATTCCCCACTACATTTGAAACACTTGATGTATGAGTTAACGGGTGTCTCATGGAAAGACTTTTCTTTTATTAGCATTGTTAAAATACATTGATATTGTTGCCCGAATAGATGACTGAGTTAATTGGATTTCTAATAAATTGTCAACCAGAAAATATTTCAATTCAAACTCTTTTGCCCCAATACTAGCCCGAACAGTTTCCTTGTCTCCTCCTGATAAAATAATAAAATCCGGAATAATTGTAGTTCCCTGCTGGGGAAATATGCTCAAATAAATAAATTAACAGGTAAGCATCAGGATTTCAATTAAATTATTTTAGCCCGAACAGTTAAATGAAAATATTCAATAATTGAAACAAACAAGTAATTGGCCCGAACAAAAATATCGAAATAAGTCAAGAAATAGTAAAACAGTGCGTTGGGATCAGTAATTGAATTTCAACGTCACAATATAAAGAATTCCTGTCTGTGTTTTTTGACTGTTAATGTATTGAAAAGAGCTCAACATAAAAATAATTGACAGTTAAAGTGAAATTTCATATTTTCGGAGTAAATTGTATCAATAACCTAAAAAAAATTTATTGTGTTTTGCGTTTAAATATTTTACAAGAGTATGTTGTAATTGAACATGAAATCAATTTTATTGTGAGAGATTCATCTGTTTTTGGTACAACACAATGATACTTTTGTGTACCTGTGATCGTTTTAGCTCGAGCATAACGTACCTTCAAACTTTCTACTGTTTTTTCATAATCGGGAGTACTTGAATATCGTATTTCAATTTTTGGCAAGCTATTTGGTTGCACAGCCCATTCATACAACTCTCGGGCCTTTGAAATTTGTTTATCGAACGGCAACTGAAGACTGGCTCTGACTGCAGCTCTCTTCAGTATACCTCCTACACCGTCGCAAGGTCCTTTTCCATGGTAGCTTGCGAAAAAATGCCATTCAGCGCATAGTCCAAAATCTTCATAATGATAATATAAATTAACAAAATTTTTGTAGTTCTTGAACTGTTGCGGAGCTCCATCGGAAAAGTAGTAGATCTTCTCAGCAGTATCAGACAAAGATTTTATGAAATCAGTGACAGTTTTCAAAAAAACGTGAACTGCAGTAGAGTCATGCGTTTTACAATCAGATATAATCGCCAAACTCTTGTGCAATAATTCACCATTTTTTTAATAATAAAGAACCATAGGAAATATGGTCGCCTGATCATTGTTCCAGTGGAATGCTGGTACTGCATTTTGGATAACGAACTTGTAGTTCTCAGCAAAATCACAAACTACAAGAAACTCATCGGGTCCAAGAGATTCTTTAAGAGATTTCATGAATGTTGCTTGTGATTTCGCAATAAAAGCATGAGGCAAAAGTTCTTCAATTTTTCGGCAAAACTCGCTGATAAACTATGATGAAACTGCCGTTAATGTTTCAAGGGTCGTTCGCGGTTTTGAAATCCAATATTGATATTTCAGTTCATCAATATCATTTGTTTCAAAAATTAGATTCAAACAATTTTCAAGTACATCAATTCCTGGACATTTATTACACCTGCCAAAATAGCACTCCAAAGATGGATTCTGACAATCATTTTTAAACAATCGTTATAATCAGCTATAGGCATCGTAAGATCACTCGTTGATTTTTGTAAATTAGAACCTGAAAATAGTTGTGAAATCAACATGCGATTAAATGCATACTTTAGGAAAAATAGTAATCATAAAACAAAATTTAAATTTCAGCTATACTAACCTAGTACCATGAACTTTACGTTCTGGTGGATCGAACATACACACACACTATGTGTGCCACCGGATCCAGCTAGCACACAATTTTTGGGGCGCAATGATGCAAACATGGAGAATCCAACTTTATAGTCAGGATGTTCCAATTTAAACAGCTCATATAGCTCTTTTAAATTCGAGAGGATAAGCCTTTTTGCTTCCGAATGGAAGCATTGTAATCGTGATTTTTTTCGAACTTGAGATTTCATCGGAATATGACTCCAAATGATGAGAAACGTCGAAAAAAAATATTTTTTTGGGGTCGTCTGTATGTATGTCCGTATGTGTGTGTGTGTGTGTGTGTGTGTGATGACACATTCCATCACTTTTCTTAATAACGGCTGTATGTATCGACTTGAAAATTTTACGGTATATTTACCACGTGTTCACCATGTACTCCCAGAAATTTCAGCTCAATCGACCGAATGGTTCCCGAGAAAAAGCCAATTATTGAAAAATCGTTTTTTCGAGTTTTCTCTGCGAAAAATTATTTCACAGCATCCATCCTCAGCGAGGAGATGCGCATTGATAAGGTGCACATTAAACCGTGGAGGTGGCGAGCGCTCAAATTCTTGGTTCATCCGGTATTTTAACAAACATGTATTTTTTTGAAAATCATGGGCAACACGATAACTAAAAAAATATTTGAGTTAGAAACTTCAAATTTCGTGGGTTTGTATATCTTATGAGTGAGACCTTTGGGATTGAATCTGGGCGAAATCGGTCCAGTAGTTCCTGAGATATTCTTGATAAACCATTAAATGAATAGACACTCTATCTCTGGAACTACTGGACCGATTTCGCCCAAGTTTGGCTTAAAATATTCGCTTAGACGAGCTTAACAAATGCTGACAATTTCAGATTTTTCCTTCGAATTCTCTGATATGAGTGCTCAAATAAATAGTTCTACAAATAGTTCCATAAATTTCAATTTTTCTCAATTTTTTCCCTAGAAATGCTAGTATTTTTTATTTAATAATTGAAAAGTAGACAATTTTTTCTAAAAAATGACCCCATTATCATTTTACTATGACAACGAGAAAGACTAATTAAAACCTGAAATTCATTTTTTTTTAATTTTCAAATTTTATTGTATGATCTAAATTTTTGTATAATATTGATTTTTTTAAATGAAACGTCATTATTTAAGGGGGACAGATTATATTGAGACGTCTATTCTGATTTAGAAGTAGAATTCGAATAAAAACAATGTTCTAACAGTACATCACACACCTAGGGAGGTAAGAATACTTCTGGTGTGTGCATGCTATTTTTTTCAACAAAGAGAGTAAAGAATTAAGTTTTTGAGAGAGAAAAACGCGGGTAGTTATCAGCAGATTATAAAATTGAGAATGCCATTCGGAAGCTTTCTGCCAATTGCATTGGCAGAATATCAACTTTAAGCATAGTACTGAAACTTTCAAGTAACGCACAAGGAGCGGACGCCTGCTTGTTTGAATGTGCTCACGTACGCCTTCATTGTTTCTAATAGAAACGAAATGTTTCATGCCTGGCCTGTTAATACTCGTTTCATCGTCAACATAGATTTTCAATATTTTAGTTTTAACAATTTCAGATAAAGGTCGACCTAGGAGTAAATGTTTAAATTTAGGAATAAAATTAGTTAACAAGTTGCATATCAAATTAATTTTGACTAACCTGGTTTTGAATCTGGCAATGATAATATTCCACGTCGTTCTCTTAGACACTTGGCAATTTTGACAATATCTTTTTTTGCGTCCATAACATCACAAACTTTATAAACGCTAGAGTTTGGAGGTAATAAAGGGAGAATTTGTATCTTTTCATTTTTAGTTGTGTCTTTATCATGAAATTTTTGTTTTAAGGTTTCAATCATGACTAAGAACTCTTGCGCGAGTATTTGATCTTCCGGCTTTTTTTCTACGCTGAAGGCAGTGGATAAATATGTGCTGACGTCAGTAATTTTATTTTGTAAATATTTTTGGTTACTTAATTTTTTCTGAGCGATGGGAGATTGACTTAAAAATTGTAAAGCATTGTTGATGACAAGTAATTGTGTCTTAATATCCCGTTGAGAATGAATACTACTCGAAGATGGAGATTGACCAGATAATGAATCTATTCCTGAAAGGAATAAGCAGTGCAAATATTATTTCGGAAAATAGCAGATTGATTATTTACAAAGCCAATTGCCGAGCACAAAAGTTATTTCAAAAATTATACCTGACAAAGTTCGGTTAAGAAGTTCATCAACAGCTTCAATCTCTTCAGTATCAGAAGTAGCGTCGTTGCTACCACTGACAGATATTGTTTCTTCTTCTTTTTCTTCTAGTTCTTCATCTTCTTGTTCTTCTCTTCCTCCATCTTCTCCTTCTTCTTCTTTTAAACTGATGCTAATTTTTTTTCGATAAGCTGTACATAGATAATCAGTACTACTGATATTAAACTTCGATTGTAGATTTATAAATGCTAACCTCAAAGATTTTTTCACTACATGATTATCTAAATTGAATGGATTACAACACACATTGAATTTTTTAAATGTTGACATTATGGTGTTTTATAGGGTAATTCGGCTTTACTATTCGTTATGATAAACCTCAAGTAGATATTGTAGCCTATAATCACTGAATTATTAGCAGCAGACAGGAATAAGATTATGAACCAAAACAAATATCAGATGACAGGCGGAAGCAGCGCCACATAGTAGCTGAACGATTAAATAATAAAAACTTCAGTGATTTTGAATGTTTTTGTTTATTCATGCAACAGATAAAGTATTCTACAAAATAGAAATTGAAAAAAAAAACAAAAAAAAGAAATTCATTATCTCTAAAATTCTAAAAAAATTATATCTCATCATTATTCCATCACCGGCCTAGACTTAAAATTTGTGTTTTTAGGAGTAGTATTCGTGATAATTTTTTTTAAAAATCGAAGGATACAAACAGTCTTAAAATTCCTGTTTTAACTTTGAAATGAATGAAAACCGATCAGAATGATCATGAATAATTTTTTGCATGAAATTTTCAGAAAATTCATCAAAAAACACGAATTAAAAGAAAAAACAATTTTGGACAATTTTTCATAAAGTTACGGCTATTTTAAAAAAAAAACAAAATTTTCGAAAATTGATATCTCCGAAGGGGCTGGATAAAAAAATTTGGAAGAAATCACAGAAACTCTTTTCGAAGGGTACAAGAAGATGCCCAAGTTTCAGCCAAATCGGAGATGCAAAGGCAATTGCTAGGATGAGTTGGCATGGAATGCCCCATATCCACCAGGTCCTCAAAAGACTTTTACCACCTGCTAAACTCGCGGTGACCCATAAACCCATACATAGTGTGGAGGAAATACTCACTTATTTAACAAAATAATTTCGAGGTCAATATGATATAAGTTATTATGCTAATAGAACTAGAGGCTCATTAAAGTTCTCGGATGAACCCTTGGAATGTTTTCTGGATCGGTTAAATCTGTTGCTTCAATTCGGTCTTCGAGCTATCGACAGCGAAGATGCGGCGACAAAAGCCGTATACGAAAGTCTTCGGAACGAAGTGGCCATCGCTAGGTTCAAGGAGTACAGTAATTCCACTATCAAAGAAATAATTAAGACACGAAAACCTAAGAAGATCTCCGAAGTCGCTGGACTCCTCGAACCGGAAGACATCCGGGGAAGCCTTAGTTTGCCGGTGGTTGAGGTCCCAAATAACGGACGGTACTGTTATGCGACGGAGTATCCTTCCATCCAGGATCATCCAGAAGTTCTTCACCAGCAGGGGCCAGTGGCTCAAGGCCAAGATGTAGCAAGCTATATGCTACCACGATGCCATCCAAGTGAGGCTCCTCATCATCAACAGCAGGGTCGGTCCACCTTCGCTACCCCTACGCCATCGCGGAGCTATGACACTAAAGGTCAGTCACCAACAGGGGATACGTCCAATTCCCAGCAAGACGCCATCAACGTGCTATTGCAGGATTATCTCTGCAATCAGAGGGTTTGACCCTCCACCGTCTAGAGCACGGACGACGAGATCACCGTCTCGACCACAAACACCACCTCCACCACCACCAGGGGTACTGTGATGTAATACGCTCACAGAAGTTATCCCCACCTAGTCCGATCACCCTACTCCTCGATGTGACGTCACAATCATGTGATCAGGCGGAGTGGGAGAGCCGACTGGTGGGTATAAAAGGGGGTCAGAGAGTTCTTCCCATCACTCGAGGCACACGAGTCTTGGGTGATACATCACCCAAGACTACACCAACGGATATCTCCCGAGGTCTGTGTGAATTCCATTGAGAGTATAACGAACAAATATCCGAAGTGAATCTTGACGAATTCTAAATTCCGAGACATTCATAGACGATGCGTTCCGAGTACCCTTACGTTACGAGAGAATAGACAGAGATTCTTTTCTCGTGAGAGATGCTTTACGACAAATCACTTAATTATTTTGTAAAAACACGATTGAATCAAATTTATAATTTTGTAAACGACGAAACCTTTTGAATAAAAAGTATTATTATTATTTTGTAAAATAAAAGCCTTTTCTGATTTGTTTCTCATTCCCTCTCTCTCAATAAGAATCCCAATAATATAAAAATAAAGTTTCATCCAAGAAGTAAGAGGTGAAACCTTCTTGGTACGTGACAGTACCCCAGTAGCAATCGCCAATAGCCTTTGGATCGAGTTACCAACCGGACATCACCACCTTGCTACTTGCCTTTTTCAACTCTGAGAAGAATGCCAACCCGGCGGGGCAACGAGCTAAACTTGGGGCTGACCAATTTCAGGCTCCAGCCAATACAGACCCCCAGCCGCTCCAAGCTTTAGCCAATATCATGGCTGCCCAGCACAAGACAGTGGTTGAACCGGTTCCTCCAACTGTTGAGACCACCAGTGATATCGGTGACTTGACCAGAGTCCTGAAGGAACTTACTACCGAAATGAGGGACCAGCATCGTCAGATGTCTCGATATTTTGAGGAGAGATCGAGATCTTGGAATAACTACAGAGATCGGGGTCCACCAAAGTCACCAACTGGAAAAGAGAACCCGGCGCAACCTATGAAAGAGGCTGGTGTACTATCTGCGGAGCATTCAAACGACTACATAGCTCGGCAAAAAGGTGCGATGCCGAGCTCAACTACCCAGGACTGCCACTGGATGCTCAGCACCCACCAATTGTAAAATTTAAAATTTTGTGCAGAGCGGGCGGGGGTGGACCGAAGATCCTGTTGAAAAGACCTAATTTAATACCAGAAGGAATACATTTATTCATTGACACCGAAGCTTCCATCAACCTGATGTCAATCCACTCCTTAAAGAAAACCGTTTTTATCGACACTTCAGAAATCGTCGGCCTGGTGGGACTGTCCAATAACACCATCAGCTCCATGGGCACAATTAACATACGGGTCCATCCTCAAGTCGATGTCAAGTTCCACGTCATCCCTCACAACCCAGCGGGGGTGGGAGCTATCATAGGAGATCCGATGCTTAAACAGCTCCAAGCACATATCTCCTTTTTCACTAATACCATCGCCTCCAATATAGCTCCATTGACCCCAATACACTTCTGTATTCCAACATCAGCAGGAAATGAAACATCGAAAATATCACCAAGCGGGGGTGGCCTCCGGATCAACGTGAGGATATCCAACCTTATTGGAAAACGTCACCGATTTTTGATCGACACTGGAGCAGACATCAACTTGATAGAGAAAAAGGTTCTGCAACCCCACCTCAAGGTTGAACCACTAAGAGTCAATTTTTTAGTGGGAGTTACAGCAAATGCTCTTGCAATTATTGGCCTGATTCATCTCAAGGTCTTTGGTTCCCGTGTACCATTCCACATTGTGGATTCGAAATTGCCGGTGGAGGGCAGTGGGTTACTCGGACTGGAATTCCTGATCCAGGAGCGAGCTGAAATTGGGTACTTGCTGCAAAACATCACTACTGCGAGGCGACCTTGCATTCTCATCTACTGGTATTGTGCCCCAAAACCAACGGATCCCATCACGATTCCTCCGTGCACTAGAACAGCAATTGCCGTGGCCGTCAAAGCATCGAGTCCAGGGATGAGTAGCGGATACCTCCCCGGAATAGAAACGCAGGAAGGTGTTTTTATGGGCGAATATGCTGTCTCTGTAAAAGATGGGATAGCCTGCATCTTCGCTATCAACACTCGGGATACACCTATCGAGGTCAAGATATCTCCGCAAGAGATTTTCGATTTCGATACACAGAACCCGAAAGAAGAGGGGACGGAGAAACAAAATCTGACCACAACATCAGGCGGAAATCAACAAACAAATTGATGGACTTCTAGATGAGGGGATTATCCGAGATTCTGACTCCCCATACAACTCACCATTGTGGTGTAATGATTTATTTTATCCTTTTTCTTTTCAAATAATTCCTTCAAACGTAAATTTTGAAAATAATATTGAAGCTAAACTCAATTTTTCCAAGGATGAATGTTAATAAAAAAAATGAGATTGTGAGAAATAAACTTTTAATGAATGTATCTGGCAAATTCTCAATCATATTCTTTCGTCTTTAAGCATACATAAGAAAAATATGTAACGTGAAATTTTACTTTTTTATAGGCGCAATAGAAACTTTACAATAGCTTAAACTTTTGATCACAAACAATAGTTTCTTAATAAATACAATACTTATCTTTTAATTTTAGGAAAAATAAAATTTGCTCCTCTTCAATGCGATAGATAATGAGTCAATATTAAAATAATACAAAAAAATGAACGATTCCATGGAATTAAAAAAAATGATAAAAATTATAATTGACAATAGCGATGTTTCCTCTGCAGAGGATTAGAAGCGAGAAAGCAAGCAGTGTCAAATTTCAGGGCTCGTAGCCCATTGTCCTGTATTTATCTAAATTTATAGAATGCCAATATGACTTATATTTTATTTTATCGATAAAATCATTTTCTCTCTTTCTTTCTATTTTTTGGCGGTACATTTCAAATTTCAAGGGAGAGACGAACACTCAATCCTATATGCCTCAAGGACGTTGCGGGATGCTGAAACTCGATACACTTCAGCAGAGGTCGATTGCTTGGCAGTCGTTTATGCTTTGGCGCAGTTCAAACCATACATCTATGGGGTGCCCTTCACAGTCACCACCAACAACCCTGCTCTGAACTGGCTGAGGGAATCCACGAGCTCTAACACCAGACAGGTCAAGTGGAAAACCTTCCTGAATGACTTCATATTCGAAGTGGAAGTCAGGAGGAACGAGCGTGACCAAATGGTGGAGATTTTCGCCGAAAATCCACTGCAGGATGGACAGCTGGGAGCAGTTCTGGTTGCGAAATGTTTACCAATACAACCAAAGTTAAGATATTGCTTGAAGGATGCTCGAAAGGTCACCGATCCTAATCGCAGAGTTAGGATTAGCAGTGAACCAACGCCGAACGTGACCCCTTCTACTTCAGGAACCATCGCTGAAAGAATAAGAACAAAAAGGGTCACAGAAAGGGCCACAGGAGCTCGAGTCCCTATTTCATATAGGGATGCTCGAGACTACAAACCAAGATCGGCAAATCAAACAACGAGCAAACTGGGTACTCCAAGAGCTTCAGCAGACAAGGCTAAAAATTCTTCGCCCATCATCGAACTGAATCCACCCCTCACTCCAACTCCGAGCGTTTCAATAAAGGAAGCAGAGTTGCCCATGGAGGAAATCATGGCAGAGGCATCGGAGACGACATTGGAGGGAGAACCGATTGAGGACGAGGTCTTCATTTCGGAAAATGGAGATCCAGGTATATCAGGGATCATAGAAGCACAACCTGTTACTGACTTGGAACGGGAAGAGCTTGAAGAGACCATGGTCGAGTCACCTTCCATACCAAAACGGTCCCTGGGAGAGGTATCTCTCCAATGGGATGATTATCCACCATCTGTTGATGACCAGCTAACAGAGCTGGAATCAGGAGAAGCTGACCTGGAGAAACCAGATCTAGCCCCGAAGGATTATGACGAGATCATGGAACTTCTCAGTAAGACCAGATTCAGCAAAACCTCCGACACTTCAGAGGATGGAACACCAATTCCCTTGTACCAACTGAAAAAGCTGGAAAATAACGATCAACTGCGGGAAGAGGTCAATGATTTAATTCGAAGATTTGAGGAGAAGATGTCTGAATACCAAAACGCCTCCCTTCAGATCAGCGAGAATGACGAGAGTCTTGAACCATCCTCCGATACCTTGACTACTCCAGAGGAAGAGAATACCGAACAAAACCAGATCCTCAGGCAGGAGGCTCCATCAAGACATTCCATCGTCTCCACTCCGAAGCTGACAAGGGAATCCTCGATGCCCTCACCAAGGACACTGCGGTGTCCCCAGGCAAGATCATCTCCCTTTCACCCCGTACCGGAGAATCGAGCACCAGCCAGCGAAAGGGTGGACGATCATACCATAGGGCAGGCACCTGCTGAGTCAGCCTCTCACTCAAGCTCCCTCGGGATAGGCTCAACAAGAAGACCCCCAGAGCTACCGGGAGCGATCACCCCGACTCCCAGTATGTATGCAGAGAACGACGCCCCAATGCCAACAACGTCATCAGGGATGGGTGTGGAACAATGCAACATCTTGGAAGATAAAATCACGATTCCACACAAAGAAGAATATCAGGCTGCTCAAAACATTTAGGAGACTAGAGACGGATTGACATTTGTCAGGGGAAATACTGCTCATTTCCTGGCTGCAACTGGAGAACCCATTAAACAGAACCAAGTTACTCCAGGATCTGAACCTAATAAATATTGACGAGATCAGGCAATTGAAACTCAGAATTGGACAGGTCATCATAACCAAGTGTGGGAAGTTCATAACATTCACGCTCATCGTAAAACAGCTACACTTTGAGAACATCCAGAACAAACACTTGAACTCATGCCTGAACAACCTGAAAGATGCACTAGGGAAATACGAGGTCAGCAGCTTGCGGATGGTTCAGCGAGGTGATGAAATCGACCAGGACATCCGAATTAAATATTTCCTAGAAAGACATATCAGGGATTATCCTGTTAATATCCTCCTATGCCACGGGAAGGTCAGCCTACCGCCAACAACCCTGAGGGAGGAAATTATTCGGCAATGCCACGAGACACTTCCTGGTGGACATAAAGGAATAGTGAAGACCGAGTCCGAGAAAAGTTCTACTGGCCAGGACTAAAGCGGCAAATAGAAAGATTCATAAAACATTGCAGGACTTGTCAATTAGAAAAACTCCAGAGAGTAAAGTTCACGAAACCTATGCTTATCAGAGAAACACCTAGTGAAGCCTTCGAGATAATTTCAATTGACACAGTGGGACCTCTACCGGCAACGTCAAAGGGCTACTGCCATATCCTCACCATCCGGGATAATTTCACCAAACATTGTTCGGCCATTCCCCTCAAGGATATCAGGGCACACACCATAGCCCACGCTTTGGCTACTCAATTCATCGCGCTGTATGATTGTCCGAAGATTATCCTCTCCGACAAGGGGAGCAGCTTTCTGAGCAAATTATTTGCACAACTGAGCAAAATTCTACGGTTCCATCACATCACCACTTCAAGATACCGACCACAGTCCAATGGTGCCTTAGAGAGGAGCCATCACACCTTAGTGGAGTACCTGAAAACCTGTGTGAACAAATTCCAGGACTGGAGCCAGTTGTTGCCATTCGCTATGTTATCGTATAATACGACGGTGCATAGTTTCACAACCTTCACCCCTTTTGAGCTCTTATATGGAAAGAGAGCCAGGACTCCATCCAGCTTCAAGGAACTCGACCAGCCAGTAGAGACATATAACGACTACATGGTGGAACTGGTCACTAACTTAGACAAATTGCAAGAGCTGGCCTTCCAGAAACTCATTGAATCCAAGGAACACTCAAAGGAATTGTACGATCGTAGTGCAAGGCCATTAGAAATCAAAATAGGAGACTTTGTATACGTCCTGAAGGAACCAAAGATGGGGAAACTGGACCACCAATACACAGACCTCTATGAGGTGGTTCACCTCACAGAAATGGGAAACGTATATTTGGAAACCGAGGAAGGTCACCGGTTTATGAAGCATCCCGACAACCTGAAGAGATGCGAAGAAGACTGAGGAGAACCAAACCCTCCATTTCAAATCTACAACTCAAAATTTAAAATAAAAAAAAAATTTCTATTATTTATTCTCCAGATCGATCATGAATTTAACAAAAAGGATTGTGGTGTACGTCGATGAATCCTGCGCATTCAACGGCACAGAGAAGGCAACCATGGGGATTGGAGTCTGGTTCGGAGTGAATCACCCGCTAAACACCTCGAGGACAGTTAGGGCCGGTAATTCTACCAATATTTTGGCGGAAACCCTGGCTGTAATCAAAGCCTGCAGAATTTGCATTCGCCACGACATAAAAGCAATCAAAATCTGCACAGATTCAGAATATGTAATTTCATCTATGGAGGTCTACCTAGAAAAGTGGAAGCAGAATGGCTGGTTAAATGCTAGAGGTAGGCCTGTAGCAAACCAGGAATTGTTCCAGGACCTGGACAGACTCAGGGATCGAGTCGATCTGGAGCTTGAATATACCCCAGGTCACCAAGGGATACCTGGGAATAAAAAAGCAGATGAGCTGGCTAAGTTAGCATCAGGCAAATATACAATATAAGACATTTATTTTATTCTATTTGACCTTGCAGATTGAATTGAATCAGCCACCAGTGATCATTGATCCAAATATATATAAAAAAAAACCTTGCTTTCCTTTGCTCTACAGGAAAAACCTGAAAGAAGTCAACCACAACATCCACCATGAGAATTATCAGCCTCCTCACCATCTGGCTAAGTGTTACGTGTACTGTGCAGGAGGGAATGCACTACTGAAACCATCCAGTTACTCACAACCCTGGGCTATATTTCAAAAAAATCGATGAAATGAGATTTATCAATCACAAATGGTGCCTCATGCTGTCAGTGGATGTGAAGAATCTGTTGGGCCATCCGTTACCGGGACACACCTGGCTCAAGGAACATTTTCAGGCATGCGCAAGAGTCATCAACAAGGAAACATGGGAGTTATCCACCAAAATCCAGGTCATCGAGGACCTCGACAGGGAACTGACCCAGATCCAGAAGCCCGTGAAGGAAATCCTGATGCACAGTCACGCCCAGTCTGATAAAAACCGTAGGACTCGAGCACCATTGCTGCGATTCGTTGGCACGATTTCCAGGAAATTATTCGGAACAATGGACTACAACGATCAGGAGCATATTAGGAAGGAGATTGATCATCTCTACCAAGATTAGAGACAGATTACCCACCTAATAGGAAATTCGACGCACGTCATCGAAGCCGAAATCAATTCTATGAAGGCAGCCTATGAGAGGAACTTTGCCAACCTACGAAAAACTGAGGAAGAAATGAAAAACTACACACAGCTGACAAATCTGTTGAGAAACGAATTCGATAACACCCGCTATCTAGAAATGCTAATGATCCTAGTAGCAGAAATTAAATGGTTAGTACAAATGTATATTGACTCTGCTCATGACATAGTTCAAGCACTGGAAGACGCCAAACATGGAAAAATCCACCCAAGACTCATTAACAATCAGCAATTGCAGACGACGGTAATGGACATCGAACGTTCTCTGAACGACAGCGTCTTTCCTATCTCAAGGACCAAGCTAGACTTAGCACTGCTAGGCAGGATATCACAGATCGAAACGGAACACCATGATCAAAAATTCTTGGTGATAATCAACATTCCGCTGCTTTCCCTGGAAGAAATGGAGGTATATAAAATACACGTGGGGGAGGTGAGACAGCAGGTGCAGGATCAACGAGTCACTGTCGTCTACATCAAACCTCACCAGGAAATCATTGCCATATCGGAACATAATACACAATATCTGCAATTCGACATCAATCAATTCGAGTCATGCCTAAATCTGGAAAATTGTGTAGCGTGCCCCAGAGGAATACCTATTAGGAAGGCCACAGCAGGAGAACCTGTGAATTCGCACTGCTCACCAGCAACGACGTTTCATTGGGCCCAGAATTGACCAGAATATGTAACCTTTAAGTCACCAACGATGTGGAAACTAACTGGGTTAGGCTGACCAAAACCAACGGCTGGCTCTACTCTGCGATCTTGCCGGAAATTTTGGAAATTCGATGCCAGGGTGAACCACCCGAGAGTCTGAGCATCAATGGGGGCGGCCTACTTTACCTAGATTCTACCTGTACAGCAGAAACATCAACAGTAATATTAGAGGGATTTGGGGAGATTGAGACCCAACTACCAACTATCTCGGGAGTCCCAAAAACCCTCAATGTCTCAAACATCACTTTGCTGCTTTAGGTGGCCCCGAAGCCAGTCCATGCTTCAACTAATGTGGAATTCCATCTTATTCCACCACCAGCAGACAGTGGCATTTTTGACAGAAATCTTCAGAAGACCATCGATGAGGCTGACAGCATTGGACTTCATCACCAGGAAGAGTACCACCATCGCCTCTTCTCCCTTACTAATGTGATCCTGTCCCTTGTGTCCTTGGTAGGGATTCCAGCATGCGGATAATTGTTATACATGCAAGGAATAAGCCTTGGTACTGTATGGCAATGCTGTTGTGCCAAAAAGAAAAGGCAGAGACCTACTATTCATACCCCTCACTTTGCATCCCTTCCACCAACCTATGAATCTCCTATCCACATAATCTCCAGACCAGAACTCCCCGCACTCACAGCACCAGAACCTCCTAAACGGAGTCAAACGTCAACGAGGATTGGAGGAGTAACGGCTCAGAGACCTCCCTCCGCAATCGTCATCACCGATTGAAATAAAAAAAGGTTCACCCCTATTTTGGTATAGAAATGTATAAAACAAATAGGTTACTTACAAAAAGAGTTTTTTTTTAGGGAGAAAAGGAAATGAGACGCAATCAATAGTGACAAAAACTCGGTAAAAGATTTATTCATATAAAGAAGATTTTTTTTTGGTAATAGTAATCAAAATTCATGACAGAATGTGTAAACAAAAAAAATATACACCCAGCAAAAAAATTAAGGGAACGGTAAATTTTGTCAGTTTTTTGCTTAATTTTCTTTCAGCTGTAACTTCGCCAAAAATGATCGTATCAGAATAAAAAAAAATCGATGGAAGGCGTGAAGTCTGTACTCTTGAAATCTTGAGATGAAAATTTCTTACGACCATTTGTTATAACGAGATAGGAGAGTTGAAAGTGGAAATTTTTTTTTTCTTTTTTTCTTCATTTTTTCAACTTGTTCCACGGACTTCAAAAAAATTTTCTCGACTTAACCCTCATAGGGATCGTGTAGCCTGGTCTTTCAGCTTCAATTTCTTTTTTTTGTTTTTTCTCTACGACCCTTTGTTGCTGAGATATTGTCGATTGAATCAAAAAACATCCTTTTGTCTTTAATCGTCGATATCTCAGGAACTATTGATGACACAGCAAGCGGATGATGAGATTCGAAAACTTGAATAAATTTCCTGCGAGATTCTTGCACTGTTTGATTGAAAAAAAATTTTCTTCCAATTTAAAAATTGGTTCGCAAAAGTACCAAAAAATTGTTTTTTTTTCCTTTTTTGAAAATTGCCCTGCATTTTGCGAAAATTGAAAATGTTTCAACGTTTTTCTCTAGTTTGATGTGTACTGGAACACCCCCTGAATTTTCAAGCCAATCGGTTCGACCGTTTTTTTTCCCGAACGAACAAAGTTTCAGCAAAAATTGAAGGAACACTTTTTTGTGTCCTAAACACCAATTATTTATTTATTTTATTTTATTTATTTATTCGCCAATCCAACAGCCGAAGCCAATCAAAGGATTGCAAGAGTATAATACATATTCTATACATCGTTATAATCGTAGAAATAATCAAAAGGGCTTAAGTAAATGAATGTAGTGGCTAAATCCAACGGAGTTATTTATAGCTTTGTTCACAAATCAACTTTTTTTTTTTTTTTTTTTTTTTTTTTTTTACATAGCAGTGATCACATAATTGCCCTCATTAGAGTATTACACTTCACCATCAGTGACTCCACAGAGTCGTTGAAAACGTCACACTCCGGGAAACGCTCTATCAGTAAATTAATGTATGTTCCACCCTGACATATGGGTGAGGCAAGGGGAAGGCTACTTCCAGCCATTGGGAGATAGATCACAGCCCTCGACCTTAGTGCAACCTGCGATACTCTTAACGCAATACGACTCAGCAACAGAGGACAGTCAACCCAACTCCTCATGATGCTAATCAGGAAGAGCGTTACCGTGACTGCCCTCTGCTGCCGGAACGTTAGATATTTAAACCTGTCACATAGGTCCTGGTAATCACACCCCCTGAGTGGGTATACACCCTCCCCTTTCCACGAAAGATACTTCAGAAACCTTTTTTGGATCCTGTCTATCTTATCAGAGTACTTGATATACATTGGAGACCATACTACAGACCCATACACCAGCTTCGGTTTAACTAATGTGTTGAATAACATTCTAATGGTATCAACATTTTTGAAACATCTCGTAGATCTCATAACAAAGCCTAGGCTTCTTTTCGTTGCCACTATTAGGCTTTCAATATGCGGAGGTCCGTACATGTCTCAGGTCTCTTCAAGATTACATCATTAATTACATAATCGTGAATTATTGGCACACGCTTTCTATAGAAAGACACACATTCACACTTATTTGCATTCAACGGTAGATCATTCGTCTCACACCACGTACTGAAACGATCCAGATTGTTCTGTAAAATTGCACAATCATCCTCTGTTTCAATTACTCTAAATAATTTTGCATCATCCGCATAGAAGAGATGGTCGCAGGAGATTACCGATTCCACATCATTTAGGAATATATTAAACAAGAGAGGCCCTAACACTGATCCCTGAGGAACCCCCGATGTTGGCGTGAATGGAGAAGCCCTGAAACCATTGTACATCACAACATTGCTTCTATTCATCAGATACGACCCCAGCAGATCCAATAGCTTACCCTCCACCCCATAGGACTCTAGTCACCTGAGCAGTGTATGTATCTGAATCTTATCAAAGGCCTTCGAGAAGTCCGTGTACACCACATCAACCTGGCTGCCAGCAGCGATAGCCTCATTTATGACCTGAGTAATTATTGCGAGATTTGTGACCGTAGACCTCGCTCTGGTAAAGCCATGCTGATGAAGGGACAAATGACAGAGAAAAGTACCACTGAGTAATTCATAAATGCACCTCTCGAAGACCTTCGAGAAGTTGGACAAGATAGCGATCGGCCTATAGTTAGTCAGGACGTTCTTCTCCCCGCTCTTATGAACCGGTGTAATGCGTGCTTCCTTCCAGCAAGCTGGGTAGATTCCACTCGTTAGTGCTTGATTGAAGATAATGAAGAGTGGGTCGACGAACGCCAGACGACACTCCCTAACCATAAAAGAAGGGACAGAGTCCAGGCCACTAGTCAGTTTCGAAGATAGTCTACATAGTGCATTCTTGATCATCTGCTTGGATATCATTAATGAATCACCTAGGCGAGTCACTCGCTGCCCCCTTGAGTAATCTACTCCCTGTGCAGCCACCGATGGCACTGCATAGGTACTAGCAAAGAATGTAGCAAAAGCCTCAACAATCACGTCCGGATCCTGACTCAGAGAATCCCCTACGACCATCACCCCCGGAATACGCGTATTTTTACGAATACCATTGATATGTGCCCAGAAGGAAGATGGATTATGAATGATATTATTTTCAATTGCATTTATGTGTTGTTTATACGTCTCAGCAATGTCAATTTTTAGACGTCTTCTAAGATTTTCAAATTGTACCCTGTGAAACCTGGAGCCCGTTTGTGTTGCCTTATTGAAGTGCTTAAATTTTAGCTCAATATCACAGATTATTTGCATTGTAAACCAGACTGGGTATTTGTAATTTTTCTCTACAGTTTTTGGCACCGTAATATCAATTATTCGATAAATCTCTTCATAAAAATTACTGCAATTGGTGTCCAGATCCAGTGCTGAATCCACTGCGAAGTTAGCGTTCATGTTTTTTTGGAACAATTCATCACGATCACAAATGTTGAAGTTATACCGGTTAAGGGTGCCAGTGGTGGAAGCAAACGAGGTATCCCGAACCCCCCAACCATCAGACGCCCCCACATCGAGAATGACACATAGAGCAGGATGAAATCTAGCCGCGGGTACCACCACCCCAGCAGACTCCAATACAATGCATGGAATATTTGTATAGACAAGATCAAGGTATCTGTTTAGGTGATTGGTGACCCCATTGCATTGATCAGTACCCAGCATTGCAGACATCTCAATGAGGGTCAACGACTTCTTGTCGGGTCTAAGATTTTCAGCATTAATATTATCCATCGTAACAAGTAGCTTTGGAGCATTGAAATCCCCTATGATTAGCACAGGTTTGTCCACCAGTAACACCCTCTCACATACGTCCTCAATGAATTCATTATACCTATCTGCTGTTGTTTCCGGAGGGATATATAAAGCAATAATGACCAAGGAGAGAGACCGGAACTGTGCCAATATTCCCAGAACATCAATAGCTGGGAATTTATTTTGTAACGACGACCAATCCGTTAATGATGATTAGGGCCGAAAATGTTTTTTCTCCGTTATTTTTCCGTGATTTTTTGTGCAAAATTTGTTGAATTTCATCGAAAATTTCAATTCAATTCAATTTAATATTAATATTAATATTAATTTGTAACTTGAATTTTGAACTTCTTTGAAGAGCGACACTTTTGATTGTTTTGAAAAAAATATATGTTGTACTAGGTTATAAAACGTATTTTTTAAGCCCTTAATGAAAGTGGGATTCAAATATCTTCGATTTTTTAAGCCACTTTTTCGCATTTTTTTAATCATAAATTTGAGTTTTTTGAAATTTGTTTAATTTTTCATGAGAACTTCATTGTAAATGCGGTCAACTGATATTTTCCTACTGTGCCGAATGAGTAAATTGTCAAAATCTTCATCAATGTATTAACAAAAAATTTTTTTACTAATTTAATTTTTTTCAACTCATTTTTATGAGGCCCCTTTTCTGCATAATTACCGTTGTACAGACTAGTATTCCATGAAATATAAATAATTGAGACAATAAGAGGAAGTTAAAAAAAATATACTGACTAAAATTACTTAAAAAATGTTCAACAAAGAGCCAAACCAAAATTTTGATATTAAGATAACTATAAAATTTGGAGAAAGCGTAGCATTTTTATTAAGCGTCGCAAAATTAGTTTTTTCTAATACACTAGCGGAAACAATTAAGGGATCAAAGAAAAATGTCCTATTTTTTAGCGGTTTTTCAAACGGCCGTATCTTTTTCAAAACTGATCGGATCGGAGTTTAAAAAAAACAGTTTGAAGCTTGAAAACTCTAGTTTTGAGATCTTGGGACGGAATTTTTTTTTGGTCTGAAAATCTCAAAACTAGAGACTTCAAGCTTCAAATTGCTTTTTTTTTAACTTCCCGATAGGAAGTTATAGGGATTACCCCTAAAACCGAACTTCTTCAGAGAGGTGGGGGAGTAGTTAGCTTATATGTTTGGGAGGTTTCTAGAACGATTCCAAGGGGAGCGGGTGTATGTGTGTGTGTGTGTGTATGTGTGTGTGTTCGTCTGTATGTGGTAATTTTTTTCCAACAACGATTTCTCCCGAAATAATAATCGGATCGAGATCTTCAATATCGCGATCGATGCATTTTGCTGAGAACTAGAGCTGATTAAATTTTGGATTGATTTGATGCAGTCATCCTTTATTTATTCAACAAACAATAAAATGATATCTCCAAAAAGACAAGATGCGGAAAAAAAATCGTCATGAAAGTGGAAGATATGACAATATGGGGAGAGTGGGGCGAAATGGACCCCCAGGGTAAAATGAACCTCGCGTCAAAATGGACCCCCAGGGTAAAATGGACCTCGCTGTAAAATGGACCCCTGGGGCAAAATTGATCCTGAGGCAAAAGGGACTCCTCTTTTTTTGCATAATTATGTTTTTCGGGGATTTCTACCATCATCCTACGTAGAACCCGGTTAAATCGTGATTCAGAGGGCACGCGCAGTTCTTTGCTGTGAATATGTCGGGAAGTTAATTTTGTGACACGTTTGCAGAGTCACAAAAAAAAGTTGGAAGAAAAAACAACTTTCAATCGGAAAGTTATTAATGAAAAAACTTAGCGAACTGAAGCCACTACGCAGTCGCGAGTGAGCGTAGCGAGCGAGCTACAACAACCCACAAATTCGCGAGCGAGCGCAGCGAGTGAGCAACAACAACCTAAAAATTCGCGAGCGAGCGCAGCGAGAGAGCAACAATAACCCACAAATTCGCAAGCGAGCGCAGCGAGCGAGCAACTATAACCTGCTTGTTATTCCGACACGATCATTTTTGAGAAAGATACGGCCATTTCAGAAACTGCTGTAAATTTGGAATTTTCATTTGATCCTTTAATTGTTTCCGCCAGATTTCTGATATTTCAAGAAGAAACTACCATAAAACTTCTAAAAACGACTTGGAAAGAATAAAATAAACAAAAAAAAATTTTTTGGCACATTATATTAGAAAAAATTTCCAATTTACTCATTTGGCACGGGAGGGCAATATTAGTTGTCCATATTTAAAATGAAATTCTCATGAAAAATTGAAAAATTCTCAACAAATGCGAATTTATGTTTAAAAAAAAAGTGAAAAAGTGGCTTAAAAAATCGAAGATATTTGAATCCCACTTTCATCAAGTGCTCGAAAAATTCGTTTTATAGCCTAGTGTAATCTATATTTTTTTCAAAAAAATCAAAAGTGTCGCTCTTCAAAAAATGTCGAAATTTAAGTTAAAAATTAAGAAAAAACAGTGAAAAATAGAAAAAATTGGTTCTTATATTTTTTCTTCGAAAACTGCGTCTCAAAACAAAGAAAATAGCCACCTGTAAGGTATGGTTACGATGATTGAATCAGGAGATATAAATATTTGAAAATTACCATATTGTTGATTTTTGCCGATATTCAAAAATTCATATCTCCGAGATTTTTGAAAATCAAGGGCTCAAAATTTGGGTTTAGGCATATTTTGATAAGTATCAAAACATATAAAAAATTCAACTGAATCAAAAAATACAATTTTTAAAATCTGGTGGTTTGACATGGAATGCCCCATATATATAAAATCTCGTTTGCTCTTCGTTATGACTCCCGCTGCAGCCTGAAGTTTCGACATCGATCCCGTCTCCGTGCGCTTTTCCCTGAAAGAAGAATAATTTCCATATTTTCATCTCTTGTAATCTTCTACTCTACATTTCTCACTCTATTTTACTTAATGAATTACTCTTCCCCTCTCTTCCTCACCGAAAATTGGAAGGTCCCTCCGCAACTAGATGGACGCTTATTGTAGTTGGGCATGTTGTCAGGTATCCTCTTAATGGAATGGAACACCTCTAGGCCACACTTGGTGCATCGATAAACATAAGGGATCGAAGGAAGAACCCTTGCCAGATCATCAAAGTCCATCAACTTGATTCCAAGGGCCTCTTTCAGGCGACGGGCTTCCACTTTGAAAGACTACCCATGATGTGGGTAGATATTAACGTATTAATGAGTTCAAGAACGCATCTCACTGGTCAGTTCAGGGCAGTGCCCCTGGTGGCCTCATTTACATATTAAATGGGCTGCTAATTACCGATGGACGGAGATGCGCTGTCGGTAATTAATAAAAGAAAACTTACAGACACCTTTTGAAACTTAATTTCCTCAACATCCTCATCCTTACCAATAATTAAAAAGGAACTAAGGATATTGAGCGGGGGCTGTAATGTCCAAAAATTCATGGCAATCGGCGAATTCCTTTTCTTCCCCGATTTCATTTTCATAAAAGGGAAGAAATGTAGGAGTCATGCCACCCAGAGGCAATGACCTTCTGTCATGGCACTCGTGAGGTGGCGTGATATTTCCTCTTACCAAGTGTAATGTCCGAAAATGTCAGCGGATTCCTTTTCTTCCTCCGACTTTATTCTGCGACCGACCGGTATTGCAACAGGCAACGAATCATTGCACTGTGTGCAAAATTGAGGCACGAGGAAGAAATCTGGAGGTCATGCCACCCAGAGGCCTTCTGTCATTGCAGTTTGAGGTGGCGTGATATCTCCCATCACTGAAGGAACCGAATTTTCTTCAGAGAGAAACCTAAAATAAGAAATCAGACTTGAATGAGCGGTGATAAAGGAGATATCCGAAATTTCTTCTTCACGCCTCTGTGCTTCATTACAACGAACCGGTCGCAATTGTTAGAATATTCCGGAAACAATTGTTACTCATTTAGGGACATTGTTATGGTGGAGAAATTATTGAATAAAGGTGAATGATTTTAGTGTATGTAACAGTGGGAAAAATAAATAAGTTACTGGGATTATTGTGGTGATTCTACGTTTAGAAAGGACCAAACACGGAGGAAAGTATCGTGATATCACTGAATTACGGAACTCATATACAAATAATTCAAATATAACTTAAGAGAATCTGAAAACCTATCAAATTAAAAGAAAACTATTTTGAAAAGTTCATAATAGACAAAAGAACTACAAATTTGAAGTAAAATTAGACTCAACTGAAATTCAAGTGATTCAGAAACTAAATATATGAGGCATTCCACGCTATTTCACTCGTTTTTTGGGTTTGATTTTTGGATTTTTCTCATTTTTTAATATGTTGTGGAAATGCTCAAGATAAGTCATTTCCCACAAAAAAAAACCAGAAAAAAATTTTTTGAAAATTTTACGACCCTTTCCATTTTTGGAAAAACGCTGCTTGTTTGGGAAAAACTCATATTTTCTTTAGCTTCAAATGCCCATATCTCATTAAATATTAATTATATGAAAAAAGTGAAAGAGAACGTTTATGTGGGGAAAGATCATAGAATTGCATTCACATTTTTTCCAATGATCGAAACGCGATTTTTCTATTTTTTATTAACTATTTAAATAAACAAATTGACTGAAATTATCGAATACATGCTTTTAAAAATCTGAAAAAAATGTATGTGCATGATTGATTTATTTCTGATTTTTCTATAGATTTTTGCGATACACTCTCCAACCGTTCGTAAGAAATTGATTTTTTTATGTTTTTTGGGGATCCGAGGCCACTGTCCAAGAACCGTGCGCATGCGCACAACGTTAGAGTGGTAGGGAGCACTCAGCTTACGCGCCAGTCGACCACGTGACTGGCCACTGAAACGTTGTGCGCATGCGCACGGTCCTCCGGCACCGGCCTCGGATAGCGCAAAAACATGAAAAAATCAATTTCTCGCGAACGGTTGGAGAGTGTATCGCGAAAATTTATAGAAAAATCAGAAAAAAATCAATCATGCACATATATTTTTTTCAGATTTTTAAAAGCATGTATTCGATAATTTCAGTCAATTTGTTTATTTAAATAGTTAATTAAAAATAGAAAAATCGTGTTTCGATAATTGGAAGAAATGTGAATGCAATCCTATGATCATTCCCCACATAAACGTTCTCTTTCAATTTTTTCATATAATTAATATTTAATGAGATATGAGCATTTGAAGCTAGAGAAAATATGAGTTTTTCCCAAAAAACAGCGATTTTCCAAAAATGAAAAGGGTCGTAAAATTTTCAAAAAATTTTTTTTTTATTTTTTGTTGTGGGAAATGACTTGTCTTGAGCATTTCCACAACATATCAAAAAATGAAGAAAATCAAAAAATCAAACCCAAAAAACGAGTGAAGTAGCGTGGAATGCCTCATATATATTGTAACGCCATATTTGCGTTACAATCTGCATTGTTTTTTGAGACCGGTATCGCGTTGGAAATTAGTTTTATTCTCCACCAGAACGGAGAGTTCGAGAAACGATATTTATGTCTTTTATTTACTGATTTAATTGACTTCTTTCCCGCCTTGAATATTCCCGCTCTTGCCGGAGTTTTTCTTCACGCCAGAAGGAAGCGCCTGTGGACGAACGAGCATCACAGAGAGCTGTTCAAGGAAGTTATAGACGCAGAAAATGGAAACCGATGGGAGAAGTTTTCCGTTGGATTCTCTATTCTGATTGGCGGAAGATTGAGGAAATCAAGGACGTCTGGAAAATCATAATTAATTCGATAATAATTGATTATGATAAATATTAATTAAGAGATCATCATGGAAAATTTGAACGGAATTTTTGACGTAAAATTATAAGATTTATTCTTTTATCATTTATTTAATTACCGGAATAAAAGCAAAACAATACCGGCGATAAAAGAAATCTTAAACGTCATTGGATAATTAATTATGGGAAGAGCCACCTGTGGTCTACTTTTCGACGCACACCGGCGTCTTCCCTCACTTTCCGTTTTGGTGGCATATTGTACAGACGTGATTTGCGCTGTAAATAATTTCGATTAATTACCGTTGCAATAATGGCAATACTTATCGTTGCAATTATTATTTTTTGAGAAATTAAAATTACCGAGGATAATTGGAGATTTTCTTGCATGATTACCGGGGAAGCTGCAGGATTGAAGAAAGGATTTGGTTTCGAGGTTAATCAACAACACTCCGGTAAGCGTGCTATTATTCTCGGCATAGTTTTTGGACATGTTTTTTGTTAGCGTCGTTACGACGCCGGTAACCGCCATTCTTGGATTTTCCGTGGCGTGATAGTTTTTGAAGTGAAACTTCTTTTGGGAGGGTACCAACTTTTTTCTCGCGTCACGAAACAAGTGTAAGGCTTTGAGGGGAACGTGGTAGTAGAGTGGTGGGGGGAAGGTTAAGTGTTTGCTGCTGCCGTCGAGTCGCTCTCCGGGTGGTGGGGGAAGCCTGTGTTTTTTTTTTATTTTTTCTTTTCAATACACAGAGAGAAAAATATGGGAATTTATCTAAATGATTTTTTAAAAAATTACGGAAAATTGTCATTCAAAGGAGGAGTTGTCATGAAACACGACCGAAAAATATCCATGCTCCACCTCATAATTTTTGCTTTTGATTTCTTGAAAAATTGCCATTTTACACTCGGCTTTGGATTGAAATATCTCGAAAACTATACAAAAGTTATCGAGACATGCTGTGAATGGAATTTAGAGAGACGATTAACGAATAAAATAAGCAAACCTCCGTTTTTTTACGACTCGTAGTTATTAAGATATCGATTTTTGAATGAAAAATTCAGAAAGGACGTCCAAGCGCTCATTTATTTGCCATCGGGCCTCATCCATTGTTTCTGAAATATTCATTCAGAAAATGATATCTCGGAAACTACTGGTCGTAGAAAAATAGCGTTCTGCTTATTTTGTTCGTCAATCTTCCCTCTAAATTTCATTCACAGCATGTCTCGATAAATTTTGCATAGTTTTCGAGATATTTTAATCCAAAGCCAAGTTTAAAATGACCAATGGCTCATGTATAAGAAGTTTCACTTCTGTCGCGTGGGTTCCACGCACCCTCTTTTTTTCGTATTATTCGCGAAATTAAATAAACGCAAATGGTTTAATGTTTCTCGTTTCTCGCTAATTATTTTTTTTATTTTAGGAAAATTACTGTCGGGAAAATTAATTGATAAATTGTGATTTAAATAATTTTTTTTAATTAAAATTGGTCGTTATTTAATTTAATTTTCAGCGATAATTTTTGGTTGATAATTTTGATTATTTTTGTTATTTTTTCTTGTTCGATAACGGCGATTGTTTCGTCTATTTTATTTTTTTATTATTATGATTTTTTTATTATTTCGAGTTATCGCTGGGAATTATAAAGGTGCATTTTAAAGGACGCCAATCGTCTATGCGACTATCAAGTCTTAAGGTACTTGTCGCGAGAATCAGAATTAATTCAAATTTTGACTTTTAATTTTCTTGACTAATTTTTTTTTAACGACAATTTAAATTGTGTTGTTAATTACTGTTTTGTTGTGTTAGTGAAAATTTGTCGGGACTTTTGAATTAGTTCTGATGATTAATTTTTTTTGTTATGATAAATAAAATTATGTAGAGTCCTGAAGGATTGATTCGTATTATTTTTCCGATAGTAAAAACCTTTATAATATTGTTTAACGAAAATTAAATTCAGTAACTAAATATTTATTTTTTTATTATTATTGTAACATTTTACTTTTATTTTTTTTTAAAAGAGCCTAGTAAAACAAACGATATCGCTCTGAATTAAAATAATAAAACAAAATTGAATTATATTTATTTAGAAATCTGTATTCCTTTTCAATACATTACAGGTGAGGAGGAGAACCCAGCCGCCTCCGCGGTCATTAGGATTATGAAATCCTTTTGTTACTGACTAGTCGGATAATCACCTGGGAATTAAATTTTGATATTTCTTTGTTTGTTTGGATTTTTGGACGACAGGTCGTCCTGGCGCCCAACAATTAATCCTTGTTTGAATTTATTGATTTTATTTGGATATTTGGATTTCTTTGAGTTTCACGTAATTCTTTAATTACCGTGGATTAAAAATACGTGAAAATTGTGACGTGACATTTTCCTCCTCATCGGAAAAATGCCGACACCTTCGTCCCTTCCCTACCCCCTTCGAACCTAAAACTAAAACTCCCCCGAAGGGGCTAAAATGGGCGCCAGTTGGTCTAATTTGGCGGGACCAACACCGCAATTTACTCCAGCCAACCATTAAAATACCTTAACCTAAATAACCCGTAAACGTAACCAAATCCCAAAACATAACGCGAAAACCTAAAACCTAAACTGAAGAGGGTGGAAGGGTACGGAACAGCCTCTCGGCAGCTCAGCACTCGGTTATGGAGAGAGGGGTGGATTCGGCGGAAGATGGGATGAAACGGAAAATAACGCACACGGAATACCAAAATTAACGACAATAACTCCTCTATATTAACTAAAAGAATGAATTACAGGATTTAATACGGTCACTAAAATAATCTGATGAAAAGGGTCAATAACGCAGGGTGGATGGTCCAAGGGCCTAACGTCCAACGATCCTACAGCCACCCATCCGAAAGGTCCTCCATCCGATGGTTAGGAGACCGCCCGGTCTGAGCAGCGTTGACGAAGTCCGTAGGGGATGAAACTCTGGAGGCGCGTCCACCGGATCCTGTTACGAGCACAACTGCTCGAGGTGGAGCTCTGAAGACGTGAACAGGAGGGTGGATTCACCCTCCTGCGTGGCGTCTCTGCCACGAGAAGGCAAGCCTGGTGGCTCGAGGAACAACGAGCCTTCCTCCACTTTGCAAGGGCGCCCAACGGCCCTCGAAGTGGCGTGGCTGATGAAACAAGCGGGAACACTCGAGGAAGTGGAGGCACACCATCATAGCCTCAACGATGCCGAAGAAGCCCTCCACCTTAGGCGATGAGGCGGGTGCTGCAAGCGGAGGCGCTCGAGGGCGGAATTCGCCCTATCATCCCTTAACGAGGGCGCATGATGGCCCTCGAATTGGCAGCGTGCCCCTGGAAGTGGCGAGTGAAGGCACTCGATAGGGGTGGTTGTCCACCACCTTGTAGCAAGGGCGCCAACGGCCCTCGAGAGTTGACTCCACCCTGGAGTTGCGAAGCGAACAGGGTGGGCTCCAAGGGACGCTCCCAGGTGGAGTGGCGTCAGGACACCTCTCCCGTAACCCCAAACTAACTCACCCTCCAATGAAAGGGATGGTCGTGGAGAGGGTGCAGCCATATCCCCTGGACAGGGTAGTCCAGAAGGGATAAGAATCCCATCGCTGAAAAGGCACGTGAAAAAAAACCACGAGAACATGGGAAATAGCGAGAGAAAAAGAGCGAGTGGAAAAACGAGGACTCGAGGGCAAAGAAAAGGAGAAAACACTCACTTGTGGGGTTGTAACCTCCCTGCCTCAACTCCGAGGGTTGTCCTGGTGGTCCTGTGGGGTGGCTGACAAACGGAAAAATTCCCACTGAAATCCTTCACTGCACTCTAACTCTTCGTCTCCACCCACGATTATTGCGGCACGTGTTTTCTGGGAGCGCGGGGTACAGGTTGTTGCCTGTGTAAGGCGTAAGACGCAACTGGTTTCACGCTGCTGTGTGTGAGAACATGGCGGCGTGTCTCGGGATGCGTGCGCATCCCCCCGTTGCGTGCGCACTCTCTGCGTTGCGCACGCACTTTCCCTTCGGCGCGCGCACTTCGGGGGTTGTCGTGTGCCCCGAAGGATTACGAATCCTGCCCGCCGATATTTGAATGGGAGGAAGAATTGAATTCTTTCCCCATTCAAATAAAATTGGGATTTCTGCCGACGGAATTCTTAGATTCCGTCGCAAAATATATAGATACATATGGGGCATTCCATGCCAACTCATCCTACCAATTGCCTTTGCATCTCCGATTTGGCTGAAACTTGGGCATCTTTTTGTGTACTTCGAAAGAGGTTTCTGTGATTTTTTTCAATTTTTTTTATCCAGCCACTTCGCAGATATGAATTTTTTAAAATTTCAGGTTTTTTTTTTTCAAATAGCCGTAACTTTATGACAAATTGTCCAAAATGGGTCTTTTTTTTTTTGAAAATTCGTGTTTTTTGATGAATTTTCTGAAAATTTCATGCAAAAAATTATTCATGATCATTCTGATCAGTTTTTATTTATTTCAAAGTTAAAACATGAATTTTAAAACTGTTTGTATCCTTCGATTTTTTTAAAAAAATTCTCATAAATACTACTTCTAAAAACACAAATTTTAAGCCTAGTCCGGTAATGGGATAATGATGGGATATAATTTTTTTTTAATTTTAAAGTAATAAATTCCTTTTTTTTGTGTTTTTTCTACTGTTAATGTATTATCGACGTATTTTCCGATGAAAGGTGGGAAAAGCTCATACATGGAAATAATTGACAATTAAAGTAAAAATTCAAATTTTCGGGGTAAATTGTATCAATAACCTGAGAATTTTTTTTTTCACGGTTGAATATTTTACAAGAATATGTTGTGATTGAACATGAAATCAATTTCATTGTGAGAATTCCATCTGTTTTTGGTACAACGCAATGATACTTTTGTGTACCTGTGATCGTTTTAGCTCAAGAATAACGTACATTCAAACTTTCTGCTGTTCTTTCATATTTGGCAGTACTTGAATATCATATTTCAATTTTTGGCAAGTTATTTGGCTGCATGGCCCATTCATACAACTCTCGGGCGTTTGAAATTTGTTTATCAAATGGCAACTGAAGACTAGCTCTGGCTGTAGCTCTTTTTAATATACCTCCTACACCATCACAAGGTCCTTTTCCATGGTAGCTTGCGGAAAAATGCCATTCAGCGGATATTCCAAAATCTTCATGGTGATAATATAAATTAACAGAATTTTGGAAGTTCTTGAACCGTTGCGGAGCTCCATCAGAAAAGTAGTAGATCTTTACAGCAGTATCAGACAAAGATTTCATCAAATCAGTAACAGTTTTCAAAAAAACGTGAATTGCAGTAGAATGCGTGCAACACTCAGATATAATCGCTAAACTTTTGTGCAATAATTCGCCATTTTTTTTATAATAAATAACCACAGTAAATATGGTCGCCTGATCATTGTTCCAGTGGAATCCTAGTACTGCATTTTGGATAACGAACTTGTAGTTCTCAGCAAAATCATAAACAACAAGAAATTCATCGGGTCCAAGAGACTATTTAAGAGATTTCATGAATCTTGCTTGTGATTTTGCAATAAAAGCATGAGGCAAAAATTCTTCAATTTTATTGCAGGATTCGCTGATAAACTCTGATGAGATTGCCGTTAAAGTTTCAAGGGCTGTCCACGGTTTCGAAATCCAATATTGATATGTCAGTTCATCAATATCATTTGTTTCAAAAATCTCATTCAAAAAATTTTCAGGTTATTAATACAATTTACCTCAAAAATGTGAATTCTAACTTTAAGTGTCAATTATTTCCATGTATGAGGTTTTTCCACATTTCATCTGAAAATACGTCGATAATACATTAACAGTAAAAACAACACAAAAAAAAGGAATTTATTACTTTAAAATTCAAAAAAAATTATATCCCATCATTATCCCATTACCGGACAAGGCTTAAAATTTGTGTTTTTAGGAGTAGTATTCATGAGAATTTTTTAAAAAAAATCGAAGGATACAAACAGTTTTAAATTTCATGTTTTAACTTTGAAATGAATAAAAACCGATCAGAATGATCAAGAATAATTTTTTCCATGAAATTTTCAGAAAATTCATCAAAAAACACGAATTTTCAAAAAAAAAAAGACCCATTTTGGACAATTTGTCATAAAGTTACGGCTATTTGAAAAAAAAAACCCCGAAATTTTAAAAAATTCATATCTCCGAAGTGGCTTGATAAAAAAAATCAAAAAAAATCACAGAAACCTCTTTCGAAGGATACAAAAAGATGCCCAAGTTTCAGCCAAATCGGAGATGCAAAGGCAATTGGTAGGATGAGTTGGCATGGAATGCCCCATATATATGTATGTAAAAATTCATTCATCAATAATAAAAGAAAAATTGTGAAATATATTTAATTGAAATTTTTTTTTGGAACTAGAGACAATAAAATTAGATAAAGATAGAAATCGAAAACCTGAGAGTGTAAACTGCGTAAATTCCTAGAAAAAAGAAAATAATAGCGATCATTGCACTTATACTAGTTGAATTTCATTTTGCTTGTGTTTCGGAACTACAACCGTTTAAAAAGAAACAATATTGGATAAGACAGAAATAAGACCTTGTGTGTGAAAGAGTGCAATATTTTGTTTTGTTGGATTACCATTTGATTACTAATAAAGGGAATAAACTACAAAGGTTCCAGTACTGTGAGTCAAGTGTTTTTCATTTCATTCCAAACCCAGAAAATCATTCCAAGGCTATCCCACACGTATGATTATTGTCTGTACACTGGATATATATCTGGGAAGGAGCTTTACATGATTTTATATGTCGATGACTGATTGATTTGTGGAACTCATGGAGAAGCGATTGAAGAGATGAAATCGATGCTAAGTGATCGTTTCCGTATGAGAGATCTTGGTCGAATGAAACAGTATTTGGAAATTGAAATAGATTATAAGCCAGAAAAGAAATAGATGTTTTTGTTAAAAATCTAGCGCGATTTTCATGACGCTCACTCAAGTTACTTATGAGTGACCGTGAAGATTTTCGATGAAGTTCAATTAAAGTGGACTGTATTTGATGTTAATGGATGATTGATGAATTTCAGGATAGTTTGAGGAATTTCAGGATAATTGGCGATGGTTTAACACAATGATAACTCGCGAACTTTATCAAAAATATACTTTAATTTGACTAGATTGCACTCGATACATGGATAAATTTCACTGATACTATTCTGATAATTCACTCGATAATTGTCTCTTTAATGTTCTTGATAATTGTCTTTAATTCGCTGGTCTTTGATGATTTAAATAATGATATTAATTAATAATCTGAAGGATTATTGATGATGCGCGTACGAATTATAAGAAGATAATTCGTCTAGCGTTAATTAAATGATAATTGTCCGATAACTTCGATAGTTTAACAATGATAATTAACACTGGTTCTATTCGATAGTTGATAACGTTCATTACTATTCGATGATCGCATTTCCCTGCCGGGTTGTAAGGCCGGTCTTACATCGAAATGCTAGATAATGTCTTTAGTTAAAGTTGAATGTCTCTTTGATATGTAATAACCGACTGAAAACCCTTCACATTACACTATTCGCGTCTATCGACTATAGCGTCGGTTTATTACACCCGAAAAGTCTCTAACGATTAAGATAGATAATTTTCTTGATAATGCACGGACTCACGAAGAATCTAGCTATTGATGATGCACGTATTCACTAAGAATGTAGCTATGGATGAGTGACTGATCACGCGAAAACACGTCTGTACGGTCCCGCGGCTCGATGAATAAGATCGTCTCTTGCCGAGACAATTGGCCCCATCGGTGTCGATGACGCCTTGGGTGATGTTTGGGCATCAATTGAACTAATTGATGACCCCTGCTCCGCGGGTAACCCTGGCTCAGTCGATAAACTAGCCAGGATTTTTACAGTTTTTGAGTCAACAAAAGTACATTGGAAGCCTTGCAGAAAAATATAACATTATTAACTCTAAGAACTTTAACACACCAATGGAAATCAATTCGAAATTAGAGTCAGCTTCTGAAATTGACAGTACATTGAAATACAGGAATTTGATTGGAGCCTTGCTTTACATTGCGAGTGGAACACGTCCCGATGCATCCTCTTCTGTGAATTATCTGAGTCAATTTCGAAATTGCTATAACAATACCCATTACAAGTATGCACTACGTGATTTGAAATATCTGTACTGTACTCGTTTCATGAAATTGAGCTACAATTCAAGTTATCAAGAATTGATCAATGTATATGTTGACGCAGACTGAGCTGCAGACACAACAAATAGAAAGTCGACAACTGGAATAATCATTCGTGTTTTCGGAAATATAATATTGTGGAAATCACAGAAACAGAAAATCGTATCCAACGCCTCAACGCATGCTGAGTTTTATGCACTGCGGATTGTGTGGAAGAAGTTTTACCAATTAAAGGAATCCTGGGTGATTTTGACATTGTTGTGACTGATCCTGTAAAGATTTACGAAGATAATACTGGTGCTATTGCATTGTCTAAAAATGGGAAATTTTCTAAAAACTCTAAGCATATAGATTAAAGTTATCATTTTGTTCATGATTATCTAAAGAAAGCTTTAATCAACGTTGAAGAAGTAAGTAGTGAAAAACAGATTGCTGACATTTTGACAAACTCGCTAGGTAAAGTAAAGTTTCAAGAGCTGAGAACATTGTTGAGAATTCATGATAATTCAAATTCTGTTAATTAAGTAAAAAGAAAAAAAAAGGACAAATCGAACAGTATGTGATAAGTCTAACGAAAAATTCATTTATAAAGATAAAAATCAAGGAAGAGTGTTGAGAAAGTGATTTTTATATGCTAACTTTGGCACAACTGTTATGTAGTGAGAGAGTGTTCTGGAAGCGTTTATATTGTTGTTTGTAAGAGAGGACGGTATAATAGAGAAGTCTTGATTGAATACGGTTAATTATTTATTACGCGTGTTTATTAATTGATGTTTGACATAAGAATAAACCTTTTTCCCAACAATTCTCGTCATCATTGTTATGACTTACATGGAATTATATCATATTAATTTCGAGAAAACAGTAGGATATACCCGCCTGTGCCATAACATCATCAGTAGCAGCAGCAAATGGATGATGATTCATTGGAACTGGTTACGTGAAACTTTCCTCTACGTCAGAAAAATGCCGACACTTTCGTCCCTTCCCCACCCTCTTTAAACCTGGAACTAAACCTTCCCCGCAGGGGCTAAAATTGGGCCCCAGTTGGTCTGATTCGGCGGGAACAATACCGCAAATACTCCAGCCAACAAATTAAAATCTCTTAACCTAAATATCTCCTAAACGGAACCGGAAACCTGAAACGTAACGATAACCTAAGACCTAAACTAAAGAGGGTGGAAGGGTACGGAACAGCCTCTCGGCAGCTCAGAACTCGGTGGTGGAGAGAGGGGTGGATTCGGAGGTGAAGATGGGATTTAGGGTGAACTCAAAATTAAACACAAGTATTGTCCTTACGTGTTCCACGATTGAACGTCCAAAAGATATATAAACATAAGAAAAATCAATAAGAATGATAATAATAAAATCACAGAAATAGTACTGGGGAGGGCACATGTCCATTAATCCACGTCCTTGATCCTCCATGAGCTTGGGGTGGTCTCCTGACCACTGTATTTGAGGGCACCCCACTCTAGGGGTGGTTGCGTCAGCGGACTCTCCAATAAAGCCCTTCCTTCATCGGGAACGACCCCAACTCTTACGAGATCGCGGACGAGTCCCGCATTTGATTTGGGGGTGGGTTCTGGCAAGAGATACCGGCAAGGCTCTCGGCCAAAGCAACTCCGCCCCAATCACCGAAGAAATCAATCCGATTTCCCGATGGTGACTTAGGGGTGGTTTTGGGCAAAAGATACTCAAGGACCTCTTAGTTGTCAACCTTTCCCCTAAAACTCCGCGGAAAATCCAACGGATTCTCCGAATAAGGTTGGGGCAGCTTTTGGGCAAAAGATACCCAAATGTTCCTTATCCGAGGTGATTCCTCCCCAAATCACTCGAGAAGTCAAGGGGATTTCCCGATTTGCGATTTGAGGGTGCTTTTGGGCGAAAGATACCCAGACGCCACTTGAAAATTAGTCTCTATCCCCAAATCCCGCGAAAAATACAACGGATTCTCCGAAAGGCGTGTGAGGAATTAGAATATTTACTTCGTTCTCCCTGTTGCCTTACACACGATACCCTAAATTTAAGCAAATATCCTAACTTTCACCTTCGGCCCCCTTGACACCTCATCCCCTTCCTCCAGCGTGGCTGTAAGACCCGATACGGCTCAGAATACCGTCCCCCAACCCGCCTCGAGAGTAGCTCAAAAGGAAAAATAGATATGGGCGCCAGATAGATTTTGATACTGCTGGACCTATCCAACCAGACCAACGGTAAAAGTGACGGTAACGGTAACGGTAAACTCTCGAGGGGATTGTGGAAACGCCAGAGAAAAGGGTGTCGGAAAAGGGGGTTGCGGCTTGTGCTAGGCTAGATCAGTTTCGTGGAGAGAGGGCGTAGGTCTAGGGCACACTCAGAAGTCACCCAAAATGAGACAAAACACCATAAAACTATACAAAGAGATCCGAACCATAGGACGAGAGTTTGGGTTTAGGAATCGAGAAATAAAGAGTTCGAGTCATAAATGTCCTTACGTGTTTCGCTATTGCATCCAGAAACAGAAAATCGTACAAAAGTTCAGTTATACAGTAAATATTTCAGTCATACCAGTAGCCAATGCCACTCGGAAAAATTGCGAGAGGCGCCTTTTCTTAAGAAACGTCCAAGAGATCGACTCAAAAATCCTTCAACGACATTAGACGGATCGAATTAATCGATAACTCCCCTAGAGGGTCGGGCGAATCGAGAAAGTACTTAGCATCTTAAATCGAGCGAGAGAGAGAGAGAATAATCGTACAAAACGAGAGAATTGCTTAATTTCATCAATTTGGACCTAAAATCGCCAGTAATGCAAAATATACTCAAAGGCACCAAATTGCCCCAAAATCCGATAAAGATAATTTTTAGATAATTATCTATCAGTTAGATTGGGGCGGAATTCCCGAAAAGATACTCGCCAATGTTAATTAATGATTATTTTTAATTAATTCCATCAATTAACTCGTGCGCCATTGCGAGAGGCTCATACGCCCTTACGTTCCCATGAACTGGCGGAGAAGATAACCGGCGGCACGATTAATCCCATCATTATTTCGAATTAGGCGGCATTTCCTTCAAAAATGGAGTGAGGGAACCGGAAATGCCCAACAATACCCTAATTCATTGATAGGTATAGGGAATTATTTATTGCACCTCCATTAATGCAAAAATCCCAAAAGATAACCCAAACTCCAAAAGTCTATCGAAAGAGTTCATAATAAAAGGTATTTTCCCTCTACATTAATTGTGAGGGAGTGTTTCAAGGCCGATGCTCTTGAAAGCGCGCCTAAATCTCTCCCTAGTCGGTTACTAGGGAATTTCCCCTAGCCTAGGGAGTCGCTGAGTCGCTGGTTGTGAGCGTAACCCAACTGCCTTCGCACCGACTTGGGTGTGAAGGAAAAAGGAAGAGAAAACGGCACAGAACGGAAAAGAGACATCGATGCCTGTAAAGAAAGGCAATCGAAAAGTCCAAGAAAGCCGGCTGGAATTATTTCTCCGAATCGAGAGGAGAAATAACTCAACAGCGTATTTACATGAATGCCCGCTTTATTTCAGGTAGAAATACTATTCGGCAACCTGTATGAGTGCGAGAGAGACAGCAATAGCTGCGAATTCGAAAGAATTCAAGCAGCTATGCGTGTGAGAGAGAGAAAAAAAAGATAGAAAGGTATGAGTGTGAGAGAGCCAGCAATAGCTGCGAAAGTAATACTTTCTAACAGCTATGCGTGCGAGTGAGATAGCCGTATGTGAGTGAGTGTGTGCGAGAGAGAAAGAGATAGCCGGCTCTACCCAAGCGTTGGGGAGCACGTGCTTCGCGGCATTGCATCAACTCATTGATGCAGGGTTTTAACCGCTTAAAATGCCCCCAAAATCCTGAAAGAAAAGTCCTAAAACATGTTTAATTTATTCGTTTTCCCCATTATCTCCTCACTGGCCTTTAATTAATTAAAGAAAACCGGCCAGGAGAGATAAAGAGAGCCGGGGAAAACTTTAATAAAATTCGAGGCGCCACGAGGTGCGTGGCGTCATTTCTCCTCGCCTTATCCTTGTCCTTGCAAAATCCTTACAAGTCCTGAAAATCGCGAAAATTACGGGAAAAACATTCGCGAAAGTCCTTTAAATATTTTTCTCAGTGGCCTCATTAAATTTTGAGGGAACCAGCCACGAGAAAATAGGGAAAACGATGAAGATAAAAGGGACGCTACGACCACGTGTAGCGTCTCATCGGAAATTTTCACTCGCGGCGGTTTAACGTTATAATTATTAACACTTCGCGAAAATAAATTAAGAGAAAGGACTCACCATTATTCCCACGGGGTTTAGGCACTTTTTAGGGAATATTTGGGGTTTTTGGGGAGACTTTTTCTCGCGAACACACGAATAATCTAAGAACGAATCACGAGAGATGTTTACGGTCTCACCACTCTACTCGAACTAACTCTTCGAGGAGAGGGGAGTAGTTGAGTTGAGTGGAGCGGTGGGGCCAGCTGCGTTGTGCTGCGCCCTCGCGCCACTCAGAGGTACTAATGCCACACTCATGCGCATTGATTTGAGTGGGAGAATTCAAATGCTCTTGAATTCTCCCATTTTTATCTTGTATTATTTTATTTAACGGAATGGCGGAATTTTTAACGGGATAATTTTGGTGATCGGTAGAGGATGAATAGAGGGTGGTTTTGAGGGTTTTCTCGGAAGCTATGGTGGCTTTACAGGAGAATAAAAATTTATTATTGGGTGGGGAAATTGTTGGGAAAAATGGGTTTTGGGAGGTACTTTTTGGCTTATTATTTTGAGCCTGTTTGGGGAGATGGTTTTCCCTGTCTTATGGGGAATAGCCGCCATCAGAGGGGCACGTCTCCTGGGGAATGAGCAGACTCACCTCGGCGATAACGTAAACCCAATTTTGGCAATTCTTTTGGCAGGATGGGTTATTCCCTGCCTCCAGACCTTCCATCCGAGGGCCTGATCATTCCCACACACCTGGAGCGCGACTCCTTTCAAGTCGTCCTCTGCACTCACCCCTGAGGACGGCCAAGAGGGTGGTCCGGAAGCTCCTAGGAAACACGTTATTTTGGTCAATTAACCATGGTGCTTCCGGGCCCTCTCTTCCCCCACAAGACAGCCAAAGGTACTACCCTGCGGGAAACTATATAAAAAAGATGAAGTGGCGGTACTATTGCTCTTTTATTGCGGGAATGACGTATTTTCGGGGCTGTATTCGACTGAATCCTTAAGGGGTCGTTATAATCCCCGTTTGAGAGAACCGTAAGTCAGTTTTCCCTCTTAACTTGGAGGTTTCTATTCTCAATAGTTTCAAGATAGCCCTAGTCAGTTTTCCCTCATGACTTGGAGGATTTTTAGATAGCCTTAGTCAGTTTACCCTCGTGACCTGGAGATTTCTAAGATAACCGTGAGTCAGTTTAACCTCATGACCGGGAGGTTTTTCGAGATAACCGTTTAATTACTTTACCGGAATCCCGCGAAATTCTCTCTCTCTACTCACGAGTTTGTCTCAGTTACAATACAGGTGGCGGGGAAAAAAACCACGTCACAGTCCTCCCTCCTTGTCGGACCAGGTCCTCGCGTAGCGTTGCTTGGCTTGGCTGAATCTCTGGGCTCTCGCTTCCTCGATGCTGGACTCCTGTGCCTCTCCCTTGGGTTGGTGATGCCTTTGGGCGATTTTCCTCTAGACTTTCCTGAAACAGAGTACTTTCTCCCGCCCAATTGACTGTTTGGGGCCCCAATGAAGGAAATAAGGGATGGGGGAGTGAATGGGCGAAGTAATACACCCTCGAATGTACAAAAGATATTTATTCTATGGGAGGGGTGAGATACAGGTGAGGTAACCCTCACCACTTCCATTGAACACTTGTATGCTCCCTTGAGCACTATATAAGGCACAGCCTGTTCAGGTATCCGGGGACTCTAGGCTATTCTATGCCGAGCCCCTATGAAAACGTGACTAATCAAAAGTGAATGTATAATAATCAAAAAGAAAAAGGTCATATCTATAACAAAAGTCTTGTTTTCCTGGCGGACTTACGCTCAGGTTTGTTCGAAAAAACTTTAAACAAAACGAAAAAAACGAAGAAGAGAAAAGAAAAATATGTTTGAGTGTCGGTGACTCTGTTTGGCCTTGCCCTTAATACTGAATAACAAAACGATTTCTCGGCTCTTATGAGAGCATTTGTGTGAGGTAGCCGGGGCGCAGTCTCATACCCGCTGCCCCTGTGTAATTGGAAAAAATGAGAAGGAAAAGAAAACAAAAAAAAATTTTTCTGAAACCAAAAGAAAAAGAAAGGTAGAGGAGTAGAAAGAGAACCGAGGAAGTGCATAGGGAACCGGGGCTGGCATTTACCTATGCGCCCCTCCTCTTCTATCGTCGTCCGTGCTGTTACCACCTTGGTTGATACGGCTCGTATCCTGGTGGTGGTGGCGGTCCAGGCCTAGCGGCGTAGTACGTGGTGGCATCCCGCTGAGCCTGACTCTGCTGCGGTGCAGGTGGCGGCGGTGGAGTTGGCTCGTACCTTGGAAGTTGATACGAGGCCTGCGGGTACTGCGCTGGCCGTTGAGGCGTGAGTCCGTACTCGGGGTACTCGTATCGTGGCACCTCGTATGCCCTCGGGTCGTACAACGGCCAGTCATATGTCGGACGACTGGGTCCCGCCACGGCCTCTTCGTACGGCCTTTGGGTTGCGGGGCCCTCGGGATACTCTGGGTACCTACACTCTGCCGAAGCACGGCGATATTCCCTCTGCGCTGCTCGTAGTGGCCTCTCGCCTGGTGCTTGTTGGCGTGGACCCGGTGTTCTGGGGCGGGGCCTGGGTGCCTCGCTGGGAATTGGGTCGACGTCATCCCACGACTCTTGTGCTTCTAATTGACCTGAGGTTGCGGTATGTGGGGCTCGGGCTGGGCCGGTGGTGTCATTACGTTTGCTGCCCTTTCCGCGCTTTCCCCTTTTCCGTCTCGGTCTTATCTCCTCGTTGCGGGGGACGTTCCTCCCGAGCCTCCTAACAAACGGCCCACTCGCACGGTATTCCTCAGAGCATTTTGGACAAGAAGCTTTTGTTGTCCCATGAATTCCGCAGCCGAAGCAGAAGGGTTCCCCTCTGGGCGTGGGACAGGCATTGTACCGGTGTCCCGCATGACCACAGTCAAAGCAGACTGCGACGTTGATGGCGGGGCTGCCTCCTTCGCACCGTGGACAGGGCTGACGGACGTCGAAATGGAGTCCACATCCCACACAGAAAGGCTCACCTGTCGGGTTCGGGCACTGTGGGTGACGGTGTCCGACATGTCGGCAGTCCAAACAGGTGGCATCTGTGGTTGCTCGTGGCCGTCTTGGGGTCACATAGTCCCACTGGGGCTCCTGGCGGGCTCTCTCCAATGGGGGAGGTGGTAGTGGAGCTCTGACTTCCTCCACCCATTCGTCGTCGGTGGGTCTCGGGACTTCTACCGGGTTCACAACTTCCTCTGCTCCTGCGGGTGCTTCTCTGGCACTTGGCGGAACCGGGGGTCTCTCTGGGGACTCTTCTGTCAGATCTACCAGTGCTGGCGGTGGCCTCTGAACGGGAGTGGGCCTCGGAGCCCGCGTGACTGGCCTTGAAGGCCGCTGGGGTCGGGCTGGCATCGGTGCAACCGTTGCGATGGGGGCTACCTCGGGAAACTCGTAATCACTCGCCTCTGCGGTGACTTGTAAAGTCTCGCTGCTATTGCTGGCGGTGGATGGAGCTAGACCCATAAATCGGTCCAACTGGACCCGAACCTGCTCGGTGGAGATGACTCGGGGAACGTGTTCGGCCTCGATGTCTGCCGCCATCATCTCTTGCACTGATCGTGTGGACTCCGGGGACCGTGCTCGTACCCTTTGGCGTGGAGTCGAAGGTCCGGAAGTTTCTGATTCTGAGGAGCTTCCAGAGCTGTCAGAGCTGTCCGAGTTGTCCGAGCTTGATGTGTCCGCTTCGCGTGCTCTCTTCGGGATTTTCGGGATCCGGAGCTCGGGGCGGGCGACTCTGTTGATGATCGTGGTGAAGGCCTTGATCAGGTCCGCCCGGGTTCCATTCTTCCTGCGGACCCGTCGCAGGGCCGGAATCACTGGGGCCCACAAGTCACGGGCTTCGAAGTCCCGGATTTTCGGGCGCCTGATCGCGCCTTTCGCAGTCGTGACCTGTGACTCCTTCGGGGATTCCGTTTTACTGGGCGGTATCGGAGGAGTAGCCATGGTGGCGTCATCCGTTCCGGTCGCTGAATCATTGGAGGTATTAGGCGTGGTCGGGGGAGCAGCCATCGTGGCATCCTCGACCCCGGTCGCTGGAATTGCTGTAGTCGTGGTTGGTGGCGTTTCTGCCTGTGTTGTTGTCCTTGTTGTTGCTGGTGTTGGCTGAGGGGCGATCGGCTGGAGCTGCACGACCTCTATCTCCTCCTCGGCCTGCAGCAACAGCTGCGGTGGTTCTTCGGGAACCTTCTCGACCACCATCTTCGTGATCACGATGATGAGGGGCCTAAGGTTCGGCTCCTCTGACTCGGGGCGTTCCTGGAACAAAGATAGCCGGTCTCGTTAAGTGAGTTCGAGACAAGGGAACCATGCATCAAGCGTAAAAGAACATAGTGAGGCAATAGGCCTTACTGGAAGCGATTGCTTTACTACGCCAGGTAGTAGGGCTTATATGAAGAGTGAGGCCTCAGTATCCTTTGCACCATCCAAGCACTTTGGCTTTACACGCAGGATGTCATCATCAGCTTACTCAACAATGCCAAGATAAAGAGAACCCAACAAAAAAAATATACATTCGCACTACCAAGGTCAAATGTCAATAAAGCCTTTAGCCAAATGGCTTAAATTCTAGCATAACCATCGATATCATTTAGGGTATTGTGCAAAGCAAAAAAAAAAGTTCACCGAAAATCGTGAAGAGGGATTAGATTTTCAGCGCATCAAAAAAGGAAAATCTTTCTTCGAGAGAGCCATGCGAGAGAAGCCTGAAGTATTGGTACACGAGGAGGAAATCTCCTGTCGCAACCGAAAGCGTAAGAGAGCCGGAAGTCAGTTTAGCCTCATGACCTGGAGGTTTGTGAGGTAAAAGATAGCCTTGAGTCAGTTTATCCTCTTGACCGGGAGGTTTTAGTAGCGTTAAGTACAAAAAGAAATTTTTATATTTACACGTACGCAAACCCATTTATGCAAAAAAAAGGAAAAGATAACCTGCGTTAATAATATACTCAAAGAAAGTGTCATCGAGAGATGATTGAGGGAGCCTTACCTGGTGCATGCCTTATGCAGTGTTATCAAGAGAACCTGACCAATACGCGTCGTCTAGTGGTGGATGATACGGCTTCAGATCGTTAATTGACGTATCGCCCTTCGCTTTACCGTTCAAATCGGTCAGAGCATATCGCGTCCGAGAGATTTTTCGGTCGATTACGTATGGTCCGTCGAAGGTTTCAGCAATTCCCGCAGAGAATCGTTTCGCCGCGTTAGAGAGATAATGGGTCTTTCGCATGACCAAATCTCCCTCTTCGAATTCCTTTTCTCTATGCCGCAAATTGTAATAGTGGGTTTGCTTGTCCTGTGCCTCACGTAACGCATGCGCGAACACTTTCCTCAAGGTATCCAGTCGTTTCATACGCTCTATCCATTCTTCTGGATCCCTAGGGACGATTTCGGGCTCACCCTCTATTTCGCGGCGCATAGAATTCGCGGGTTTTGGCTCTCTACCGAAATTTGCAAAAGCGGGAGTTGCCTGAAGAGAACCATGAAACGCGGTATTGTATGCAAAACGAAATTCATGCAAATGAATATCCCATTCGCGTTGGTCTTTATCAGTAAATGCCTTCAGCATGACCTTAATGATGCGATTTACACGCTCTACGGGATTCCCTTGGGGATGATAAGGGGGAGTCGTCCGCAAGATAATCCCCGTTTTCTCCGCTAACGCTCGAATCTCGTGATTCACGAACTCGTGACCATTATCAGTCAATAACGCCCGCGGAGTTCCCCATCGAGAGATAATTTCACGCTCGAGTACTGTGCGAATACTTTTTCCCGTGGCACTACGCAAAGGTACCACTTCAATCCATTTCGTAAAGAGATCCTGGATCACTAGTATGTAACGATGTTGCGATTTGCTCGGTGTAATTGTCCCCATAATATCCGCAGCGACAGTCGTCCATGGTTCTTCTATGACCTTCCGACCCATCAAGCCTGCCGGGACGTTCTGTTCAACTTTACACCGTTGACATGCATCGCAGTGTCGTACAAACGTCACAACATCGTTAAGCATGTTTGGCCAAAAATATTTCAGGGCGACCTTTCGATAGGTCTTATCAACCCCAAGATGTCCGGCCTCTGGTGTCTCGTGCGACTCTCGAAGGGCCTTAAGGCGCGACTCTCGAGGCAACACCAGTTTCCATGCATCTAAATCTTCAATTTCAATCGATATAAATTCGTTGGGACGATGACGGTACAAACGGTCTTGATTTATTTGCCAATCAGGGAACCTATCAGGATCGTTTTTAACGTCCCGATACCGCTTTAAGTACCATTGGTCTTTCGTTTCCATTATCGCGTGGAGTGTCTCCTCCTCGGGAGTATCTTCACTCTCTGGCATACGCGATAATGCGTCTGGGACGTGGTGCAACGCGCCTTTACGATGAATAATTTCGAAATCGTATTCCATCAATCCCAGCGCCCATCTGGCGAGTCGACCAGTGGGTTTTCTCAAATTATGCAGCCACCTCAGACTGCTGTGGTCCGTGATGACTGTAAACGAGTACCCTTCGAGATAACCACGAAATTTTTCGATTGACCAGATAACCGCCAAGCACTCTTGCTCTGTAACCGTGTAGTTCTTTTCTGCATCGGTTAAGGCGCGGCTGGCATACGCAATCACGCGTTCTTGACCTTCAATTTCTTGGGTCAACACTGCACCCAGCCCTACTCCACTTGCGTCTGTCTGGAGAGTAAAGCGCTTCTCAAAATCTGGACACGCTAGGGTTGGTGCTGAGGTCAAGTGTCCTTTTAGTGCATTAAACGCATCTTCTTGGGTTTCACCCCATTCCCAAGCTCGGTCTTTTCGCGTTAGTTTTGTTAAGGGATCCGCAACAGTGGCAAATTCTGGAATAAATCGTCGATACCAGGAAGCCATTCCCAGAAATCTGCGCAACTGTTTTAAATTTTTGGGTGCTGGGTAATTAAGCACGGGCTCGATCTTTTCGGGATCGACCTGCAACCCTGCACTGTTAACAAGAAAACCCAGGTATTTCACCTGATCGCAACAAAATTTACTTTTTTCGCGATTTATTATTAAGTTCGCGGCCTTAAGTTCTTTTAACACGCGTTCTAACCATTGTAAATGTTCTTCAAACGTTTTCGTGACAATGATTATGTCGTCGAGATACACGAAAACATTAGGGTACATTCTAATACCTATTATTCTATCTAACAACCGTTGGAACGTCGCTGGCGCATTAGTTAACCCGTACGGCATTCTATTGAATTCGTACAATCCGTGACCCGGTACTACAAAAGCTGTTATTTCTTTTGAATCGGATTCCAACGGAATTTGAAAATACGCCTGACTCAAATCCAAGGTCGTTATGTAGTGAGCCTGTCGCAATTCGTCCAGTATGCCAGTCATGTTCGGGATTGGATAAGCATCGCGCTTCGTGACTGCATTCACTTTGCGATAGTCGATGCAAAAGCGATACTTTCCATTAGGTTTCTTAACCATGACTATGGGGCTGGACCAGTTGCTGCGAGATTCCCTAATAATCCCAGTCTCCAGCATCGTATCTACCTCCTTCCACATCGCGTCGCGTAGCGCTGGAGTAACGTGATAGGGCTTTTGCGCTATCGGAGCGTTCTCGCCGACGTCGATGTGATGCGACGTTAAGGAGGTAACCCCAAATACGCCAGTTGTAGGAGGTACAATAATTAACTCGTCTAAGAGCTTGTTTAACTGTTCCTCTTCACTGGATTCCAGTTCTCTCAAACCGCAGCACATTGTAATACGTGAGGTAGCCGCTACGGGAGTGAACTGGAACTTTTCGTCTGGATTATCTCTATAATACCAGACTTTGTCGTGAAAATCGATCACGATTCCGGCGGCCTTTAAGAAGTCGATACCTATGATCATTTCTTCTGAGAGAACCGGTAAAATAAAGGCCGCTCCTTTACTGACTCTATTCCCTATGATTCCCGAGAAGGCAGTTACGCGCGTCACATACTCGATTTGCTGCGCGGCCATCATCACCTTTCTAGGAGGAATCGCTCTAATCGGGAGCCTTGCGTCAGCAAGGTGTTTCGCGATCTTTTCACCAACGTAGGTACGGGATGCACCCGAGTCTACTAACGCACGTACTGGTTGATCACCTAGCGTGATTATAAAGTGAAAACACACGTGTTTGTCCTTTAGGGCATTATCCAGTACGGCCTCGTAGTTAGGTAACTCTTCCGGGGCAGTTAGTTCAAAGATATCCGTGCCTAGTTGATTAATTACTGCGGGTCTAGTGAATTCCTTGTCGAGGTAACCGTCACTTTTATTTTTCAGACCCTCCGCAGTAGTTTTCTCAGAGGTATTTTTATTTGCGCTAGCCGGCTTTTCATGACTTTCAGAGAACCTCACCGGCGTTGCGGGTCTCCTTTCGCGTTTCCCGGTGCACATTTAGAACACGTCTTCGTAGTAACGTCTGGTTCTCCGCAACGATAACAGAAAATTTTTCTTTCTGTGCTTGGACACGCTCTGTGTCGATGTCCATTTTGCCGGCAGTTCCAGCAAAACAATTCATTGAGTTGAAGGCCAGCCAGGAGCTCGTTGAGATCTTCCACTGGCTGTGCAGCTTCGAGGCAATTATCAGCCTTGGCCTCTGCCAATTTCGAACTGGTGGATTTCGAGGTAGCCACTCCTAGTGGAGTCGGTATTGGCAGTTGGGTAGCCTGGCGATTCGTCTTCTTTTTCTGAGTACGGTCTCGCCTGTCTCGACCGCTTCTTTGAGGTACTCTTAAGGTATCCAGCTGTTCGTACTCCTCGGAGTCACTAGCTTCAGATCCTCCTTCATCCCTTTCAGGGGAGGAGTCCCTTTCTTCCTGTAGCGCGTATAGCGTTTTGTATTGAGGTAACCGGCTACGCGAGTTTCGATTTCCTTCTCGTTTCTCTTCATGATAGGAGAAACCTGGAAAACTAGACTCAGCGGGTTTTCCCGCGGGTCTACGAGCGTTGGCCTCCAGGAGAGTCTTCTCCTGTCGGATCGCTAGGTCCTCTAATTCTCGCATAGTCATGTCCTCTCGATAGAGGATACTGATTTTTAACGCGGTGGTTAGATTACCATGGAGGCTATCCACCTGATCAGCCTCCGTCAGTGGTGGATTCACGCGCATGAATAATCCCTTCATATTCGCGATGTAATCACGGACTGGTTCATTATCGCCTTGGACCCTGGCCGAAATTTCTCGACGCAACGCTCTTTGAAAAGCGGGGTCCGTGAAGTATCTGCGGAATTGCGCTTTCATGTCCGCCCAAGTTGAGTACATTTTGTATGTACTACGATACCACGTTAGCGCAGGTCCATCAAGGACAAAAGGAATCGCTCTTAGTAAATCACTCTCTCGAATGGGCATGAATTCGAATCCTTCATCGATTCGACTTATGAACGACTCTACGTCTTCGCCTCTAGCACCACGGAACCGCGGATAAACCCATTTCTTGACTGACTGCATAACCGCGTTTGGAGACATCATTCGCTCTCCATGGTTACTGTAACCACCAGCATCTGATTCGACCCCATCAGGCCGATATTCACCAGAATTGCATTGGTTATACGGTAGCCCACGTGGGTTTCCAGAGAACCCTGATTCCGGTGCTGGGCGTGCATTGGTTGCAAAGGTAGTTTGCCTTACATTCTCAGGTCTTGTAGGAGGAATTCCCTGATTATTGGGTATTCCACCATTTGCGTCTCGAGGCTGATCCCTGGGATACGGCCGAGCGCTTGTATAAGGTACTTCCGGAGCATTTCCTCGAGGCTGATCCCTTGGATCTGGCCGAGTGTTCTCATAGCACTTTTCATAGGTAGCAGCTCGAGGCAGATCTCTATGACCTTGCCGAGCGTTATCAGGGCGAACGTTAAATCGCGTCTGATCCCTATACTCAGGGTATTGGGGTATCCTGTTTTGTGGCACGTAGCGACTATCGTATCGCTCGTTGTCGCGGTATTCAGGATATTGAGGTATCCTGTTTCGAAGCTTCGGGCGCTCGAAACGACTGTCATAGCGCTCCTGATCGCGATATTCCGGGTATTGGTGGTAATTCTGAGGTCTCGGTGGCTGAAAATACTCGTCACGTTCCTTTGTAATGCTACCAGCCATCGACCCTCTAACGGAAGGGAATAGATAACCCGACGCTATTGAAGCGTCGTCGCCATCATCGGCTTCGCTGCACCTTTCCCCCTGTTCTGGGGTAGGGTACTGCACTCGAATTTTAGGTACGGTACCCGGCGCACGACTGCGTTTCTCGGATGGAGGCTTGCTTGGAATAGCGCCTCTATCCCGAGTGCGTCTCGCGTCTGTTTGGGCACTTTGCTCCTTTTGCGTTAACCCACGCGCTTTCTTAATTTTTACCGCCGGCTCAAGCGGGGGGTTTTCGCGACTCAGCGCCGCTGTATTGTCGTCGGCATGCTGGGAACTCTGATGGGACGCATTGGATGCGTTATCGTCCCCGTCCTGCGTTTGCGACGCAACATTTACTGGTACAGGCTGACCATCAACTTCTAATGGAGGGTCGCCGTCTAGGCGCACAATTGCCTCAGGATCCTCCAATAAAAGCCTGTCTGTCTCGCTTGGAGTGACCTTACGCTTCGGATTTCCTCCGCCATTTTTGTCACCCATTGTTTGCGTAGGTCACTAGACTTTTTTTTTTTTCTTGTATTGAAAGGTAGCCGGGAGATAAAGATAAATTAGTGCGTAAGATAGCCGGCGAAGCTGCAGTAAAAAGCGTGCAGTAGAAAGCCAAAGCAGGAAATGCCAAGAAGATTTTTGGCGTTATTAGATAACCCGTACTTACTGTACGTCTGGCGCTGAATCCTCCCTCCTAGAGGGGTGAAAATTCTAGCTGCAAATCTTATTGTTTAGATACTCACTGCGTCTGCTCAACTGCAACTGTATGCACAGGTAACCGTATCGCGAGTCCGGATAAAATTCACTTAGTGATTCCGAATTTTTTTTTTTCTTAAAATTACTTAAATTGAGAGTAGACTCACTTAAATTGTGACTTGATTCGCTACAATTCTAAATACTTTTTTTTTTGTGAAGCCACTCTCTCTAAATCCGCGAAATAACTCCCTTATTATTCCGAATTAACCAAAAAAAAAAAGAAAATCACTTAAATTCCGATTTTTTACTAAGTCAATTAAACTCCGAACTTTTCAATAAATCAATCCGACTACTAAATTGTTGATTAATTCGCTTAATTTCCGCACTGTAGTCTGATCAACTTAATTGTAATTGGGGTCTCGAATCCCACTGATTTTACGATCGACGTTTACTTGATGACGGCTCGACTGAAAAGAACGTTAGCGCGTCACTACGTCCCGATCGGACCTCAGTTGGTTGCTTGGAGTGGGGATATAGGCCCTCTATATCACCTCAGGATCGCGCGTTTGGCTGCGTCTCCTGAGTGAGGTTTTCCCCTTCTCCTTAGATAACCGTTTTTCTAGACCCACGCGAAGCTTGTTGCTAAGCGGTCTTGTTGATCACGTGATTGACGCTATTTACTTTTGTATTCTCAATTCTCCCTTATAGTTTATTCGTGTTATTTTTCTCGAATTATCGATTTGTTCGCTATTGTACTTCTCGGAATCGTTTTACCGACCTTTCGAGGAGGATTAGCTGTTTGTTTACCTCGAGAATGTTTTTCGTATCGATTTCCCGTAACATCAACACAAATTTACTTATTATTAACGTACTGAATTGTATGATTTAGTTCACGATTGAAAATTCTCTGAAAACTTTATACGTACGGAATTATTACTCTATTATCCTAACTTATTCTCGAATATTCCAAAAACCCTGGAGAACTGCTCGACTTCTGGTCGTGGCCACGCCACATCGTTGGGCGCCACTTGTGAGGAATTAGAATATTTACTTCGTTCTCCCTGTTGCCTTACACACGATACCCTAAATTTAAGCAAATATCCTAACTTTCACCTTCGGCCCCCTTGACACCTCATCCCCTTCCTCCAGCGTGGCTGTAAGACCCGATACGGCTCAGAATACCGTCCCCCAACCCGCCTCGAGAGTAGCTCAAAAGGAAAAATAGATATGGGCGCCAGATAGATTTTGATACTGCTGGACCTATCCAACCAGACCAACGGTAAAAGTGACGGTAACGGTAACGGTAAACTCTCGAGGGGATTGTGGAAACGCCAGAGAAAAGGGTGTCGGAAAAGGGGGTTGCGGCTTGTGCTAGGCTAGATCAGTTTCGTGGAGAGAGGGCGTAGGTCTAGGGCACACTCAGAAGTCACCCAAAATGAGACAAAACACCATAAAACTATACAAAGAGATCCGAACCATAGGACGAGAGTTTGGGTTTAGGAATCGAGAAATAAAGAGTTCGAGTCATAAATGTCCTTACGTGTTTCGCTATTGCATCCAGAAACAGAAAATCGTACAAAAGTTCAGTTATACAGTAAATATTTCAGTCATACCAGTAGCCAATGCCACTCGGAAAAATTGCGAGAGGCGCCTTTTCTTAAGAAACGTCCAAGAGATCGACTCAAAAATCCTTCAACGACATTAGACGGATCGAATTAATCGATAACTCCCCTAGAGGGTCGGGCGAATCGAGAAAGTACTTAGCATCTTAAATCGAGCGAGAGAGAGAGAGAATAATCGTACAAAACGAGAGAATTGCTTAATTTCATCAATTTGGACCTAAAATCGCCAGTAATGCAAAATATACTCAAAGGCACCAAATTGCCCCAAAATCCGATAAAGATAATTTTTAGATAATTATCTATCAGTTAGATTGGGGCGGAATTCCCGAAAAGATACTCGCCAATGTTAATTAATGATTATTTTTAATTAATTCCATCAATTAACTCGTGCGCCATTGCGAGAGGCTCATACGCCCTTACGTTCCCATGAACTGGCGGAGAAGATAACCGGCGGCACGATTAATCCCATCATTATTTCGAATTAGGCGGCATTTCCTTCAAAAATGGAGTGAGGGAACCGGAAATGCCCAACAATACCCTAATTCATTGATAGGTATAGGGAATTATTTATTGCACCTCCATTAATGCAAAAATCCCAAAAGATAACCCAAACTCCAAAAGTCTATCGAAAGAGTTCATAATAAAAGGTATTTTCCCTCTACATTAATTGTGAGGGAGTGTTTCAAGGCCGATGCTCTTGAAAGCGCGCCTAAATCTCTCCCTAGTCGGTTACTAGGGAATTTCCCCTAGCCTAGGGAGTCGCTGAGTCGCTGGTTGTGAGCGTAACCCAACTGCCTTCGCACCGACTTGGGTGTGAAGGAAAAAGGAAGAGAAAACGGCACAGAACGGAAAAGAGACATCGATGCCTGTAAAGAAAGGCAATCGAAAAGTCCAAGAAAGCCGGCTGGAATTATTTCTCCGAATCGAGAGGAGAAATAACTCAACAGCGTATTTACATGAATGCCCGCTTTATTTCAGGTAGAAATACTATTCGGCAACCTGTATGAGTGCGAGAGAGACAGCAATAGCTGCGAATTCGAAAGAATTCAAGCAGCTATGCGTGTGAGAGAGAGAAAAAAAAGATAGAAAGGTATGAGTGTGAGAGAGCCAGCAATAGCTGCGAAAGTAATACTTTCTAACAGCTATGCGTGCGAGTGAGATAGCCGTATGTGAGTGAGTGTGTGCGAGAGAGAAAGAGATAGCCGGCTCTACCCAAGCGTTGGGGAGCACGTGCTTCGCGGCATTGCATCAACTCATTGATGCAGGGTTTTAACCGCTTAAAATGCCCCCAAAATCCTGAAAGAAAAGTCCTAAAACATGTTTAATTTATTCGTTTTCCCCATTATCTCCTCACTGGCCTTTAATTAATTAAAGAAAACCGGCCAGGAGAGATAAAGAGAGCCGGGGAAAACTTTAATAAAATTCGAGGCGCCACGAGGTGCGTGGCGTCATTTCTCCTCGCCTTATCCTTGTCCTTGCAAAATCCTTACAAGTCCTGAAAATCGCGAAAATTACGGGAAAAACATTCGCGAAAGTCCTTTAAATATTTTTCTCAGTGGCCTCATTAAATTTTGAGGGAACCAGCCACGAGAAAATAGGGAAAACGATGAAGATAAAAGGGACGCTACGACCACGTGTAGCGTCTCATCGGAAATTTTCACTCGCGGCGGTTTAACGTTATAATTATTAACACTTCGCGAAAATAAATTAAGAGAAAGGACTCACCATTATTCCCACGGGGTTTAGGCACTTTTTAGGGAATATTTGGGGTTTTTGGGGAGACTTTTTCTCGCGAACACACGAATAATCTAAGAACGAATCACGAGAGATGTTTACGGTCTCACCACTCTACTCGAACTAACTCTTCGAGGAGAGGGGAGTAGTTGAGTTGAGTGGAGCGGTGGGGCCAGCTGCGTTGTGCTGCGCCCTCGCGCCACTCAGAGGTACTAATGCCACACTCATGCGCATTGATTTGAGTGGGAGAATTCAAATGCTCTTGAATTCTCCCATTTTTATCTTGTATTATTTTATTTAACGGAATGGCGGAATTTTTAACGGGATAATTTTGGTGATCGGTAGAGGATGAATAGAGGGTGGTTTTGAGGGTTTTCTCGGAAGCTATGGTGGCTTTACAGGAGAATAAAAATTTATTATTGGGTGGGGAAATTGTTGGGAAAAATGGGTTTTGGGAGGTACTTTTTGGCTTATTATTTTGAGCCTGTTTGGGGAGATGGTTTTCCCTGTCTTATGGGGAATAGCCGCCATCAGAGGGGCACGTCTCCTGGGGAATGAGCAGACTCACCTCGGCGATAACGTAAACCCAATTTTGGCAATTCTTTTGGCAGGATGGGTTATTCCCTGCCTCCAGACCTTCCATCCGAGGGCCTGATCATTCCCACACACCTGGAGCGCGACTCCTTTCAAGTCGTCCTCTGCACTCACCCCTGAGGACGGCCAAGAGGGTGGTCCGGAAGCTCCTAGGAAACACGTTATTTTGGTCAATTAACCATGGTGCTTCCGGGCCCTCTCTTCCCCCACAAGACAGCCAAAGGTACTACCCTGCGGGAAACTATATAAAAAAGATGAAGTGGCGGTACTATTGCTCTTTTATTGCGGGAATGACGTATTTTCGGGGCTGTATTCGACTGAATCCTTAAGGGGTCGTTATAATCCCCGTTTGAGAGAACCGTAAGTCAGTTTTCCCTCTTAACTTGGAGGTTTCTATTCTCAATAGTTTCAAGATAGCCCTAGTCAGTTTTCCCTCATGACTTGGAGGATTTTTAGATAGCCTTAGTCAGTTTACCCTCGTGACCTGGAGATTTCTAAGATAACCGTGAGTCAGTTTAACCTCATGACCGGGAGGTTTTTCGAGATAACCGTTTAATTACTTTACCGGAATCCCGCGAAATTCTCTCTCTCTACTCACGAGTTTGTCTCAGTTACAATACAGGTGGCGGGGAAAAAAACCACGTCACAGGCGTTTGGGGGTGGTTTTCGGGCAAAAGATACCCAAGCCCCACTCGACAACTAAGGGTTTCTCCCCGAATCCCGCGAGAAATCCAACGGATTCTCCGAGAGGGGTTTGGGGGCTCTTTTTGGACAACAGATATCCTAGTCCCAGATGACAATTGATATCGCCCCAAATCATGGGGAGAATCCAAGGGATTCAGCCCTATTTGAGTTCGGGGTGGTTTTCGGACAAGAGATATCCGAGCCCCACTCGACAATTAATATCTTCCCCAAATCATGGAGAAAATCCGGGGGATTCAGCCCTAAGTGGTTTGGGGGTGGTTTTCGGACAAAAAACATCCGAGCCCCACTCGACAATTAATCACCCCTGAGTTAAGCCCAGGGGAAGTTGCAAGGAGTCATGTACGTTGGAGTGCAAAGTTGGACTGACGCCAACGGCCTGACACCCCCACACAATAATAGACTCGTCCATTCTCGACACTACCTGAAAATTCGCGGAAAACGAGGAAAAGCCGGAAAAATACACGCGAGCACAGCACAACCCCGCGGAGGGTTGATTTAGAGACATGAAGCTAATTATTTCATTGATTAAATAATTTTCCCGCGAGAATTAGTATTTGTCCCGAGAGAACATAATTTATTTAATTGACCGCATGGCCAAAAAAAAGAAAACGACTCACTCTTGGGATCTTGTTTCCCTTGAGTGGTGAATTGGGGGTCAACCTCCCTCCTTCACGGTCTCTCCTCGTCTTCGTCCCCTCGTACGGTCCTCTGGTGTTGTTGGGGTGGCTCTGGGGTTGTGAGAGAATGCCTGGGGTAACTCCAACACTCCACACTCAGCGTCCTTTTCGTCACTTTTATTTTGCACGTGTTTTTTCCGCACTTTTGGGACTCGTTGTGCTCGCTATGATATCCCGGACGCAACTGGTTCCACGTCGCCATGTGTAAGAACATGGCGGCGTGTCCGGTTGAGGTGATGCATGCGCGCTTTGCTGCTGTCGCTCAGTAACAGAGTGGCACGAAAATCGGCCTTATTTTGCCCGCAAGTATTTGAATGGGAGAAAGAATTGAAATTCTTTCCCTATACAAATAAATTGAGTTTTCACCCGACGGAATTATTGGATTCCGTCGCAAACTGATTGGACGTTGTGTCAACATATTGTTATCAACTACAATAATAATATCAGACGTGATGAAGATAATGTAGAAGAGGACGCTGACTTAGGCAAGTTTTTTTTTTTTTTAATTAGGCAAGTCATGAAAACTTTGGCGATTACAAGCATGACAACCGGCAAGATCACTAGCAAGATTATTGGCAAGATCGCAAGTGAGACTATCAGCTAGTTTGAGAGCAAGGCGGTGAGCGAGGTTCTCGATAAGATCGTACGCAAGATCACAAGCATGACTATCAGCGAGATCAACAACACGATCACCAGCAAGATCATCGACACGACAACTAGCAAGACCATCAGCATGATCACCAGCACTGTATCCGGCAAGACTGACAGCAAGACTCCCAGCAATAACACCAGTGAGATTACCCGCACGATCATCAGCAAGATCGAAAACGAGAGTCTCAGCGAGATCGCCGGCAAAACTCATAGCAAATTCGTCAACGAGAGTCTCAACAAGATCACGAATATCACTATTAGCAAGATCACCAGCAAGATCATCGACACGAGCACCAGCAAGATTGATAGTGAGACTCTCAACAAGATCATCCGCACGATTACTCGCGAGACTGTCAGCACGATCACCAGCAAGATCACCAGCACGATCACTAGGAGGATCAACAGCAAGATTCTTAGCCAAATCAATAGCGAGACTGTCAGCCAGATTTTAGCAAGAATGTCAGCATGACTCTCAGCAAAATCACCAGTATGATCACCAGCACGATCATTGGTAAGATCGCCAGCAAGCCTCACTGCACAATCACCAGTACAACTGTCAGTGACACTTTCACCACGATCGCGAGCACGACTGTCAGTAAGATCATCATCAAGACTGTTAGCATGACTCTCAGCAAGATCACCAGTATCATCACCAGCACAATTTCGGGCAAAATCGCAGCAAGACTCTTCCCACAGTCGCAGCACAACTGCCAGCAAGATTGTCAGCAAAATCACCAGCATGACTGTCAGCAAGATCACCAGCTAGACTGTCATCAAAATCACCAACAATACTCTCGGTCAGATTACAAATAAGAGAGTCAATTGAAGATCGAATTAGTTTGTCAACAAGGTTACAAGCAGTATTGTCCGCAAGACTCGGAGCTATATCATCAATTATATCACGAGCACGACGATTGATTACGGGCGAAACTGCTGGCAAGATGGTCTTCATCGCTGTCAATTGAACATGCCATATTTTATTGTATCTAAGCTATTTTAGCCTCCAAATCAACTAATCTCTTCATGCAATTAAAAAATGAAAATCATAAATTTTGGGAACACATTCAATTTTTTAACTGTTTTGTGAAATGAAATTGAATTTTTTGTCTAAATTTATAGCTTAGGTTACTTTTCTAAATTTGCTTTTTCGGATTCTTCAAATTATCCAAAAATAGAGTCACACATCTTATATATTGCTTCCTGGATAACTGCTTCTCTACTTCAGTATTTTGCAATGTGTAACGAGCCCCGAAGGATCTCGTTCTTCGCGGAACGTCGGCCGAGTACAGGTGAGTACGATAATCGTCGCGCACAAACCCTGAGGCAATTATTAGAGTCAACTCTTTTATCCCCGTAACGCAACGCCTCAAAACCCCGTAACAAACCCCGAAACGCGACCGTTTAAAGCGGAAGCAAAGTGAGGGATGGGAAACCACGCGAAAAGCCCAATGAAAAAGGCGCTCCCAAGGAGGGGATTTTTTGGTATTAATTAGGAGAGATTATTTGAGGAAAGTCGAAATATTTTGTGGGAATTTCAAGGAACGATTGGGAGGCAACAGCGCACAAGATCCGTGCCTCAGAGCGCACCAATCACGTTTGAAGTAGGAAAAAAGGCTTGGATAGATTAAGGAGGCATCGGCGGACAAGATCCGTGCCTCAAGGAGTTAAACTAGTAATTTTGTTGTTGTTGTGAAATTGAGGGGGCATCGGCGGACAAAATCCGTGTCCCAATAATGTATTCAAAATAGTGATTAGTGAATCCCGGAGAAGTGCGCCCAAAAGTAGCCCGGTCGCGAAAAAATTCAAGCAATAAGTAAAAAGTGAAAGTAAAAGTCCCGTTTGAATTTGAACGGGAAACGCGTGAAAGAGTCCCGTCGACACAGCTGTACGTACGCCAACCATGAGTGTAACACGTGGGTCACCCGGTACATTGTCGCGAGTGGTTTCGTGAAAAGAAAAAAGGAAAAAAGAGAGCCGTTGACAAAAAAAAACATTAGAGTGAAGGGAATAGTGTGAGGACGTGGAGAGACGTGGAGAAAACCAACGGAGAGGAGAAAAGGAGGCCTAGGAGAAGGAGTGGGAGAAAACACAAAAATGGGAAAGGATTTGGTGAGCCACTCATTTAATTTTCCCCGTTTCTAACTCCTTTCTAAAACACCACAATAACTGACTCAAATTTTTCCTTCTCCCCGTTATGCCATTAATTAATTAACTAATTAATTAATTGGTTTCAAATCGTTATGTTCCCCCCGAGCCGTTAGATTCATACTTTATTTCGTATGTGTTTTGTTTTAGGGCTTTGAATATAATTCCCCTGGTTGTGGATTCGTAGGTTCAGAGGATTTTTTTTCTTTTCCTTTAATGTAATGAAAACACTTGTCCTTGTTTCGTCACCATAGTCTTCTATTTGGATATATCACAGTTAATTATTCTGAGCTGACCTTATTAGTTTGTGCGATAGTTAAACGCGTGAGAAAACCCCTTAGTTATTTTTCTTGTCAAAGCACCCAATTTAAAATCCAAGCAAAGAAGGAAAACAATTAGAATTAGAAAAGAGAAGAACGTGCCCACACTTGCGAGAAAAACCGTTGAGAGTGAAAAAAATATGAAAACGGTTGCGTGCGCAATGCGTCAGTAAAGCCTCAGAGCTCGTCCAGGAGGTGCTGCCCCGTTGTGCTTGCATGGCGAAGCGGTGAGCTGGGCCGTAGTTGAGAAAAGACCACAATCTCTCGAGCGAGGGAGTTTTGAATCATGCTAATTCTCAACAGTATGAAAGAAAATGCCCAAAAACCTCGTGTTGCATCACCCGTATACAGCTCTATGTCTGTCTCTCTCGCACTCGTTGTGTTGGGGTAGGTAAATTGGCTTTTCCGCCGTAACTCCCGTAATTCCCACGGGAAAAATGCGAAACCAACCCCCTTCGACGGGGTTGATCCCTACAAATCCAACGAGCCCCAATTTGGCCCTCCGGTAACCTTTTTCTAATTTTCATTGGAAACAAGCAGGAGTTCCACCCTTTGTGCGTTATTTGCAAACCCCACTCTTTGTGTGACATTTAATATTTTGCCAATTCAATTGGCAAAATGCTTCCGAATGGGATTTCATCCATAATCAATTGAATCTCTATAAAAATGGATATCTTTTCAATCGCTCAAAAAATAACATTATTCTCGCAAGAAATACGCACTGATAGATCCCTACAAATATTTCTTGAGACTGTATCGATCTATTTAGTATTCCATCTACGATACTGAGAATCAACTTGGAATTCGAAATCTCAGCTCAGAATAATCGATCAAATTGCAATAATATCCCATGGTACATAAAAATTCAATATTAGATGAAAATTCAGATCCTATGATGGAACACAAAAATTGACGTTCGGGTTCCAAATAGGATTTCTATTCTTTCTGATTGTCGTCAGCATGAAAAGGTACTCATTTTGTAGAAAAAATTGTCTACTTTCGAATGGTGAAATAAAAGATAGTAGTGTTCCTAGGGAGAAAGCTAAGAAAAACCGTGATTTTTGAAAAAAATAATTGATCGAATATCCTTACATGAGTTTTCTTCTGAAAAATCCGAAATTATCACTATTTGTGGGGCTCATTGAGATGGATCTTTTGAGCTGAACTTGGATGTAATCGCTTGGATAGTTTTCGAGATATAACCTTTTTTCATAAAATAGTTTTTGGCCAATAGCTCAGAAACTACTGGAGCGATTTTGCCCAATTTCAATACCAAACTTTTCGCTCATTAGATGCACAAACTGCCGAAATTTGAAGTCTCTAACTCAAATAGTATTGGAGCTATCGTGTATAGTAAATTCAGGATAAAAAACACTGTAATTGAAATTATCTTCAAACGAAAAATCTGAGCAAAATTTACCCCGAGTGAAAATTGTAAATTCAAATGAGATATATTTCATCGCTGAGAGTGGGGGCTGTGAATCAATTTTTTGCAGAGGAAAGTCGAAAAAACGATTTTTCGAAAATTTGAGTTTTCTCAAAAAGTACTCAACCGATTTCGCTCAAATTTCACTGACAGCAATTTGCATGGAGAGGGAAAGTACTGTTAAATTTTCAGCTTACCAAGTATTACCATTGCTGAGCAATGAGCTGATATCTGTCACACATACTCTCTCTCACACACACACACACACACATACACACACACACACACACACACACACACACACACATACATACAGACATTTTTTAATCACGTCATTTCTCGAAGTTTTGGATCATTCTGAGTCGTATTCCGATGAAATATCGAAATTGAAAAAAATCGCGTTTACAATGCTTCCATTCGGAAGCAAAAACGACAAAAGGATAAATTGTAGCATGTATTGCCAAAAATCCAGTGACGATATATTCCAATTCCCCCCTTCCCCCGTATCACGTCACCTGTATACCTCGGACGAGTTCCGAGAATTCTGTGACTTTTGGATGGTTATTGTACTACCTAGAATTAAAATATTCATAACTAAAATAATTTATTTCTATAATTCCTTTCTAATCTATTGCCAATAATTATTCTGCTTCATGCAATAACTTCCTTTCGTCTTATATTAAAGGTTCGATGATTCTTAATTGTCGAGTCGAGTTAATTGTAATTAGTATTATCTTGTTAATATACTCTGATTTTACCCGATTTTTTTAGTTCGAGCAATTTATTTGAGAGTTCCCCCTTCCCTATTTCCTCAACTTTTCAGGTTCTATTTTGGTAGTTTTGTGGGTTCTTTTGTTGTTGGTGGGAAATGGCAGCGGATCGGGTTAACATCCCCGATTCCACCCCTGATTCATATCACGTTTTCCTCTCGGGGGCTAGCCGGGAGAAAAGTAACACCTCCCCCACTCCGCCCATTTCGTTCCGTTCTCGGCGGAACTTCTGGCTACTACGGGCCGGTTATGCGCCATAAGCATGTAGAGCAGGAGCCCGCTGAGGAACTTCCGGTTTGGTGGTTCCGTAAAAACCACCCGGCGCCCATAACCGGTTTTTAATTAGGGAACTCCAATAGAGAGCGGCGGAGGGAGGGACAGCGCGGTGACTTTCTATCCCCCCGGGTAAAAAGTCACGTTACAATGTACTATCTAAACTTTTGGCCGGAAGATTGAACAACCAGTGTGATTGAGTCAACCTTGATTTAAAAAACCCGAGATGTTAATCATGTGACTGTTCGATGGGGACGCAAATATGTGGCTGGACTTATTATCGCTGAAAGTGGTAAGTTTTTCAACATCTTATTTTTCGTTTACTTATTCGCTCATTCTATTTATTTCTCTGTCATAATTTCAGACAATGTTAATTGGTTAGAAAGCCTTATTGTTAATACCAATGGAATTATCACCGGCTATGATCGTGCTGCAGCTCATGATAGTGATACTTCAGTGAACACAATTGGTCTTGCTCCTCCTACTTCACCTAGCGCTCCAATAGTCGTTACTTCTACTGCAACAATTGCCTCTGCAACTCATTCTCCTACTGATGCTTCAATTGCTATGACTGCTAGCACGATTTCATCTGCTGGTCTCCTTTCTACTAATGGTTCTACAACTACTAGTTCTACTGATGCTACTATTTCTGCTAGTTCTGAAGCTACTAATGGTGTGTTAAGTGCTACTGTCATTAGCACTTTTTCATCTGCTCCTTCTACTTCTACTACTGGTGTTACTAGTACTACTTCAACAGCTAGTTCTACTTCAACTACTGATGTTTCATCTGCTCCTATTACTAGTTCTGCTTCATCTGCTCGTCATATTTGTAATACTAGTGTCGCAACCGCTACTGCTACTACTATTACTAGCACCAGTGTTCTTGCCAGTTTTAATACAACAAAAGGTGCTGCTACTGCTATTGCTAGCACTGAAGTAATGGAAGATTCGACGTCCCCGATGCAACGACTCCTGAAACTATTAGTCAGACTATTGCTACTGAGAGAATGATTGAATTGGTGGAAAGAAGTAAAGTTTATATAAGTTTCATAAAATTGAAAGATATCCTGCGCTTCAAGAACAAGCTGAAAGAGATGATGGCGCTATTATACGGGGGGGATAAAAAGTCACCGCGTCGTCCTTCCCTCTGCCTCTCTCTATTGAAGTTCCCTAATTGAAAACCGTTCATGGGCGCCAGGTGGTTTGTACGGAACCACCAAACCGAAAGTTCCTCAGCGAGCTCCTGCTCTACATGCTTGTGGCGCATAACCGGCCCGTAGCAGCCAGGAGTTCCGCCGAGAACGGAACGAAATAGGCGGAAAGGGGGAGGTGTTATTTTTCTTCCGGCTAGCCCCCGAGAGAAAAACGTGACATGAGTCAGGGGTGAAATCGGGGATGTTAACCCGATCCACTGCCCTTCCCCACGAACAACAAAAGAACACAAAAAACTACCGAAATAGAACCTGAAAAGCTGAGGAAGTAGGGAAGGGGGAACTCTCAAATGAATTGGTCGAACTAAAGAAATCGGGTAAAATCAGAGTATATTAATAAGATGATACTAATTACAATCAACTCGACTCAACAATTGAGAATCATTGAACCTTCAATATAAGACAAAGGAAGTTATTGCATAAATCAGAATAATTATTGGGAATTAGATTTGATAGGAATTATAGGAATAAATTATTTTAGTTATGATTATTTCAATTCTAGGTAGTACAATAACCATCCAAAAGGCACAGAATTCTCGGAACTCGTCCGAGGTATACGGGTGAAGTGATACGGGGGAATTGGAATGTATCGCCACTGACTTTCTGGCAATACGTGCTACAATTTATCCTTTTGTTATTTTTTTCAATTAAAATTAGAGAAAGGTTACGGGAGGGGCAAATTGGGGCTCGTTGGGTGTGTAGGGATCGCCCCGTTGGAGGGGGTCGGTTTCGGATTTTCCCCGTAGGAATTGCGGGAGTTACGTTGGAGAAGCCACTTCGCCTACCTCAACACAACGAGTGCAAGAGAGACAGACATAGAGCTGCATACGGGTGATGCAACGTAAGGGTTTTGGGCATTTACTTTCATACGAAATAAAGTATGAATCTAACGGCTTGGGGGAACATAACGATTCTAAACCAATTAATTAATTAGTTAATTAATTAATGGCGTAACGGGGAAAAGGAAAATTTCGAAACAGTTACTCTGGCGTTCTAGAAAGGAGTTAGAAACGGGGAAAATTAAATGAGTGGCTCACCAAATCCTTCCCCATTTCCGCGTCCTCTCCCACTCCTTCCCCTATGTCTCCTTTTCTCCTTTCTCTTAATTTTTTCCACGTCTTCACACTATTCCTTTCACTCTAATGTTTTTTGCTTCCGAATGGAAGCTTTGTAATCGTAATTTTTGTCGATTTTGAGATTTCATCATAATATGACTGCGAATGACCCAAAACGTCGAGATCCGTCGTTTTTAAAAAATGTTTGTGTGTATGTGTGTGTGTGTGTGTGTGTGTGTGTGTGTGTGTGTGTGCGTGTGTGTGATGACGCATTTTCCGCTTCACTCTGAAGTGAGGTTAGCTAGCGATCTGAAAATTTTACCATAAGTTCGCCATGCGTGCCTCAAGCTCTCATGAAAATTTCAGCTAAATCGGCCGGATAGTTTTTGAGAAAAATGAAAATGTTGAAATATCGTTTTTTCGACTTTTCTCGATGAAAAATGGAGTCACAGCGTCCAGTCTCCGCGAGGAGATGCGCGTCCAAGAGCCGCATCTTTGACTCCTGGGGTGGTGGGAGCTCAGATTTTTATTTTAGCCAGTAGAAAACTTTTGATAAATCTTCCGTGAAAATCTTGATTCCACGATAACTTAATAAGTAATTGAGCTAGAGACCTCAAATTTCGTGAGCTTATACATCTGATGAGCACAAAGGTTGGTATTGAAACTGGGCGGAATCCGTCCAGTAGTTTTTTAGATATTAGCATAGAAACATCAGAAAAAGCAAGCTATATCTTCAACCTTGAATTATCTGCAACCTTGAATTAGGCTGAGTTTGGGCAAGGCTACACTCGAAGTAGCTAACTTGACTATGAAGTTGAAGCTCAAGATTTCAATGGGATATGACTCAAGATGTTCCAAAAAGTAGAAATATGACAATAAAAAAGAATTTTGTTACTCATAGCAAACGAGGGGATTCTCATCATCTTCAGAACATTCAAAGAGATATCATATTTAACAAAAAGAACATGAATTGACGTGATTAATATGAATATGATCAGTGATGGTAGATTTGAAATTAAAAAATTCATTCGGAAGCTTTCTGCCAATTGCACTGGCAGAATATTAAATGTAAGATTCTCAAATTACGCACAAGTAATGGGGCTCCTGCTTGTTTCCTTTCCTCCTCTCACGAAAACACTCGCGACAATGTACCGGGTGGCCTACGTGTTACACTCACGGTTGGCGTACGTACGACTGTGTCAACGAACTCCGCGGGCACGTTCACTCGGGCGACTCATGCCCCTTCCCGCCGCTAGGGCGCGTGACGGTGAAGTTTGTGCCGGGTCTCTTTCGCGCGTTTATCGTTCAAATTCAAACGGGACTTTTACCCCCCAAATTTCACAACAACAACAAAATTACTAATTTAACTCCTTGAGGCATGGATCTTGTTCGCCAATGCCTCCTCAATCTATCCAGGCTTTTTTTCCTACTCAAAACGTGATTGGTGCGCTTTGAGGCACGGATCTTGTCCGCTGTTGTCTCCCAATCCTTCCTTAAAATTCCCACAAAATTTTCCAACTTTCCTCAAATAATCGCACCTAATTAATACCAAGAAATCCCCTTATTGGGAGCGCCTTTTTCATTGGGCTTTTCGCGCGGTTTCCCATCCCTAACATTGCTTCCGCTTTGAACGGTCGCATGTCGGGGTTTGTTACGGGGTTTTGGGGCGTTGCATTACGGGGATAAAAGGGTTGACTCTAATAGTTTGTAATGATTCAATGTAATCACAACCGAAGACTTCCCCCACTTGCTATCAAGTGAAGAAAGTGGGAAGAATAGGAGAGAACGAGAGAAGGGGGACAATTGATTCAGGAGACTCACTCTTGCTTTGGCATTAGGTAGATCACTAGTGGTATTGATAAGCAATTGCGTAACTACTGTATCCTCGAGGCAATAAAAAAAAAAAAAAAAAAAAAAAAACGAAATATTTGTATAGAACACTATTGATATAATTTATTTTTATATTTTTTGACTAATTTCATTTTTGTGAAATTTAGTTTTGAAATACCATTTTTTGTCAATGGTTTGTATGGATGAATGTGTGAGTAAATTTCGATTGGTACGTACCATTTTATATTAAGGGGTCTACCCTCTTTAGACGGGCAAAGATAAGGCTATTTTCACGAATTTTTTTGACCGGTATACGTCATAAATATGGACATAAAAAGTGTTAGGCCTAAAAAATACACTATTTGATTACACAAGAGAATTTTTTTTATATTTATTTTAATCAGTTTTTATACATAAAAATGAGGGAGAAGACTGGTCCAAAAAAAAAGATGAGTGTGCGCTGTTGATGAAATATCTGGAATGGATGATCTGAAAAAAAAAATAGTTTTAGATTCAGTGAGTAAATGGCTATAGCGCATATCATACGATTTTTTTTTTCCAAAAATGACAAAATGGCAGCCATTTTTCGAAAAAGTACGAAAAATCACGTTTTTTTCCGTCGTTCTTTGCCAAAAATAAATAGTTAAACTCAAAATTTCAAAAATCGTATGATATGCGCGATAGCTATAGTCATCAAGAACATGTGGTTAAATTTTGGTAAGGTTCGGTTGAATAGTTTCGGAGATTTTATCAACAAGCCGTCCAAAAACGTCATTCTGAGAAAAACGCGTTTAAAGTTTTCTGTAACAAAAAATCGTGAAAAAATCTTACTTACGTCTAATCAGCGAAATCATCTTTCAAGCAGTTCTTGTTTTGTCAAATCGTCGTAGATTGGTTTTCAAACTTCTTGAACATCTTGAGCAAGGGCAGGAGGATGTTTGAATTTATGAACGGAGTTATCTTTTACAGCAGGTAGGCCGTACCGCTCCGAGCGGTCCGCATATTAGCGCGCTCAGGTAGCTACGTGAACGTAGTCCAAAAGTACAGTTAGACTGCTCGGATCTTTATAAATTTTCAGTATGATACTTTTAAATATGTATACTTTCGAAAAATACAAAAAAAAAATTAGATTTTTTCAAAATTCTAAAGAGGGTAGACCCCTTAATTGTGCACTGAATTAAATAAGAAATATATTTTTATATAAATTTCATATACTATTTTTTTTATGTGTTGTGTGTGCAATTCTATTTTTTTTTTTATTATTTTTTTTTTTCTGCATAAATGGACCGGCTACTAGGTAAAATTATTTGTACATCATTATTTCTGGCTTTTTGGATAATTTTACATGTTTTAATAACTTTTATTCTTCTATTAATTAAATCAAATTTGAGCAACGTGTTGAGAGTCATATAAAACCAGAGAAAATCGTTACAATTGGCGCCCAACTTATGGCTTGAAAGATATCTTCGACCTTGTATAAAATTTATATAGTATTGATTTTTCCTTTTGTCTCCAAGGTCTGTTGATGTCAACAAATTCACCTAGAGTCACTCGTTCTAATAAAAAAAGTAAATTATTGAGCCCATTGTCTGATCGTAAAAGAAAAAAGAAAAATATCGAAAATAAGCGAGATATTCCGAAGAATTCGTCAAATAATTCTATTGATTTTGAAAAACTTCATAGGGAAGCTAGAATGGAGCAAGAGTTAGAGCGAATAAAATTGAGGCTTGAACAAGAACAGGAAAAATATAGGCAAGTTGTGAAGGAGTTGGACAGAATCCGTAGAGAATCAGAAGAGTTATCGAGAACAAATGAGGAATTGCTCAGGCAAAAGCAACAAACGCAAGAAGCATTGGAGCAGGCTCGACTGGCGAACCAACGGGCTCAGCAAAGTTCTGGGCAGGGTCAGGATAATGTGAGTGATCAAATTATGAGGGGTTTGGCGAACCAAATCCCTTATATGCAGATAAACCCAAAAATTCCACAATATACTGATCGTAGTAATCCAAAAGAATTCATTCAAGAACTTAAAGATTATTTTCGCCTCAAGAACGTTCCCGTTGATTTCGAAATAATTTCCTTAGAAAATATTTTGGGAGGTCAAATCAAAACATGGTTTCAAGCAAATAAAAATACTCTGACGTCATTTCAATTATTTGAAAGCGAATTTCTCAAACAGTTTTATTCGATCCCTACCCGAGTTGCAATGAAGAGTCAATGGTTAATTAGAAGATATTCTAAAAACGATGGCACCATGCAGGAGTTCTCTATTCTCAATTGAACAAATCCAGATATTTTGATCCTCCTCTTTCTGAATACGAAATAAATTTCTCAATAATACAACAAATGCCGGGAAACGTACAGGTTGCCATGGCTACAGTCGATTATTCATTAACAAATGTTGTCGCTCGGGCTCTAGCTCAATTAGATATCGCGCAAAATAAATTTGAAATTGAAAATGAAAAAAATAAACGAATAAATCAAATTGAAACGGGAGAATTATTTTCAGGATACGGGGGAGCTCAAGGTCATGCATTAAATTCAAATTATCAGTCACAAAATTTTAGTAGCCAAACTCGGAGTGGGGGAAACTATAATAAACGTAATGGAAACTCCAGGGGGGGAATATCTGGGAGTGGGTGATACGGCGAGTCTCGTGTTAATACCAATCAAATTGACGTTTCTCCATCGATCGTTTTGCCTGATACTAGATATCCACCGCCTTGTGTAAATAATCAAACGATAATAAATAATACTCCAATGAGCCAGCAAGGTTGAAATGATGTCCCACATTCAAACACTCATTATCCTCAGTTTTCAAGTGCATTCAATCAAAGATATTTTTTTTATTTTTTTTTATTTTCAATCAAAGATATGATTCTTATAATGTTAATGAAATTAATACAGGAGCGAGTTCATGCAATTGTAATTTTGGGGATTATTTAGACGAAATAAGGGAAGGAATAAGGGGGCCCCCAAATAAAGACAACACAAATATCCCGATAATTCAATCATGTCCTCATTTAAAAATCGATGTATGTGATCGAACTGTTGATGCACTATTGGACACTGGGAGTCAGATTACAGGTATCTCAGAAGAATTTTATAAAGAAATAAAAACAGCAGGTGAATTAGAGATTTTGCCAGTCACCGGAGTACAAATAACACTAGCAATTAGTAAAAAAGGCAACGTTAGTGCGTCATCAAGTGCTATTGCCGATGCGTGTCGATAATTTGTTAATTAAATACCCAACACTTATCATACCTGGTTTGAATCAGCAATTGATATTGGGCAGTGACTGGTGTAAACATAATAAGTTGATTATTGATTATGAAAACAATTGTCTTATGGTGCGGGGGCTTAGGCTGGTATCCGGAGCAGTGTCGTTTGGGAGGGAATTGTCAGACAGGGTAAACCGTATATGTATTACTAATATCAAATGCAGCACAATGTACGTAAATAATAATGACTAATGCAAGGAAGATAAAGATTTAGTAATTGAAATGGAAGAAGATGCATTGTCAGGCAATTCCGTCTCATGCGCTGTTAATTCCACGACAATTCGTCCGGGCCAGTCTGGGCAGGCTAACCGTTTGATTGAGAAATATGAGAAATTATTCTCTGACCAACCTGGATGTACCAATGTGTATCAACATGGAATCACACTATTGTCAAGTAAATCGATAATTAAGAGGTCGTATCCGGTTCCACTAGCACTTAAGGATTCAGTTAATAAAGAAATTGAAAATATGTTAAGGATGGGTGTTATAGAGAGATCTATCAGTCGATTCTGTAATCCGGTACGAATAGTTAAAAAAAAAGATGGGTCAATCCGTTTGTGCCTGGATGCGCGTTCCATTAATGCAGTAATCGAAGGGGATAATGAAAGTCCGCCAAGAATACAGGAAATCATGCAGACATTTAATGGTGCAAAAATTTTCAGTACTCTTGATCTGACTAGTGGTTATTGGCAGGTTCCTTTGGAGCCAGGATCTCGTAAATATACTGCTTTCCTTCACGGTACAATGCTTCATCAATTTACGCGCATTCCATTTGGCCTCAAGACTGCAGGGAGTGGCTTCATCAGGGCACTAAATCTTGCCATGGGTAATGAATTTGATCATTTTCTCACCTACTATATTGATGATTTGGTAATAGCCTCAAGAAACGAGGAAGAACATGAGAAACATTTGAATTTGGTATTTGAACGATTGTTAAAATTTAATTTTACGGTAAAATTGAGCAAGGCAAGATTTTTTTGTCTGGAGGTGCCGTTCCTAGGGTTCATCTTATCAGCTGAAGGAATTAGACCTGAAGAAGGAAAAATTGAAGTCATAAAAGATTTTGCAGCTCCAAAAAATCGCACGGAGTTGCAGCAATTTCTTGGAGTCTGCAATTACTGTAGACAATTCAGCGTAGCGCATGCCCGATTTGTGGAACCTTTTAGAGAACTTCTAAGGAAAGACACAAAGTGGGAATGGACCCAATTACACGATGACTCATTTAGGGCATTGAAACAGAACTTTATTCTGACGAACAGAAGCGAAAGCATTTGCCAAAAATGCTTCTGAACTTATCTGAAAATTTGCGATTCATATCACAGCCAGAAATTGTTGGTGAGAGATTAAAAGATGCTAAGGATATTGATAATTCAAAGGGAAGGAAAATTAGATATTGATATTGCAACAACGTCTAGGCATGCTGATTTATTAAGGAAAATTAAGACATGGAATGCTACTCTCGTGGAAATTTTACTGTGATTTACTGCCAGACTGTAACAGAATCTATCATATAAGTTTATCTGAATGTCCCAAAAAATGATGATTCCTGATGAAATCTGATAGATGTTAATGAAAAGTATAATGATCGAAATATTCTTAAAATTTCTGATAGAATATGTCGTATTCTGATCGGAACCTCAGATATTTTGTCAGATTATATCAGAATCTGTCGTAAAAATATTTGCCCGTCAATTTTGACGATATTTCTTGAAATCTGCAGGATTCTGCAGAATCAATGACAGAAAATTTTTGAATATATGAAATTTTTACATATTCTGGAAGATTTTAACATTTTTTTTGTAAGATTTGGATATTTTATAATAGAAAAGCATCCAATTCTGACAATTTAGTTTAGATTGATAGGCTACAGATTCGCTTGATAAAATCGCTCCAAAAATTTGGAGTAGATAGCAATATTTTCCAAAAACAAAAAAAAAAAAAAAAGTACTAAAAATGATGAATTTTACAGAATTTGTTGAATTTGGATAGAATTCGACATTTTCCCAGTCCAAGAATTGGCAAAAGTGTAATTACGAAAATTCAAATAATGATCTCAAATAAAATGTTACTGTCCATCATTAATTGTCAAATTTTCACAAAATCTGACATGTTCTTAGGATAAATTTCATGTGACAGTTTTTTGAAAAATGTCCGAAAACGTCAAATAATGATTTTCATGAAACATCAAAGAACCTCCATCTCCAACAGTCTTATGAAAATCTCCATCCCTCCCCAAAAAACCAAAACCAAATTTTTTCATAACTCATCTCGTAATTTTAAATCTTCCCAGAAAGAAGATAATCTCATTTTTCGAAATATTCAAACAAACCTACTCATTGATCTCCAGTGCAGGCCTGTTTTAAATTAGCAGGTTCAACAAGCAGTATACTACAAAGAGCATGAAGTGTATCAAAAATTGAATTTACAATTTCCATCCCCAACTCTTTAACACACTTCCTATACTCATACATATTACAAAGAACGTACATTGCACTAGCAGAATTGAACTGAAATCGCTGAAGATGTTCATAGATAATCCTATGAAACTTGATCCTCAATTCCATTCTCACATTATCCTCATTTGGACCTTCAAGACTATCCCTAATGTCTAATCATTGAAGTCACATGAGTCCAAACCACAAGACACTCAGGAGTACTAGAGTATCAACACCAGTTTCCGGTTTGAAATCACTCTTCCTTTGTTCATTCTGAAGATAAATCTTCACCCATAAAATATTGAAATTTCTCACATTAATTACCAAATTTAAACAGAATTTGAAGTTTTCTGATGGAAGTTTTGATGACAATGCTGTCAGAAATCATTATTTTTTTCTTCCAGAATTCGGATAGATAATGTTATTTATCGTGAAAATTCAACAAATCATTGACGAATCTAGCAGAAAGTTTCTTGAAAAATTCTATTATAATCTGCCAATTTCAAATGTGAATTTCTGATAGAATTCGGTAAACTTTGTAGAAATGAGTGATATTCCAATAGAATCTGTTGTCTTCCTCAGATTTTGTCATTCTTCGATGAATTCTGACAAATCAATTTCCACCAGAGTATTATTGCTGATTCGAACAGAATTTTGCATGGAGAACGTCATTTTTCACTCTCAAAAGTCGGTGAATTATCAAAACAAGTTTCAGCATTAGCAGCGAGAGATTTAACATCTAAAACTGATGCAGCAAAGTTGTTAGATGGAAACAACGTGCTAATGCACTTGTAAAATCTGGAGGAGACTGCAAAACGAAATGTAAACATTTGAGTTAAGTCGCTGATATTGAAGTTAGAATGGAATCATAATGTTGCTAGAATCTGCAATATCATAACCTTCATCCATTGAACATTAATGACTAATTGGCATAGTTGAATTTTGAGAAATAATTACACTTGTGTCTGGTTTGGGAATGAAAATATTGATTTCAATGCACTTTATCCATTTTGTTGTTAATGGAGCAGGAGAAACCAAAACTGAAACGGAATAGCGTGGCAGTGATTACTTGAAGCAGTAAGTGACTTGACATAATATAACCTTTTTGACTTGTAAACTGGAACAGCGGTACTTGAGTCATTCATTGCCACGTTGCCAAATTTTATTAGAACGATCTCAGCCATTTTGTAGCGCAAAATAAAAAGTACTTCATTGGTCTACGCTGATCGTCGATCATTGAGAATTGGAAAAATAATCATTTTATTTTTTATTTTTTCAGTATTCAGAACACCTTTTTCTACCATGCATTGACTGGAAGTACACTTTTTCAGATACACCCTGTATACGCCTTTTTGTTATTTTTCTTCGCTTCATCTCCCTGATTTATTGAGTAACAAAAGGACGTATGTGCAAAACATACACCTGTTCATAATTTTAGTTAATTTTCAGGACTAAAATTATTGGGAAACTCACGGAAGTGATTTATCTCGCAGTTCCGTTGCCCTGACTCAATTAGTGGACTGTATAATAGGCATTCCAAAGATGTTTGGAGGAATTATAACAAAAAAGTGAAGGTGTTAATGAAAATAACTCAGAATTTATATTAATTATTATCACATATATTCAGAGATCTTTTACACTTTGGTTTTCTAGCTGGTTTCACGCGTTAATTGTCTCTCAATTGTTCGTAATAGCCACTGATTACAGTCTTTGTTAACACTGTAATTAATTCCTGGGCGTAAATCGTTAATTAATCACTGACTCTGGTAATCGTCTCTTAGTGTTGAATGTTGTCACTTGTTACAAAAACTCTGAATGATGCAATTGACTCTAGATAATGTAAAAAGACTCTCAAATTGTAGATCGACTCTAATTCACGTAAAGTTACTCTGATTAACCGGAGATCTCTTAATTTCTCTCACCAAGTGTCAAAGGACGTGGTGACGGTTAAAGTGTAACGTGACTTTTTACCCGGGGGGATGAAAAGCCACCGCGCCGTCCCTCCCTACGCCTCTCTCACAAAAGTCCCTTAATTAAAAACTGTTCTATGGGCGCCAGGTGGTTTTTTCGGAACCACCAAACCGGAAGTTCCTCGGCGGAGTCCTGCCCTACATTTTTACGGCTCATAACCGGCCCGTAGCAGCCAGGAGTTCCGCCGAGAACGGAACGAAATAGGCGGAAGGGGGGAGGTGTTACTTTTCTCCCGGCTAGCCCCCGAGAGAAAAACGTGACATGAGTCAGGGGGGGGGGGGGAATCGGGGGTGTTAACCCGATCCGTTGCCATTTCCCATTAACAAAAAGAAACCCCAGAAAAACCTTCGGAAAACGATCCCCTGAAAAACCAAAAGATACCTGAAAAATTGAGAAACTTGGGGAAGAGGAGAATCAAAAAAAAAGTACTTGAAACACCAAAAAATCGGGTAAAATCAGAGTATATTAACAAAATAAAATTAATTACAATTTACTCGACTCCCAGTTAAGAATTATCGGAAACTCTAAGAAAAGAGAAAAGAAATGATTTCATAAAAGATAATAATGATTGAAAATGAAATTGGAAAGAAATTACAGAAATAACTTATTTTAGTTATGATTATTGGCATTCTAGGTAGTACAATAACCATCCAAGAGGCACGGATTTCTCGGAACTCGTCTGAGGTATACGGGTGACGTGATACGGGGGGGAAGGGGGAAATTGAAATGCTTCGTTCAGGAATTAACGCATTTTTCTTCCACAGTTATATTTCCGTTTCCTGTAGTAAAAAATCGGAATATGTTTCGGGAGGGGTAAATTCGGGGTCGTTGGGTTCGTCTACTTAATCCCTATCGAGGGGGATGCGTTTCGGGATTTTCCAAGGGGAACTTCGGGACCTATTACTAAAATTCTATTTTCCCTACCCAAACGTAACGAGTGCGAGTGAGATAGACTCACTACGCGTCACGGCGGATAAAAGATACGGGGCTTTTCGGGTTTTAACGTACACCATAAAATAGGGTAATGACGACACGGCGATTTTTAACGTTAATTAATTAATTGATTACTTAATTAATTTTCTCGGGGATGAGTCGGGAGATTACGGATGAAATCGACACGGCTAATGAGAGACAATCGGGTTTTTGGGGCGATCGATACGTTATCCCACCCGATTTGATGACTTCTCCCCTGGGATGCTCCTCATCCTCTCGATAAACAGGCCTCTCCACATCCTGTAGGAGGTCCGCTTCCGTTGACACTGGTGAAACGGCAGGGCTCGCACGTGTTGTCTCCTTGCCGGCTCACTCTCGACTGCTGTGGCTCGGTGGGTCCTCACGTCTTCACTCGATGCCGGCTCTCTCACGACTGCCTCTTCAGACGCGATCAGTCGTCCGGGGGGGATGCTCCCACTATTACTCGAGCCGACTCATGCCCCTCGGTACCGCCAGGGTGCATGACCGTCGCACTCACTACGGGACTTTCTTCACGCGGGAATATTCAAACTCTCGCGAATTCAAACTTTCAATTCACGGGCTTTTCCTTGAATTTTTTTACACAAGTTGCGACCGGGCTACTTTTCGGAGCGCTTCTCCGGGGACTTCCTAACTCATCTAATGTAAATAAAATAATTATTGGGCACGGATCTTGTCCGCTGATGCCCCCTTAAACGGAACCGGGACTGAACCCATTATTAATTAACCTAACCGGGATTTGCCTCCCAACATTACCTAAATGAGGCACAGATCTTGTCTGCTGATGCCTCCTGAAACTAACCGGGCCTTTATTCCGATAAAAAACACGATTGGAGTACTCTGAGGCACGGATCTTGTCCGCTGTTGCCTCCCAATCCTCACTCAAAATTTCATACCAACCAAAATTAATTAACACACATGAAATCCCCTTATTGGGAGCGCCAGTTACACTGGACTTTTCGCGCTTATTCCGATCCCTAACCTCGCTTCCGCTTTAAATGGTCGCGTTTCGGGGTTGTCACGGGGCGTGTCGGGTTTATGTCACGGGGTTGGATGGGACTTTTCGGGGGTAGTTGCCTTTTTTCGTGCGCGACGGTTATTGAACTTACCTGTGCTCTGCTGATGATTCTGCCAGACAACGAGAACCTTCGGGGCTCGTTACAAAAGTCGTTGATTTTCACGGAAAGTTTGAGTCACTTTTTTCTCTGATGTACTCTGCGGCGTCGCTAATAGCCAAGTCGAAGTCGAAATTTCTCTTTGTCTTTCATCTGGACGCTCTTATCGTCAGATGTGACTACGCGAAGCTCCAAACGCGAAGTAACGCGTTAATCTGTCTCTGGACACTTCCGTGTCCAGGCGCCTCTGGTGTCAATCAATCGGATCAAGTTCATGACCTTCTTGGCCGATAATTTCAGAAACCAGAAATCTATGAAAATTGATAGGAGTAAAAGGGCGTATCTTTCAAACATACGCCCCTTCGTTATCAATTATGACAGTGAATTTTTGGAAAATGAATAACAGTAGAAGGGTGTATTTTCAGGTCATACGCCCTTTTGTTATTATAAACTATAGGGGAGACCGGGCAAAGGGAGTAAAATAATTTTTGGAGAAGTTTTTTTTTCTTAATCAAAAATGGTTAATGGAGTGCTTTTCATAAAATTTCAATTTTTTTGGGTACCCCACTGTGCATCAATGGGCTCAATATGATCGACGTGACTTCATTGATTTAAAAATCAGGAAAATAGGTCAAAATAGAGATGAGATCAAATTGTAAGCCCTGAAAACCCCTTCCGTCCGAGTTTATCCCGGTCTCCCCTATAGCAGGATCTCGAAATTAAGAATAAAATCAATAACAATTTTTTAATTGACCAGCTGATCAATTAAAAACTCCTGATTGGCTCTACCACTGCCCCTACCTACCCCCTCCAGTCACCTTGAGGGATATGTAAGGACTACCCTTTAACCACGGAGCTCAGAATCGGAACTCATAGCCCTGAAGATGCAAACTGCAACGTTTGCGAAACTTCGGCGCAACGCTGAAACCCAACGCGGCATCCATCCGGAAGCCAAATCTAATAATAATGACAATGGCCGCGAGAGCCTAAAAACTGAGAAAATCAATAACAAAAATGCGTATGTGAGGGAGGTACACCCTTTTCACATTAATAAGTGGAGATACGCCTGTCGGTTCTTCGAGAAAACAAAATGCTCCAAATGATTGGCGAAGTCGAGCATAATCGATAGAGCGAATAGAAGAAAACCCACGCGACAGAAGTGAAACTTCTTATACATGAGCCATTGGTCATTTTACACTTGGCTTTGGATTAAAATATCTCGAAAACTATGCAAAATTTATCGAGACATGCTGTGACGGTTTTTACCGTCACATAATTATTGAAAATCAGAAAAGTTAGTAAAATCAACTAAAATCGCAATAATGACCGCAACTCGCGGTGCCCGGAGAGGACAGGGCTCATTTTGAGTCGATCCAGCATATGTCCAGGGTGAGGTCAACAGAAGTTAATGACCTCACTAATTGTTTTTGTTTCTTTTTGTCCAATTTAACTCTAAAAATTGGAGAAAAGTTCGTGAGTCAGGACTGGGGAGGAACTTCCCCAGTCCCAGAGATAAAATTAGCAGCACCAAGGGCACCCGAGAGGAACTTGGGAAGACGCAGCATCCATGTACTTGGTTCAGCATCAGCAGCCGAGGGAATGTTGGCCAGCAGCGAGAGAAACGGGAAATCATCGGAGAAAAAAGCCGAAGCCAGAGTGAAATAAAAGACTCGAGTGAAAATAAAGACTAAACTTATCCGTGTACAATGTCGCGAAATGATTGTCCGAGTTATTATGATTATTTTTGTACATTATTTGAAATTAGTTTAGTTTAAGAAAAATTTAAGTAAAGTAGTGGGGAGACTCGCGGGACAATTGGTTGGGTTGGGCCTCGGATCTACCGAAATTGAGCGGAGATAACCGAGAAAACCCAATGCCGACTCGTGGGAGAGAAGACTCGTTCTTCTTCTCCTGGGACACCGTAGCGGTCACATCGTTGAGAGTAAAGAGTTAAGATAATTGAAGTAAAAAGTCAGAAAATTGAGGAAAACTTGAGTAACGTAAAGAAAAGTTAAGAGAGGCCAAGCCGAAAAGAAGGAGCATACAAAATAAGGTACGCGAGTCCCCCAAACGATTAAAATATTGAGTTGAAAGAAGTAATTAAATTGAGTTGGAGTAAAAAGAGCAAAATTGAGAGACGCCGAGTTAGCGTCTGTTACGAGTGGGGGTCAGCCCCACCACTTTAGAGTCACACTTGTTCATTCTGAGTTAATGTAAATTATCATTATTATATCAGTAACCGAAAAATTCCTTTCTTTTTCTTATTTAAATGTATACGTATTAATTTCATTGAATATACTTAATTTTTATTGTTTAAACCGAAAATTTCAGGAGTTTGGTGTAAAGTTTTGTTCTGTCCCGAATATCCAGAGGGAGGGTATCGTCCCCTCTCCCCCTTGAGATAGGAAAAGAGTTTCGCGTCAGAAAGCGGGTAAATCTAAAGTCTTTTTGGGGTTTTGTAGTTCAATTGAATTAAAATCAAACTTGGGGATTTGTCGTTTTCCCCCAAGATCTTAGAATTTTGAAAAAACGACTGGCGCCCAGTTTGAATGAGGAAAATTTAATCGGGAGTAAATTGGGAAAATTCGGAGTATAGATTTTGGTCGAGTAACATAAAATTTTTTCAGTGCATTTAACGCGTTGGCTCAAGGTCAGTCAAGCCAACCGTTACAATGCTGTGAATGAAATTTAGAGGGAAGATTGACGAAGGAAACAAGCAGAACGCTGTTTTTCTACGACCAGTAGTTTCCGAGATATCATTTTGTGAATGAGTAGTTCAGAAACAATGGATGAGGCCCGATAGCAAATAAATGAGCGCTTGGACGTCCTTGCTGAATTTTTCATTCAAAAATCAATATCTTAATAACTACGAGTCGTAAAAAAAAGGAGGATCACTTATTTTATTCGTTAATCTTCTCTCTAAATTTCATTCACAGCATGTCTCGATAACTTTTGAGTAGTATTCGAGATATTTCAATCCAAAGCCGAGTGTAAAATGGCAATTTTTCAAGAAATAATAATTAAAAATTATGAGGTGGAGCATGGATTTTTTTCGGTCGTGTTTCATGACAACTCCTCCTTTGAATGACAATTTTCCGTAATTTTTAAAAAAATCATTTAGATAAATTCCCATATTTTTCTCTGCGTGTGTTGAAAAGAAAAAATAAGAAACACAGGCTTCCCCCACCACCCGGAGAGCGACCCGACGGCAGCAGCAAACATTTCTCCTTCCCCCCACTACTCTACTACCACGTTCCCCTCAAAGCCTTACACTCGTTTCGTGACGCGAGAAAAAAGTTGGTACGCTCCCAAAAGAAGTTTCACTTCAAAAATTACGTTTTTAGGCTATTAAAGAAAAACAAGCAGACGGCAGGCCCTCGAGCGTTACTTGGAAGTTTCGGCACTATGCTGAAATTCCATATCCTGCAGTTGCAATTGGCAGACAGCTTCCGAATGGAATTCCCAATTTTATAATCTGCCAATAACTACCATGATGCATCTGAATTACGTTCACTTGCGTTATTTAGCATAAAGACAGTAAGAATAAAATATACTCTTCTGTGAGAATAAAGGACTCAGTTTCCTCCCTCGCTTTTCTCTGTCAGAAACTTAATTCTTTAGTCTCTTTCTTGAAAAAAATAGCATGCACACCAGATGTATTTTTGCCTCCCTAGGTGTGTAATGTACTATTAGAACATTCCCGAGTTAAAATTTCTGGGACAATTCAACGGAGTTTCAATGTAAGAAAATATCTCTAAATACCTCAAAAAAACGCTGACTGTGTGCTGAATCACCCATATGAATGCAGGTACTCTGGCGTAGTTTTGATGTATTGATTACAATTGATTGACGTACAATCCCGTTGACCAGTTTGCTGTATTGAGCGTACATCAGACGTTCAGTGACGTCAGTTTCCCCCCTCTCCGTTCCCCTACCGCTGAATTTCCCCTGCCATCCTCCCTTACACCCGCCCCTCTATTTTGATTTTCAAATCCATACGAAAAAATACATTCATTTGAACAAAAATTATTCATGGAACATGAATAGACTTTTTTTCAATACATATGCAATAATTATTATATTTTTCTAAACTTGAAATTATGCACTGCTTATGCATATTATTATGAAAAAATACTTGAAATCAGAAAAAAATACACAAAAAAACATCTAATTCAGGAAACATGGGAAGTATTACAGTAAAAAAATGAAAGAATTCAGCTTCTTTATCTTCAGGAAAATGGTCCATGAAAACCATCTAACGAAAAAAAAAATTCAAAATAAAAATACGAGGGAGCTCACTTCTCAAGTCTTTTCACTGCAATCTGCTTCCGTAATTGTTTAGTACGAAACTATGCTTTGCTGCTCGATAAAGAAAAGATAGACTATCGCAATAATACTAAAAAAAACGTAAATTTTATGAATGCCTGAAGAACTTAAGAAAAAAAAATGTGGGACGAACATCATGTGATCAAGAAATCATGAAAATTATAAAATGTAATGAGAAAAAAAAGTCATACAAGAAGTTCTATCATAATTTTCTTCGCGGAAGACGTAAAATAACGAAATGATTTTTGAACCAAAAAGTGGAGTGCTCTTTTTATGCTTTTTCATTAAAAAATATGCTTAGACAATTTTATAATATTATGTCACAATCTATTATTAATGGACGTTCAATGAAACAAAGAAAAAGACAATCGTAGAAAATGGAAGAAAAAATAATAAGAATACCATTTTGAGAAGTTTCTATAAACTGTCGGTGGTAGCAGGATTTTTCGTCATTCTCGGATCAGCTTGTAATGATTTATTTTATTCTTTTTCTTTTCGAATAATTCCTTCAAACCTAAATTTTGAAAATAATATTGAAGCTAAACTCAATTTTTCCAAGGATGAATGTTAATAAAAAAAATGAGATTGTGAGAAATAAACTTTTAATTAATGTATCTGGCAAATTCTCAATCATATTCTTTAGTCTTTAATCATGCATAAGAAAAATATATAACGTGAAATTTTACTTTTTTACAGACGCAATGGAAGCTTTACAATAGCTTAAACTTTTGATCACAAATAATAGTTTCTTAATAAATATAGTACTTATCTTTCAATTTTAGGGAAAATAACATTTGCTCCTCTTCAATACGATAGATAATGAGTCAATAATAGAATAATGCAAAAAAAATGAACGATTCCATGGAATTAAAAAAAAATGATAAAAATTATGATTGACAATAGCGATGTTTCCTCTGCAGAGGATTAGGAGTGAGAGAGCAAGCAGTGTAAAATTTCAGGGCTCGTAGCCCATTGTCCTGTGTTTACCTAAATTTATAGAATGCCAATATGACTTGTATTTTATTTTATCGATAAAATCATTTTCACCCTTTCTTTCCATTTTTGGCGGTACCTTTTAAATTTCAATTCTTATATTATCCCCCTTTTGTGCGTTGATTTTTCTTTATAAAATTATACGTACAAAAAATATTAATTTTTTTTTTTTTTTAACAGTCATAGATTACATTATTACCCATCAGAATTAATAAGTCTATCATCACCCTCATCCTATCGACACTATATGAATGAAATAATATGAATATTTAACCTAAGGCTGAAAGGAAATGTTTTATTACATTTATCACAGGTAAATAAGGATGAAAATATCGTCATCGAACTCATGTAATTGAGCAAGCAGCGTTTGAGGATAATATGATTGTTCCATGACCGGAAACAAATAAATTTGGCAAAATTCACCTTCGATACTTTCTCAAACTGGCTAGATTATATTGCCCTTTAACTTTTGTAGGTTCATTCAGATCGGCAAGAATGTACGCATTACGACCAGCTCGTTTATGAATACGATAGGGGCTCTCATAGAGGTGAAAAAATTTGTGAGTGACTCTGTCACTGTTACTAGACTGATGTGGAACCTGTAGTAATACTTCATCACCTTCTTCAAATTCTACAGATGATATCGATCTTTGTTGTTTCTTTCTTGCATGAAAACTTTTTACCAAACATTTAGAGGCAAGGCGTAGTTGGGTTTCTCTTGATACTCGATTTCCCTCTAGATACATGATCAGCTCTAGTATTTCATCTTTCACTGGTTGCCCATGATGTAGCTCGAATGGAACACACCCCGTGCTACAATGTGTTGTGTAATTCAGTAGACTCTCAATCTGTTTGATATACTTTGCCCATTTTCTATGTTCATTCACACAATATGTCCTGAAGAGACATCCCAATTCACGCATCACACATTCTGTGGGGTTCGACTGAGGATGTCTGATCGATGAATAGGTGATCTGTATCCATAATGCTTCAAGTGTATTCCTCCATATAGGTTTTGACGTGACATTTTCCTCTTCATCAGAAAAATGCCGACACCTTCGTCCCTTCCCACACTCTATGAACCTAAAACTAAACCTCCCCCATAGGGGCTAAAAATGGGTGCCAGTTGATCTAATTTGGCGGGACCAACACCGCAATTTACTCCAGCCAACAATTAAAATACCTTAACCTAACTAACCCTTAAACGTAACTAAAACCCCAAAAACGTAACGCGAAACCTAAAACCGAAACTGAACAGGGTGGAAAGGTACGGAACAGGCTCTCGGCAGCTCAGCACTCGGTTATGGAGAGAGGGGTGGATTCAGTGGTGAAGATGGGAGATTAGGGTAAACTCAAAATAAAACGCAAATATTGTCCTTACGTGTTCCACTATTGAACCAAAAACAAGTATATACAAACGAAATAGGAATAATAATGATAATAGTAAAATCACAGGAATATCATGGGGAGGGCGCAAGTCCATTGATCCACGGCCTGGATCCTTCGTGCGTTTGGGGTGGTCTCCTGACCACTGTATTTAAGGGCACACCACTTTAGGGGTGGTTGCGTCAGCGAACTCTCCAATAAAGTCCTTCCTTCATCGCGAACGACCCCAACTCTTACGAGACTACGGAAGAGTCCCGCATTTGATGTGGGGGTGGGTTTGGGCGAAATATACCCTCAAGGCTCTCGGCCAAAGCAGTTCAGCCCCAATCACACCTCAGAAATCACTCAGATCCCCCGATGGTGACGTAGGGGTGATTTTTGGGCAAAAGATACCCAAGGATCTCTCAGTGGTCAGCCTTCTCCCTGAAATCCCGCGGAGAATCCCACGGATTCTCCGACTAGGGTTAGGGGGGCTTTTGGGCAAAAGATACCCAAGAATTCCTCATCGGAGACGATTTCTTCCCAAATCACTCGAGAAATCAATGGGATTTCCCGATTGTGAGTTGAGGGTGGTTTTGGGCAAAATATACTCAAACGCCACTCGAAAATTAGTCTCTTTCCCCAAATCCCGCGGAAAATCCAACGGATTCTCCGGAAGGGATTGTGGGGGGTGGTTTTTGGATAACAGATATCCGAGCCCCATGCGACAGTTGATATCGCCCCAAATCATGGGAAGAATCCAAGGGATTCAGCCCTATTTGAGTTGGGGGTGGTTTTTGAATAATAGATATCCGAGCCCCACTTCGACAAGTAATATCTGCCCCAAATCACGGGGAAAATCCAAGGGATTCAGCCCTATGTTATTTGGGGGTGGTCTGTCGGACAAAAGATATCCGATCCCCATGTGACAATGAATATCTTCCCCAAATCACGGGGAAAATCCAAGGGATTCGGCTCTAGGTGATTTAGGGGTGGTTTTCGGACAATAGATATCCGAGTGCCACTCAACAATTAATTATACCCCTGAGTTAGGCCCAGGGGGAGTTGCGAGGAGTCAAGTACGTTGGGGTGCAAAGTTGGACTGACGCCAACGGCCTAACACCCCCACGCAATAATAGACTCGTCTATTCTCGACGCTACCTGTAAATTCGCGGAAAACGAGAAAAAGCCGGGAAAATACCTGCGAGCACAGCACAACCCTGCGGAGGGTTGATTTTAAAGACGTTCCGACAAGCAGCACAGAGATGCGATCCCTTCATCTCCGTGCCGATACAGCAGCACTCTGACCAGTTCCGTTGGCCCTAGCACCGACGCTTGTCTCCTGCCCGACGTCCGTCTCGACGAGACTCCTGCCGACGATTTTCGGGCCGCTCACCCTCATCCGGGTGACGCCACTCCTCCTCCACCTGTTCTCGTTGTCGTTGCTCTGCGTACGAGGCGAGGAGCTCCTGAGCCAGACGGAGGGGGTCGTCGTCGTCCGGACGAGTAGCCACCCTCTGCGAGTCCACGGCCGGGAATCGTTCGCCCCGGCTCCTATCCCTGTACGAAGGTGGTAGCTCGTACGGGGCGTTGCGGTTCGACGGGCGGACGACGTCCCGGCACGGGGTAGTCGCGAGAGCTTCAGCTTGCCTTGGTGGTGGTGGTGGGACGGGCTCCAGCTGACCCCTCTACGACGACGCTGTTGCCTGGCACGGATGCCCATCCCTGGCTTTAGTCCTCACACGTCCGCAGAGGTGGCAGAAGGGCTCCTTTGCATTGGTGGCACACTTCTCCCACGTGCGCCCCTTTTTATGGCACTGATAGCAGTAGGGGAGACACGGTCGGAGCCTCTTCCTCTTTTTCTGGCCCCGGCTTTTCCCCTCCGCGCCAGTCCTCCTCGGTGGTGGTGATGAATCCTGGGTTGGAGAAACCTCTTTGTGTGGCGGGGTCACCCCCTGGCTCGCCTTCGGGCCCCACTGGTGTGTATCGTCTTAGTGTGTGCTAAGGGTGTGTGTATGTGCGCTGGGGGTGTGTGGTGCGGGTGGGGGTGTCTTTATTCACAAACTCTCTTCCGTTATCCGAGAAGAAAATTCGAGGGGTGCCCCAACGATTAATAATCAAATTCTCCAAGTGAGAGGCAATGATCTTCCCAGAGACTCTCTGGAGAGGAACTACCTCAATCCACTTGGTAAATAAGTCCTGCATCACTAGGACGTAGCAGTGGCCTGACTCACTTGGAGTAATGGATCCGACGATGTCGGCTGCGACGATGGTCCAAGGACCATCCACAACCCGTCGTCCCATTAGTCCTGCGGGAGGGGCTTGTTCCACCTTACATCTCTGACAAGTTGCACATTGTCGGACGAAGCTGACTACATCCCTGAACATATTGGGCCAATAGTACAGGGTGTAGACGTGGTGATGGGTTTTATCTACGCCAAGGTGTCCCGCTTGAGGTAATTCGTGACATTGTGATATGACACGAGCCCTCTGTTCACGAGGAAGCACAAGTTTCCAAGCATCCAGATTTTCCATTTCCGCGGAGACAAGATGGGCAGGCCGATGGTGGTAGAGTTTACCCTCCACTATCGTCCAATCCGGAAATAGATCTGGCGCTCGACGAACATTACGGCATCTCTTACTATACCATGTATCCTCGGTAGACTGCATTCGAGCTATGGTTTCTTCCTCCGTGCTCTCTCCTAGAGGTGACCGCGAAGGGGCGTCAGGGACGTGGTGCAACGCTCCCTTACGATGAATGATTTTGAAATGATACTCGAGTGAACTGAGAGCCCAACGGGCGAACCGCCCTGTTGGATTCCTCAAATTATGCAGCCAGCGAAGGCTACTGTGATCTGTGATCACTGTGAATGAGTAGCCCTCGAGATAGCACCGTAATTTGCTAAGGGACCAAATTACAGCGAGACATTCCAACTCAGTGACAGTGTATTTCCGCTCCGCTGCCGTTAGTGCACGACTAGCGTATGCGATGACTCTTTCTTCCCCGTCAATAACTTGAGTTAGCACAGCCCCAAACCCTATCATACTCGCATCCGTTTGGAGTGTGAAGGGTAGGTCGAAGTTGAGGCATACCAAAGTTGGTGATGTTGTGAGATACATTTTAAGCATCTCGAACGCGAACTGTTCGTTCTCCGACCATTCCCATTGGGCGTCCTTCGGTATCAGGTGATGTAACGGATCGGCAATGTGGCGAACTGAGGGATGAAGCGACGATACCATGAGGCCATCCCTAGAAATCGCCTAAGTTCCTTCAAGTTCCGCGGAAACGGGTAGTTTGTAACGAGCCCCGAAGGTTCTCGTTGTCTGGCAGAAACACCAGCAGAACACAGGTAAGTACAATAACCGTCGCGCACACACCAAAAGGCAAACAACCCCGTGACATAACCCCGTGACATCCCCGAAACGCGATCGTTTGAAGCGGAAGCGAGGTTAGGGATCGGAATAAGCGCGAAAAGTCCAGTATAACTGGCGCTCCCAATAAGGGGATTTTATGTGTGTTAATTAGTTTTGGTTGGTATAAAATTTTGAGTGAGGATTGGGAGGCAACAGCGGACAAGATCCGTGCCTCAGAGTACTCCAATCGTGTTTTTCATCGGAATAAAGGCCCGTTTAGTTTCAGGAGGCATCAGCAGACAAGATCTGTGCCTCATTTAGGTAATGTTGGGAGGCAAATCCCGGTTAGGTTAATTAATAATGGGTTCAGTCCCGGTTAGGTTTAGGGGGGCATCAGCGGACAAGATCCGTGCCCAATGATTATTTTATTTACATTAGATGAGTTAGGAAGTCCCCGGAGAAGTGCTCCGAAAAGTGGCCCGGTCGCAATTTGTGTAAAAAAATTCAAGGAAAAGCCCGTGAATTGAAAGTTTGACTTCGCGAGAGTTTGAATATTCCCGCGTGAAGAAAGTCCCGTAGTGAGTGCGACGGTCATGCGCCCTGGCGGTACCGAGGGGCATGAGTCGGCTCGAGTAATAGTGGGAGCACCCCCCCCCCCCCCCCGGACGACTGATCGCGTCTGAAGAGGCAGTCGTGAGAGAGCCGGCATCGAGTGAAGACGTGAGGACCCACCGAGCCACAGCAGTCGAGAGTGAGCCGGCAAGGAGACAACACGTGCGAGCCCTGCCGTTTCACCAGTGTCAACGGAAGCGGACCTCCTACAGGATGTGGAGAGGCCTGTTTATCGAGAGGATGAGGAGCATCCCAGGGGAGAAGTCATCAAATCGGGTGAGATAACGTATCGATCGCCCCAAAAACCCGATTGTCTCTCATTAGCCGTGTCGATTTCAGCCGTAATCTCCCGACTCATCCTCGAGAAAATTAATTAAGTAATCAATTAATTAATTAACGTTAAAAATCGCCGTGTCGTCATTACCCTATTTTCTGGTGTACGTTACAACCCGAAAAGCCCCGTATCTTTTATCCGCCGTGAAGCGTAGTGAGTCTATCTCACTCACACTCGTTACGTTCGGGTAGGGAAAATAGAATTTTAGTAATAGGTCCTGAAGTTCCCCTTGGAGAATCCCGAAACGCATCCCACTCGATAGGGATTACGTAGACGAACCCAACGACCCCAAATTTACCCCTCCCGACAACATATTCCGATTTTTTTCATTAAAGAAAACGAAAATATAACTTTTGAAGAAAAATGCGTTAATCCTTGAACGAAGCATTTCAATTCCCCCCCCCCCCCTCGTATCCAGTCACCCGTATACCTCGGACGAGTTCCGAGAAAACCGTGCCTTTTGGATGGTTATTGTACTACCTATAGTCCCAATAATCATAACTAAAATAAGTTATTTCTGTAATTTCTTTCCAATTTCATTTTCAATCCTTATTATCTTTTTATGAACTAATTTCTTTTGTTCTTTATTAGAGTTCCCGATAATTCTCAACTTGGAGTCGAGTAAATTGTAATTAATTTTATTTTGTTAATATATTCTGATTTTACCCAATTCTTTTGGTGTTTCGAGTACTTTTTTGATTCTCCTTTTCCCCAAGTTTCTCAATTTTTCAGGTATCTTTTGGTTTTCAGGGAATCGTTTTCCGAAGGTTTTTTTGGGGTTTCTTTTTGTTATTGGGAAATGGCAACGGATCGGGTTAACACCCCCGATTCCCCTCCTGACTCATGTCACGTTTTTCTCTCGGGGCTAGCCGGTTCCTCCCCCCTTCTGGTACCTCCCCCCTTCTGCCTATTTCGTTCCGTTCTCGGCGGAACTCCTGGCTGCCACGGGCCGGTTATGAGCCATAAAAATGTAGGGCAGGACTCCGCCGAGGAACTTCCGGTTTGGTGGTTCCGTAAAAACCACCTGGCACCCACAGAACAGTTTTTAATTAAGGGACTTTTGTGAGAGAGGCGGAGGGAGGGACGGCGCGGTGGCTTTTTATCCCCCCGGGTGAAAAGTCACGTTACAAGTTTACCACAGGTTCAATCTTCTCTGGATCAACTTGCAATCCTGCATTGTTGACCAGGAATCCCAGATACTTTACTTGGGCACGACAAAATTCACTTTCGTCGCAATTAATCACAAGTCCCGCCCTCTTGATTCTCTCAAGGACGGTCTCGAGTAACCCCAAGTGTTTTTCGAACGTGCGCGAGACGATAATAATGTCATCTAAGTAGACAAACATCTGAGGGTACAGGTCTTGTCCTACTAGACGATCAAGAAGACGTTGAAACGTCGCTGGAGCGTTGCTCAACCCATAGGGCATCCTCTGGAAGTGATACAGTCCACGACCAGGGACGTCAAATGCCGTAATCTCTTGCGATTCGGGCTCCAACGGGATCTGGAAGTGCGCTTGGCTCAGATGAAGGGTGGTGATATAATGAGCCTGCCTAAGTTCGTCCAATATGCCTGTCATATTGGGAATCGGATAGGCATCCTTCTTTGTAACTGCATTGACTTTTCGGAAGTCAATGCAGAAGCGATACTTCCCATTTGGCTTCTTCACCATCACAATCGGACTAGACCAATGGCGGTGGGAGGGGACAATGATGTTGTCTTTCAACATCGTATCCACCTCTTTCCACATGATTTCACGAATAGCTGGGTTCGTGTGATATGGTCTTTGCCGAATGGGTGCACTATCACCTACGTCGATATGGTGCGACGTGAGGGTAGTGATCCCCGGCTTGTCCGTTGCTGGTGGCAGGTTTTTGTCCAAAAACTTCTCCAGCTGCTCTTTCTGCCTCTCCTCCAGGGTACGAAGCCCACAGCACATTATGATGCTGGCCGTACGTTCTTGAGGGGTGAAAGAGTGTTTCACCTCTGGCTGATCCTGATAATGCCACATTTTATCGAAAAAGTCGATAACGATTTTGGCGTTTATCAAAAAATCCATTCCGAGGATGAAATCTTCGGAGAGATTCGGCAGGATCAAAGCCTCAACGGGTGTAACTCGACCTGCCAGCTCGGCTGAACAGGGAGTCATATGTCGGGTGGTATCAACGTGTCCACCCACACTAATCACCCGTCGTTCTGGGATTTCCATCCGCGGGAGCTGGATCTGCTCAAAGAGCTTCTGACCCTCAGCTCCTGCGAATGACCTCGTGGCTCCAGAGTCAACTAGAGCCCTGAGACATGAACCCCCTATCCGCAAATCGACATAGAATGCTCTAGGCACGTCGGCTTGGGACAAATTAACTTTTACGTCATCCGTCGGCATGGGTTCCGGTGCGACGAGATGATCAGAGTTGAGGGTGTCACGACGGTCGATGTCAGGAGGCTTTGGTGAAAAGATCTCCCGATCATCCCCTTGTGATGAAACAGCCTCCACCAGAGGAGTATTAACAAGAACCTCAGCTGAATTTGCGGATAGGTTCTTGACGAAATTTTCACTCACGGGGTCCAATGAAGGCCCTGGAGGGACGAACTCCTCGGACAGCGAATTCTGAGACTCAATTTCGCACAATCCACAGTGTGCACGCTCCGATGTCGGTGATGGTTTAGGGGTAGCGTTCACCGGAGTCACGCATTCCCTTGCCCGTTTCCCTGATTACAGAAGCGGCACTCTTGGGTAGTTATCCCAGAGTAACGACACCTAAAGCAGAAGATTCTGCGCTCCGCCTGGCAGTTTCGATGGAGATGACCTTGCTGGCCACAATTCCAACAAGCCATGGCTCTTGGCGCGCGATTAACAGCTTGTGGCCCCTGATGTTGTGGATTGACCACTGGTGGTGGAGCTGTTGTAGGTGTTGGACCTGGTCCCACCTTCTGGGGTACCGCGGAAGTCTGAGGGTTCGGTGCCAACACCTGATTCTGCCCCGTTTGTTGTTGTGGGGGTCTTACGGCTCGCGGAAGTGCTCTGAACTATACGTTCTGACCACCAGGCCGTCCAAAGAGTGCTCTGGACGATGCCTGTTGATTCTCCGTCACTGCTGGAGTCGGTCGAGAGACGAATGCTCCATTAGCGACGATAGGAGAGGGTTTGAGAACTTCGGCGTTATCGACATACTCCACTTCCTCGTAGTACTCTTCTACGGGCTCTTCCATGTAATATGGCTCTTCGTAGACGTACTCGAGTGGAGTCTCCACCACCTCAACTGATCTGAGTGCTGATGGGGGTGGAGCATACTCGGGACTGCCGTATGCAGTACCTATTGGGTTCCTGTACGAGAACCCAATAGGTACTGCATACCCATTGGGTTCCTGAACGGGATCGTCGGAGGGTGCGATAACCTATTCGGTTGGCGAGGCCCATTAAATGGTGGGCGACTCACCGGTGTCTGCGGATGCGGAGACCAGGCTCGGGCAGATCGAGTTCTCTGGCCTCGGGGGTGGCCGTCTGTCAGCTTCCCTCGAGTACATGTGCTCCAGGCGCAGAACACTGGTTTCAAGCGAGTCCATGGTGAGGGTTGCTGTCAGTGGGACACCCGTCTGGTAGATCATGAGTATTTTGCGGTGTGTTTGCAACACCTGCTCACGATCGTCCCAGGGAGGCGACAAACGTGCGAAGTACCCGCGCATATTGGCGAAGTACTCCCTCACTGACTCCCTATCACCTTGCGTCCTGAGGGCGATCTCCTCTCTCAGGGTAATTTGGTAATCGTGATTGGTGAAGTGAGTCCTAAGAGCTCGCTTCACGTCCTCCACGTCCTGATGGAGTGTTGGTGGCCGCTGTACCACGTCAGGGCGGCATCTCGAAGGCAAAACGTGATGCCTTTCAGGAGATCCATTTCTCGGATCCAGATGAAGGCTTTTCTCGATCCGAGATATGAATCCTTCCACATCCTTGCCAACTGCACCCGAGTATTGCGCGTTCCAGCGCTTCATAGCGTTTTGTAAGCGTAGACCTGAGACGGGTCGACCACGCTCCTGCTGGTCGTAACCTCCGTCTTACGCATAATCGGGGTGGTTTCCACCCTCGTAACGATGGTATTGACGAGGGGGTCTGAGATCCCGTTCATCCCAATACCACTCATCTTGAGCCGCTTCTGTGTGGGGCTCATGACGATTGAATGCCTCTCGGGCGTAGTGTTGGGGACGAGGATCGTCCCTTCGTGGTTGAGGTCCACATCAATTCGCCCTAGGTTGACGATTATCTGCAGGGACCTGATCTTGGTACTGTGATCGAGGTCTCTGAGCATCAGCCTGACGTGGACGATAATGGTCTCGGGCATAATTGTGATAATTAGCCCAAGGGTCCCGAGTCTCTGGCCGTGATTGGCGCGAAGGCTCGGGCTGAGTAGCGAAGGCTCGAGAAGGTGGAGCCGTCCTTTCCCTCTCTCGTCTTTGCTCATTCCAACGGATCCATTTCTCGTATGCTGGATCCCGTGGAACAGAGGGTGGTGGATTCCTCTGAGTGGCATCAGCCGTCCGAGAACTATGCTGTGCTGGTTCCGGAGTTGGTTGACGCTGAGGGTAGCCGTATTTGCCAGGGGCGGTACGATGCTGATCATCAGCAGGAATTCCCTGTGCTGGTGGCCTGGGTGATTCTGCTGGAGCGCCTGGAGCAGGGAACGAAGTGGTATTTGGATCTACCACTCGTTCGACACTTGGAGCCTGATTACGGTTCTGGCAGTTGGCCCAAACATCCTCATAACGTGGTGATGACTCAGGCAAGTCCTCAACCACCACCCGGTTTCGAGGATGAAGTATGGGAATCCGGTCGAAGGGTGGCATCGGGCCAGGTGGGAGGCCATCACGTACGTGACGATCCCTCGCCTCTGGTGCGGTCCACCCCGACTCCGATTCTCGGCACGAGCCCGAACGCTGTGAACTAGCGTGGCTCGACTCACTGGCCGCGTCGTCTTGGCGTGGTCCTTCATTGGCTCCATCTTGGGGGGAAGCTGTAGCGGCTCAGGTGTTAGTGTGTACGACACACACACACACTGAGCGTACAAACATCGTAATACGATATTAATCAATTATTCGCGTATTACAAAGTATTCGGCAACGAGGCCTCGAGGAGACAACTCGTCTCAATCGTCGATACCTTCGACACACGGCTCGCTACCGATTCGCGGAACGTTCATATCAATACGTTATATACTTATCTATATCACAAACTAATTAATAAAATTGTTATTAATTGAAGTGGAAATTGTTGTCTGGAGTCAATCATTTAAATAACCATCATTTCCCTTCAAAGCCCCTTGGATCGTGATTTTTGAGGGTCTACCCCTCTTGCGCTTCGGGAGTGGCAAGGTGATGACCTCCAAGTCGGCCGTCGGGGGTGCATCAACCCTTGGCCTTTCCTCGGGGTCATGCCCACGAGCCCTATCCTCGGGTGGTTCCACTCGTGGACGATCATCTTGGGTTGGGCCCTCTGGGGATGCCGCTCCGCTGGTTGGTAACGCCCCATATGACAAAAGGTGTCACAAAAGAAAAAAAATACGTTCGTGTAAGGTCTTATTCCCAATTTCAATTAATGATGTCAAGACAAGATCTTCAGTTATATTCGTCAACTTTCGCAATTTTTTTTTTTTTCAGTGAAAGAGAAGAACGATACACGCCTAGTAATAAGGTGCGACTATCGACTCAGCTTATGTTTGCGGAGGGCGAGCGATAAGCCAAGTGTTCATCTGACCAAGTGTTCACTTTGGTGGTTCGATATGAAGTGAACGACACTCGCTCTCTCCACAACGGCGTTGGGCCTCGAAGGCGTGAGGTTCCTTGGAGGGGGTATATCCCCTCTCTTGGGTCGCACACCTCGTCTCATTGGCCACTTTATGAGGAGTGGGGAAGATCACGAGACCTCAGGTGATATCCGGGGGTAATCACCGGCCATGCTCTATCCCCACTACGTCAGCCATTTTGAGTTAGCTGTTATTTTCTGTCTCTAACGGCTTCCCCACTTCTTCGGGACCTTGGGGGTTTTTTTTCTTGGTGACAAGCACACCTGGATAGCGCGAGAAAACACCAATGGAGTTTTTCAGGGTTGATCCTTTGTCTCCTATGGCGACAAGCACGCCTGGGGCGCGAAAAAGTCAGAGGGGTACCTAATCCCCTTGTGACTCTATTTCTTCACCCCATTGTCCATGGTGAGAAATACGCTCTCAGAAGCGCGACAAAGCACCAACGGATTTTGGGGGTAGTTCTTCTTGTGCCCTCATTGTACAAGCCGGAATCCATGCGCGAAGCACGATGATTCGGCTAGATTGAAGGGGATGAATTCCATACGAGACGATTAAACATCCCCATTCCAATTGGGTACGTCAAAGCTGTTGAATCGGCACTTCAGGGAGGTGCTGGTGAATCTCCAATCCCTCAAATGGCTCGGTTTTTCAGGTACCACCTGCGAGCAGTACCATCCAACAGATATCAGACCAGGTGGATGAAGTCCCGATTATCCACGGGGTCGACAACGGCACGTCCGTGTTCAAGGGTGTAGATGAACAGGCGCACGTCCTCTTCTTTCTCGCCCGAAAACCGCAGCCGTCTGATGCGATAAAGTCCCATCAGGGCTGCGAGGTTATCAAATTCCAACAATCGGGCGAGTCCCTCCTGCTCGGAGGGGTAGTACTGCCGTACTGGTCTCTGGGTTTCCCCAGGGGATGATGAATTGGCAGTCGGCCTCGTGTGACAACGAGGGCCAACTCCACTGCGTTTCTTCATGTCCTTATTTTGCTGCATCGTTATTCTTTTTGTACAGAGATGTGTTCGCTTCAGTGGTTAAACTGGGAGTGGAGCGTCAACACGAGGTGGTTAGCGTCGGCTGCCTCCACTCTACTGTTAAACTCGGTCGGCGCAAATCACGTGACCATCGCGTGAGGCGTTTGGTCACGTACGCCAACGACCTTGTTTATTCAAAAATCTATTTGCCTCAGAGTTTTACCTGTGAGACTGATTTTCGACTTATTTATTTGAGCGCAATCTCATGATGACATCACCTGCCCATTTTTCAAAAATCTATTTTTCCCAGAGTTTTACCTCTGGGTTTGATTTTCGACTTATGTTTCTCAACGTTTGTCCCTCGATGGTGTAATGTACCCATTATTCTCGGATTAACTGAGAACCGAGCAAATAATAATACACAAAGGATTGTATTTTAATCCCTCAATAAAAGCTGAAAATATTCGACACAAAAGATAATTTCAAAATGTTAAAATATTACAGTGAAGAAATAATCATCCCTTAAAATATTTTGATTTGGACTTGGACCAATGGATCGCGTCGGAATTTTAGGGGTTGATTCTAATTTCATTAACTTCAGCTAATTTATTTTTTTTTCTCTAAACAAATACGTAACTTCTCAAAACATCCCTTATCCCATTTTCAACGCGAGAGCCCCGCGTTGGGCGCCATTTGTGACGTGACATTTTCCTCTTCATCAGAAAAATGCCGACACCTTCATCCCTTCCCACCCTCTACGAACCTAAAACTGAACCTCCGTCGCAGGGGCTAAAAATGAGCGCCAGTTGATCTAATTTGGCGGGACCAACACCGCAATTTACTCGAGCCAACAATTAAAATACCTTAACCTAACTAACCCTTAAACGTAACTAAAACCCCAAAAACGTAACGCGAAACCTAAAACCGAAACTGAAGAGGGTGGAAGGGTACGGAACAGCCTCTCGGCAGCTCAGCACTCGGTTATGGAGAGAGGGGTGGATTCGGTGGTGAAGATGGGAGATTAGGGTAAACTGAAAATAAAACGCAAATATTGTCCTTACGTGTTCCACTATTGAACCAAAAACAAGCATATACAAACGAAATAGGAATAATAATGATAATAGTAAAATCACAGAAATATCATGGGGAGGGCGCAAGTCCATTGATCCGCGGTCTGGATCCTTCGTGCGCTTGGGGTGGTCTCCTGACCACTGTATTTGAGGGCACGCCACTTTAGGGGTGGTTGCGTCAGCGGACTCTCCAATAAAGTCCTTCCTTCATCGGAAACGACCTCAACTCTTACGAGACCACGGAAGAGTCCCGCATTTGATGTAGGGGTGGGTTTGGGCAAAAGATAGCCTCAAGGCTCTCGGCCAAAGCAGTTCCGCCCCAATCACCTACGAAATCACTCAGATCCCCCGATGGTGACTTAGGGGTGGTTTTTGGGCAAAAGATACCCAAGGATCTCTTAGTGGTCAACCTTTTCCCTAAAATCACGTGGAGAATCCCACGGATTCTCCAAATAGGGTTAGGGGTGGTTTTGGGCAAAATATACCCGAAAGTTCCTTATCCAAGACGATTTCTCCCCAAATCACTCGAGAAATCAATGGGATTTCCCGATTGTGAGTTGGGGGTGGTTCTGGGCAAAAGATACCCAAACGCCACTCGAAAATTAGTCTCTTTCCCCAAGTCCCGCGGAAAATCCAACGGATTCTCCGAAAGGGGTTGTGGGGGGTGGTTTCTGGACAACAGATATGCGAGTCCTATGCGACAGTTGATATCGCTCCAAATCATGGGGAGAATCCAAGGGATTCAGCCCTACTTGAGTTGGGGGTGGTTTTCGAATAATAAATATCCGAGCCCCACTTCGACAAGTAATATCTTCCCCACATCACGGGGAAAATCCAAGGGATTCAGCCCTATTTGAGCTGGGGGTGGTTTTCGAATAATAGATATCCGAGCCCCACTTCGACAAGTAATATCTTCCCCAAATCACGGGGAAAATCCAAGGGATTCGGCCCTAGGTGATTTGGGGGTGGTTTTCGGACAATAGATATCCGAGTGCCACTCAACAATTAATTATACTCCTGAGTTAGGCCCAGGGGGAGTTGCGAGGAGTCAAGTACGTTGGGGTGCAAAGTTGGACTGACGCCAACCGCCTAACACCCCCACGCAATAATAGACTCGTCCATTCTCGACGCTACCTGTAAATTCGCGGAAAACGAGGAAAAGCCGGGAAAATACCCGCGAGCACAGCACAACCCCGCGGAGGGTTGATTTTAGAGACGTGGAGCTAATTATTCAATTAATTAAATAATTCTTCCGCGAGAATTAATAATTTTTCTGAGGGAAAGTAATTTATTTCGTTTACCGCTTGGCCAAAAAAGAAAAACGACTCACTTTTGGGGATTTCTTCCTCGTGTGGCGGAATTGGGGGTTGACCACCCTTTGTGGTTGCTCCTCTCGGTCCTTCCCCTTGTCCCCGTCCTTCTGGTGGTGTTGAGGTTGTTCTGGGGTTGTCTGTACGACTTCAGGGCAGCTCCAACCACTCACACTAATTTTTCGCTTTCTTTGTTCACTACTGTGCACGTTTTCTCGAGACGGTTTGGGCACTCGTTGTGCTCTACGCGATATCCCGGACGCAACTGGTTTCACGTCGCTATGTGTGAGAACATGGCGGCGTGTTCGGTTGAAGCGATGCATGCGCGCTCTGTGGCTGTCGCTCAGTAACAGAGCGGCACGAGAATCCGCCCAACGGTAGCCCACGAATATTTGAATGGGAGGAAGAATTGAATTCTTTCCCCATTCACAAAAAATTGAGATTTTCTGCCGACGGAATTATTGGATTCCGTCGCAAGGTGATGTGAATTGTGTACCGTTATCTAATAAAATTCGTTTTGGTTTACCAATTCGTGGAATATATTCGTGGATAATCTTCTTTAGCACAATCTGAGTGGTAGCCCGCTCCACTGGGTACAGTGTCACAAGTTCAGAAAATGCGTCCATCACCACAAAGATGTACTGCACTCCACCAATCGATCTGGGTAACGGTCCATAGAAATCAACGGTGATCAAATCACCTGGACCCGTCGATTTTACCATGTTATACTCTGCTTCAGCTGCTCTCGATAAATGTTTGATCCGTTGACATAGATCGCAGCTTAGTGTGACTTTCTTTACGTCTTTTGTCATTCCTTTCCAATGGAAATATCGTCGTAGATGACATAGTGTTTTGTAAACACCAACATGTCCATTGCGATCATGCTCAGAAATTATCAGCAATCGTCTCAATTTCTCAGGTACATATACGCACCATTGTCCCTTCTCGTTGTTACGGTAAAACCAGATTCCCTCATATTCTTGAAAATTGTTCTCAAACTTTTCTGATTTCACAATGTTCTGGAGTCTTGTATCCTTTGCTTGAGATTCTTTAATATTCTTTAATTCTTGCCGAAGCACTGGGTCTATCTCCATCATGCATATCATCACCAACGCGTTGAAGTCCTCGTCCTCTTCATGATCTCTCAATCCTGATTCCAATGCATTCACCAATATTGCGTCAACTCTCTCATCAACAACTCTTCCAGCAGGGTTCCTACTGAAGAAATCTGCAGCAATATTGTCTTTCCCTTTACAGTGTGTTATCTGGAAGGTATATTCTTGAATTAATATGCTCTATCTACATAAACGTGCAGTCAAAAATGGTGTTCGATGTAAAAATGTCAAGGATTTGTGATCGGTCACTATTTCAAATTCCTTCCCAATTAAATACATTCGGAGTTCAACGAGACTATACACAATCGCTAGAAGCTCCTTCTCGGTTGTTGTATAGTTGAGTTCTGCTTGGATCAAGAACCTACTCTCAATTGATACGATCTTGTGTTCTCCTCTATCATCAATCTGGTATAGTATTCCACTTATGCCAACATCGGATGCATCAGTCTGTAGTAAGAATTTTTTATTCACATCATAATGTACCAATTCTGTTACTCTGCAGAAATTCTCCTTCAATAATACAAATGCCCCTGCATGATCTCTTGTCCACATCCATTGTTCATTTTTCTTTAATAAATTTCTAAATGGTGCCGCAAAATCTGGATATGCCATGCTGAAATGCCTGTCATAATTACATATACCGAAGAAATTTTGTAAATGCAACTTATTACGAGGTTCCTCAAAATTTCGTATGATTTCCAATTTCGCTGGATCCGGTGAAATTTCATGTGTGGAGACGATGAATCCTAAAAATGGTACTGATTGCTGGCAAAATAGTGCTTTATCTAGACGCAGGGTAAATTTGTTTTTCAATAATGCATGAAACAGCTTATCAAGGTGCTCAATATGTTCATCAGAGATGGCTGAAGTGACCAACATATCATCAATGTATAATGTAACAAAAGTAGACATTTCGTTGCCTAGAGCCATCCCCAATGCTCTAATGAATCCGCTTCCTGCTGTCTCCAATCCAAATGGTACTCGACAGAATTGATAAAGTATTCCCTCATGCAGGAACGCTGTCAATAGTCGTGAGTCTGGATCCAATTGTATCTGCTAATATCCATGTGTCAGGTCAAGTGTCGTTAAATATTTCTTACCATTATATTTCTGCATAATTTCATTTATACATGGTGGTGCCTCGTTGTCTCCTTCAATCATATCATTCAGATACCTCGCATCCAAACATAATCTGACTGCGCCGTTTTTCTTCTTCACTATCCTCAAAGGGTTACAGAAGGGACTCACTAAACGTTCGATAATGCCCTCTGTTAGCATAAATTCAATTTCTTTTTTAACTGATTCTCGGAGTGATAACGGTACCGGATATGACCTCTTGACATATGGTTTCAGATTATTTACTTTTATTTTGTGATGATAAATGTCTGTACAACCAGGTTTATCAGAGACTAATGCTTCATATTCTATGATTTTGTCTGCTAGAAATTTCTTCTGTCCATGATCAAGCGCCGTGAGCGATTGCACGATCGTCCAAACCCCATCAGAAAAATTAACACGCCCAATATCATGTTGTGTAACTTCAAGTTCTTCATTATTCAAATTATTTAATAATAGATGTGTATCATCGTCGTGACATAATAAATCTTCGTATGAGGATTTATCCTGTGCATTCTGGATACTCATCGAATTTACAGTCAATGAATTAATACTTGTCTGATCATTATCAAGGCCTTCATCAACATATTTTTCTTGATAATTATTAAGCAAAATCGTTGATTCTCGATGAAGTTTATGTTGTTCACTTCTATCAGCATTATTTGGGTAATTATCCCCCAAATTACACACAATTGTTGATTTAGTATTGACGATGCCGTCTAAAATTGCCACGCGAAGAGTATTGTTATGTCCAGATTTTGTCCTTGCGTCAAAAGGGAATTTTTGGACAACAGCTTAAAATTATGATATTAATTTATAGAATTTATATTGGACGACGCTAGATTTTTATATTCTCACGAGGATTGTTTATATAAAAGGATTTCGAGGGTTTTAGGATTTTTACTATTTTTATTATCTGGGATAGCCTTGGAACGTTTTTCTGGGTTTGAATGAAATTGAAACACTTGACTCACAGTAATGGTTCTTTGTAGTTTTGCCCTTTTATTGGTAATCCATTGGTAATCCCAAATTATGAAGGCACTCTCTTCACACAAAAGGTCTTACACTTTGATCTTATTCGTGTCTTATAAAATATTGTTTATAGCTTACACTTTCGGGTTTTTTCCTATTTTTACTGTTCTTAATTTTAGTGTCTCTAGTTCCCAAAATTTATTAGATATATTCCACAAATTTCCTTTCATCACGTTATTTATACTTGATTAGGTTTTATATTTAAATATTAAGGTTCCAATTATCTTGAATTTTGGTTCAATCTGATTTTACTTTAGTTTGAATTAGAATTTTTCTGATATATATTTTTCTATTTTAGATATGAGTCCTGTAATTTAGAGTAAGCACCTTTTTCCCACTACGCGTTTCAATTGCCTTTTTAAAATGTAAAATTACCACGCTTTCCCAGTATATTTTGATTTTTAGCTCGTTGTTTAATATTCTAAAGTTATCTACAAGTTATTCGATCAGCTTTTCCAATTCGACAACGTCTCTTAAAATGAGTAACAATTGTTTTAGGAAATATTTTAACTACTTCGACCGGGTTCCCGTAATAATTCACTAAGGCCGCGAAGAGGAAATTTTGATTTTCTCCTTATCACCGCTCAATAAAGTCTGAAATTCATTTTAAGTTTTTCTTTGAAGAAAATTCGGTTTTTCGGTGGTGGGAGATATTCTCTTACAGGGAAAGCAGGACGGTGATGAAGGAACCTCAGGATGCAGCGGGCGCCATAACCCCTAGCATTCATGGATTTTCACTTCCTATGACAAAACAAAAATTTCTCTTATATATAATTTTTTTTTATTATGTTACCCTATGTCGGAATAAATCTCTTCTTTTTGTCATCAACTGTTGCGTCTTATTTTCTTTCCCTCTCTACAAAAAAAAAATATTTCTCTTAATTTTAGGTACTCATAAAATCAAATTCATTCTAAAAATTTTAACATTTTTGTAAATATATTTTTTTTTTAATTTTTTTTTTTTTTTTTTTTTTAAATATCATATCCATATTTGAGAAACCAAAAGTGACATTTTTATCTGGATTAGTCTTCTTTTAAGGGACGTCGGCATCCAAAAGAGGTTGGTAAACGATTACAAAAAAAAAAAAAACATTATCCCTCTTGTTCTTAGTCGGTGATGATAACTGCTGAGGGTGGTCTATGTGGCATTATCCCTCCAATTCTTGTTGATGGTTGACTTGGTTTTGGGGGTTCTGGTGCCGGGAGTGCGGGGAGTTCCGGTCTGGAGATTATGTGGATCGGAGATTCATAGGTTGGTGGAAGGGATGTGAAGTGAGGGGTATGGACTGTAGGTCTCTGTCTTCTCTTTTTGGCACAACAGCATCGCCATACTGCACAGATGCCTATTCCTCTGCTGTATAGGAAGTATCCGCATGCTGGAATCCCCACTAGGGACACGAGAGACAGGACCCCATTGGTAAGTGAAAAGAGACGATGATGGTACTCTTCCTGGTGATGAAGTCCAATGCTGTCAGCCTCGTCGATGGTCTCTTGAAGATTTCTGTCAAAGATACCATCGTCTGCCGGTGGTGGAATGGAGTGGAATTCTACATTCGTTAAGGCATGGACTGGCTTCGGGGCTGCTTGGAGTAGCGAAGTGATGTTGGAGACATTGAGAGTTTTTGGGACTCCCAAAATAGTTGGTAGTTGGGTCTCAATCTCCCCAATTCCCTCTAATATTACAGTCGATGTTTCTGCTGTACAGGTGGAATCCAGGTAAAGAAGACCACTCCTATTGATGCTCAGACTCTCAGGTGGTTCGCCCTGGCATCGAATTTCCAAGATTTCTGGTACGATCGCGGAATAAAGCCAGCCGTTAGTTTTGGTCAGCCTAATCCAGCTGGTTTCCACGTCATTGGTGACCTGAAGGTCACATATTTTGGTCAATTCTGGGCCCAATGAAACGTCTTTGCTGGTGAGCAGTGCGAATTCACAGGTTCTCCTCGCCGTTGCTTTCCTAATAGGTATTCCTCTGGGACATGCCACACAATTTTCCAGATTTAGGCATGACTCTAATTGGTTGATGTTGAATTGCAGATATTGTGTATTATGTTTTGATACGGCAATGATTTCCTGGTGAGGTTTGATGTAGGCGGCGATTACCCGTTGGTCCTGTACCTGCTGTTTCACCTTTCCTTTGTGGATTTTATACACCTCCATTTCTTCCAGGGAAAGCAGCGGAATGTTGATTATCACCAAAAATTTTTGATCATGGTGTGCTGTTTCGATCTGTGAGATCCTACCCAGCAGTGCTAGGTCTAGCTTAGTCCTCGAGATAGGAAAGACGCTGTCGTTCAAGGAACGTTCGATGTCCATTACCGCCATTTGCAATTGCTGATTGTTAATGATTCTTGGGTGAATTTTTCCATGTTTGGCGTCTTCCAGTGCTTGAACTATGTCATGAGCAGAGTCAATATACTTTTGTGCTACCCATTCCATTTCTGCTGCTAAGATCGTTAGCATTTCTAGATAGCGGGTGTTCTCGAATTCATTTCTCAACCGATTTGTCAGTTGCGTATAGTTTCTTATTCCTTCCTCAGTTTTTCGTAGGTCCGCAAAATTCCTCTCATAGGCTGTCTTCATAGAGTTGATTTCGGCTTGAATGACGTACGTGGAATTTCCTATTAGGTGGGTGATTTGTCTCTGATCTTGGTAGAGGCGATCAATCTCCTTCCTAATATGTTCCTGATCGTTGTAATCCATTGTTCCGAATAATTTCCTAGAAATGGTGCCAACAAATCCCAGCAATGGTGCTCGAGTTTTACGGTTTTTGTCAGACTGGGCAGGACTGTATGTCAGGATTTCCTTCACATGCTTCTGGATTTGGGCCAGTTCCTTGTCGAAGTCCTCGATGACCCGGATTTTGGTGGATAACTCGCATGTCTTCCTGTCAATGACTCTTGTGCATGCCTGAAAATGTTCCGTTACCCAGGAGAGTCCCGGTAAAGGATGGCCCAACAAATTCTTCACATCCACGGATAGCATGAGGCGCCATTTGTGATTAATAAATCTCATTTGATCGATCTTTTCGAAATATAGCCCAGGGCTGTGAGTAATTGGGTGATTCCGGTAATGCTTTTCCTCCTGCACCGTGCACGTAACACTTAGCCAGATCATGAAGAGGCTGATAGTCCTCATGGTGGGTGTTGTGGTTGTTTTTTTTTTCTTCCAGCTAGTTCTGTAGAGCAAAGAAAAGCAAGGTTTTTTTTTTATATATATATTTGGATTAGTGATCATGACTGTCTGGTTCAATTCAATCTGCGAGGTCGAATAGAATAAGACAAATATCTTAGGTCGTATATTTGCCTGATGCTAACTTAGCCAGCTCATCAGCTTTTTCATTCCCAAGTATTCCTTGGTGACCTGGGGTATATTCAAGCTCCAAATCGACTTGGTCCCTGAGTTTGTCCAGCTCCTGGAACAATTCCTGGTTTGCTACAGGCTTGCCTCTAGCATTTAACTAGCCATTCTGTTTCCACTTTTCCAGGTAGATTTCCATAGATGAAATTACATATTCCGAATCTGTGCAAATTTTGATTGCTTTTATGTCGTGGCGTATGCAGATTCTGCAGGCTTCGATTACAGCCAGGGTTTCCGCCACAATATTGGTAGAATTACCAGCCCTAACTGCCCTCGAGATGTTTAGCGGGTGATCCACTCCGAACCAGACTCCAATTCCCATGGCTGCCTTCTCCGTGCCGTTGAATGCGCAGGATCCATCGACATACACCATAATCCTTTCTGCTGGATTCATGATCGATCTGGAGAATAAAAAGAGAAAAAGGAAAAAAAAAATTTTTTTTATCTTAAATTTTGAGTTTTAAAATAGAGGGTTTGGTTCCTCAGTCTTCTTCGCATCTCTTCAGCTTGTCGGGATGCTTCATAAACCGGTGACCTTCCTCGGTTTCCAAATATACGTTTCCCTTTTCCGTAAGGTGAACCACCTCATAGGGGCCTGTGTATTGGTGGTCCAGTTTCCCCATTTTTGGTTCCTTCAGGACGTATACAAAGTCTCCTATTTTGATTTCTAATGGCCTTGCACTGCGATCATATAGTTCCTTTGAGTGTTCCTTGGATTCAACGAGTTTCCGGAAGGCCAGCTCTTGCAATTTGTCCAGGTTTGTGACCAATTCCACCATGTAATCGTTATACGTCTCTATTGGCTGGTCAAGTTCTTTGAAGTTGGATGGAGTCCTGGCTCTCTTTCCATACAACAGCTCGAAAGGGGTGAAGTTTGTGGAACTGTGCACCGTCGTATTATACGATAACATAGCGAATGGTAACAACTGGCTCCAATCCTGGAATTTATCCGCACAGGTTTTCAGGTACTCCACCAATGTGTGATGGCTCCTTTCTAATGCACCATTGGACTGGGGTCGATATCCCGAAGTGGTGATGTGATGGAACCGTAAAATTTTGCTCAGTTGTGCAAATAATTTGCTCAGGAAGCTGCTTCCCTTATCGGAGAGGATGATTTTCGGGCAACCATACAACGCGATGAATTGAGTAGCCAAAGCGTGAGCTATGGTGTGTGCCCTGATATCCTTGAGGGGAATGGCCGAACAATGCTTGGTGAAATTATCCTGGATAGTAAGGATATGGCAGTAGCCCTTCGACGTTGCTGGTAGAGGTCCCACTGTGTCAATTGAAATTCTCTCGAAGGCCTCAGTAGGTGTTTCTGTGATAAGCATAGGTTTTCTGAACTTAATTCTCTGGAGTTTTTCTAACTGACAAGTCCTGCAATGCTTTATGAACCTCTCTATTTGCTGCTTTAGTCCTAGCCAATAGAACCTTTCTCGGACTCGGTTGAACGTCTTCACTATTCCTTTATGTCCACCAGGAAGCGTCTCGTGGCATTCGCGAATAATTTCCTCTCTCAGGGTTGTTGGTGGTAGGCTGACCTTCCCGTGGCATAGGAGGATATTAACGGGATAGTCCCTGAAATGTCTTTCTAGAAAATATTTAATCCGGATGTCCTGGTCGATTTCATCACCTTGCTGAACCATCCGCAAGCTGCTGACCTTATATTTCCCTAGTGCTTCTTTCAGGTTATTCAGGCATAAGTTCAAGTGTTTGTTCTGGATGTTCTCAAAGTGTAGCTGTTTCACAATGAGCGTGAATGTTATGAACTTCCCACACTTGGTTACGATGACCTGTCCAATTCTGGGTTTCAATTTTCTGATCTCGTCAATATTTATCAGGTTGAGATCCTGGAGTAGCTTGGTGTTCTGTTTGATAGGTTCTCTATCCGCAGCCAGGAAATGAGCAATATTTCCCCTAACAAACGTTAAGCGGTCTCGAGTCTCCTGGATATTATCAGCAGCCTGATATTCCTCATTGAGTGGAATTGTGAGCTTATCTTCCACAATCTCATACTCCTCTACTCCTATACCCGATGATGTTGTTGGCACTGAGGTCCAATTATTCCCAAGCATGCTAGGAGTCGGGGTGATCGCCCCCGGTAACCCATGAGATGTTATTATTGAATTTTTATCAGGGGACATTGAGCCACGGGCTACGTCATCTGGCTCTTTTGCCTGTTGGGCAATAGTAGGCTGCTCAGTTCTGGCGCTGTCAATGGCTATCCTGCTAGTCGATCGCTGATCCTCTGGTACTTGGCGACGGGGTGAGGATCCTGCCTGAGGATTCCTGATCGTTCTTGGTGATGGCATCAACGATTCCCTCGTCATCCTTGGAGCAGAGACGATGGAATGTCTCGGTGCCACGTCTTGACCATTTGTAGTTTGGTCCTGCATCGTGCTTTCTCCCTCTGAAGGAGATGACGTATCAGAAGGTGGTTTTTGATCCTCATCATTCTCTTCGGTAATTACCAGGGAAGCGCCTTGGAACCTAGCCATCTTTTCCTCGAACCTCCTGATTGAGTTGGTGACATCTTCCCGCATCTGTTCGTCCTCCAGCCTCTTCAGTTGGTACAGAGGAGTTGACGTGTCTTCCTGTCGGGAGGTTTCAGATGCCTCACTGGATTCTGAATTGTTGAGCAGTTCTACCACTTCCTCAAAATCTTTCAGAGATTCTTGAGGGTCTCCATCTTGCGGTTCCTCTGGTTCCGAATCTGCTAGCTGGTATTCCGTGGATGGTTGATAGCTATCCCACGCAAGAGACTCCTCACCCAGTGATTTTTTTGGAGTTAAGGGTGTGTGTTGCAGTTCCTCTTCTGACTCTTCTTCTTCCAAATCAGCTACTGGTTGAGTCTCTATAATTGCTGGTGTACTGAGATTTTCTTCCTCAGCAACAAAGACCTCGTCTTCAGTGGGTTCCCCCTCGAGTGACGTCTCCAATATCTCTGTAGTTGATTCAGCTACAGGCATATCTGCTTCCTTCGTTGAGACGCTTGGAGTTGGAGTTGCGCCTGGATCCATTTCCACGATTGGAGAAGGATCCTTAGCTGTGCCTGCGGCTGGTGCTGAAGCTCTTAGGTTACCTGATTTGCTCGTTGTCTGTTTGGCCGTTTTTGACTTGTAGTCTCGAGCGTCTCTATATGAAATAGGGACTCGAGCTCCTGTGGCCTTTTCTGTGACCCTTCTTGTTCTTATTCTTTCAGCGATGGTTCCTGAAGTAGAAGGGGTCACGTTCGGCGTTGGTTCACTGCTAATCCTAACTCTGCGATTAGGATCGGTGACTTTTCGAGCATTCTTCAAGCAAGATCTCAACTCTGGTTGTACTGGTAAACATTTTGCAACCAGAACTGCTTCCAGCTGTCCATCCTGCAGTGGGTTTTCGGCGAAAATCTCCACCATTTGGTCACGCTTATTTTTCCTGATTTCCACTTCGAATATGAAGTCATTCAGGAAGGTTTTCCATTTGACCTGTCTGGTGGTAGGGCTCGTGGACTCTCTCAGCCAGTTCAGAGCAGGGCTGTTGGTGGTGACTGTGAAGGGCACCCCATAGATGTATGGTTTGAATTGCGCCAGTGCGTAGACTACTGCCAAGCAATCGACCTCTGCTGAAGTGTATCGAGTCTCAGCATCCCGCAATGTCCTTGAGGCATATAAGATTGGATGTTCATCTCCTTCCTCATCTTTTTGGCTCAAGATAGCTCCAAGTCCTGTGCTTGAAGAAGAGACATGCACCAGGAAAGGATCCCTAGTGTCCGGGTGATAGAGCAAGGAGTCTTCGGTAATAGCCGACTTCAACTCTAGGAATGCTTGTTGATGTTCCTCTGTCCACTTGAATTTAATGTCCTTCTTCAGCAGTTCTGTCAAGGGTTTCGATTTTTCAGCGTAATCCTCGATGAAACGGCGGTAATAATTGCTGAAACCCAAGAAGGATCTTACTCCATGTTGACTTTTGGGAGGAGTCATCTCCTGCAAGGCTCTTATCTTTCCTGGATCCGGTCTGATGCCTTTTCCGCTGATGATGTGACCCAGATAGGACACTTCCTTCATGAAAAACCTGCATTTATCGGGCTGTAACGTCAGGCCGTTGACTCTCAGGTTTTCAAAGAATCGCCTCAGTCGTTCGTTGTGTTCGGTGAAGGTCTTGGAGTACACAACTATGTCGTCAAGGTAGACATAGAGTTCAGTGCCTTTCAAACCTTTCAGAGCATGGTCCATCATCCTCTGGAAGATTGGTGGTGAATTCTGCAGGCCAAAGGGCATTCGGATGTATTCATAATGCCCACTTGGTCCTGTGAAGGCGGTCTTCTCGCTGTCCTTTGGATCCATTTTTACTTGATGGAATCCGCTCGCTAGGTCAAAGACACTGAAGTATTTTGATCCACCCAACTGAGATAATATTTGCGAGATGTCCGGCAAAGGGTAAGAATCGCCGATAGTTTTCTGATTCAACTCCCTGAAGTCTATTACCAATCTCCAGCGCTTTCTTCCATGAGAGTCAGCTTTCTTGGGCACAATCCACAATGGCGAGTTGTATGGGGATTCAGAATCTCGGATAATCCCCTCATCCAGGAGTCCATCAATTTGTTTGTTGATTTCCGCCTGATGTTGTGGTGGATACTTGTACTGCCTCTTGTGGACTGGCTTTTCATCGGTAGTTCTGATCTTACACCTGAAGTTCCTTGCCGCTCCCAGTTTATCCCCTGGCAGATGAAAGACGTCATCATAATCACCGATTAACTCGATCACTTTTTGTCTTTCAAAGGACTTTAGGTATTGTTCTGGAAGAGCTCCCAGGATCCGGTGCTGTCTTTCTTTTAACCGTGTTTTTTCTTCCTCTGGGATCGCCAGGCAGCAGGGGTTCCGATTTTGTGGTTTTATCTCCTCCTGCTCTGGATTTTGGATGTCGAAGTCAAAAATTTCCTGTGGAGGTATCTTGATTTCAACAGGTGTCTCCAGGGTGTTGATTGCAAAGACGCAAGCTGTTCCGTCTTTTACAGAAACAGCACACTCGCCGATGAAAACACCTTCCTGGGTTTCTATCCTGGGAAGATAGCCGCTACTCAACTCCGAACTTGACGTCTTGACTGCCACGGCAATTGCTGTTCTAGTGTGCGGAGGAATCGTGATGGGATCAGTTGGTTTTGGGGCACGATACCAGTAGATGGGAGTGTAAGGTCGCCTTGCAGTAGTGATGTTTTGCTGCAAGTACCTAATTTCGGCTTGCTCCTGAACCAGGAATTCCAATCCAAGTAACCCACTGCCCTCCACCGGCAGTTTGAAATCCACAATGTGGAATGGTACACGGGAACCAAAAATCTTGAGGTAAATCAGACCAATAGTTGGAAGAGCACTTTCGGTAACTCCCACCAAAAACTTGACTCTTGGTGGTTCAACCTTGAGGTGAGGTTGCAGCACCCTTTTCTCTATCAGGTTGATGTCTGCTCCAGTGTCGATCAGAAATCGGTGTCGTTTCCCAATGAGGTTGGGAATTCTCAGGTTGATCCTAGGACCACCCCCGCTTAATGATATTTTCGATGTCCTACTTCCTGCTGATGTTGGAATACAGAAGTGTATTGGGGTCAATGGAGCTATATTGAAGGCGATGGTATTGGTGAAAAAGGAGATATGTGCTTGGAGTTGGTTAAGCATCGGATCTCCTATGATAGCTCCCACCCCCGCTGGATTGTGAGGGATGACGTGAAACTTGACATCGACTTGAGGATGGACCCGAATGTTAATTGTGCCCATGGAGTTGATGGTGTTATCGGACAGGCCCACTAGACCGACGATTTCAGTAGTGTCGATAAACACCGTCTTCTTTAAGGAGTGGATTGATACCAGATTGATGGAAGCTCCGGTATCGATCAATGCATGCACTCCTTCTGGTATTAAAAGTGGTCCTCTCAACAAGATCTCCGGTCCACCCCGCCTGATCTGCACAAGATGTTAAATTTTATTGTTGGTGGGTGCTGGACATCGAGTGACAGTCCTGAGTGTTGGAGCTCGGCATTGCACCTCTCTGCCGAGCTATGTACTCGTTTAAATGCTCTGCTGATAAAACACCAGCCTCCTTCTTGGGTTGCACAGGGTTCTCTTTTCCATTTGGTGACTTTGGAGGACCCCGATCCCTGGAATTATTTCGAGACCTTGACCTTTCCTCGAAATACCTGGACATCTGGCGACGCTGGTCCCTGATCTCGGTGGTCAGTTCTTTTAAAACTCTTGTCAAGTCACCGATATCATTGGCGGTCTCGCCAGTTGGAGGAGGCGTTTCAACCTCTGGCTTGTACTGGGCAGCCATGATATTGGCTAACGTTTGGAGCGTCTGAGGGTCCGTGTTGGCTAGAGCCTGAATTTGGTGAGGCTCCAGTTTGGTTTGCTGCCCTGTCCGGTCGGGATTCTTCACAGAGTTGAAGTAGGCCAGTAACAGGGTGGTGATGTCCGGTTGGTAACTCGAACCGAAGGCTACTGTTGATTGGTGCTGGGGCACTGCTGGTGGTGGTGGATGCGGTGTTGGTGGTCGGGGTGGTGATCTCCTGGTCGCTGATCCGGACGATGGGAGGAGCGGAGCCCTGTGGTTGCAGAGGTAATCCTGCAATAGCACATTGATGGCGTCTTGCTGGGGATTGGACGTGTTACGTGCTGATGACTGACCTCTAGAGTCATAGCTCTGAGACGGCGTAGGGGTAGCTAAAGTAGACTGACCCTGCTTTTGATGATGAGGAGCCCCACTCGGATGACATCGTGGTAGCATATAACTTGCTACATCCTGGCCGTGAGCTACCGGAACTTGCTGACGAAGAACCTCCGGGTGATCCTGGATGGATGGATACTCCGTTGCGTCACGGTATCGACCGTTATTTGGGACCTCCACCGCTGGCAAACTAAGACTGCCTCGAATGTCTTCGGGTTCAAGGAGATCAGCAATTTCAGAGATCTTCTTAGGTTTTCGTGTCCTAATTATCTCTTTAATAGTGGAGTTACCGTACTCCTTGAACCTAGCGATGGCCTCTTTATTCAGCAGACTTTCGTATACTGCTTTTGTTGCTGCATCCTCGCCGTCGATAGCTCGAAGACCGAATTGAACCAACAAATTTAGCCGATCCAGAAAACATTCCGAGGGTTCATCCGAGAACTTTAATAAACCTCTAATTCTATTGGCATAATAACTGATATCATATTGACCTCGAAATCTTTTTGTCAAATAAGTGAGTATTTCCTCCACACTATGTATCGGTTTGTGTGTTACCGCGAGTTTAGCGGGTGGTAAAAGTCTTTTGAGGACCTGATGAATATATTCCTCTTTCTTACCATCCGCTGTAGGAATTGACCCTAAATTGGCTCTAACCGCGTATTCGAATTCTTCTAGCGATGCGTGTTGATCGGTACCCGAAAATATTGGTATGCTATTCGCAATGTCGCGTGCCCTTACATAGTCGTCATGACTGGGCGTGGCCGCAACATTAGCGTATACACCATCAGCATTCACGGCACCGGTCACAGCATCGCCATTGAATGACACTTGTACAAACGAGGAGTTATTAGCCATGTTTGATTAAAACGATTTTGTTTATAATAATTATTTGGAATCTACTATTTGATTTTATCAATTTTGAAATAATTACCGTGAAATTTAATTTAAATTTTGAACTAAATTTTTGAATTAAAAAGCCGAATAGTTTTGAATTATTATCGCGAGAATAATGGAAAAATAGGTGTGTCCTACCGACTGCGCCAAAAATTTTTAGGCTGTTATGTCCAGATTTTGTCCTTGCGTCAAAAGGGATTTTTTGGACAACAGCTTAAAATTATGATATTAATTTATAGAATTTATATTGGACGACGCTAGATTTTTATATTCTCACGAGGATTGTTTATATAAAAGGATTTCGAGGGTTTTAGGATTTTTACTATTTTTATTATCTGGGATAGCCTTGGAACGTTTTTCTGGGTTTGAATGAAATTGAAACACTTGACTCACAGTAATGGTTCTTTGTAGTTTTGCCCTTTTATTGGTAATCCAATGGTAATCCCAAATTATAAAGGCACTCTTTTCACACAAAAGGTCTTACACTTTGATCTTATTCGTGTCTTATAAAATATTGTTTATAGCTTACACTTTCGGGTTTTTTCCTATTTTTATTGTTCTTAATTTTAGTGTCTCTAGTTCCCAAAATTTATTAGATATATTCCACAAATTTCCTTTTATCACGTTATTTATACTTGATTAGGTTTTATATTTAAATATTAAGGTTCCAATTATCTTGAATTTTGGTTCAATCTGATTTTACTTTAGTTTGAATTAGAATTTTTCTGATATATATTTTTCTATTTTAGATATGAGTCCTGTAATTTAGAGTAAACACCTTTTTCCCACTACGCGTTTCAATTGCCTTTTTAAAATGTAAAATTACCACGCTTTCCCAGTATATTTTAATTTTTAGCCCGTTGTTTAATATTCTAAAGTTATCTACTAGTTATTCGATTAGCTTTTCCAATTCGACAACGTCTCTTGAAATGAGTAACAATTGTTTTAGGAAATATTTTAACAACTTCGACCGGGTTCCCGTAATAATTCACTAAGGCCGCGAAGAGGAAATTTTGATTTTCTCCTTATCACCGCTCAATAAAGTCTGAAATTCATTTTAAGTTTTTCTTTGAAGAAAATTCGGTTTTTCGGTGGAGGGAGATATCACGCCACCCGAAAAGTGCAATGACAGAAGGTTATTGCCTCTGGGTGGCGTGACTTCCACATTGCCTCTTCGCGCCTCAATTTTGCACACAATGCAATAATTGTGGAAAATAGTTTACCTTATATGATCACGTCCGGTCGAAGGGAAAAAAACTTTAAAATTATTTCTAAATAATTATAAATTATTCCTATTATGTAACCTATTTCCCTTTAAGGGAATGAAATTTTGAGGAGAAAGAAAGGCGCCGCGTTTTCGAAAAATTTTAGACATTACAGTATTATGCTCAATTGTTTTATTTTCTAATAATTGTGAAATTCTCTGGGCAAATTCCATCATTCCCTTCAAATTTGTGATATGCTGGGAAGCAATATGAATGGTTGATGTCTCTGAGGGGCTCGATCCGAACGACACCCAATCTTGACCAAAAGTAATTCCGTTAATTTCCAGTGTTTCATTTTTATAGTTAATTATTGCTTGATTCAATATACAAAAATCATTTCCAAATATTATGCTTGACGTTAGTGAAGGAATAACCACAAAGACATGTGTGAAACGATGTTTGTCAATAATAAATTCCACACTAATCTGTGTTTGAACATTAGTAGTTTTTCTACAAATTGCTGGTCTTATATGCACATTCTGTAATGGTAATTCCTGGAATTTAATTCTCTCTGCCTATTGTCTACACCAATCCTCGGAGACACACGTGACCTGACTCCCACAATCCATCATTGCATTACATTCAATACCTTCAATGATGACTTTCATCTGGATCAGTGGCCATATGCCAACACGTAGTTTGATCAATTGATTTTCATCTCCATTAACATCACGACTCAGGTCCTCTACAAAGTCAAAAGACTTCTGGCACGACAATGGACCTCTGTTTATCGTGCCTACAGTTAGTTTAAAGGCTGCATTGGATTAGATGTACTTTGATGGCATTGATTTATCGCTGGAATTTGACCTGTATTTGATATAGATGGTGGAGGATATCTTACATCAGGTAATTGTGACGTTGTAGTTGATGGTTGACTACCTGCTTGATTAGACATACAATGATTTTGTCCAGCATGATAACCAGAGAATGAAGTTGATACTGGAAATTGTAGCCCGCAAACTTGTGAATGATGACCTCTCTGATTATTCTCATCAGGCCTGCTATTGTAACAATGAACTGTGTTAATGTGAAAATGTAATGGATTTTGTGCTATTTGAAGAGAGTTAATTGGAACTGATCTCATTGGATTCATAGGTGGTGGAGGTCGATAACCTTGACTTTTCTCGTTATCCTGTTGAGAACTATCCATTTGGAGCAACGATTGTGCAACTAGGTTGGAATCTGATAGATTCACTGCAGATAATGCTGTTCTAGTATTTGGTGGAAATTGTTGCATTATTATATAATTTATTTCATAATCTGTAAGCAGAGGATCAAAGTAACGAGCTTCTCTCAATTGTTTATAAAAGAACGTTTGCACTGTGCCATCAGAGCTCTTATTACATCTTCTTGCTGTCCATTGACTCTTGAATTCGACACGAACTGGGATAGAATAAAATTCATTCTTGAACGCGACCTTAAAACTCTCGAAATCTGTGTCCTTTACAATTTCGTACCACAATTTAACTCTACCCTCTATTAAGCTTTCAATAACAACGAGCTGGTGTTCAGGACGTACATTCTTAAACCGGAAATATTTTTCAACATCACTCAGAAAATCCAAAGAATTTGTTGTTTCAGAAAATTTTGGAATTTTGATATTAATATTCAAGTATTGAAGGTGATTTACCAAACCATTTAAAAGATGATCTCCTGCTGCTGCTTATTGTTGATTGACATTGGGTGGTTGTGGGGGTGGAGGTTGTCGCAGTCTTTCCTCAGCTTGTCTGGTCAAATCGTCTAAACATGCTTGTTGTTGCACCAATTGTTCCTGCTGCCTTTTGACCTCATCCATCGATTGTTGCAATTCTTGTTGCATATTCCTCAAACGCTGCCACTCATCATTAATCTCTTGATCGTTTTCGACCATTTTATTTTGTTTTTTCTTCAGCCTGTTTTGCAAATTTATATTAGAACTTTGATTTTCAAATTGTTTTGTCGTTGGCGATTTATAATTTTCTGTGATTTTAACTCGATTTTTCTTTTGTCTACTACTACTATCGTTTGTTTTTGTACACTCGCTGTGGTTACTTTTAATTGACCAGCTCTGGCCTTGGTAACAGAACGCGTCTTTCTCGGGGAAAATTCCGATTGATTTTTACTCATATAAAACCGAAATTTTTAACGTGACCTGCCTTTATATTGGGTGCCAATTTATGTAATGATTTATTTTTATTTTATTTTCTTTTAATAATTCCTTCAAACGTAAATTTTAAAAATAATATTGAAGGTAAACTCTATTTTTCCAAGGATGAATGTTAATAAAAAAAATGAGATTGTGAGAAATAAACTTTTAATTAATGTATCTGGCACATTCTCAATCATATTCTTCCGTCTTTAATCATTCATAAGAAAAATATATAACGTGAAATTTCACTTTTTTACAGGCGCAATAGAAGCTTTACAATAGCTTAAACTTTTGATCACAAACAATGGTTGCTTAATAAATAGAGTATTTATCTTTTAATTTTAGGAAAAATAACATTTGCTCCTCTTCAATATGATAGATAATGAGTCAATAATAAAATAATACAAAAAAATGAATGATTCCATGGAATTAAAAAAAAAATGATAAAAATTATAATTGACAATAGCGATGTTTCCTCTGCAGAGGATTAGAAGCGAGAGAGCAAGCAGTGTGAAATTTCAGGGCTCGTAGCCCATTGTCCTGTGTTTACCTAAATTTATAGAATTCCAATATGACTTTTATTTTATTTTATCGATAAAATCATTTTCTCCCTTTCTTTCTATTTTTTGGCAGTACATTTTAAATTTCAATTCTCATAAGTTGTGTCTGCTTATTGAATTTTAGGGCCTCCTTGGTCTAGGAATCGTAATATTGATGAGATTCTCCATCTGTAGGAACCAGACTTCCCTGTTCTTGCATGTAAGCAGGATTGAAGTGTTGATACATGTTCACATGATTTCCAGATGGTGGTTGTGAGTTAAACTGCTGATTGAAGTTTTCCTAGTGCTGAGGCCTAGCCTGATGACAATTATGAAATGGTTGATATTGTCCCCCATGACCATTATTTTGGAACTATCAATACGGAGGATTATTCATCGGATAATTATTGAAATTAGATAGAGCAGTTGCATTCCTTTGAACAGGTGCTGATTGTGGCATGTATTTCTATATTCCTCAATTCCTACTCTCACCCACTATAGTCAACTTTCATGTTTCACAAGACTCACATTTACCAGTAAGGGAAACTTTATCAGGTATACCAGGCCTTGATCCAATTTTTTGCCTTTTGCAGAATAGTTTTGAAGTGAAACTTCTTTTGGGAGGGTACCAACTTTTTTCTCGCGTCACGAAACGAGTGTAAGGCTTTAAGGGGAACGTGGTAGTAGAGTAGGGGGGGGGGGGGGAAGGGGAAATTTTTGCTGCTGCCGTCGGGTCACTCTCCGGGTGGTGGGGGAAGCCTGTGTTTTTTTTCATTTTTTCTTTTCAATACGCGGAGAGAAAAATATGGAAATTTGTCTAAATGATTCTTTAAAAAATTACGGGAAATTGTCATTCAAAGAAGGAGTTGTCATGGAACACGACTGAAAAATATCTATGCTCCACCTCATAATTTTTGCTCTTCATTTCTTGAAAAGTTGCCATTTTACACTCGGCTTTGGATTGAAATATCTCGAAAACTATTCAAAAGTTATCGAGACATGCTGTGAATGGAATTTAGGGGAAAGATTAACGAATAAATAAGCAAACCTCCGTTTTCTCGCGACTCGTAGTTATTACGATATCGATTTTTGAATAAAAAATTCAGAAAGGACGTTCAAGCGCTCTTTTATTTGCTATCGGGCCTCATCCATTGTTTCTGAACTACTCATTCAAGAAATGATATCTCGGAAACTACTGGTTGTAGAAGAACAGCGTTCTTCTTATTTTGTTCGTCAATCTTCCATCTAAATTTCATTCACAGCATGTCTCGATAAATTTTGCATAATTTTCGAGACATTTTAATCCAAAGCCAAGTGTAAAATGACCTCTTTTTCAAGTTCCCTCTAAGAATTTCTGTCAATGCCTCTTTAATCATTTCATTGAAATTAAGCTTGCCAGTCTTCTGATAGCTAACTATTGTTTTATCCTCAATCGCTCTCTTTCTCAAAGTATGGGAAAAAATGCCAGATCCCTCAATAATTTCAACCTAGCATAAATATTCAAATATGAGTACTCATATTTTTTGAAGCTGCATTCTTTGTCTACGGGAATCAAGTATAGATTTTTTTTTAAATATTTACCTTATATGGCCCACCACGTGTGGATTCTGAAGGAATCTAATTAACAAATAATCGCAATTAATATATAAAAATAATGTTTGTCTACGGTACAGATAATTGAATGTACTGTGAATATGAGGGCCTTTTACCTCCAACGATTGCAAAATATTCCTTGAGTAGTATAGTTATGGGGGTTCTAATCCACCAATGACCTTGAAAATGTGTCATCACCCGTAGAGGTCATCGGCTGGTGTGTATAAGGGGGAACATTCTAGAATGTTCTATGGGGAGAGGGGGGAGGGGTATGAGGACAACAGAGAGGGGCGTGGCGGAGCAAGAGGGGGATGGAACATTCCAGAATGTTCTATGGGGACATGTTGAGGGTGGAGAGGGGGTAGAGGAGGGGATGGAACATTCTCGAATGTTTTATGGGGACGTGCAGAGGTGGAAAGGGGGTGAGTGAGGGAAGGAGGCTAGGAAGTTTTTTTTTCATGGGAAAGTGTAGAGATATTATAAGAACAGGTAGAACATTCTTGGAATTCTTTTTAACAAATGAATAATATACGTCTCCAAATAATGCGAAATAAATTTTCGGGAATTCATAGAATTTTGTCCAAGAATTGTTAAAAATTCTTAGAATTATTTTTTTAAGTCGCGAAACCGTTTGAAATTTAATTTAGTGGATAAATAATTTGATCTCCCGATAGCGTTGAGTAAAAGAAAAAACACAATTCGCGGTCCCATTAGTTTTGAAATGAATTTCGACCATTCTTAGAATTATTTTTTTAAGTCGCAAAACCGTTGGGAATATAATTTTATGAATAAATAAGTTTATCTCTCGATAGTGTTGAATAAAAAAACGCAATTTGCGGTCCCATTGATATTGAATAAACAACGGTATGTGAACGCAGATGATTCAATAAATAATTCCTCCATGAAAGATGATACTCCGGCTCAAGGAGTTTCTTCCTATGTGTGCCGAAAATTTTTGATCGATTTCTTCTTTCTCTTTCTTCGTAAACAAAAAGCATATTCTATGCATTAGTGCAGATTCCTTTAGCTCAGTGTTAATCAAGTGTCTGCAGAGTGAAGACTTCTTCATAAGTAAGTAAGTTTTCAATTCCAACAAATGTGTGAAATAAGGGTGCGCGAATTATTCAAAAGTGACAAATTATTTCATACGAATCGAATAGTATAATATCGAATAGTATTATACGTAAAATATTATCAAAAATAATATAAATCGAATCGAATAATTCGAACACTCGTTTTTTTCAAAAATTTGAATATTCGAATATTCGATATTCGATATTCGAATATTTGATATTCGATATTCAATATTCGAATATTTTAACTTGAATATTCGATAAAAAGTGAATATTGGGAAAAATATAAATATTCGAAAAACGGATAACTGTTACAAAAAAGGATGTATCAAAGAGGATAGAAATAAACTTATGAATTTTTCGTGCCATTTGTGCTTTAGAGATATTGTGTGAGTGACTGAATTGAAATTCCATTTTTTTCTAAAATACCACATTGAATTTCTTTCATGAAGAAATAGAATTTTAATTTGTGTGTGTGTGGGTGTGTGAATTAGCATTTGGTTTCAATAATTTTTCAGTCATATTTCAATTGAAATTCAATTTAAACCCGTACTTCTCTAAAAGTTGTCATATAAAACGGTGTGTAAATAAAAATTCCATTTTTTATGACAACTTTTAGAGTAGTACGTGTTTGGCTTTTACTCGACTTTTTTGAAATATTTACTATGAAAAAAAATTCAGATGCTTTTTCAAAAATTGTGATGTGATGTAAGTGATATGACAGGGTGATGTGATGTGTGTGTAACCATTGATGATTATTTTAATAATAATAATTATTAATTGTGATGATTTTTTTCACAGAAAAAGCTAAAAAAATGGATGCATTCAGGGAGGGATATGTCTGTATAAGGGACAGGATCCTGGTTCCTCATGAATGGCTTCTTCAAGCTTCCATGGACGTCATTGAGGCAGTGACAAGCGTTGCCACTCAAAGCGCTAACATTGGAACACTTGTGTATGTTGAGCTTGGTGGAATTTGGACAAAACTGAAGATTGTTGGAGCAATTTTCGTTTTTGAGAAAGTGGAAAATCCAAATATGGGTGCATAATAATAGGTATCATCTTATTTATTGCTCATTTTTTTCTAATGAATCTAATCGTTGATTTTTTCTTTTGGTTCAGATGCACCAAATTCGACATGGACGAGACACAGCTCATGATACACATACTATCCACTTTAAAGGCACTCTTATCGCTTATCATTATCAACGGTTTCATGGCACACGAACTCATAGGACGAACCAAAAGGTTTTTTTAATTATTTGTAAAAAAAATCAACGAAATTCTAGGGATTTTTTGGAAGTTTTTATGGAGCAAACTGCTGGACAATCTGAGGAATAGTATGATGAGGCGTGATGAGGAAAATTTCCGGAATTTCAGCAATTCTCCTATTATTCCTCGTCATTCTACCTCTCAGATGACTCATCAGTTATTTTCAATTGATAATGAAACTTTAATTGATAATATTCTCGGAAAAAAAATCTCTTGGAAATTTCTCTGATTCTTTTGATCATTTCTATCTTTTTAATATATCACATTATTATGGAATAAGATCATATGAAAAAAAATCAATTAATTTTTTTCAAAAGATTCTAAGAGAGCTTTTTAATTGAAAGACTGATGAAAAAAATATGTGAAATCTCATTCTTTCTCTCATCAGTTTTCCAATTAAAAAGTTCTCTCAGAATCTGTTGAAATTTCTTTGATTTTTTTCATTACTATCGATTCAGTTTAAAAATTTTTTTTCAAAACTTTACTATTGTTATTATTGAATAAGATCATATAAAAAATCGAATGAATTTTCAAAAATTTCAAGAGAACTTTTTAATACTGAACTGATGAAAAAAAATTAGATTTTACATTTTTTCTCATCAGTTTTCCAATTAAAAAAAAGTTCTCTCAAAATCTTTTGAAATTTAATTGATTTTCTTTTCATTATTATCGATTTACTTTAAAAAATTTTTTTCAAAACTTTACTATTATGATTATTGAATAAGATCATGTAAAAAATCGAATGAATTTTCAAAAATTTCAAGAGAACTTTTTAATACAGAACTGATGAAAAAAAATGAGATTTTACATTTTTTTCATCAGTTTTCCAATTAAAAAGTTCTCTCAAAATCTTTGAAATTTCTTCGATTTTTCCATTACTATCCATTCATTGAAAAAAATTAAAAATTTTACTATTATTGAATGAGATCATGTAAAAAAATCAAATGAATTTTCAAAGATTTCAAGAGAACTTTTCAATAGAAAACTGATGATGAAAAAAATATGAGATTTCACTTTTTTTCATCAGTTTTCCAATTAAAGAGTTCTTTCAAAATCTTTGAAATTTCATCGATTTTTCCAGAACTATCCATCCACTTTTGAAGAATTTGGAAAATTTATTTTTTATTATTCTCAATGCCCTTTTCTAAAAATCATTCAATTATTATTTTCTTCTGTTATTAAAAACTCTTTGAGAAATCATTGAATTTTGAATTGTTTGAGAATTTCACTTAAATATAATTATAGATTGAAAAAAATATTCAATATGTTCATGCTCATTCAAAAAAAAAAATATTTTTTATGTTTTATTTTCATCCTGTAAAGTAAAAAAAGGAAAACACACACAGTTTTTAATTATTTACTAGGTCTCTCATGGGACATTTATAAAATAGAATAATCATGAGCAAGATCCTCCTATCCAAAAAAAGTGTCTCCCACGACTCCTCCACATTTTCTTCAGAATCAAATAAATGATACAGGTAATTTGTAAGGAGGTTTCTCGTTACGGCTATCGTATAGGCTTATGCCACCTTCGGGTGAAGCTATTCAAGTGTAGAGCTCGAGGAGACTCCCACATGAACAGCTAGAAAATACTACCGCGGTGCCATCTGCGTAAGATGACCCCTTGAAGTTATCGAAAGCTAACTGACACGTCAGTGGGTTTTATATGCGGCTGAGGATAAGGCAGAAGCCCAGCTGAAATGCTGGCGCTCCACTAGAGATGTCGGAGTTATCTCCGGGCCTAGCAGTGGTGTGAGAGGAAGAATCACGCAGGCGCACGGAGAGACCTCTAGACGAGGAGAAGCAGCCTCAGCCGATATAAATAGACCCAACGACACGGTGCTCAGTTAGTCTGCCTTGGGCGGCAGACTCGAGAGGATCGGGAAACATCCCTGGATCCTCTACCGCTCACTTCGGTGAGAGTTATCGTTGGTTGCCCGTAGCGTGGCTACGTGGCGTTTCTCGTGGGGATGGAGACGTCCGGTATTCTCTGGGTGACGATAGATCAGAGGAATACTGCGGACGGGCTCATCCAGAGGCTATCGCGGAATACCCCAATTCCGACTTGTTCTCGCTAGAGGGACTGTGACTAGACCCACGCCCCTCTACCATAACCAGCACACTGGGTTACCGGGAATGGATTGCCCATGCCATCCATTGGGGTTAGTAATTCCCCGAGTAATTACTGCCGGAGGTTCAGCAGGTTAGCCCGAAACCGCCCTAAGAGGTTAAGCGTGGTGAGCCCAGGGAAAACCAGCACACAGTGAGCTTTGTTTATTCCTCCTGTAAAGAATAAACTGGCGCCCATGCTATCGAACCGTGTGTGTGGAAAGGGATGGCCGGAAGTGTGACGGGATTGGACGAAAACCCGTTACAAATTATATAAATCATTATTATGTAAATCATTGAACAATCATAGCATATGGTCTGTTTCACAATTATCGTAGTGGTGATCCCGGTTTTTTGCACTGAAGGAGCTCAGCAATCGAATACCGAACGATATACTGTACACTTAAACATAACATGGGCTCCGATGGGTTTTCAAACCTGGAGTCCGGAATTTAATAAAGATAAAGATAAACATAATTGAGAAATTTGTAAAAATTGTTAGTTTTTTTTGAGCACTGTCCGAAAACCGAGACAATCATGGTACATATGTTTGCTTGCTGCGTTTTTCTTTCAATAAAAAGAGAATTGCTTCAACGTTGAGGAAAATTTGGATAGCCAAATGAATGACAATCGTAGGCAACTATGACAATTCAATAGTCAAAAAAAAAGGGAGACAAGAGACTCAAAATAACTGTGATAACGACCAATTCATCATGATTGAAATGGAATGAAATTGAAATTAGTTCAGGGAATCTTCAAATTGGAATAATGTCTGATATGTACAATAGAATCAGATCCGCTTGTTATAAAAAAAATTACCTCAACAATTCAAACCCAGATTTAGGTGTGTGAGGAATTAGAATATTTACTTTGTTCTCCCTTGTTCCCTTAATATCTCAACCGAAATTTTGAGTAAATATCCCAACTTTCACCTTCGGCCCCCTTGACACATCCTCCCCTTCCTCCAGCGTGGCTGTAAAACCCGATACGGCTCAAAATACCGTCCCCCAACCCGCCTCGAGAGTAGCTCAAAAAGAAAATAGATATGGGCGCCAGATAGATTTTGATACTGCTGGACCTATCTAACCAGACCAACGGTAAAAATGACGGTAACGGTAACGGTAAACTCTCGAGGGGATTGTGGAAATGCCAGAGAAAAGGGTGTCGGAAAAGGGGGTTGCGGCTTGTGCTAGGCTAGTTCAGTTTCGTGGAGAGAGGGCGTAGGTCTAGGGCACACTCAGAAGTCGCCAAAAATGAGATAAAACACCAAGAAAATCCGGAGAAGAGATCCGAACCATAGGACGAGAGTTTGGGGTTAGGGATTGAGAAATAAAGAATTCGAGTCAATAATATCCTTACGTGTTCCGCTATTGCATCCAAGAATCAGAAAAATTATACAAAACTTTCAGTGATACATTACTTAGTACATTCCTTCCTTCGTTATTGTAAAAGTAGCCAATGCTACTAGGAAAAATGGCGAGAAGAGCCTTTTATTAAGAAACGTCCAAAAGATCGACCCAAAATCCCTTAACAACAGCAAAAAGGTCGAATTAATCGATGATTCCCTTAGATAGTCTGACGAATCGAGAAGGTCCTTAGCATCTTAGATCGAGCGAGAGAGAGAGAGAATAATCGTACAAAACGAGAGAGTTACTTAATTTCATCAATTTGGACCTAAAATCGCCAATAATGAAAAATATACTAAAAGGTACAAACGCGCCCCAAAATCTGGTAAAGATAATTTTTAGATAATTATCTATCAGTTAGATTGGGCGGAATTCCCTAAAAGATACTCGCCAGTATTAATTAATAATTATTTTTAAGGATGTCCATTACGTAACTCGTGCGCCATTGCGAAAGACTCATACGCCCTTACGTTCCTATGAACTGGCGGAAAAGATAACCGGCGGCACGATTAATCCCATCATTCTTTCGAATTAGGCGGCATTTCCTTCAAAATGTTGTGAGGGAACCGGAAATGCCCAAAAATATCCTAATTCATTGATAGGTATAGGGAATTACCTATTGCACCTCCATTAATGCAAAAATTCCAAAAGATAACCCAAACTCCAAAAGTCTATCGAAAGAGTTCACGATGAAAGATATTTTCCCTCTACAGTAATTGTGAGAGAAAGGTTCAAGGCCGATGCACTTGGAAGCGCGCCTAAATCTCTCCCTAGTCGGCTACTAGGGAATTTCCCCTAGTCTGGGGAAGTCGCTGAGTCGCTGGTTGTGAGCGTAACTCAACTGCCTTCGTACCGAATTGGGTGTGAAGGAAAAAGGAAGAGAAAACGGCACAGAACGGAAGAGAGACATCGATGCCTGTCAAGAAAGGCACTCGAAAATTCCAAGGAATCCGGCTGGAATTATTTCTCCGAATCGAAAGGAGAAATAACTCGACAGCGTATTTACATGAATGCATGCTTTATTTCAGGTAGAAATAATATTCGAGAAATTATACGAGTGCGAGAGAGACAGCAATAGCTGTGAATTCGAAACAATTCAAACAGCTATGCGTGTGAGAGAGAGAAAAGATAGAAAGGTATGAGTGTGAGAGAGCCAGCAATAGCTGCGAAATTGATAATTTCTAACAGCTATGCGTGCGAGTGAGATAGCCGTATGCAAGTGAGTGTGTGCGAGAGAGAAAGAGATAGCCAGCTCTACCCAAGCGTTGGGGAGCACGTGCTTAACGGCATTGCATCAACTCATTGATGCATTGTTTTAACCGCTTAAAATGCCCCAAAATCCTGTAATAAAAGTCCTAAAACATGTTTCATTTATTGATTTTCCCCATTATCTCCTCACTGGTCTTTAATTAATTAAAGAAAACCGGCCAGGAGAGATAAAGAGAGCCGGGGAAAATTCTAATAAAATTTGAGGCGCCACGAGGTGCGTGGCGTCATTTCTCCTCGCCTTTTCCTTGTCCTTGGGAAATCCTGAAAAGTCCCGGAAATCGCGAAAATTACGGAAAAAACATTCGCGAAATTTCTTTAATCATTTTCCTCAGTGGCCTCATTAATTTTTGAGGTAACCGGCCACGAGAAAATAGAGAAAACGAAAGAGATAAAAGGGACGCTACAACCACGTGTAGCGTCTCATCGTAAATTTTTATTCGCGGCGGTTAAAACGTTGTAATTAGTAACACTTCGTGAAAATAAATTAATATAAAGGACTCACCATTATTCTCACGGGGTCTAGGCACTTTTTGGGGAATACTTGGGGTTTTTTGGGGAGTCTTTTTCTCGCGACACACGAATAAAGAACGTAGCGGATCACGAGAAATGTTCACTGTCTCGCCACTCTACTCGAACTGATTCCTCGAGGAGAGGGGAGTGAGTTGCGTTGAGTGGAGCGGTGGGGCCAGCTGCGTTGTGCTGCGCCCTCGCGCCACTCGAAGGTATTACCACCGCACTCATGCGCATTTATTCGAGTGGGAGAATTCAAATGCTCTTGAATTCTCCCATTTTTATCTTTTATAATTTATTTAACGAAATAGGGGAATTTTTAACGGGATAATTTTTGTGATCGGTAGAGGATGAATAGAGGTTAGTTTTGAGGGTTTTCTCGGAAACTATGGTGGCTTTACAGGAGTATAAAAAATTATTATTATGTGGGGGAAATGGTTGGGATGAGGGGTTTTGGGAGATACTCTTTGGCTTGTTATTTTTGAGACTGTTTGGGGAGATGGTTTTCCCTTTCCTATGGTGGATAGACGCCATCAGAGGGGCACGTCTCCTGGGGAATGAGCATACTCACCTCGGCGATAACGTAAACCCAGTTTTGGCAATTCCATTGGCAGGATGGGTTAGTCCCTGCCTCCAGACCTTCCATCCAAGGGCCTGATCATTCCCACATACTTGGAGCGCGACTCCTTTCAAATCGTCCTCTGCACTCACCCCTGAGGACGGCCAAGAGGGTGGTCCTTAGCTCCTAGGAAACACGTTATTTCGGTCAATTAACCATGGTGCTTCCGGGCCCTCTCTTCCACCACAAGATAGCCAAAAGGTACCGCCCTGCGGAAAATCTATAAAAAAATGAAGTGGCGGTACTATGACTCTTTTGTCGCGGGAATGAACGTATTTTAGGGGCTGTATTCAACGGAATCCTTAAGGGATCATTATAATACCCGTTTGAGAGAACCGTAAGTCAGTTTTTCCTCGTGACGTGGAGGATTTTTAAGGTAACCTTGAGTCAGTTTACCCTCGTGACCGGGAGGTTTTTACACTAGCTTAATTACTTTACCGGAATCACGTGAAATTCTCTCTCTCTCTACTCACGAATTTTTCTCAGTTAAAATACAGGTGGCGTGGGAAAAAACCACGTCACAGGTGAGAGGGAACCAATGGGGTAAAAAAATAACAGAAACAAGTGATATTTGCCATCAAACCATTTTTTATTAAATATATATAGTTAGTTTGACAATATTCATCCTTAGATAAAATAAAAGAAAAAATATGAATTTTCAATGTTCTGCATTCTCAAGATCAGTGAAGAACTCACAGCTGTTAAATCGACCTCCAAGGAAACGCATCCATGAAACTCCTTGAACAGCGGAAGATTCAAAAGCATCAAATTCTGCTGGTGAATCTGACAGGAATGAGGAAATTCGTTGCGGTAAAAATACGTTGAAGCTTTCATTCAATTCTGCCGTCACTTTTTCCCCCCAACGTGTATTAACAATTTTGAAATGATTCACTTTATATGCTTTTTGAATTTGCAGATCTTGCAGTTTCACGGTTTGTAAGAATTCATGCATGCGACCAATTTTGTTGATGGAGGTACAGTCCAATTGTCCAGAACGTTCTCCAGCCATCTATCGAGATGAGAAAAAAATCAATCAATTATTATTTTTAATTATTATTAATTCTTTATTATTATTAATTGAAGAACGCTTGTTTTAAAAAACTGAATATTGAGAATACTTGAAACTTACGTTTTCTACAAATTCACTTTAACAATCTTTGCTTGCACTTGATGTCTCAAATCAGAGCACACTGTGGATTGAGCCTGAATCCTGAGGTGCTGCTCTTATATGCGATCCTCCTGACCCTCGAGAAAATTCTGATGTTATCATTGAAACTAATAAATTATTCGCTAAGAACAATTCTCAGAACTGTCAAATGTTCTAGAATGTTCTAATGGAAAAACAATAAACATTCAAATAAAAAAATAATTCTGAAAACTATCGGAAGTTCTAGAATGTTCTAGTGAACAACAATAAACATTCGAATGAAAAATTATTCCAAGAATTTCATCGCGATGCTCTATGATGTTGAAAACGTTTCGCTCAAGGACATTGTTAGTTGTAAACAATTTGAGCGGTTTCGGCCATCTCAAAGAGCGGTGTAATTTGATCCTTCTCGCAAAAACTCATAAATCAATCATCTCTCGAAAACTAACATCGTCAATTTCTGAGAAATACTCTGTAACTTGAGCCTTTTCGGTTACACTAAAGAGCGTTGTAATTAGATCATTTTCGGCTTACATGGAATGAACTAAACTCAAGGATTGTTTTTCTCACCTTGAACTTGTTTACTCCTCGAAAATTTACGTGTATAAATAGAGAAGAGAACAACATTTGCGATCAGTTCAGAGTCTGATTTCTTGGGTAAATATCCTGAGAAAGACACAAAAGGAAGTCAAGTTTCCGGAATCAGACCATTATTTAATGGATTTCAAGTGTGCTTTTCAAGTTTTTGCCGGTATTATTGCGTTATTGTGCAGTGTTTACTTGTTGGCATTTTCCTTGAGACGACTTTTATTGAATTAAGAGTGCAATATGGACACGAAAACGTGCTTGAGGGTGTTGAAGATATTCGAGCAGGCAGAGAAAGATGCTGTGCCTCTAGAGGCTGATCAGTGGATTAGGTGGTGTAATCATTACATCAAACTTTACGGAAAGCTCCTCAAAAAACTAGAGAATTTGACTACAGGTGACAGAATACGTTTACAAACTACTGTTTCGCTGATTCATGCTTTTTGTGAGAAATTCAAACAGAGGAAGCGAGGAGGAGCACTTGCGACACCTTCTTCGCGAAAAGTCAAAGATAGAGTCTTGTGGAAAGACATGGAAAGTGCTTTTGGTGGAAGGATTCGAACTGGTGCCGTAGTCAACCTGCGTGACAAAGATCTCCGATCCTTCCTGAAAGATGCTAAATCACTTACAGCTATTCGTCTCAAAAATGCCTTGCAACGAGAGGGAAATCTGAAGGTGAATGGTGTACTCGCTTGCAAGTTTCGAGTGATGAAAAATGGGGAACCAATAGAAGAGACGAAATTTTTCAACACGCGCAATCAGATCATTCTACCAACGACGAATATCAAAGAATGGTTTGACGAGCATTTGTTTGAGCGCCCAGTGGAAAAAGTAGAGGATTTCCAGGAAAAAGATTCTGGTTGGACGCTCATTGAAGTTGTCAATCTTGTGATTAACATTAATAGATACGTTCCTCTGGTAGCGGGGATGAACACTTTCATTCTACTCCCAAGACGTATTCAATCGAAGAGAGCTGTAGTTAATATTGAGAATGACGATGGATTCTGTTTTCTATGGGCAATTACAGCCGCTCTTCATCCGACTAATGTACATGCTGAACGTATACGCTCATATCCACATTACTCTCGGGCTACTCTACCTGATGAAACGCCACTTAATTATGAGGGATTTGAATTTTCAATGAAAATAAAAGATGTTTCATATTTTATTACAAAATTCGAGCGTTTGAATGGCCTCTCAATCAATGTCTATGGGATTCAAAATGATGATATTGTTCCTTATTACTTGAGCAAAAGTGGATCAGAATGGCCAACGATTCATCTTCTTTTATTTTGTACAAATGTACACTCAGAGCCAGAGTCACAGCCAGTCTATCACTTTGCATTATCGAAATGCGAAATTCGAAATTTATCACGTTTAGTTAGATCACAAGTTTCAAATCATAAGAATGCCATGTGGTTCTGTGATCGCTGTTTGGGGCATTTCTCCAATGAAGATTCATTTGAGAGACATCAGAATGATTGTTACAATATTAATGAATGTAGGATGAAATTACCAACTGAGAAAAATAATATTCTCACCTTCAAAAACTACAAATTCAAGGAGATGGTACCGTTCGTCATTTACGCTGATTTGGAATGCATTCTAGAGAAAACTGGAGATGAAATTGGAGATGAAACTGAAGATGATGATGAACTTGAACATGAAACTCTGTATCAGAAGCATATTCCGCACAGTGCTGGATTTTATGTACACTGTGATTTCGATGAAAATCGATCAGAATACAAGATGCATCGTGGAGCTGATTGCATCGATTGGTTCATCGATAAATTACAGAGGATAGCATGTAAAGTGGATGAATGCCTAAATACGAATGTACCAATGCATCCTCTGACACCTCAACAGGACTATGAATACCTAACAGCACAAGTGTGCCAGATTTGTGAGAAACCATTCACAGCAACTGAAGTGAAGCATCGTGATAATTGTCATTTCACTGGCAAGTATCGCGGTCCTGCTCATCCCCAGTGCAATGTGAATTACCAAAGCTCTCGTACTATTCCAGTAGTGTTTCATAACTTGTCTGGTTATGATGCGCATTTCTTCATCAAAGCTTTAGCTAAGAAATATCCTGGCTCCATAAAGCTGCTCCCACTGAACAAGGAGAAATATATATCGTTTACGAAGAAAGTAGAAGGCACCCAAGTTAATCAACGATTCATCGATTCGTTCAGGTTCATGGCGAGTAGTCTGGAGAAATTGGCGAAAGACTTAAATAATGTAGATAAGCGAATAACTTGGAAATACTGTGATGAGGATTTAGAGAAATTCGAATTGTTGACTAGGAAAGGAGTATTTCCCTATGAATACGTGGACACTTGGGATAAACTGGATGAAGATCATTTACCAGCGAAAAAGGACTTTTACTCAAGATTGAACGATGAAAACATCTCTGAGGAAGACTATGACCATGCTCAGAATGTTTGGGATACTTTCAACATCAAATCATTGGGAGCATATTCGGATCTCTATCTACAGACGGATGTCTTACTTTTGGCAGATATCTTCGAAAATTTCAGACGTAATTGCTCCTCTGTCTATAAGCTTGATCCTCTACACTACTTTACAGCTCCAGGATTGACATTTGATGCAATGTGTTAACAATCACCTGACATGTAATCAGAGGGTCGTGGGTTCAAATCCTGCTTGCGCATTACATATTTTTTCCGAAATTTGATTTTCTAAATAAAATTTATTAATAAAAATTAATTTATTAATAAATTTAATTGTTTAGTGGCCGTTGGTAGAACTTGACTCGTTGAATTCCACGCGACGAGTAGAACTTGAGTCGATGATTTCCACGCGACGAGTAGAACGATTTGTGGGACCACGCCGGTGTGATCCCCCAAATTACCCCTGGTGTCGATATTGATAAGTATCTCATTTTGATTGACCTCCTGATCCCGCGGTAATTCAGATCAGTCGGTAATTTTAGCTGCTTTTTTAACACATTGCTCAAATGCACAGGTGTACAGCTGGAACTCCTCACAGACATTGATATGCATTTGTTCATTGAGAAGGGCATTCGTGGAGGAGTAGCGCAATGCTCTAATCGATATGCTTGTGCTAATAATGAGTACATGGGAACGTCATATGATCCAAGGAAAGAAAGTACATATCTCATGTACTTTGATGTAAATAATCTCTATAGAGCGGCAATGTCTCAATACTTACCTTATGGGTCATTTGAGTGGGTAGACCCACTGAGCATTGATGTTGAGAGTATTCCTGATGGTTCTGAAGTGGGATACATCTTGGAAGTCGATCTGGAGTATCCTGAAGAACTCCATGAATTACACGAGGACTTACTGCTCTGCCCTGAGCATTTCATACCGCCCAACAAAAAAATTTCAAAATTAGCCACTACATTGTTACCCAAGAAAAACTATGTGATACATTATCAAAATTTGAAACAGTGCTTAAAACTCGGAATGAAATTGATAGAAATTCATCGTGTTCTGAAATTCAAACAGGCTGCTTGGCTAAAACCATACATCGATCTAAATACAGAACTACGAAAACAGTCTCACAATGAGTTTGAGAAAAACTTCTTCAAGTTAATGAATAATGCAGTTTTCGGAAAGACCATCGAGAATGTAAGGAAGCAAAAGGATGTGAGACTGATTACAAGATGGGATGGAAGATATGGAGCTCAAGCTCTCATTGCTCAACCAAACTTCCACAGCTGTACAATCTTTGATGAAGACGAGGATTTAGTGATAATTCAATTGGATCGTAATGAAATTTTCTTCAATAAGCCCATCTATGTGGGATTTTCCATTCTCGATCTCTCGAAAATATTCATTTATGATTTTCATTATGATTATATCAAGCCCACTTTTCAGGATCGAGCCAAATTGCTTTATACAGATACAGACAGTCTTTTATATGAATTTCGTGTCCCCAATATTTATGAATGTATTAAACGCGATATTGAGAAGTTTGATACATCAGATTATCCTGTAAATAATCCGTATGGCATTCCTCTGAAAAATGAAAAAGTGTTAGGTCTAACGAAAGATGAGTGCAACGGTAAAGTAATGAGTGAATTTATTGGCTTGCGTGCTAAATTGTACACTTTTAGAATTCATGGAGAGGAGAAGGTGAAAAAGCAAGCTAAAGGTGTGAAAGGCTCAACATTGAAGACTATCAAATTTGATGATTATAAGAACTGTCTCTTTGAGCATGAAAATCTCAAGAAATTTCAATATTTAATTAGAAGAAAGAATCATAAAGTACATTCTGTGCGTCAAAAAAAATTAGCTTCGAGTGCTTATGATGATAAAAGAATTATTTTGAGTAATTTAATAGATACTGTACCATATGGTTATCATAGGAGTAATGAAAACTTGTAAATTGGTGTAGGAAATTTATTATCTATAGTCAATGAAAAATTTGTAACTTAACATGATTTATATTTGATCTTTATTTATCCAACTATTGTGAGATGAATCAAAACCCAACCACTTGACAAGTACCTTGTCTCCTTTCTTCCTTATGACTTTCTCAACGAGATAATAATCTGGATCTTTAACTTTGGTGAGTTCCTCTTGATAGAATCCACCTTCAATTGGTCGTTGCTCGTAATGAAACAGCTTATATGTAACGGGATTGGTATTCAAGACTTCACTGACAGTGAATACCTCTGTGGTCCAGTTTGGTGTATAGCCTTTTTCGAATACGTTCTTGAATTTACTGATTCGTACATGATCACCAACATTGAATTTAATGGTTGATGTGCGATTCACTTCGAATTTACCGTAAACATGTAGCAGAAGATACTTTTCATTGTCAGCTGTCACTTCAATGGGTTTCATATGGATAGTGCGATGTTTCGTATTATTATAAGTGAGCACTAGAGAGTCTACAATATCAATCCACTTGTATGAGCCTCGTAAACTGAATTGTTTCCACATTTTTTCCTTCAATGTGCGATTGAAACGTTCACAAATCGATGCTTTCAGATTACTGAAAGTTGAGTACATGGTGATTCCAAATTGCTTCATGAGCGTCTTAAATTCATCATTGTAGAATTCCTTACCCCGATCCACATGTAGTTTGCGAGGAATGCGTCCCTTTTTCAGTACAGATTTCATGGCATTTGTTACATCTTTTCCGTTTTTCGTCTTGATTGGAACGGTCCAGGTAAATTTAGAGAAAATATCTATAATTGTTAGTAGATATTTGGAACCTTTATTGTCTCGTGCGTATGCAATCATATCTACCAAATCTGCTTGCCAAGTCTCATCTATTCCCCGCATATCAACATGACGACGTAGATAATTTCGACGAGCAGGTCTATGAAGTTCCTCCACTACTGTTGCTGTTTTCATATTTCAATGCAGACACTCGCTTATCAATTTGAGCAATTATTTCCGAATTTCGAAAGGCTAATTCCTGCCCCGTGCTGATTGACTCCTCAAGACTCTTCAATTGTTCAGATATGATGGACTCAAGACTCTTGATCATCAAGTTTGTATCGTCCACAATGATTCTCCTTGACTCTTCCAATGTTTTCCGTTTCTCATCCAGATAAGAAATGAACTCGGAGTTCTTTGTAGCGAGTTCTTGTACTGTATCAATGCTGGATTTTTGTTGTTTTATAGCCTCATGGAACTGAGAATCGAGAGATTGAACCATCGAAATTCCTTCGTCAATATTGGTTCTCATTGAAGTAGTTATATTATAGATGAGTTGAGTCTCTTGTTGTATCAAAGTTCGAGTCACTCCCTAACAGGATCCGCTAGATTGCATAAGCGTCACTTATCTATGTCATAATGTCCATCAGAAGTGGTTTTAAATGCCTCACCAGGGGGACCTCGAACACCAACAATCTGATTCTTCTTATTTCCCAACTGACGTTCAAACACATCGACACTCATGATTAAACTGATACTTTTCTCCATTATGAGACTCAATAAATAATATTGGCTTCTCGCAGTTCCTCAATCAACGACATTATTTCATTGGCGTGGCTGAGATTTCCTGCTGTTTGTGATGCCATCAATAATCTCAACCGATCCACGAGCTCATTTGGATCATCCCAATGCCCATAGTCTACATTATTATTGTGATTTGGCAAAGATGAGTTCAATGAGACCTGGGGTGAGTGAGTATGTATGATCCTTCAGAGTCATTGTAGAATTCTCACCAAAGTACACGAAGGAATCTCCGATTTTAGGACCTTTTGTTGATGGCCGTACCCCAAACTCTATGTCCAAGTCAGCACGTGGATTTGGTCTCTCCAATCGTTGGAGATATCTTTCTAGGAGCGAGTTTGGATCATCTTTCCTAGAAGTCGACGGACTCGACGTAAACATAAGCTTAGACGATTCATCAATCGTATCTTCTTTAGCTGATGAATCATTGAGAGTAGCAGATGAATCATTGAATTCTCCCTTAGTTGATGAGGATGACTTGATGGATTGGAAATCATCATCCTCAAATGCAGTGTCATACATCTCATAGTGAGTGTCACTTAAGATTTTCTTTCTTTTTTCTAGTTTCTCTGGATTGGCTAATTTTTCCAGAGGATCGACCACGGGTTTTAAAACATCCCGCACCGTATGCTCCATGCTGTCCTTGTTCAATTTAATCATTTTATGTTTTCGTCGAATAGCATTGCTCGCTTGAGCAATGTGATATAGTGCACCTGTCTCTTTCTTGAAATTTTCTGTCTGCATGTTGTTCCTTCCGAGTTCACAATACAACTACCGTATACCTCACTAGTTAAGTGATATTTATGAAACAGTCGAAGCCTTTTCTATAGCGACCATCATTAAGATCTCAATCTTTATCGATTACCAGGAAACTGTATTTATCCTCCTTCCAACATTTTGAACACAAATCTTTGAAGAGTGTAAGTGGCATATCTGTGTTCACATGATCATCGTAAATGTGCTTCAAGTTCATCTCATCTTGACGGAAGAGTATCAGAAGATTTGTATTATCACGCACCAAATGTTTGGGTATATGAGCGTATGTCTGACAGAGATAGAAACTATCCACATCTCTGTGTCGTCCCATGCAGAAGAATGCTCGCATATTGTCTTGTTTTTCACAAGCCACATCATCAAACACTATGATGGAATTTGGTCTCGCGTCTTCCGGTTTAATGACTTCATCATGCTCACTGAAGGGAAAGTATCCAATGCCATCGATGGAATCGATCAAACTCTTCAAGAATTGATATTTTGGTTGATTTAGAGATTTTGAGTACGCATAAACATTCTCAAATCTCAGGCCATTCGGATGAACTAGGAGAGCCAGTAGAGCGTTCGTCTTCCCACAATTGGAGGGTCCACAAATGACTGCACGAACACTACTCGGTAATAGAGGTCCGTGACGTTTGTTCGTTTTCTTATTCTTGCGCGGCACCACTCCATCAAAATTCATGATTGGTAGATGGATACTTTGTTTCTTGAAGTTCACAGCCATGACTGATTCTGGAGTTATAAATACCGCGCATTTATACTCTACGATGCCAGTCCTTCGACAATCGTCCTTGTAGGATCATCATTACCGTCAGTACTGAGGGGCCTATCATATTCAGTGACCATCATCATTGGACATCGTCAACAACTAGAAGACAGTCAATATCTATCAGTCTCCATGTAAGTAATGCTGATCTGTTTCTTGTCAATTCCCAAGAAAAAGCATTTCTGAAGGAGCTTTTCCATAGGGGGCAGTAGCGACGGGCTCATGTTGTTGTTATTATTATCATCGTCGTTAGCATGTCATCATCTTCATCCTGACGACATCAAGAGCAGCGTCATCAAGGAAGAAATTCTTCAATCCTCAACAATAAGCCGATACTTTCCAAAGAAATTGTGACCAACACTAATATATTCTTTTTCACTCCTTTTCATGAAGGAACCGTCATAGAGAGAGAAATTCCATTTTTTTCACAGGGGAGCAGCAAACAGTTCTTGTTGTTGTTGCTGTTCATTGTTGTTGCCATCATTGACTGCGACTGTATCTTCATCGAAAACAGCACTACGTCAATACTTTCCAATTGTTCAGAAAAAATTTGTAAGTAGCATTAATAAAATTTCTCAAGAGTTCTCACGATAATCATTCAGGATCACTTTTCAGAAGAAATCGAGGAGATCATTGCCTTTGATTTGAAAGCGGAAAGAGTCGAGTACACTGACTCGCACTCCACTGAACGTAACCCTCGACTGACACTGGAACTATAAATACCTGCGATTCATACAATTTTGAATCAGTTGTTTCGAGAACATGAAGAAGTGCATGCGCAAAAAAGGAGAACGTCGAGGGAAAGGTCTTGTTAACAGTCTCATCAATAAATTGCCTATTGAATTACATATACCGGGCTTGTGTTGCATCAGTTGTAACGTGATATTTTATCGCGTTACTCTGTTGTCGTCTGGGCGCGTTAATTATTAATTTAAAAGTGTCCAGGATGAGAGTCAAAACCTTTTGTCAATGGTAGATAATAATTATTTTTACATTCTAATGAATTGTATTTTTCTATTTCTATTTTTTTTGAATTGTACCACTCATCGGCGATATTTTCGTACTGAGCGGAAGAGGGCAGCACTTTACGGACGAACGATACAACAAGGAAAAAGGCTCTAATTTTAAGTTTCGGAAAAGAAAGACCATAGAATGTTTCTTCATCGGATGAGAACAAGAGGGAAGTCTGGAGAAGGTTTCAGCATCAGCTGTCAATATCCTGGAGAATTGACAATACTCCGTTAATTAATAATTTTGGAGTTTCTTGTCTCTCATTGTTGGAAGATAAAATTCAAATTTGTGACAGTGGTCACCTGTTGAAGTCATTGCTGTTGGACTTGACCAACCAATGGGAGCCCTCCACGTTGGAATTTCCGTGCCGGCCGGCGTCTGGTCCCCAGCGAGAGCAACATGCCGTCACTCTCGTTCTGGACGCGTGCTCGCTTTGTTGTGTGGAAATTTTGTTTGAATTATTTTTACTGAAATAATTCGTTAATTGAGAAAGAAATTACAACAAAATTGTTCGTGAAATTTCGCTACATTATTAGAGACATTAATTAATATTGGACTTGTGGAAATTATCGTTTGGTGAGCGAAATAAGAAATTAATTAATTTTTGTGTTGAAAGAGAATTTTCTCGAGCCATCTTTTTTTCTTTTGTTTCTCGATCTCTTTAATTTTCTTTGTTTTATGTCGTATTGCGACGACGATCATTTTAATTTTCGAGATCGGATTATTTTGTCAAGAAAATTCACTTTAAATAATTATTTTATATTTCATTTTTTTTTCTCTCTTTCATTCTAAATCTCTCGTTGACAATTAGCGTCGTTATTATTATCATTATTATCAAGTCGTTACCAAGATAGAAATAAGAAGCATTTTTTTTTTGAATTATTATTATGAGTAATTTTGTTTTATTATTCCTGAAAAAGAAGGACTCTATATTTGACAATATTTTCATTATATGTTTTTTTTTATTCAATTTTCTATTGTGAAATTAATTTGGGTCAATGTTTTTGGGAAATCCGGGACAGCGTCGTATCGTCCCCTAGGGAATTTTCTAGTGATATAGTGACTTTGTTGTATTTGGCGGGATATCACTACATTCCTATTTAAATTCAAGTTTCGTAGAACAGATTGTAATTTCAATTTTCTTTACGAAAAATTAATTAATAACTTTTGAATTATTAATTAATTTTTGAATTTTTATAAAATAACTAAATTCCATTACAAACGTCTCGTGACGTATTAATAAATACTATCATGCTGTGCACCCTTAAATTTGTAACGAGGTTTCTCATTACGGCTATCGTATCGGCTTATGCCACCTTCGGGTGAAGCTATTCAAGTGTAGAGCTCGAGGAGACTCACACATGAACAGCTAGAAAATACTACCGCGGTGCCATCTGCGTAAGATGACACCTTAAAGTTATCGGAAGCTAACTGACACGTCAGTGGGTTTTATATGCGGCTGAGGATAAGGCAGAAGCCCAGCTGAAATGCTGGCGCTCCACTAGAGATGTCGGAGTTATCTCCGGGCCTGGCAGTGGTGTGAGAGGAAGAATCACGCAGGCGCACGGAGAGACCTCTAGACGAGGAGAAGCAGCCTCAGCCGATATAAATAGACCCAACGACACGGTGTTCAGTTAGTCTGCCTTGGGCGGCAGACTCGAGAGGATCGGGAGACGTCCCTGGATCCTCTACCGCTCACTTCGGTGAGAGTTATCGTTGGTTGCCCGTAGCGTGGCTACGTGGCGTTTCTCGTGTGGATGGAGACGTCCGGTATTCTCTGGGTGACGATAGATCAGAGGAATACTGCGGACGGGCTCATCCAGAGGCTATCGCGGAATACCCCAATTCCGACTTGTTCTCGCTAGAGGGACTGTGACTAGACCCACGCCCCTCTACCATAACCAGCACACTGGGTTACCGGGAATGGATTGCCCATGCCATCCATTGGGGTTAGTAATTCCCCGAGTAATTACTGCCGAAGGTTCAGCAGGTTAGCCCGAAACCGCCCTAAGAGGTTAAGCGTGGTGAGCCCAGGGAAAACCAGCACACAGTGAGTTTTGTTTATTCCTCCTGTAAAGAATAAACTGGCGCTCATGCTATCGAACCGTGTGTGTGGAAAGGGATGGCCGGAAGTGTGTCGGGATTGGATGAAAACCCGTTACAAATTGTTCATTTAATTTTTTTTTCTTATTTTATTATTATTTTGTTAAAACACAAATTTGATTTTATTTTATTAAATTTAAAGTTTTGATTTCCCTAAACATTTTGTGTGAAGGTATTTTGTTTATTATTATTTCCCTATTTGAACTCACAACAGCGACCCAGGGGTGGACTGTGAGTTAGTCGAGCAGAATAAGGAAGTATTTTGATTTGTTATTATTTTCGGATTAATCGAATTGATAATTTATTTTGTTGGATAACTTTAGGTTATCCTGGCGCCCATTTATTTTGTTTCGTAGGGTTTTATTTTCAGGCGTGTCTAATTGTCGGGTTCACCGTTAGGCCCGAGACTTACGTCACACGGTATTGGGGACCGGGAACGAAACTGTAAGAACGCCTAGCTCGTGGTGATCCAGGAATCAATCCCCTCGACGCAGCTTGCAAAAAACACGATATAGCTCATTCGAAGACCAAAGATAACCTAGCTGTGAGACACGTGGCTGATAAAAATTTCCAGGAGAAAGCCTTGAAACGTATTTTTGCAAAGGACGCAGGTCTGCCTGAGAAAGTAGCCGCTTGGGGCGTAGCAAACACCATGAAAGCTAAAACATTTGTAACGGTTGGCTTGACTGACCTTGAGCCAGCCGTTGAAGGCACAAAAAAATTTCTGAAATTTACCCAATTTAAGACCTCAATTTCTTTCCTAATGTTTCCCTTATTAATTTGCCTTGCTGAAAAAATGGGCGCCAGTCGTTTTAAGAAAAATGTTACAAATTTGGGGGAAAACGACAAATCCCCAAGTTTATTTTAATTTAATTAGACAACAAAACCCCAAGAAATGCTTTGATTTTGCCCGCTTTCTCACGCGAAACTCTTTTCCTATCTCAAGGGGGGGAGGGGATGATACCCTTTAGGTATTCGGGACATAACAAAAGCTCCACACCAAACTCCTGAAATTTTCGGTTTAAACAATAAAGATCAAGTATATTCAATGAAATTAATACGTATACATTTAAATAAGAAAAAGAAAGAAATTTTTCGGTTACTGATATAATAATGATAATTTACATTAACTCAGAATGAACGAGGTGACTCTAAAGTGGTGGGGTTGACCCCCACTCGTAACAGACGCTAACTCGGCGTCTCTCAATTTTGCTCTTTTTACTCCAACTCAATTTAATTAATTCTTTCAACTCAATATATTAATCTTTTGGGGGACTCGCGTACCTTATATTGTATGCTCCTTCTTTCCGTCTTGGCCTCTCTTAACTTTTCTCTACGTTACTCGAGGTTTCCTCAATTTTCTGACTCTTTACTTCAATTATCTTAACTCTTTACTCTCAACGATGTGACCGCCACGGTGTCCCGGGAGAAGAAGAACGAGTCTTCTCTCCCACGAGTCGGAATTGGATTCCCTCGGCTGTTTCCGCTCAATTTCGGTAGAGCCGAGGCCCAACCCAACCAATTGTCCCGCGAGTCCCCCATTACTTTACCCTAACGTCACGGATTCTCCTCAATTCCGAGAATCTCGCGCCAATTTTCACTCTCAAATAATTCCAATATATATACTAAAAATAATCATAATAATTTGGACAATATTTTCCCGACAATTATAAACGGCAAAGTTTTGTCCTTGAATTCACTTGAGTCTTTTCTTTTCACACACGTAACTTTAGTCTTTATTTTCACACTTTTAATTTGAGTCTTTTCTTTCACTGACTCCGATGCTGATCCTGGTGATCTCCAATTTCCCTCGCTGTTGGCCAGCATTCTTCCTAGTTGGCTGATGCTGGACCAAACGAGTGGATGCAGTTTCTTCCCAAGTTTCTCCGGATCATCCTTGATTCTTCTAATTTATTCGTGGGACTGGGGAAAATCCTTCCCAGTCCTAACTCTCGTACTTTCCTCCAAATTTTGGAGTTAAATTGAACAAAAATAAACAAAAATAATTAGTGAGGTCATAAAAAGCTGTTGACCTCACTCTGGTCATGTGCTGTTCTGACTCTAAATGAGCCCTATCCTCACCGGGTACCGCGAATTGCGACCAAAACCGTGATTTTCATGAAATTTACCTAATATTTTAATTTCATTGATTCTGTGACGGTAAAAACTGTCACACATTTCTAGGCATGGGAATCAGGAAAAAAAGTGAGCCGAAAGACGAAAAAACGTGGCAAAGGTGCCAAGAAGAAAGTTCCATTGAAAACAATCATACGAGCTGCCAAAAGTTCAATGCGACCAGGAGCGGACGCTATCAGATCAGCTCTGAAAGGTGCTCGAGCAGGAGTGAAAAATGCTGGTCGACGCAAGAATGTGACAGCACCACGTATTCTTCCTGTTCCCGCAAAGATCGGTGGTGTAGTACCTTTCCTCATACCTCTCTTCACAGGACTAAGTGCAACAGGAGCTCTGGCAGGTGGCGCTGCAGGCATTGCCAAAGCTGTGAATGATGCAAATGCTGCTAAACAAGCTCTTCAGGAGAGTAAACGTCACAACCAAACAATGGAGTCCATTGCTATGGGTGGAGGTCTCTGCATGAAACCCTATGAAGAAGGATTAGGACTTCATTTAAAAAACACATAAAGCTACCACACCGAGCCCTCACAGATGTTGACCTGATGAAGTATGCACGTCCTATGAACATTTCTCATTTTCGAGGAGTTTTCATGCCAAATGAGTTACCCAAAAATGGACCACCCAAATATGAATCAGCTATTGTTAATCTGGATGATGCGAGTGGACCCGGTACACACTGGGTTGCCTATAAAAAACGAAACAATGAATACTAATTCAAATATCAGTTACATTATGCCGAACGATTCGTTCACATTAACACTCTCCGGCCGAGCATCAGTGCTGGAAGCTCACTAGCCCACGAGCCATAGATCACGTGCAGCTAAAAATTATCGATCAGGACGGTCAACTTGTGAATTTTCGAGGAGAAGTCATAATAGTCAGATTACACATAAAATCCTAGTATGGGTATTGTGTTCCATACGAGATCTGGAGGTGATTATAAAAGCGAATCACCATGTCCGAAAGGAGTTAGTCATCCAAAACGTCGCAAGGGCCTAACACCTCAGAACATCAAGTTTCTGAAGAGTCTAGGATTCAGACTTCATCAAGAAAGAAAAAAACAACCTCAAGGATAAAATTCAATTATGTTTCTGTTGTTGTATCAGCAACTGTAAGAAACCATGGAAGAAATATTGAAAATTCAAAAACCCATCGTCTTTGATGAGTCCATCGCGCACTATGAAGTTCATGCGCATCAGCCATTTGCTTCAGCTTCTTTTAATAACAATGATGAAATTCGAATCAGCGTGCAGCATCAGGATCTGTGCTTACTTCCCAGTAAGAGTACACTTCACATTCATGGACGCCTAACAGAAGCTAATGGAATAAATGTGACACATACGAAACTCGTTAATTGTGCAATTCTCCACTTATTTGAGGACATACGCTATGAACTGAATGCTGTGGAGATCGATCGATGTAAAAATGTCGGTCTTACCACACTCATGAAAAACTTCATTTCTCAAAGTCCAAATCATACTTCAATCATGGAGAATGCAGGCTGGAAGCTTGGAGATGGGCTTACCGATGACGATGGCTACTTTGATTTTTCTATTCTTTTGAGTATGCTGTTGGGATGTACTGAACATTATCAACGGATCATCGTTAACGCTAAACATGAATTAATCCTAACAAGAGGTAATTCAGATGCCAGTGCCATCATTCAGACTCCAGCACAAGGAGCAGCAGCAGAAGGATACAAGATAGCCATAACAAAGATGGAGTGGATGATACCTTACATCCGAGTTTCCGATTCAAGGAAAATCAATCTACTCAATTATATTTCTAAAGATGCTCTAATACCAATGAGTTTCCGAGCATGGGAACTGTACGAATATCCACTATTACCAACTACATCAAAACATGTTTGGGTTGTTAAGTGCTCCACTCAGCTGGAAAAGTCACGATATGTGTGGTTGGATTCCAGACAGATCGTAAAAACGATACGACTAAGAATTCCAGCCAATTCGACCACTACAAGATTCGCGCTATAAAACTGTTTTTGAATTCGCAAAGCTATCCTTATGGAAATTTAAATGTCGATATTCCTCATAATCAGTTTGCACTGTTGTATGATATGTATACGAACTTTCAAGCATCTTACTACAGTAAAGAACCTGAACCATTGTTAATTAAGGCTGATTTTTTGAAATATGCACCACTCATTGTTATTGATTGCTCAAAACAGAATGAATATCTGAAATCAGGACCAGTCGATATTCGTCTGGAATTTGAGTCAGCAGAGAATTTCCCTGCTAAAACAGCCGTTTACTGTTTAATTTTACATGATCGAATAGTAGAATATAATCCAATCAGTGGAAATGTAAAAAGAATGATTCAAATATCAATGTACTTATTTTCTAAAAAAATATATTTTTCCATTATAATGTACACTAGAGCTCCATCGCGCGCGTAGCGCGCGCTGTATTCCTCGGTGCACGGTACGAGAAATATTTCCATGATTTTTGCTGCATCTACTTCCTCATTGTACCGTAATGACGAAATCCACTATCATGTTAAGAACCTAAATGTGCATAATAAATGAAAAAATCCATCATTCTGTCTTCTTCGGGTTCAGAACTCCCTCCTTATTCAGCAGCTATTATCATTTGTAATGATGGTCTATGTGAAAACCTGGTGGCAATGGAAACTGGACCACTGTGCATGTCATTTCATGAAGCTGGACCCTCATTCTGAGGGATTCTACTCTGATGATTAGCATCACGGCCATTTGAAGATAAATATGTTCTGAATGTATGTTCAAGTGGTGGAAATTCCTGAATTTTTTTTATTATCGATAGGTGAATAACTGCGATATTCACTGCGAAAATTTCTAGAAGAACTGCTGTCCTCATTCTTGATAAATTACTTTTCCAAATTGCTTCTTGTACACCTCCAGGTATGGAGAGTCAATAAGTCTAGTTCAAAATCTCCCGCAACTCCTACACGGTAAGATAGATTTTATAGTAACGTTATTGGTTTGCCATGCATCAGTGTGTATCGGGAGCAGTTTCGAACATACATTCATCAAAAACGAGTTGAACTTGGGATTTTGGCAGTAACAATTTAAGTTATATATCTTTGATTTGAATAATGGAAATTTCAGATTATTCCGTTTTCCTTCCAAATAGAAACTTTGTTTTCGTAATTTTTTTCGGAATGCCAGATTTCATTGGGAACGACTCAAAATGATCTAAAACGTCGAAAAATCATAACAGGGAAAAGTAGACATGTATGTATGTGCGTCTGTCTGTACGGCCCTACAACTCTTTATTACTCGAGAACAGTGAAAGATGAAAATCTGGAATTATGGCGAGATATCAGTTTTGATGGAGTGTATGTTCCATAAAAATTTCAACAAGATCAGCTGTATGGTTTCTGAGATATAGCATTTTTGTGAACATCGTTTTTTCGAAAATTCTCCATTCGCATGAGACGAATTTCGTGCAAAATTTTACACGAGATTCGCAACCATAATATTTAACTTTTGGCAATTTTTTTCATGACTTTAATCTCATTATTCTATTAGTTATTAATTTTTTGTGCTTTTTCTGGAAAACTCGGTCTGTCCACAATAACTCAATGAATAATTGACTTAGAGACTTCAAATTCTTTTTGTATAGGTAGTTTTTGATATAGATGGTTCGGATTGGACCTGAGGCATATCGGCTGAACGGTTCCCGAGATATTTTGAATTGAAGTTTTTCGCGAAAATAGGCTATATCTTCCAAAGTACTCATCTGATTTCATCGGAACAAAGCTCAAAAGATTCGTCTTCATGAACTGAATAAACCGTCAATTTTTGGATGTTTAGATAAAGTTCTCCGCTTATTACATTAAAGAATTCATTTTTTCTCAATCTTTTTAACAAACATCCAAAGAGTACCATTTTTCTTCAACTTTTTTTATAAACACTCATATTTTTTATTTGGTTTTTTAAAACAACACATTCTTTTCTTCGAAATAAGCCCTTACTCACCTTCGTAGGACAATCAGAAACGGTCCCCAAAAGGGAACATCAAGAGTGAAAAAGGAATTTTCTATGCAAAATTTAGTATAATGAGAAAATAATTGAATTTAATAAGTACCAATCATTTTATCCTATATTTTGATTCATTATAACACGGGAAGAAAAAGAGATAATGGAGAAAATTCAGGGAGGACAATTCAGAAGCATTCTGCTAATTCATTAGCAGAAATCGAAAGGAATACATAGCGATTTAAAGAATAACGTCGAAGGAATACCGACTAACGTAGCGACGAACGTCTGCTTGTTTGAATATCCCTCCAAATCTCAATTTGGCCAGCGACGCACTCGCGTGGCGGAAATAGGAAGGAGAAGGAAAGTGATCGAGTGGTTAATCGATTGCATAGATAAGGTTTGAAGTTAGCAAAATGCTGATGGCTCACTCAGAATGTTATGGAATTTATTTAATTTCATGGCAATTGTTTTTTGTGTTGGGTGTGAGGATGTTTCTTAGCAACGACTCATCAATTGTTTTAAATAAATTCAGAATTATCACAACGCGAGAAGTTGACTTGAAACATTTCTTGTTGGAAGAATTTTTATCAGAAAAAATGGGTAAGTGTTGAATTTATTTTTTATTTTTATGAAATTGTGAAAAAATTCTGTTCATTCATTCAATATAATAAAATACGATAGGAATGCTCTATCAATTTATTCCATTCTATAATTATCCTCAAGATGTATTTCATTGAGAATCATGAATAATTTGAGGGGATGTAAGTTTATCATTCATTGTTTCATGATACTGAAAATCGATATTTTTCTTTTTTGAAAGAATGCATATGAAAAATATGCATATGTAGGAAAATAGGAAAACTATAAGTACAAATTTGAAAAAATTGTTGTTATACTAACTTGTTCATTCAGAAAATGAAAAATAAGGTATCATGACCAATAGATAGACAGTCAAGGAAATATTAGACTTTATTAATTCATATGAAGTAGGCAAATCAAGTTAAAAAGTTGCAGGAAAGAATGATGTATAGAGAAATATATAGTGAATCGACTGAACTCAATTAATTAAACTTGAATAATGTAGAAATAATTAAAGATAATCAAGGAAAAACTGGAAAATAACTGAAACCCCCAATAGGTGAACAGTTGCATATTTGCAAGGCTATGATTCTCAATTTCGATCAATCGGTATTTAATGAATAGTTCATGAATCTATATGAATGTGATAATCAGGAATTGACGTGAAAAGCATAAGAATCATTCATTTATTCATGAATTCTCGATAATTGAAACCGTTTATCTTTTGGTCAGTGTCCATCTATTGGTCGTATGACCCTATGAACTTATAGGAAATTCGATAAATTATGAGAGCCCATTTTTTAAACATTTTTCAAACAATAACTTTTTCTGAATATTTAGTACCTATTGTTGCGGTCCCGCAAATTTGTCTATCCCACGGGTTAGGAAAATGCAGCCGGAACTCATAGAGATAACGCCGCAAAACAAGGCGAGAAAATCTCAGCGCAGCGCTAGAGATACGGAAGGCTCCTAGAAGGGCTTGGGAAAAGTAAATAGGCCATCTGGTAAGAGCGGTACGGGTTACACGTGTACGACCCCAGGTACACGATTTTCTTATCATTTTTTCATTGGTGCCGAAAGCAACAACAAAGGAATGATATGAGGAGATATTAAATCAACAAAGAGTTGAAACTGAGTGACATTTCCGCACTTGCAGTGAGTAATACTGAGAAACTCTATCTTTATGTAATTACACAAATGATAAAGATTGAATTAATATGCCAACACCCGAAACTGCTGACGGACGACAAACAAGATAACGACGCGAGTTCCCGTTGCACCGAAAAGTGTATTCTTCTGCCGATTTTCTTGTGCCAGTTTCCCCCGACAAGGAAACTGAGGCATAGATAAGACTTCTGGTTAACGCGCAGGGACTTTTTTTCTTTACTATATAAAGGGGAATGCAACACAGCTCTCTACCATCAGTACCAAGTCGATTCTACAATGTTACTCTACTCAAATTCTGATCAATCCACTGAAGTATTCAGACTTTCGGAGAAAAGTGCAACTCTTTAGTTCAGAGTAGAGTAGAAGTATTCTTGAATAAAAACGTTCGAGTCATTCTACAATGAACCAACAATCATCGTTTGAGCATTCTGAACTACATCTACTGGGATCCAGCATCCTGCATCAGCCCAATTGTCCAACCAGAGAGTCATCTACATCGCCAGCGATATTCATCAGCATTCAAACAACCGAGTCTCAACGATAAACCGTTGTTAGTTTCTTTCAATTCGAACTGTAAGTTTACTTTTACGCTGAAGCGATTATAATTTTCTTCTATCGTATTGACTCATGTGAGACGTTTGATTTATCCTCAAATAATTTATTTGATGCTGGTTAAAAATAAACAAATTATAGCATTTATTCCTGAATAAACTTATTTTGTCCGAAAACCTCTGTCTATGGCACGCCGTTTTGCTATTTAATAGCAACACTTTTTACTTTCAAAAAAAATTAAATTAGTCGATTTAAAATGATGCTAGCATTTCTTCAACAGAATTAATTTGATGCTACGCTTCATAAGAATGTATTAAACCTATGTTATAAGATAATTTTTATTCAAAATGCATATAGAAAGATACGGAAAAAGTCGAATTATTTTTATGTTATAAGATAATTTGAATTCACTTCTATGAAGTTATAAGATAAAATGAATGAATTCTGTTGAAGGTTAACAATCGAAATAAATGCAGGAATTAGAATGAAGCAAGCATCATAGCAATTCCCTGAATCAAAATGACCATACTACATGAAATGAATTTACGCGTTAAAGTTATGTGAAGAATCGGCTTATCTCTACCCGTACTGGATTCGTTTGAGCAGGGTTCAGTTGTCAGGGATATAAACGATAGTTTCACATCCGATAGACTACGTCCGTAACCGATAGCTCAGATCTCTCGCAATAGTATGCGATGGATTCTATCGGATGTAACTTTTTTTCAATGTTGCATCGGACGAGAGATTTTTGATTTCTTTGAAGGTTACCACCGGTGGAATTCATCCAATTCTCTCGAATCCGATATTTTAATTGTTCGAATCATGCATTCACAACCGATAAGATATGCCGGATGACCGATGCAGCATATCTTTACCCGCACTGAATTCGTTTGAGCAGGGTTCAGTTATCAGGGATATGGACGATGGGTTCACATCCGATAGCTCATATCGCTTGCAATAGTATGCGATGGATTCTATCGGATGTAACTTTTTTTCAATGTTGCATCGGACGAGAGATTTTTGGTTTCTTTGAAGGTTACCACCGGTGGGATTCATCCAATTCTCTCGAATCCGATATTTTAATTGTTCGTATCATTCATTCACAACCGATAGGATATGCCGGATGACCGATGCAGCATATCTTTACCCGCACTGAATTCGTTTGAGCAGGGTTCAGTTGTCAGGGATATGGACGATGGGTTCACATCCGATAGCTCATATCGCTTGCAATAGTATGCGATGGATCCTATCGGATGTAACTTTTTTTCAATGTTGCATCGGACGAGAGATTTTTGGTTTCTTTGGACGTTACCACCGGTGGGATTCATCCAATTCTCTCGAATCCGATATTTTAATTGTTCGTATCATTCATTCACAACCGATAGGATATGCCGGATGAACGATACAAAGTGAATATATCGGTTGCACCGATTTTTTGACTCAATACCGATAAGGTAGAGAGTACTCTACCTTATCCATACAGTGTCATTCATTCCCGCTCCGCTAGATGGCATTATCAACAAATCACAAACAAGACTAGAGGACGTTAGGCCGAAATCTCCAATGGGCAGAATCTCCAATAGAAAACGACCGTAGCGCCACCTAGCGGTCAAAATAATAATTAATTTTGAAAAATGGCGCAAATCAAAATAAAATGCTGGGGGAAGGGTCTGCTGCCGTAGCGAGAGCATAATAATAATAATTACGACTGTTGTGGTGCTCTGCAGCTCACATCCCAGCTCTTCTCCGGGGAGTCTGAGTGCGTCTACATCCTCTGGACTATGCCAAGTGAGAATAGAAGTGTCTTGACGACAAAAGGCTCGTTTGGTATGGTCCAGGTAATGTGTGCACTTCATTTTCAAAATTCCTCGAGGGATTTTGAAAGGGGAGAGTGCCTGGACCCGGTACAATGAGATCCAAGTGGTCTCGTAGACCACTGATAAAATTCTCTATAGTCCAGGTCTGATATACGTGTATACTTAATGCTTCCTCGGGCAATTTTGTGGAGAATTCACTCAGCTGACTGGGTAAAGTGAAATGGAATTGGCCTCGATGATTCCCGATTCGATTGTGGATGGTCCAGGTGAGTTTAGTGCTATTTGATGCGAATTCATCAAAGCATTCTTACGTGTATGGACTGCCCGAAGCCTGTACAATGGAATTGAGGTCATCACGACGATCCTCGTTTCCATTCTACATGACCCAGGTCCATTTTCTGATTTTCTAGTCAACTTTCTCGGAGGATTTCAATCTTCATGAACTCTATGGACTTTTTTTTATGATATGCAGGCCATCTCGCAGATGACCAATGTCATCTTCATATTGTCCAGGTCACATAAACTTTTCCAATAATCAATTCCTCGGTGAATTTTGATTGATTCGAACTCTTTGAAATCTCTCAACTGAAATCTAAATGTCTTAACCAATCGTGAATTGGACTCTACACGGTCTAGGTGAATTAGAAGCGGCTGGATGCGAACTCTTCAAAGCATCTCCAAGCTGATGGACTCTCCGGAGCCTGTACAATAGAATGCAGGTAATCCCGATGATCCCTTATTGTATTATAATAAGGTCCAGGGGAATTTGCTGGTTGCAAGATTGACTTCCCTGGGGAAGTGTCATTTGTATGAACTCTATGAGCTTTTTCCTATGACATGCAAGCCATCTTGTAGATGACCCATATCATCTTCTATTGTCCAGGTTACATAAACGTTTCCAATTGTCAATTCCTCAGAGAATTTTGATGGATTTAAACTCTTCGGAATCTCTCAACTAAAATCCAAATGATTTTACCAATTGTCAACTGGATTCTACATGGTCCAGGTGAATCAAAAGCGGCTGGATGCGAATTCTTTAAAGCATCTCCAAGTTTATGGATTCTCTGGAGCCTGTAGAATGGAATCCATTTCATCCCGACGATCCCTGAATTCATTCTACAAAGCTTAGGTAGATTCACTGGTTGCTTGATTGACTCTCTCCGGAGGAGTTGCTGGAGGTGGTTCTGGCAACAGTGCTGGCTCTGGTTTCCGGAACGGTCCCAAGACTGGCCGGGGACTAGTTTGTGACGAAACCAAGATCTTGTCACACAGCTCTGGTGCTGGAGAAGAGTCCCACATTGGAATGTAACTGAATTTTTTTTTTCACAGGTTGCTCGATTGACTCTCTCCGGAGGAGTCAATCGAGCAACCAGTGAATCCACCTGAGCTTTGTAGAATGAATTCAGGAATCGTCGGGATGGAATGGATTCCATTATACAGGCTCCAGAGACTCCATAAACTTGGAGATGCTTTGAAGAATTCGCATCCAGCCGCTTTTGATTCACCTGGATCATGTAGAATCCAGTTGACAATTGGTAAAATCATTTGGATTTTAGTTGAGAGATTCCGAAGAGTTTAAATCCATCAAAATTCTCTGAGGAATTGACAATTGGAAACGTTTATGTAACCTGGACAATAGAAGATGATATGAGTCATCTACAAGATGGCTTGCATGTCATAGGAAAAAGCTCATAGAGTTCATACAAATAACATTTCCCCAGGGAAGTCAATCTTGCAACCAGCAAATTCCCCTGGACCTTATTATAATAAAATAAGGGATTATCGGGATTACCTGGATTCTACTGCACAGGCTCCAGAGAATCCATAAACTTGGAGATGCTTTGAAGAATTCGCATCCAGCTGCTTTTAATTCACATAGACCGTGTAGAGGCCAATTCACGATTGGTTAAGACATTTAGATTTCAGTTGAGAGATTTCAAAGAGTTCGAATCAATCGAAATTCACCGAGGAATTGATTATTGGAAAAGTTTATGTGACCTGGACAATGGAAGATGACATTGGTCATCTGCGAGATGGCCTGCATATCATAGAAAAAAGTCCATAGAGTTCATGAAGATTGAAATCCTCCGAGAAAGTTGACTAGAAAATCAGAAAATGGACCTGGGTCATGTAGAATGGAAACGAGGATCGTCGTGTTGACCTCAATTCCATTGTACAGGCTTCGGGCAGTCCATACACGTAAGAATGCTTTGATGAATTTGCATCAAATAGCACTAAACTCACCTGGACCATGTAAAATTGAATCGGGAATCATCGAGGCCAATTCCATTTTACTTTACCCAGTCGGCTGAGTGAATTCTCCAAAAAATTGCCCGAGGAAGCATTAAGCATACACGTATATCAGACCTGGACTATAGAGAATTTCATCAGTCGTCTACGAGACCACTTGGATCTCATTGTACCGGGTCCAGGCACTCTCCCCTTCCAAAATCCCTCGAGGAATTTTGAAAATGAAGTGCACACATTACCTGGACCATACCAAACGAGCCTTTTGTCGTCGAAACACTCCCATTCTCATTTGGCATAGTCCAGAGGATGTAGACGCACTCAGACTCCCCGGAGAAGAGCTGGGATGTGAGCTGCAGAGCACCACAACAGTCGTAATTATTATTATTATGCTCTCGCTACTGCAGCAGACCCTTCCCCCAGCATTTCATTTTGATTTGCGCCATTTTTCAAAATTAATTATTATTTTGACCGCTAGGTGGCGCTACGGTCGTTTTCTATTGGAGATTCTGCCCATTGGAGATTTTGGCCTAACGTCACCAAGACCCATTTTATCGGCCAGAATTCCATTTAATTTTCTATCGTACATCGCAACGAGCCAGTCGAGACAAATATGTTGATACTCTCGCAACGTTCAGTTAACCACAATAAATATTTTTCAGTCTGACGAACAATAAAATTAAGAGGCTAATCCAACGTCTTCTTTCTCTTCTCCTCTAGTCTTGTTTGTGATTTGTTGATAATGCCATCTAGCGGAGCGGGAATGAATGACACTGTATGGATAAGGTAGAGTACTCTCTACCTTATCGGTATTGAGTCAAAAAATCGGTGCAACCGATATATTCACTTTGTATCGTTCATCCGGCATATCCTATCGGTTGTGAATGAATGATACGAACAATTAAAATATCGGATTCGAGAGAATTGGATGAATCCCACCGGTGGTAACGTTCAAAGAAACCAAAAATCTCTCGTCCGATGCAACATTGAAAAAAAGTTACATCCGATAGAATCCATCGCATACTATTGCAAGCGATATGAGCTATCGGATGTGAACCCATCGTCCATATCCCTGACAACTGAACCCTGCTCAAACGAATTCAGTGCGGGTAAAGATATGCTGCATCGGTCATCCGGCATATCCTATCGGTTGTGAATGAATGATACGAACAATTAAAATATCGGATTCGAGAGAATTGGATGAATCCCACCGGTGGTAACGTTCAAAGAAACCAAAAATCTCTCGTCCGATGCAACATTGAAAAAAAGTTACATCCGATAGAATCCATCGCATACTATTGCAAGCGATATGAGCTATCGGATGTGAACCCATCGTCCATATCCCTGACAACTGAACCCTGCTCAAACGAATTCAGTGCGGGTAAAGATATGCTGCATCGGTCATCCGGCATATCCTATCGGTTGTGAATGCATGATTCGAACAATTAAAATATCGGATTCGAGAGAATTGGATGAATTCCACCGGTGGTAACCTTCAAAGAAATCAAAAATCTCTCGTCCGATGCAACATTGAAAAAAAGTTACATCCGATAGAATTCATCGCATACTATTGCGAGAGATCTGAGCTATCGGTTACGGACGTAGTCTATCGGATGTGAAACTATCGTTTATATCCCTGACAACTGAACCCTGCTCAAACGAATCCAGTACGGGTAGAGATAAGCCGAAGAATCATTGAAATTTTCTGAATTAAAATGATGCTTGAACATAATGGAAATTCTGAATTTCCATAATAGACTATAGTCATTTTAATTCCAGAAAAAATATCAACTTTGAAACGGGATGAATTTCAATTATGTCCAGGGATAATTTTAATTCTGAATTAAAATTATGTAGATAATTTTAATTCCTGAATTAAAATTATGTACATAATATTAATTCCTGAATTCAAATTATGTACATAATTTTAATTCCTGAATTCGAATTATGTACATAATTTTAATTCCCGAATTCAAATTATGTAGATAATTTTGATTCCGAATTCGAATTATGTACATAATTTTAATTCCTGAATTCAAATTATGTAGATATTTTTAATTCCGAATTCGAATTATGTACATAATTTGAATTCAAGAATTCAAATTATGTACATAATTTGAATTCGAGAATTAAAATTATGTACATAATTTTAATTCCGAATCCGAATTATGTACATAATTTTAATTCCTGAATTCAAATTATGTAGATAATTTCAATTTCGAATTGAAATCATCTACTAGTAAGAGAAATACGAGAATGATCGCGTGCCGGAGCGCGCGTATTTTGAAAAACATTTCAATCGTCTTCAAGTGAGTTTCCAATGATCGCGACAATTCCTATTGGCTGAATGGAACAGCCAATAGCGATGAGAAGAATGAATGCAACAGATTAACGTGACCGCTTTTAACATACGGATGGTTCAAGTGAAATATTTTCTTGTTCCTTCTTATATAAGCAGAGAAAATAAATTATAATATCATGAATGACGAATAATAGAAATAGGATAAGATAAATAACTGTAACTGTCATTTTTGCCGCCTATTCACATGACATAACCTCTTAATTGACTTTTTGGAAGTAAGTAAAAAATTGTATTATTTATATTAACGTATCTGGATATGGGAGGGAGGAAACAAAATTGCATGTAGAACAGACAATGGGAAATTATGAGAATTTTATGGAATTAGTAAATAAATTCTGTTATTCGATTGATCGCTGTAAATTTTTCAACGTTTTGTTGATATATACTTCAGATCGAAAAACATCTTTTCTTAATATCATCAAATTATTAATGTTAATCCTTGTACTACCGAACCATCTAGTGTGACGTAATTCCTGAGCCTAACGGTAAGCTCAGCAATTAAGCACGCTTGAAAAGCACCCAATAGCCAAAACAAAATTCAAAACAAAAACAAACTCAAAATGGGCGCCAGGATGTATTTCAACATCCGATCAATCTCAAATTGATCTAAACAATAACAACAAAATCAAAAAATTCAAATAAAATAACCACAAACTCAAATACTCCCTTATTCAGCACGAACTAGTTCAGTCTCCCCCTCAGGGTCGCTGTTGTGGGTTCGAATAAGGAGTGTAAATAATTCCAAACAAAATAATTTAGGGGATAAAATAAAAAATTTTATATAAAAAAAAATTAATTATAAATTATTAAACCCCTGCGTTACATCGGCGAGTGCGCAGCACAATAAATAAAAAAAATTATAAAGTGTGTGAAAAGTGTTTTATTCATTGTTTCGACATGGGTCATATACAATGGAGAGTCAAGCCGGGTTCGCCGTTCCTTAATACATTCTGGCGATTTTACATTAATTGATTGATATAATTTATTACATTTCAATTAGATAGAGCATAATCTTAGTCCAACTTCGTATAATTCTTAGCTTCTGTTTAAGTCTTATTATTATTATTGGATTATTAGCTAGATTAAGTAGTTCTTGGATATGTTCTCAATAAAGCTGTGAAAGGCTAATGCTTCTTTTTTATTCGGTGCAGTTAGTACTCGTCTTATGGAGTCAAATATATTATTTTGGGAATTTATTCTTTTCATGAATGAAGTTCTCTCTTCCTCGAATTTTGGGCAGTCGTGGAGTATGTGGAATAGGTCGTTGGGCCTAGGTTCATGACAGTTTTGACAAAAGGGTGACTCTTCTACTATTCTCATAATCGAGTCCTTCAGGATAATTCTTGGGAAGTTAGGGGTGATCAATCTGCATTGAGCGATTGTTTGTAGTATTTTTGTTGGGAGTTCGAGGTCAAGATAGGCCTGACGACCAAAGGAGGGTTGTAGATGAGGATATACTGGAAGAGAGGAAGCTTCTAATCTTTCCCTGTCTCTGCAGGTTAGATCATTTTTAGCTTTTGTAAGAATTTCTTTAATGTTATTTTTCAAAATGCCTTCAGAGCAGAGGCTTTGAATGCCGGGGGGGTAATATTTTTGAATGAAGTTGTTAAGTTGCAGGCACCAATTGTATTTTTCCTTGGAGTTAACTCTGGTTGACATTTGTAGTAATTTCTGTAGACAAATTTTGGGGAACCTGTTATTATCCATGCGAATAATTTTCTCCAGCCAGTTAAGCGCCCGTTTGATAATACTGTATTCTAGGGGTAAAACACCCACTTCTATGCGCGTGACATAATTAGGGAAGCCTGGCGGGAGTTTCAGGACTTTTTTGTAATATTGAGACTGAAGAGAGTTTATTTCATTAATATAACGCAGTCCCCACACTTCACTGCCGTAGAGCATTATGCTAGTGGCTAACGCATTAAATAGATAGTCTTTTGCTGCCCACGTGTTTGAGCGAGACCGGTGGAGAATATTGATGATTGAATGAATGGCAGTTCTTGTGGCTATTTGACTTTTTTTGATTTGGGGCTCGAAGAGCCCTGATTTGTGGAAAATGCATCCCAAATAGCAGAATTCATCAACAATCTCCAGTGTCTCCCCCTCGCACGTGAATCATAGGTTCTTTGGTATTCTACCCTTTCGCATAATTAAAATTTTTGATTTGGACTTATTTATTTTGAGTTTATTAGAATTGAAGTAAGAAGAGGCGATTTTTATTTTTTCCGTAGGTCAACCTCACTTTCTGCAAAAAGAACCACATCATCTGCGTATGCTATACAGACGATATCGTTCTTGTGGTCAAGTGAGATGCCTCGAGCTCCATTGTCTCTCATATAGTGTTCGAAGTCTGCGATAAATAAAGAAAACAGCAGGGGGCTTAAAACCTCGCCCTGTAGGACACCTGTAGTAATTTCTACTGGCTGTGAGAGGCCGTCGATCGTTCGTACACACAGTGTTGCTCGCTCATACAGACTTTTACAGATGTTGATAAATTTAGTACTTATACCTATTTTACTTAACTTCGCCCATAGTAAATTATGGTCAATAGAATCGAAAGCTTTTTCAAAGTCAATGAAGAGGGAGAAGATTTTTCTTCGGGGCTGGCTTAGGTGTATTTGGGAAACAGCGGATAGAACAAAAATATTATCAATGCAGCCGCGGCCAGTCCTGAAGCCTGACTGAAACTCTGGAAATTTATCATTTTTTTCAGCCCAGTTACTGAGACGATCGTTCAGAATTTGGGTAAAAAATTTTGCAATGTTATTAACCAAGGAAATACATCGATAGTTTGAAGGATCGTCAGCATCTCCCTTTTTATAAACCATTGACGCGTAGAGATTTGTCCAGTCCGCGGGTACTTGTTCCTGTGTTATTATCTTATTGAAGAATTTTTCAAGATATGAAATCCAATTATCAGGGAGATATTTGTAGAAGTCGTTGCTAATGCCATCAGGCCCGGGTGATTTGCCGCTTTTACACTTTTTGAGGCTTTTAAGAATTTCATCGCAGGAAATAGGCTGGTTCAAGTGGGGGTGGTCTGGAGTGGGAGGGAGAGGGTCAGAGGGAATACGCGGGGGAAAAAATTTGGAGAGGTATTTGTGCCAGACTTCTGGTTTAATATTGTTAGATTTTCGAGGTTTGGGGTTGAGTTTAGTAATAGCATTCCAGAAGTGCTTGACGTTATTACAAGAGGAAATGGCGCCGGTTATTTCTTGCATAAAGCCCTTTTTTTTAAAGTAATTAGATCATAATATTTTTTTTTTGTCAGTTCATAGTTCTCAACTTTCAGAGGGTTGGAGAACTGCGATTTTTTACAGATTTTCAGGTCTTTTCGTAGTTTTTTCCGCATTCAGTTACATTCGGCGTCAAACCATGTTTTCTCACTCTTATATCTATTTTTGTGGGGGATTTTGGCCATTTTGAGAGCCCTAGCAGATTTTTTAATATCATTTATGACTTTCAGATTCAAATCATCAATATTCTCGGGGAGGTTATCACATAGTCCAGGCTGAGTTCTCATTTTGTCTATATAAGTATTCTTAAATTTGTTTTCCCAGGAGAATTTTTCTTCGGAAATTTGGGGGCTAGGGGTGACGTTGTTAAAGTAGGAGTCGAGGTGAATGATAATTGGGAAATGGTCAGATTTTGTGGGAGTAATTGCTACCTGGAAGTTGGAGATATTGTGGAGGGAGAACCCATTGGTTATCGCAAAATCTATAGTGCTCAAATTTTTATTTTTTTGGTGAAAAGTATACTGTCCTGGACTATCATTCGGAAGTCGGCCGTTTAATATGAATAACCCTTGTTCAAAGAGAAATTCTTGCAGTCGTTTCCCTCTTGTGTCCAGTTCTTTGTCAAGAAGCTCCCGAGATTTAATGGATTGGTCTATTTCTAAGATCAAGCTATCTTCAAGGCAGTTGCTGCTACCGATTCTTGCATTAAGATCTCCTAAAATGTAGAGGGGGGAGTGAGAATTCTGGGCATGAGCAGCGTCGACTGCTGCCTTTAGGGTGTTTAATGAGTTTTCAATTGGGTGTTCGCGGGAGAAATAGCATAAAATAACATTGAAGGATTTATTTTGATACAGGATTTCGACTGCAAGGATTTCTGTTTCCTTAGAGATTAGCTTATATCTGAATTTATTTTTGTTAAGCGCTAAAAGCAAACCGCCAGGAGCGTGGCCCTTCTTTTTGTGGTCTTTGGCTTCAGAGTAGATGAGGTGGTGGTCCTTGAGCCATGCTGGGGGGGTACTGAGTTGTTTAGTGAGCCAGGTCTCGGTGAACCCCATGATGTCAGAGTCTCCAGTTAAAGAAGAAATTTCCCAATTATTTTGAAGAAAGCCGTGGACATTCCAGGCTATGATACGAATTTTAGAATTTGTTGAAGTGTCACTATGGTGGTTGTTGTGTTTGGGAGAGGTCTGATTCACGCAAGTGGGTACTGTCTCGTACCTCTTTTGCTGCTATCTTTGTTTATTCATTTTGAGTGTCTTGGACCTTGATGACCGAGGTGTTGTTGAATAGAATTGCTCTATAGACCTTTGACTAGCATCTGACGTGGAGCTTGTTGACTCTTTTCGCGGCCGACCACGCCCCTTAGTATTTGGGACCACTGTGTTGGTGTGCTTCTGTTTTTGTGTATCATTGCGGTTCTGAGTGGGGGTATTGACATCAGAGGCGATATTATTGCCCAGCGGTACGTCACCAAGGGATTGCAGAAATTGTAGGGTTTCTGGGTCATTCGAGTTTTTCAGTAAATCAACTGCTGTCTCAATACTCAGAATCTCATTGTTGAGAAGTAAATTGTCTCCTTTCAGCTTCACTTCAATTTTTTGTTTTTTTAGTTCGTATCTCATTTTTAGGAGCTTTTTCTTCTCCTCTCTATCCTCTTTAGATAGGTCATCTGCTATGGAAAAATTGAGTTCCTTGAGCTTGTTCATTTTATTGTAGAATTCTTTTTTAAATCGTGGAGCTAAAAGTTTGAGTAAGATGGGACGTTTTTTGTTTGGCTTCTGTTTACCTAGACGGTAAGCAGACGTCACACACATTTCTTGGATGTTGATTCCCGCTTTGTTTATGATGGACAATACCACACTAACACTACTTTGTAAACCTTCGTAATCTTCACTGACATTATATATTACCAGATTATTTGCGCGGTTTTCTTTCTCGGTTTTTGTAATTGTTTGCGTGATATTTTTCAACACTTTTTTCATCTTCATCTGGTTTTTGTGGATGTCCTTTTGTTTTTCTTCGAGCTTCGTATAGTTGGCTGTCATCTCCAATTGATTTTTTTTAATTATTTTGACGTCATCATGAAGATTTTTGATCAAGCTCTCAATATGGGAAAGCTCTGCCATCGTGAGGGATTAATTAATTCTTTTTGACACTTTCACTTCTTTTTATTTTTATTTATTTATTTATTTATTTTTTATTTCGAATTTTTTATTATTTCTCTAATGGATTTACGCTTTTACAGTTGAATTTATATTTATTTCACTTTCTGAGAAAATAATACGTGTTACTAAGAAATATTACCAAAATTCGAGGGAAAAGCAAAACCGGAGCAAAACAAAAACACGTCTGTTCGGTTCGGCAGACCGCTTGAGACCTAAAAAAAATTATAAATTTCAAACAAATAAAACAATTCAAAATAAATAAACAATTAATTACAAACAAATTCTTTAAAACCAAATTTAAAATAAAGTTAATCAAATAAAAGAATTCAATTAATTAACAAATTGATTAATTTATTAATTAATCGTCAACGCATAATAAAGTTATCAAATAAAAGAAATATTCAAAGAATAACATTCAAATTCAAATTCATAAGAAATTCATGTTGCTGCCACCTACAGTCATCTTTCGCAACGAAACGAAAGTAACTATTGCTCCCTAGCGCTAAGTTACTAGAAATTCCCTAGCGATATTCCCTAGGTGTCAAGGTGTTATGTCGCGAGGCTTGGCTACAGAGGTCGCGTCATATTTTTATCCGCGAAATTCAATTCAATTTCAACCATTCGCTTTGAATTCACTAAAAATGAAGTAATATAATAAACTCAGTTCAAAAATGAACATTGACAATAGACGACGGGAAAAACCCAACAGCTGCTATCTTTATGCTATTGTTCTCTATATTTTTCGTACAGTCCTGGCATTTTCTTTATACTTTTCTAAACCTTTCTTCTATTTTTATTACATAGCACGTGGTCACCAAATGCCCAAACTCTTGGCGCCCCTTTCTTTACGCGTTATTACTATTTTTATTGCTATAATCCCTCAAGACCCGAAATCCTCCGTTAGAATTTTCTTACTCACTCACTTTATTACCTTAGAGACCTGAAGTACCCTGTAATAAAATCCTCCGGGATTTTCCCGAAATATTGGGAAATTGCTTGGGACTTTCCCCGGAGTTTTACAGCTCTTTGAACCAGCCCTCCAAGAGCCCTCCTCCTCGTTGAAATAGCCAATAGACCGCAGGGCCTTTTTCCCTCTCCATTTTCTCGATCCCCCAAAAAACTACCCCCACGATACACCAACGAAGACTTCCTGTACACCAAGCCAAGCTAAGTTTAGGCAGTTACCCTTCGTCCTCCAAAATAGACGACATCTAATTTGTTTTAATCTCGAACTTCTCTCTACTTTTGTAGATTAAAGTTAAGTGTTGAAGTGAATAAATAAGTTGTGTGTGCTCTCCTAGCACTTGTGTTTTCCTCAAGTTATTCAACCACCTATTCCTCTAATTCATTCCTACACTAAAAGATAGAATTGTGAATTGATAGTGGTAAAACATAAATAAATAATAGGAAAAGTGGAAAAAGATTCGGTGGAGTGTTCTTCAGAACTTTGGCGGCTAACGTTCCCATTGCCATTCAAAATTCTCGCGCTCAACAACTGCAGCAGCGCCGGGATCGTCCTAGTGAATTGTTAGGACATAACAAAGGCCGACTCAACTATACTCAATGCATGAAATTAATTGAATTAATTTCATGAAAATAAAAAAAATAAAAAAAATAATTCATCAAACAAAATTTCTCAAAATATTGAATAATAAAAAAAAATTAAAACAGAATTCAATATATTTCATAAAGTCGCGAGACTAAAATTCCAAAATAAATTCCAATTAATTATCTTTGACCATGACGCCAAAATATATCCGTTAATTGAATTTTCTCAATTCGCGACATTTTATCCAAACAACAAAAAAAAATATTTTCTAAAAAAAATATATTTTTTTTTTTTTCGAGAAACGAGCACGAGAGTTCCAAAAATTATTTTAACAAAATTAATGTTTCCAAAAAAAAATTATCAAATTAATTCGCCGATAAATGGTATTCGATTTCGTGGCGTTTTTTTTATATGGCGTCATTACGCTAACAGAAAAAAAATACAATTTTCACGGCCACGAAATCAATTACTGTACAAAATTTAATTAAACAAAAATTTGCTCACCAGATTATGCAAAATTGATTTCAACGTGAACAATATTTTTTTTTATTCAAATTAATTAAACGACAATTAATACAATTAATTCCAATGAATTAATTGTCCAAACATGAAAATGGCGACTATGCAAAATTGTGCAGAGAGACACGACAAAACATGTGTTTACTCTACGGCACACCAAACGAGAATCCTGCCGATAGCAAACGCTGTACTCGGCTGAGGCGTCTTTTTCGGGAAGGACTCTTCTCATTGGTCAATCCCAGACTACGTCAGTTAACCCAGTATAACCTGACGACAATAATTTCTTCTTTTCAATGACAATAAATTCCAACGAAGACAATTGAGAAACTCCAAGTCGATGACATTAGAGTTGGGACAATTTTATCAAGTCCAAGGATGCAACCAAAGTTCATCTAAACGTCTCAATTAATTCTTCCGATGAATCTTGTCATTGGCGCCAAAACTTTCGTCCAATTAACCGACTCTTTCGGTAATGTCGATTCCCTTCATCATCGTCCATCTGGTGTCTCCCTCTTCCAGTCGTGAGACATCAACTCAATTGACGACAATCCAATGAGCGTTAACATACAAAATTAACCAATCGGCATTAGTTTTACAGAATTTATACAAAAATTGAACTCTCGTGATTCGTTTGGTTTGATTCTCAATTGGTGGTGCCAAAACTATTCAGAATTTAAAATTAATTACGCGCCCAGACAACAAAAAGTAACGTAATCCAAATATTACGTTACACTAGAAAACTCGTTTCATAGAGCGAAGTGTGGGGGAATATTGACTGGGTAGCATGTACTTGAGACAGTTCTGCATAAAAATATTTTTTCATGAAAATTCCTGAAAATTTGAAGGAAAATTCTTCAAAATCTCTTAAAAACGTGTACAATATTTCAGGAGGCTCGACTACGTAGAAAATGAAGTATGAATTCAGTAGTGAAGAGGTAAAACAGGATAAGTCGATTTTCTTCATCAATCATTTTTCACCAATATCTCAGAATACCCTGTGATCGTCTGAATTATTCTTTGGAGCTCTTGAAATTTCCTACGAAAGAATGAGGGTGAAATCTTCTTATCTCACTTTGCTGTTCAACAATTGTTGGAATAAAAAATCAACTCATCTTGTTTCAGCCCTTCACTATTGAACTATCGAAAATTCTAAGCTGTAACATGGGCTCTTGTAACAGCTTACGAAACAATTTCTGCGCAGTCATGGCTACCAAGATTTCCCTTTTTTTAATGTCATGAAAATGTTATTCATAAATTTTCACGAGAAACTGTAGATGTTTCTCTCGTTTTTTTACGTTCAGTTTACACATGAAAGAATTTAAAGCTCAATTTTTTTACAGAGGTTGCTTTACACAGAGACTTTCAATTGTTCCGTTGCATTGAGACTTTACCAAAACTTCGCATGCTGATAAAATGGAAAACCGTGCCACTTTCGATGTTGTGCATACCCTTCGGAGAATTCGACAAATTATCAGTGAAGCTGTGCGTTGTCATCAATCCAGTGGGCAAATAAACCATCATATTCTTTCTCTTGCTCAACGAAATCTACGAAGGATACGTACAGCCATATCAGAAGAGACACATAATCGATTAAAAGACGCAATCGAAGGCTTATTATCAATTCGAACTAATCGGCAACAAACAAGTGCTTATGTAGCTCCAAGAATTAACTCGAGTGGTACGTAATTTGATTTATGATTACTTTTAAACTCGTTCGATTCAGTTTCCTCCCTTTTGAAAATTGTTACGCTCCTGATATCTGCTTCTATACTTGAAAAATATGTTCTTTAAAGGACCAGGACGTGCTACGGTGCAAATACATCCTGAACAATTAAAAATGATGTATGACGATGGTTGGACAGTGGTCCAAATGGCAAAACATCTTGGTTGTTCGGATAAGACAATTTATGAGAGGCTATATTCTTTGAATATGCCTATACGTTGTAACGTGATATTTCATCGCGTTACTTTGTTGTCGTCTGGGCGCGTTAATTATTATTTAAAAGTGTCCAGGATGAGAGTCAAAACCTTTTTGTCAATGGGAGATAATAATGAATTTTTCTATATAGTCTAATGAATTGTATTTTTCTATTTTTTTTTGAATTGTACCGCTCATCGGCGATATTTCGTATTGAGCGGAAGAGGGCAGCACCTTACGGACGAATAATACAACAAGGAAAAGGGCTATAATTTGGATTTTGGACAAAAGGAAAACTATAGAATTTCGCTTCATCGGATGATGACAAGAAGAAAGACTGGAGAAGGTTCCAGCATCATCTGTCAATATCTTGAAGAATTGACAATACTCCGTAAATCAATTATTTTGGGAGTTTCTTGTTTCTCATCGTTGGAAGATGAAAATTCCAAATTGTGACAACTAGTGGTCACCTGTTGAACTCATGGCAGTTGAACTTGACCAACCAATGGGAGCCCTCCACGTTGGAATTTTCGTACCGGCCGGCGTCTTGTCCCCAACGAGAGCAACATGGCGTCACTCTCGTTCTGGACGCGTGCTCGTTGTTTGGCGTAAAATTTTTGTCGAATTATTTCCATTAAAAATAATTCATTAATTTAGGAATAAAATATCACAAATTATTGATAAAAGTTCGCCACATCTTTTGAAAGATTAATTAATATTGGAGTTGTCGAAATACTCGTTTGGTGAGCGAAAATATTCAATTAATTAATTTTTGTGTTAAAGAGAATTTTTGGTCAAGCCATTTTTTTTTATTTCAATTTCTTTAATTTTTTTATGTCGTAGTGTGACAACGACAATTATAAAAGTTTCGAGGTCATATTCTTTTGTGAAGATAATTCTCTTTAATTAATTATTTATCGTTATTACTTTTAAAAATCTCTCGTTGACAATTAATTTAATTTTTTTTTATTCGAAATTATAATTCGTTGGACATTATTTTTTTTTGTTACCAAACATAAACTAATATTATTTTTTTTTTAAATTAATTATTATAATTTTTTTTTCTCATTCCTGGAAAAGAAAAAAAAGGAAAAGGATTTTTTTTTTCTCATTTTTGTAATTCATTTTATTTTTTCATATTCTAAAAAATTTTATTGTGAAAATTTATTTTTGGGTTAATGTTCTGGGGAAATCAGGGACAGCGTTATATAGTCCCCTAGGGAATTTTCTAGTGACTTTTATAGTGACTTTATTTGGCGGGAAATCCCCAGATTTTATTCAAATTTAAATTTCGTATTACTGATTGAAATTTTAATTTTATGTACGATGAATTAATTAATAACTCTTCAATTATTAATTAATTTTTGAATTTTTATAAAATAACTCAATTTTATTAAAACGTCTCGTGACGTATAAAGAATTAATATCGTGCTGTGCACTATTGAATTGTTTATTTAATTTTTTTGATTATTATTATTATTTTTTTTTAAGAAAGCAATTTTATTTTATAAAATTTACAATTTTGATTTCCCTCAACATTTTGTGTTTGAATTATTTATTTTTTTTTTATTTCCTTATTTCAACCCACAACAGCGACCCATGGGGTGGACGCTGAGTTAGTCAAGCCAAATAAGGAAGTATTTTGTTTTGTTAATATTTGTTTGTTTAATTGAATTGATAAATTATTTGTTGGATAACTTTCTGTTATCCTGGCACCCATTTGATTTTGTTTTGTCGGGTTTTATTTCAGGCGTGTCTAATTGTCGGGTTTACCGTTAGGCCCGAGAATTACGTCACAGCTTTTGACACCCAACGTGGGGCCCGTTAAAAATTAACGGGTGAAAATTTTTTATTAGAATTTTCTTTTGTTCGGGGCCTTTTTGAAATTCATATTTGAATATTTTATTTGTGTTTTGAGAATTATTTATAAACCGAAGTTTTGATAATTCAATTTTATTGTTTGGTAACGACAACAAACTGTTTGGTAACAAGTTTAATTGTTTGGTAATTGATTATCGTGGTGTAAAACGATTGGTAGTCAATTGTTAATGGCGTTTGAGTAGTTTTTATTGGAAACTTATTTATTTTGAAATTTTAGTTACGCCTGACTACTGGAATATCGTGTTGCACACGTTTTGATAATAATTATCCAAAGTTTATTGAATCAACGAGAGATTTAATAATTTATTTGTGATTTTGATTTTTTTTTCTAATCGTTATTGATTCGATTGTTCTGTTTGGATTTCTCTATTTTGTAATTTGAGTTAAAATGTCTGAAAACAATGGTCAGTCTGGTGAGAATGGACAGAATATTGGAGATGGAGCCTCTGAAAATGAAGGAGGGTCATATCGTGTTGACAGTTGGATTGATCAGTTAGGATTGATACAGTTACGGGTTATTTTGCAAGGGATAGGTGGTAGTGATCAAGGAACGATTGAAGTTTTGCGTGATCGTTTGGTTCGTGCTACTCGTAGGCACGCGTTCCCAAATACAACGTGGACGGAAGAGGACAACGCGACACCGTCGCGAAGGCCGATACCGCCAGTATTTCCGTTCAGTTTCTCTGCACCTACACCAGTCGTGAATGTTAGTACAACTGGTATAACTGCTACAGCGACTACCGTAACTTTTACTGGATCGTACACCGCTCCAACTGTAACGACGGCAAGTTCATCGCGAAATCCATCGGATCAAGGCGGATTGCCTCATATAATCAATAACGACACATTAAATCAAAATGTATTTAATCAAAACGTTCGAGCGAGTCCTCCAACAAGTACTCCCGGAGGAACAGTACCTGTTCAACCAGTAGATAATCGAGTTCACATTACCGCGAATGAGACTCTCAATGTAAATTGCGCTTATCGTTTACAGTTAGTTGATGGGGAAATGAGATTGATACCGATTCCTGCATCCGAGTTTGTGAGTCATCGCGATAACGTTCAAGAAGAGAATCGAAGAATGAGAGATGAGAAGGCTCGATTGAATCTGAGTGCGTGTGAACGAGTCAAATCTTGGAAACTTTACTTTTCGGGTACGCCGGAAGAGAGTGTAGAAGATTTTCTGAGGAAAATCGATGCTTGTCGTGAAGCTTGTCATATGGGACATGAAGAGTTGTTTCGATTAATGCCCATGATGTTAAGAGACGTAGCGTATGTCTGGTGGATCGGTCGTCGCGATCGTATTCACAGTTTTGAAGAGTTTAGAAGAGCTTTCATACATCGATTTTCTGATTGCGAGGTCCAGCAAAGTCGTTCGATTCGTGATATAGTAATGCGAACTCCAGGAGAGTTAGAACGAGGATCCAATTTTATTGATAATGTTCGAGTCATGTGGCGAGAAACGCAAGCCGAGAATTTTAATGAAGCAGCTCGGTTAGATATGACTTTGAGTAATTTACGTCCAGAATATCGTACAGTAATTTCTCGTCGCGATTTCACTACTTTTGACGAATTGCAAGATTTGGTACAAGATTTTGATAGACGAAGAAATCTACCAAAACTAGCAAAACTTCCACCAGCTTGTGATACTCGATATCCGTTATTCGCGTATAAGGCGGAACGTTATTTGAAGACAAAAGGTCATGTTGATTCGGGCAAGATTTTTGAGAATTGCGCCGTACAGGTTTCGTCTGCGATGAATGGTGAGTCGAGTGAATCAGGAGGAAAGTGGAAGAAGAAAAAACAAAATGAGAAGGACAAAGGGAGTTCAACAGTTGTTCCAAATCAAGTTTCGGCTGTGAATTCAGTTTCGTCAGTTCCATCAGGTAGCGTTGGTGCCGTTCCAGTTGTGAGAGGTGTTACAATTGTTCAAAACCTGGTCACAGGAGACGTGAATGTACTGCACCAGCTTATGAAGGTAATTTCTGTTTTGGTTGTTGTACAAAAGGAGTTCGACTTCCCGCTTGTAAACGGTGCAAGAAGTCTAGTAATAAAGGTAATTCGGAAAACTCTCAACCGAGACAGTAACTAACCCGGTACCGTCTCGAGTTGTTAGGGTTGAAGAAGTTCAGGTTCCGCAACCAGAGGTTATTGAAAATATTGACAATGTAGAAAATCATTTGGAGGTTACGAATCATGCACAAATTTCATCAAGTTCGAATGATCAAAATGTTAATTCTGAGTCTGATCAACTTGGAGTTGATGTTGAGGTTTCGTTATTGAGTTCGAAGATCAATTCTCGTATTTATTTGCCGGTTGCGATCGGATCGGTAAGTTTTCACGTTTTGTTTGATCCAGGTGCAAATCAATCTTGTGTTCGTAGTGTTCCGAAGGATTGGATTAATAAGTTGAATTTACAAGTCAACTGGACGAATGTTCCTTCCGTTTCGTTGGCTAATGGTTGTAGAGAGACTGTTCATGGTAAGGTTGTGATTCCAATCAATATCAAAGGTATCGTACGGGACATTGAGTTTCTCGTTATGCCTAGTTTGAAGCATAGCGTTATGCTTGGAGTAGACGTATTTCGAGCGTTCGAGTTGGGTTTCGAGAGTCACAGTAATGAATGGTGGATACATGAACAGGGTGTAAAATATCCGATTGAGTCACGTGATTGTTGTGCACCAGTGGAGATTTCGGGCTTGCAAGAAACTTTAGAAGAAGAGCGAGTTCGAATTGAAGAGATGGTTGATCGTTTACGTTTTCGCCAATCTCGAACTAGACAGTTCACTCCACTTGCTGTACGCAAGATGAAAATTCCTGAAGATAGTCCTCGTATAAGGCTTCCAGCTTATCCAGTTTCGCCTCCAGTTTTGTCGGAGATGCAGAAGCAATGTGATGAGTTACTTGCCGCTGGTATTATTGAAAAGTCCAATAGTCCATGGCGTAATCCAGTGGTGATGGTAAAGCAAAAGGATAAATATCGCATGTGTATTGATTTTCGTAAATTAAATAAGATTATGATTAAGGATGCATGCTTGATCGCTAATCTTACTGGTATTCTGGACAAGTTACGTTCCGCGAAAGTCATTACTACTTTGGATTTGAAGAAAGCTTATCATCAAGTAGCGTTGGATCCACTTTGTCGTGAAATGACTGCGTTTTATGTTCCGAATCGTGGATTGTTTCAATTCGTTGGTATGTCGTTTGGTTTAACGAATGCACCAGCTACGTTTCAGCGTCTGATTGATCAGGTGATTACTCCTGACCTGGAACCATACGCTTTTGCCTACTTGGATGATGTCATCATTGTTACAGATACGCAAGAGAAACATATGGAAATTTTGGAGAAGGTTTTGTTACGTCTACAAGAAGCAAAGTTAGAAATTAATCCGGATAAATGTGTCTTCTGTAGTTCTTCTGTCAAGTTTCTTGGGTTTATCGTTGATGCAGATGGTCTGCATGTCGATCCCGATGAAGTTTCTCCTGTCGTAGAGTATCCTGTTCCGAGGAATCTACGTCAATTGAGGCGTTTCTTGGGAATGGCTGCGTGGTATCGCAGATTTGTTGATAATTTCTCGACCATAGCCGAACCTTTGACCAGGCTTATGCGTAAGAAGGTCGAATGGTGTTGGTCTGAGGAGCAGCAGCGCGCTTTTGATCAGTTGAAGACTGAATTATCGACTGCTCCTGTTTTGTCGTGTCCGGATTTCAATGCTCCATTTGAGTTGCATACGGATGCGAGTGGTTATGGTCTAGGTGCTGTTCTGATGCAGAAAATCGACGGTGTCGATTATGTTGTTGGTTATGCCAGCAGAACAATGAACAGTGCTGAGAGAAATTATACCGTTACCGAAAGGAATGTTTAGCTGTCGTTTGGGCAATAGAACATTTCCGTCGTTATATCGAGGGTTTTCATTTTACTGTGGTTACCGACCATAGTAGCCTAAGATGGTTGCATAATTTGAAGGATCCTAAAGGTCGTCTGAGTCGTTGGGCTCTGGATCTTCAAAATTATGACTATGATGTCGTTCATCGACAAGGTATAGAACATCGTGTACCGGATGCTCTTTCGCGCATGTATGAAGACGATTGTCTTGAAAATGAGGTGTTGGAACTTTTTGTTCAGGATACCGAACATGTAGAGAAAGAGAATCTTGCTGTTGGTGTTGATGTCGTTTGGTACAACCGTCGAAAGAAAGCAGTTGGTGAGAATCCAGATAAGTGGAAAGGTTGGAAGGTTGAGGATGATCAGTTGTATCGTTTCAAACCTAATTCTTTCGTTTCGGTCATAGCAGAAGATCTGGATGCTTGGGAATTGGTTCCTCCTCCAGATGCTCGTACAGCGATCATTTCTGAGAATCATATTCCACCTGTTGCGGGTCACTTAGGTATCGAAAAGACTTGTGCTCGTGTTGCTTTGTCGTTCTACTGGCCAGGGATGACAAACGATTTCGAGGAGTTTGTACGAGCCTGTGAGATTTGTCAGACTTGTAAGGTTTCTCAGAATAGACCGGCTGGTTTGAGGGGACAACGGATTGTTCAAGTTCCGTGGGCTTTCGTAGCGATGGACATTATGGGTCCATTCCCTCCGTCCAATAAAGGTTATCGTTATTTGCTTGTTTGTCAAGATATCTTCTCGAAGATGATTGAATTAGCACCATTGAAGAAGGCAGATGGTCCAAGTATCTTGAAATGTTTCGAAGATATGGTGATTCATCGTTATGGTACACCTTCAGTTTTGTTGACTGATAATGGTACTGAGTTTGCTAATAAGAAGACTCAAGAGTTAGTGAGTCATTTTTCTATCAAGCATATAACGTCTCCAATTTATCACGCGCAGGCGAATCCTGTCGAGCGCGTTAATCGTATTTTGAAGAGTATGATTATTTGTTATGTTGGGCAAGATCATCGGGAGTGGGATGTTCATCTATCCGAATGTCGTTTCGCTTACAATTCGGCTTATCATAGTTCGTTGAATATGTCGCCTGCATTCTTAAATTATGGACGTCAGCCTCGGCCTTCGTTATTCTTTAAGACAATGCAAAAGCAGGAGATTACGGTTCTTGACATTAACACCAAGGCGTGGTCGAAACGTATGGAACGTATGGCGGAACTTTACGATTTAGTTCTCGAACACTTGAATATGGCATTTGAAACGCAATCGAAATATTACAATACTCATCATCGTCAAGTTCATTTTAACGTTGGTGATCGTGTGAGACGTAAGATCCGACAGTTATCTAACGCGGCGAAAGGACAAGCAGCGAAACTTTTTCGGAAGTATTCAACTGAAGTCTATCGTGTTTCTCGTGTCGTTTCACCTTTAGTTTATGAAATTGTAAATGAGCAAGGTGTTTCAGTCGGACGTCATCACGTTAAAGATCTAATTGAAGTTAGAAATAAAGAAAACGTCCAACAAAATTTCGATGATGACGAATAGATTCGTTAATTATTCTAAAGTATTATTTTGATCCTGTTTAGGACTCGGTTATTTCTGTTTGTTTGTCTCGTGACGAAGTTAAGTCTCGCGACACAGTATTGATTAGAGTTTAGTTTATCGTCAAGTGACGAATTGTTCATTAGTCTTTATCGTCTTGCGACGAATTGTTTTTTTTTCTAGTCTCGCGACTCTTTCATTTCCAGAAGCAGTAATTACTACCGATATCTGATCGATGATTCTTTAATTACAGTATTATTATTTTATTTTTCTTCATTATAATTTTTTTTGATCAGATATTGTTGAATACAGTATTATTTTTTTTTATTGTTGCTGTTTGGAGAGATTGATTAGAGAATATTTTTGGAATAAAGACTAAACAATGGAATTGAAACGCTTATTCATTTTGTCCTAGTCTCTGTGATCACGATGGATCTGATTGACAAAAGGGTTTGATCTCGTTAAATATTTGATTTATTTTTGATGTTTAAAGAATAACACAAAAGTTAATTATCGCTTCCAGTCTGGGGGGGGGGGGGTAAGTTGTAACGTGATATTTCATCGCGTTACTTTGTTGTCGTCTGGGCGCGTTAATTATTATTTAAAAGTGTCCAGGATGAGAGGCAAAACCTTTTTGTCAATGGGAGATAATAATGAATTTTTCTATATAGTCTAATGAATTGTATTTTTCAATTTTTTTTTCAATTGTACCGCTCATCGGCGATATTTCGTATTGAGCGGAAGAGGGCAGCACCTTACGGACGAATAATACAACAAGGAAAAGGGTTATAATTTGGATTTTGGACAAAAGGAAAACTATAGAATTTTGCTTCATCGGATGATGACAAGAAGAAAGACTGGAGAAGGTTCCAGCATCATCTGTCAATATCTTGAAGAATTGACAATACTCCGTAAATCAATTATTCTGGGAGTTTTTTGTTTCTCATCGTTGGAAGATGAAAATTCAAAATTGTGACAACTAGTGGTCACCTGTTGAACTCATGGCAGTTGAACTTGACCAACCAATGGGAGCCCTCCACGTTGGAATTTTCGTACCGGCCGGCGTCTTGTCCCCAACGAGAGCAACATGGCGTCACTCTGGTTCTGGACGCGTGCTCGTTGATTGGCGTAAAATTTTTGTCGAATTATTTCCATTAAAAATAATTCATTAATTTTGAAATAAAGTATCACAAATTATTGATAAAAGTTCGCCACATCTTTTGAAAGATTAATTAATATTGGAGTTGTCGAAATACTCGTTCGGTGAGCGAAAATATTCAATTAATTAATTTTTGTGTTAAAGAGAATTTTTGGTTAAACCATTTTTTTTTATTTCAATTTCTTTAATTTTTTTATGTCGTAGTGTGACAACGACAATTATAAAAGTTTCGAGATCATATTCTTTTGTGAAGATAATTCTCTTCAATCAATTATTTATCGTTATTACTTTTAAAAATCTCTCGTTGACAATTAATTTAATTTTTTTTTATTCGAAATTATAATTCGTTGGAAATTATTTTTTGCTTCCGAATGGAAGCATTGTAATCGTGATTTTTTTCGAACTTGAGATTTCATCGGAATATGACTCCAAATGATGAGAAACGTCGAACAAAAATATTTTTTTGGGGTCGTCTGTATGTATGTCCGTATGTGTGTGTGTGTGATGACACATTCCATCGCTTTTCTTAATAACGGCTGTATGCATCGACTTGAAAATTTCACGGTATATTTACTAAGTGTGCACCATGTGCTCCCAGAAATTTCAGCTCAATCGACCGAACGGTTCCCGAGAAAAAGCCAATTATTGAAAAATCGTTTTTTCGAGTTTTCTCTGCGAAAAATTATTTCACGGCATCCATCCTCAGCGAGGAGATGCACATTGATAAGGCGCACATTAAACCCCGGAGGTGGCGAGCGCTCAAATTTTTGGTTTATCCGGTATTTTAACAAACATGTATTTTTTTGAAAATCATGGGCAACACGATAACTAAAAAAATATTTGAGTTAGAAACTTCAAATTTCGTGGGTTTATATATCTTATGAGTGAGACCTTTGGGATTGAATCTGGGCGAAATCGGTCCAGTAGTTCCTGAGATATTCTTGATAAACCATTAAATGAATAGACACTCTATCTCTGGAACTACTGGACTGATTTCGCCCGAGTTTGGCTTAAAATATTCGCTCAGACGAGCTTAACAAATGCTGATAATTTCAGATTTTTCCTTCGAATTCTCTGATATAAGTGCTCAAATAAATAGTTCTACAAATAGTTCCACAAATTTCAATTTTTCTCAATTTTTTCCCTAGAAACGCTAGTATTTCTTATTTAATAATTGAAAAGCAGACAATTTTTCATGAAAAATGACCCCATTATCATTTTACTATGACAACGAGAAAGACTAATTAAAACCTGAAATTCATTTTTTAAAATTTTCAAATTTTATTGTATGATCTAAATTTTTGTATAATATTGATTTTTTTTTAATGAAATGTCATCATTTAAGGGGGACAGATTATATTGAGACATCTATTCTGATTTAGAAGTAGAATTCAAATAAAAACAATGTTCTAACAGTACATCACACACCTAGGGAGGCAAGAATACTTCTGGTGTGTGCATGCTATTTTTTTCATCAAAGAGAGTAAAGAATTAAGTTTTTGAGAGAGAAAAACGCGGGTAGTTATCAGCAGATTATGAAATTGAGAATGCCATTCGGAAGCTTTCTGCCAATTGCATTGGCAGAATATCAAATTTAAGCATAGTACTGAAACTTTCAAGTAACGCACAAGGAGCGGACGCCTGCTTGTTTCTGTTACCAAACATAACCTAATATTATTTTTTATTTAAATTAATTATTATGATTTTTTTTTCTCATTCCTGGAAAAGAAAAAAAAAGAAAAGGATTTTTTTTTTTTTTCATTTTTGTAATTCATTTTATTTTTTCATATTCTAAAAAATTTTATTGTGAAAATTTATTTTTGGGTTAATGTTCTGGGGAAATCAGGGACAGCGTTATATAGTCCCCTAGGGAATTTTCTAGTGACTTTTATAGTGACTTTATTTGGCGGGAAATCCCCAGATTTTATTCAAATTTAAATTCCGTATTACTGATTGAAATTTTAATTTTATGTACGATGAATTAATTAATAACTCTTCAATTATTAATTAATTTTTGAATTTTTATAAAATAACTCAATTTTATTAAAACGTCTCGTGACGTATAAAGAATTAATATCGTGCTGTGCACTATTGAATTGTTTATTTAATTTTTTTGATTATTATTACTATTTTTTTTTTAAGAAAGCAATTTTATGTTATTAAATTTACAATTTTGATTTCCCTAAACATTTTGTGTTTGAATTATTTATTTTTTTTTTATTTCCTTATTTCAACCCACAACAGCGACCCATGGGGTGGACGCTGAGTTAGTCGAGCCAAATAAGGAAGTATTTTGTTTTGTTAATATTTGTTTGTTTAATTGAATTGATAAATTATTTGTTGGATAACTTTCTGTTATCCTGGCGCCCATTTGATTTTGTTTTGTCGGGTTTTATTTCAGGCGTGTCTAATGGTCGGGTTTACCGTTAGGCCCGAGAATTACGTCACGACGTGCACGTTATTCGCAAATTTCCAATGATACATTAAAATCAGAAATTGTCAAAATCCAAATTGAGCATCCAAACGCTGGACAAACGGTAAGATTAAAACTGTATTTGAATACATTATTTACAGTGGAATGGCTCGAGTATAACACATGACACGAGAGTGTGAGAGAAATGGCTGCCTAGTATTATCAGGGGAGGTATTCTGTGCGTTCTTGAGGGGGAGGGAGGGGATAGGGTTTTGGTGGTCGAGAAAAAAGCATATTTTCAAGAATTTTTTCAGACGATATAGATGCTGTCGTTTTTTTTAATCAATTTTTATACAATAATACAGCATATGAACAATATTTTTCAAAATTTTCATTGCAAGATATAAATAAATGAGCCGTTGCCAGTAAATATCCGCAGACATTCAAAAATATACGGTGTACACTAGAACTTTTCACTGGATCAACAGTAATGTTTCCGTTACTGTTGATGACGTTTTCACTGCATCAATGAACGGAGAAATCCGGGTGCGTTGATTAGAGAAGATGTTCCTCGAGGTAATTTCGTCGAGTTTTCCTTTTTCAAGAATTATTTGTCATTTTACAATAACAAATTAGTTGATTTTTTAAAGCAAAAATCGCATTTTTGACTTTCAAGTGCTACCAAAAATTGAGAAATCATAAAAAAAAAATTCGATGACGTTACCTGGGGAAACATCTTACCCAATCGATGCACTTGGATTCTTCCGTTTCTGTTGATCCAGTGAAGAGTTCTAGTGTACACCGTTTTTTTTGGGATGCCAGTGGATATTTACTGGCAACGGCTCATTTATCAATATTTTGCAATGAAAATTTCGAAAATTATAGTTCATTAGTTGTATTATTATACAGAAGTTCATTGAAGGAACCAACATTATCTGTATCGACTTAAAGAATTCTTCAAAATATGCTTTTTTCTCGACCGCCAAAACCCTACCCCCCCCCCCCTTAACGGACTAGTTGGAGTTATACATGCTATACAGTTTTTTTTAGTGCTTATGCTAAAATGAACTGTACAGTGTGTACAACTCTGACCAGTCTATCAAGAACGTGCCGGATACGTCCTCAGGACTGCTCTTTGAAGGGACTAAGGAGTCTGCGCCACTGCCCTAAAAAAAGTGCTGACCTTAAACGTAATTCGTCTATTGAGAGCACAAAAAATGGAGCATTTCTCAGAATTTTAAGGGATTTATATAGACTTTTTCCTCGGGACTAAAAGTAGATCAAAAATGTTATGACTACACAGCTCTCGAGTTATTAAATGATAAAATGCACGTATAATTTTTGGATATTGCTGTTAAGTTCGGAAAAAATAACGTTACTTCGTCCATCAATAACTCAATAATAATGAAGTAAATAAGAAAATGCAAGAATAAATTCGTTTCACGTTTCATATTGGAAAACATGCTCTCTTATAGATGATACAGGCGTATTCAAAATCAAGAGGTTTCCATGTACAAAGATCTAAAGTCCGTCAAGCTCTGTGTGAAGTTGATCCCATTGGACTGGCTAGTAGATGGAGTCAGTCTATCAAGAGAAGAGTTTATACGGTAGCAACGCCAAATTCTCTGTGGCATATGGACGCGCATTTAAAACTATCCAGGTACATCGGTTACATATTGAATAATTAATAAGGTTCTGGCTATTTGCACAATATATTTCAAAACAATTCGAGAAAAAATATTGGATATGCCTGCACCGGGAGTCGAACCCGGATCAACTGGTTACGCGCCAGGTACTCTACCGATTGAGCTATCCAGTGATATACCAATTTCCATTCAAATTGTCTTGAAAAGTCACACACACAGTATATACCCCACACCTCTGCCCATCATGCAGTAATTTAAATTAAATTTTTAATCATATTTTGGTATATTATACCATGCGTGACTTTTGCGTGTATTGTGCAAATAGCGTGGACCTTACGGTTCTGGCTATTTGCACAATATATTTCAAAACAATTCGAGAAAAAATATTGGATATGCCTGCACCGGGAGTCGAACCCGGATCAACTGGTTACGCGCCAGGTACTCTACCGATTGAGCTATCCAGTGATATACCAATTTCCATTCAAATTGTCTTGAAAAGTCACACACACAGTATATACCCCACACCTCTGCCCATCATGCAGTAATTTAAATTAAATTTTTAATCATATTTTGGTATATTATACCATGCGTGACTTTTGCGTGTATTGTGCAAATAGCGTGGACCTTATTTTATTGTGACAATGAAAATAAACACTCGTTTTTATTTTTTTTTTATTCCACGTATGAAAACTTTCATTGCAGCTGCCATGGACTTACCATGGATCCTGCCATGACCAAATCCATGGAATATGTCATGGCACCTGCCATCAGCATTTTGAAGAAAAACCATGGATGGTGCCATGGACAAATCGTCGAACCATTGCTTTACGACCGGCGATTGTCCATGGCGAATCTGCCATGGACAAAGGAGAATTTACCATTGTTTTTTTATATATAATTTTTCGTCATTACGGATGTCCATGGCGAATCTGCCATGGACAAAAGAGCATTTACCATGGTTCTTCTATTTATAATTTGTCGTCATTACGGATGTCCATGGCGAATCTGCCATGGACAAAGGAGCATTTACCATGGTTTTTCTATATATAATTTTTCGTCTTTACGGATGTCCATGGCGTATTTGCCATGGACAAAGGAGCATTTACCATGGTTTTTCTATATATAAATTTTCGTCATTACGGATGTCCATGGCGAAGCTGCCATGGACGAAGGAGCATTTACCATGGTTTTTCTATATGTAATTTTTCGTCATTACGGATGTCCATGGTGAATCTGCCATGGACAAAGGAGCATTTACCATGGTTTTTCTATATATAATTTTTCGTCTCTACGGATGACCATGGCGTATTTGCCATGGACAAAGGAGCATTTACCATGGTTTTTCTATATATAAATTTTCGTCATTACGGATGTCCATGGTGAATCTGCCATGGACAAACACGTAGGAAAATTCTGATGGCGGTCGCCATCACAAATTTACCGCTTTCCATGGAGGTCTTCGCCATGGCATTTTTTTCCATGGCGATTCTTGCCATGACAAGTCTTTCCATGGCGTTTTTTCCATGGCGATCTTTTTCATCGCATTCTTTTCCATTGCATTTTCTCTATCGCGGAATTTGTCAATGCGAAATTTGCCATGGAGAAACTTGCTATAACCATGAATTCAGTGGTGGATATTTGTGTGATATTTGAATTTCACAATTACTTAAATTGTAATGTCATTAATACTCAGAGTATTAGTGCAGATTTTTTGATAGAGATACTTCTGTGAAAAAATGTCTTCATGAAATCGAATTCGATAAAGAGATTCTTCATAAAATGATTTCTTATAAAGTTTTTATTTGATATGAAGGAATTTTATGAAGATATTTTCTATGAAATATATACATATCGTTACCCTAATGACAGAGTTACGCTTTCTATAAGGATTTTATAGCACCGACTAACACTTTTCAACTTCAGTTATTTCTTCTAATCAATATCTCGGAAACTAAGTGAGATAGAGCAATTTCGCCCCCATCCCGTCTTGTAGAGAATTCCAAGGGCTAGAAAAAAATATGGGAGTGAGATCACTCTATCTCGCTTCGCTTTCGAGATATTCTCAAAAAAAAATGATTGAAAAAATCAATTCGGTCAATTTTACTTTTTTACTGGATTTTTTTTAAATTCCTCGGAAACTAAGCGAGATACAACAATTTTGGCTGAATCCTTTATTATAAAAAATTTTAAGAGCTATAAAACAACATTAGCGTAACATAACTCTATCTGGCTTTGTTTTCAAGATATTCTTACAAACAATTGAAAGAAAAAAAGAGGGTGCGTGGAACCCACGCGACAGAAGTGAAACTTCTTATACATGAGCCATTGGTCATTTTACACTTGGCTTTGGATTGAAATATCTCGAAAACTAGGCAAGATTTATCGAGACATGCTATGAATGAAATTTAGAGGGAAGATTGACGAACAAAATAAGCAGAACGCTGTTTTTCTACGACCAGTAGTTTCCGAGATATCATTTTTTGAATGAGTAGTTCAGAAACAATAGATGAGGCCCGATAGCAAATAAATGAGCGCTTGGACGTCCTTTCTGAATTTTTCATTCAGAAATCGATATATCTTAATAACTACGAGTCGTAAACAAACGGAGGTTTGCTCATTTTATTCGTTAATCTTCTCTCTAAATTTCATTCACAGCATGTCTCGATAACTTTTGAGTAGTTTTCGAGATATTTCAATCCAAAGCCGAGTGTAAAATGGCAATTTTTCAAGAAATAAAATGCAAAAAATATGAGGTGGAGCATGGATATTTTTCAGTCGTGTTACATGACAACTCCTCCTTTGAATGACCATTTTCCGTAATTTTTTAAAAAATCATTTAGATAAATTCCCATATTTTTCTCTCCGTGTATTGAAAAGAAAAAGTAAAAAACACAGGCTTCCCCCACCACCCGGAGAACGACCCGATGGCAGCAGCAAACATTTCTCCTTCCTCCCACTACTCTACTACCACGTTCCCCTCGAGGCCTTACACTCGTTTCGTGACGCGAGAAAAAAGTCGGTACCCTCCCAAAAGAAGTTTCACTTCAAAAATCGATTCATTCAATTTTACTTTTTCACTTCATTCATATTTTTATGAATATCTTAGAATGAAGCGCCATAGAGCAATTGAGCCCCGATCCTGTTTTGTAGAAAATTTCAAGAGCTATGAAATCGGATGGAGATGAAATGACTCTATCTCGCTTAGTTTCCGAGATATTTTTGGAAAAAATTAAGGGAAAGAATGGATTCATCCAATTTTACTTTTCCACTGGATTCATTTAATTATGAATATCTTGGGAACTGAGTGAGATAGAATAATTTTGCTTGAATCCTTCTTTACTTATAGAGAATTTCGAGAGCTGGAAAAAAGCTGTGAGTAAAATCAGTCTATCTTGCTGGGTTTTCGAAATATTTCCAAAAACAACTACAAGAAGGAATACATTTATCCAATTTCACTTTATCACTGGATTGATGTGTCTTAGAATATCTTGGAAACTAAGCAAGATAGAGCGACTTCGCCTGGAGGCTTTTTTATGGACAATTTCAGAAGGTACAAGACAAGAACAGAGTAACATTGCTCTATATCGCTCAGTTCTCGAGATATTTTCAGAAACGATTGAAAGAAAAATTCGATTCATGAAAATTTCACTTTTTCACTGGATTTTTTTTTTTAATGTCTCGGAAACTAGACGAGGTAGAGTAACTTTGCCCTCAGGCTGTTTCGTAGAAGAATTCGATGGCTGCAAAAGAGTGTCCAAGTAAAATCACCCTATCTCGCTTAGTTTTTGAGATATTTTCAAAGGCAATTTCTTAAAAAATCGATTTATCCAATTTAACTCTTTACTAGATTCATTTTTTCATAAATATCTTGAAAACTGAGCGAGATAGAGCAATTCTGCATCGATCCTTTTCTACAGAGAATTCCAAGAGCTACAAAACAAGATGAGAATGAAATCACTCTATCCCGAGATATTCTCAAAAACGATTTCCAAAAAAATCCATTCATCCAACTTCACTTTGCAGCTTCATTCATTTTCTTTCATCAATATCTCGAAAATTAAGCGGGATAGAGCAATGTCGGCTGAATCTTTTTTTATAGAAAATTTCAAGAGCCGTAAAAAAAGATGAGCATCACATCACTCTATCTCGCTTTATTTCCAAGATATTCTCAGAAGCAATTGAGAGAAAAAACGATTTATTCAGTTTCACTTTTTCGCTTCATCCATTTTCTCTGAATATCTTGGAAATTAAGCGGGATAGAGCTATTCATCTCGCTTACTTTGAGATATTCTCAAAAACAATTGACAGGAGAAATTGATTTAATCAATTTTACTTTTCAATTCATTTATTCATGAATATCTTGGAAACTAAGCGAGATGTAGCGATCTCGCCTGTAGCTTTTCTTATGAAGAATTTCAAGAGCCTCAAAACAAGAAGAGAGTAAAATCGCTTAGTTTTGGAGATATTTTCGAGAGCAATTGAAGGAAAAAATCGATTCATCCAATTTTACTGTTTCACTGGATTCATTCTTTCATGAATATCTTGGGAACTAAGGGAGATAGAGCAATTTTATGTCGGACTTTCTTCATGGAGGATGTCACGAGCTGCAAAACGAGTTCAGGGTGAAATTACTCTATCTCACTTAGTTTTCGAGATATTCTCAAAAATAATTGATTGAAAAAGTCGATTTGTTCCATTTGACTGTTTCAGTGGATTTTTCCTTCTGGATATCTTGAAAAATAAGCGAGATACAGCAATTTTGCTTGTATTCTTTTTATAGCAAATTTTAAGAGCTAAAAAAAAGAATTCAGACAAAATCGCTCTATCTCGCTTAGTTTCCGAAATATTCTCAATAATGATTAATAGAAAAAATTGATTTATCCAATTTTCCTTTTTACTGAATTCACTTATTCATGGATATTTTGGAAAATAAGCGACATAGAGGTATTTCGCTTGGATCCTTTTTTGGTTATAGAAAAATTTCAAGAGCTACAAAACGAGTTGGAAGTAAAATCGCTCCATCTTCCTTAGTTTTCGAAATATTCTCAAAAACAATTGAAAGAAAAAGTAGATTTATTCAATTTCATTTTACCACTGGATTTATTCTTCTTCGAATCTTGGAAACTAATCAAGATAGAACAATTTTTGCCCTTGTGCTGTTTTGTGGAAAATTTTGAAGGCTACAAAAAAGTATAGACGTAAAATCGCTCCATCTCGCTTAATTCCTGAGATATTCTCGGAAATGATTGATTTGTTCCATTTGACTTCTTCACTGGATTTTTTTTTTAATATCTTGAAAACTGAGGGAGATGGAGTAATTTTGCCGTGATACGTCTGTGTGGAAAATTCCAAGATTTACAGAAAAATGCCTTATCTCGCTTAGTTTCCGGAATATTCTCGAAAAACAATTAATGAAAATTAAAACAAACCCGACACGATTTTTCGCCGGCTATGCACACGAGAACCAAACAGTCGGCGAGGTTAAGCAGTTGATGCATGCGCACTGTGCTCCAGTACGCAGTATTGTCGAACTAGCCAAAGAGGTCACCTCCGAAGTCCATCCGAAGCTGAAATTTACATGTTGTAGCATAGGAGCCAAATATTTTCGAGGTTACTCCATTGGCCAGTACGACTTCATGCATGCGTCAACTGATTAACCTCGCCAACTGTTTTGTTCTCGTGTTTACAGCCGAAAAAATCGTGTCGGGTTTGTTTTAATTTTTATTAATTGTTTTTCGAGAATATTCCGGAAACTAAGCGAGATAAGGCATTTTTCTGTAAATCTTGGAATTTTCCACACAGAAGCATCACGCCAAAATCACTCTATCTCACTCAGTTTTCGAGATATTAAAAAAAAAATCCAGTGAGGAAGTCAAATGCAACAGATTAATTTTTTCAATCAATTATTTACGAGAATCTCTCGGGAATTAAGCGAGATAGAGTGATTTTACGTCTATACTCTTTTGTAGCCTTCAAAATTCTCCACAAAACAGCGCAAGGGCAAAATTGCTCTATCTTGCTTAGTTTCCAAGATTCAAAGAAAAATAAATCCAGTGATAAACTGAAATCATAAATCTACTTTTTCTTTCAATTGTTTTTGAGAATATTTCGAAAACTAAGGAAGATGGAGCGATTTTACTTCCAACTCGTTTTGTAGCTCTTGAAATTTTTCTACAAACAAAAAAGGATCCAAGTGAAATACCTCTATCTCACTTATTTTCCAAGATATCCATGAATAAGTGAATTCAGTGAAAAAGTGAAATTGAATAAATCAAGTTTTTCTATTAATCATTATTGAGAATATTTCGGAAACTAAGCGAGATAGAGCGATTTTTCCGAATTCTTTTTTCTAGCTCTTGAAATTGATTACAAAAAGGATCCAAGCAAAATTGCTGTATCTCGCTTATTTTTCAAGATATTCGAAAGGAAAAATCCAGTGAAACAGTCAAATTGAACAAATCGACTTTTTCAATCAATTATTTTCGAGAATATCTCGAAAACTAATCGAGATAGAGTAATTTCACCCTCAACTCGTGTTGCAGCTCGTGACATCCTCCATGAAGAAGGTCCGGAGTAAAATTGTTCTATCTCCCTTAGTTCTCAAGATATTCATGGAAGAATGAATCCAGTGAAACAGTAAAATTTGTAATGAACCTAATCAAACCTCAATTTCATTAATTACCCAATTTACTTTGTCTTTTATTTTGCTCAAAATTTACTTCGTCTGATAACTCTATTGCAGTTTTATTTCCTTTACTCTCAAAATTTATTGTTCCTAAATCGAGATTTTTGAATTTTCTGATTCTCTGTCAATTACCCAATTTAGTCAATTAATTACCAAACGATTTCCTTAATTATCAAACGTGAATCCTTTAAATTTGAGTTTGTAGAATCCTTTGGTGCCGGTGCTTCAGCGTCGTCGTGGTTCTTTTCTAAAGGATTTCTACAATAAATTGAGGCTCAATACAATTACTTTTATTTTAATTAACACTTTCATTTATTCATTAAACTTTAATCACAATTTACACCAAGATTTCACAATGATTAGTTCTTGAAACTTCCTCGTTAATTTTGAAGTAACGGAAACCACTGTCGAGGTTAGGCCGAAAATTAGACAATTTGGACAGTGACCCCGTACTCAATTAACTCTTTATTAATTGCTTCTTACTAATTATCACGTTTTTTACCGGTATTTTCCTTCTTCTTTTCAGTCTTCTTGACTTTTGCTTATTTCCGAATTTCCTCAAAAATGAATCGTTCTTTCGAGTCTTTTGCTTCCGAATGGAAGCATTGTAAACGTGATTTTTTTTTATTTCGAGATTTCATCGGAATATGACTCAGAATGATCCAAAACGTCGAGAAATGACATTTTTGAAAAATGTCTGTATGTATGTGTGTGTGTGTGTGTATGTGTGACAATATCAGCTCATTGCTCAGCAGCGGTAATACTTGGTGAGCCGAAAATTTAACAGTACTTTCCCTCCCCGTGCAAATTGCTGTCAGTGGAATTTGAGCGGCATCGGTTGAATACTTTTCGAGAGAACTCAAATTTTCGAAAAATCGTTTTTTCGACTTTTCTCCGCGAAAAATTGATTCACAGCCCCCACTCTCAGCGATGAAATACATCTCATTTGAACTCACAATTTTCACTCGGGGTAAATTTTGCTCAGATTTTTCGTTTACCGATGATTTCAATTACAGTTGTTTTTATGCTGAATTTACTATACACGCTAGCACAAAAACTATTCGAGTTAGAGACTTCAAATTTCGTCCGTTCGTGCATCTAATGAGCGAAAAGTTTGGTATTGAAATTGGGCGGAATCGCTCCAGTAGTTTCTGAGATATTGGCCAAAAACCATTTTATGAAAAGATGTTATATTTCCAAAACTATTCAAGAGATTACATCCAAGTTTAGCTTAAAAGATTCATCTCAATGAGCCCCACAAATGGTGATAATTTCAGATTTTTCAGAAGAAGTCTCTTATGAGGATGTTCAATAAATTAGTTTTTTTCAAAAATCACGGTTTTTCTTAGCTTTCTCTCTAGGAACACTAATATTTTTATTTCACCATTCGAAAGTAGACAATTTTTTCTACAAGATGAGTTAGTCTACCTTCTCATTCTGACGACAATCAGGAAGAATAGAAATCCTATTTGGAACCCGAACGTCAATTTTTGTGTTCCATCGTAGGATCTGAATTTTCCTCTAATATTGAATTTTTATGTACCATATGATATTATCGCAATTTAATCGATTATTCTGCGCTGAAATTCCAAGTTTCAAGTAGATTCCAAGTATCGCAGATGGGATCCTGAACACATCGATGCAGTCTGGAGCAATATTTGTAGGAATATATGAGTGGGTATTTATTGCGAGAATAATGTTATTTCTTGAGCAATGAGATACATGAATAGCGATTCGATTCACTATAGATGAACTCCATTCGGAAGCATTTTGCCAATCGAATTGGCAAAATATTAAATGTCGCTTAAGGAGTGGGGTTTGCAAATAACGCACCGAGAGTGAGGCTTCTGCTTGTTTCTTTAAGTATCAGGGAAATCGTTGCAGAAGGCGGAGCCGGAGAATTAATAATTCTAACAACGATTCCCGTGCTTAATTAACCCTTTTATCAATTAAATTCCAATTATTTCATTTATTAAATCCATTTATTCCCTCTTAATTTCTTTATTTTTCTTCTAAATTTCGAGAGTCCGGAGAAAGAGCCGTCGGTAACTCGGGGATTCGTCGCGTGATTTCCCTTTTAAATCGATCGAGTTTCGTTCAAATCGAGTTTTCCTTTAAATCTTCTGAGTCGATATTGCAGAATCCGGGTTATCCCTCCGTCGATAAAGCAGATCGTCCTTACGCAGGAAGTCCGAGACACGTGGCCGTGGGTGACCGAATGACACCCCCCCGTTATTAACCAGCGTCCCCCCTCCCTTCCCCGTTTTACCTAACTCGCGACTCTAATTTTCCCCTTCCCCAAGAATCTCAAATTTCGGAGCCCCCGTGAAGGAGGCTATTCAATAAAAGAAAAAAAATTAGTTTGAGCCCCCGTGAAGGAGGCTAGCAAATCGCGGAATTACTTTTTAATTAATCGTATGGGAAACACCCATACGATTCGTCGTCAAAAATCGAGAATAAATTCTCCGCCGAGGATGACCCTTGCGCGGTCTGAATATCTCTCTTCTAGCCGCGTCTCAGAATTCCTTTTATGAACTCTGAGACAATACTTGACTTGCAGTCGAGAAAACGCCGATGCGCGCTCTAGCGGCGCCATCGGAACTGCGGTTTGGAGTAATTTAATTCCTCGCGCAGCACGTTTTCATGCCGTTCTGCCCCGTGTTTAGCCCTTTTAAATTCCATAACTCCTAAAATATTCAACTTTTTCTTATTATTTTTTCGCGGACCCCTTGTTTAAACCTTTCCCTAGCCATTCACAAATTTTTCAATAACATTTCCGCATTGGCACAAATGTTTATGAAATTATTTGTGTTTTGCGAAACGGCTTTTATGAAATTCATGCATTTATTTTCTCTTTCCTCGGGCTCTCTCTCGCGCGCTCTCGGTTTTTCGCGTGTGATATTTCGAGTTTTGCTTCTAAAATTTTTTCATTTATACCAATAGATTCCTTAGACATTTTCCTTCATTTTCATAAAAAAAAATTATAAACAATATCATTTTTTTCCCCACGAAATATCACGCGTTTGCTTTACGAAATAAATTTTATTTTCTGGATACTTTCTCATTCTTTTTCCCATATGGATTTATTCAAAAATAATTACTCATTATTCAATTTTCTTCTCAAATAATTCTCATGTAATGTTTCTCAAAATTTTATTCCTTTTAGGATCCTTACAAATTGGATGAATCGATTTTTTCCTTCAATTGCTCTCGAAAATATCTCCAAAACTAAGCGATTTTACTCTCTTCTTGTTTTGAGGCTCTTGAAATTCTCCATACGAAAAGCTCCAGGCAGAATCGCTATATCTCGCTGAGTTTCCAAGATATTCATAAATGAATGAATTGAAAAGTAAAATTGATTAAATCAATATCTCCTGTCAATTGTTTTTGAGAATATCTCAAACTAAGCGAGATGAATAGCTCTATCCCGCTTCATTTCCAAGATATTCAGAAAAAATGAATGAAGCGAAAAAGTGAAACTGAATAAATCTTTTTTTTTCTCAATTGCTTCTGAGAATATCTTGGAAACAAAGCGAGATAGAGTGATGTGATGCCCATCTTTTCTAGGGCTCTTGAAATTTTCTCTAAAAAAAAGATTCAGCCGACATTGCTCTATCTCGCTTAATTTTTGAGATATCGATGATGGAAAATGAATGAAGCTGCAAAGTGAAGTTGGATGAATGGATTTTTTTGGAAATCGTTTTTGAGAATATCTCGGGATAGAGTGATTTCATTCTCATCTTGTTTTGTAACTCTTGGAATTCTCTGTAGAAAAGGATCGATGCAGAATTGCTCTATCTCGCTCAGTTTTCAAGATATTTATGAAAACATCAATCTAGTAAAAAGTTAAATTGGATAAGTCGATTTTTTAAGAAATTGCCTTTGAAAATATCTTAAAAACTAAGCGAGATAGGGTGATTTTACTAGCATACTCTTTTGCAGCCTTCGAAATTTTCTACAAAACAGCCTGATGGCAAAGTTACTCTATCTTGTTTAGTTTCCGAGACATTAAAAAAAAATCCAGTGAAAAAGTGAAATTTTGATGAATTGAATTTTTCTTTCAATCGTTTCTGAAAACATCTCAAGAACTAAGCGATATAGAGCAATGTTACCTTTCTCTTGTCTTGTACCTTCTGAAATTGTCCATAAAAAAGGCTCCAGGCGGAGTAGCTCTATCTTGTTTAGTTTCCAAGATATTCTAAGACACATCAATCCAGTGATAAAGTGAAATTGGATAAATTTATTCCTTCTTGTAGTTGTTTTTGGGAATATTTCGAAAACCCAGCAAGATAGACTGATTTTACTCACAGCTTTTTTCCAGCTCTCGAAATTCTCTATAAGTAAAGAAGGATTCAAGCGAACTTATTCCATCTCACATAGTTTCCAAGATATTTATAATTAAATGAATCCAGTGGAAGAGTAAAATTGGATGAATCCATTCGTTCTCTCAATTGTTTTCAAAAATATCTCGGAAACTAAGCGAGATAGAGTCATTTCACTCCCATTTTGTTTCATAGCTCTTGAAATTCACTACAAACTAGGATCGGGGCACAATTGCTTTATCGCGCCACGTAGAAAAATTCTGATGGCGGCCGCCATGGCGGTGGCCATGGCGGCTGCCATGACGGTCGCCATGGCGCCGGCCATGATGGTCGCCATAACAAATTTGCCGCTTTCCATGGAGGTCTTCGCCATGGCATTTTTTTCCATTGCGATTCTCTCCATGGTGTTTCTTTCGATAGCTTTCCTTCCTATGGCATTCTTTTCCCATGGCGTTTTCTGCCATGGCGTTTTTTTCCATGGCGATCCTTTCCATGCCGATGTTTTCCATTGCGATTCTTTCCATGGCGATTCTTCCCATGGGGTGGTTTGCTATGGCGATTCTCTCCATGGTGTTCCTTTCGATAGCTTTCTTTTCTACGGCGTTCTTTTCCCATGGCGTTTTCTGCCGTGGCGTTTTTGTCCATGGCGATCCTTTCCATGCCGATTTTTTCCATTGCGATTCTTTCCATGGCGATTCATTCCATGGCGGTTTCTTCCAAGGCCATTCTTTCCATGGCGTTTTTCGCCATGGCTATTCTTTTCATGACGTTACTTTCCATGGCATTTCTTTTTATGGCGATTTTTTTCATGACTTTTCTTTCCATGGCATTTGTTTCCATGGCGATTCTTTCCATTTTTTTTCATAGCTTTCCTTTCCATGGCGTTTTTTTCCCCATGGCGTTTCTTTTCCATGGTGATTCTTTCCATGGCGATCTTTTTCATCGCATTCTTTTCCATTGCATTTTCTCCATCGCGGAATTTGTCAATGCAAAATTTGCCATGGATAAATTTGCTATAACCATAAATCTAATGGTGGATATTTGTGTGATGTTTGAATTTCACAATCATAGAATTTTCATGATTATCAAAAAATCCTTATATTATAATGTCATTAATACTCAGAGTATTAGTGCAGATTTTTTTTCATATGAAGGCATTTTATGGATATATTTTCTATGAAATATATACATATCATTACCCGAATGACAGAATAACGCTTTCTATAAGGATTTCATAGCACTGACCTGACTCTGTTATTAAGGGGACGATAGAATATTTTTCATCATATCATTTCTTTACATTTTCAATTTTTTTAGCTGATGAATCTGTGATGATTCGAATTGAATCATTCTGAAATACTTTGAAATTTAATTTCGGAGACTTAAAGTCCGCTAGACTGTCTTCGTTACTTGGTAATGCTAATCTGTAGTTTCTAGCAGTTTTTTATCATCATCATCTCCACTTTTTTCTTTTGTTATTCTCAAGTGCAGTCTACTCGCACTCCTCGTCGATTTATCCAACTCTGATGACATCTTTTCATATCAATCAATAATAATTTGTTCGATTCAATTGCTCGAGTGAACTTCAGAGGATTTTGAATCTCTTCATCCTCTTGCTTCTTCTTGTAATCAAGAATAGCCGAACTTCAAAATGTATCTTGCATCATTAATTTTTTGAATTTCCCCTCTTCACTTAGTAAAATCGACTCGGTCCAATGCTCCTTTTTCTTCTATTTTATTCAGCTTTACTGGATAGGTGGCAAAGAATACCAAAAATATTGACGACCCCAACCATAAAATGAATGTAAAATCCCTCTATCTCGCTTAGTTTCTGAGATATTTTCAACCACAATGAAAAGAAAAAATCAATTCGGTCAATTTCACTTTTTTACTGGATTTTTTTTTCAATTTCTCGGAAACTGAGCGAGATAGAGCAATTTTAGCTGACTCCTTTTTTATAGAAAATTTCAAGAGCTATGAAACAGCATGAGTATGACATAACTCTATCTGGCTTTGTTTTCAAGATATTCTTGGTGACGTCCGTCCGTTTTTGTCTCTTGAATTTATCTTTTATTTTTTTTGGGGTTTGTCCATTGAGGTTGTCATAAAATATTTCTTTTCTTTCTTTTTTTTTCTTTTTCTCTTTCCTCTTTTCGGCAGCAGTCTTCGAGGGAAAGTAATAAACTTTTGGGTCCTCTTTGGAATTTGAGAAAGTGCTCTGGCGACGCGACGGAACGCTTGAAAAGGGACCGTAAATTTACAAGGACGAGAAAATTCAATTTCTCGTCTTGTTCGGGGTTTTTTTTTGGGGGGGGGGTCTGTTTTTTTTCCTCCTGTCATAAAGTATCGCAGAGAATTAGAAGTGACAGCTGACGCCAGTAAGACGGACTGGAAGCAGGCTGTCTCTCTCCTTTTTATGAGGCCCATCCGGCCCTCAAAAAACAATTTTTTTTTGCCTCGTCGCGACAACTTTCTTTTCCGAAATAGTTCTCAGAAAAACTATAAAATCAACCGTCGTTTATTTAAGGTTTTCTTTTCTCTTTCCTTTTCTCCTCCTTTCTTGGAAAAAGGAAAATCCATAGAACAGAAATTTTAACGAAAATTTTAACTTGAAATAAAAAATTAATTTGGCGAAATTAATTCACCGAAAATGTTTAGGGATAATAAATACTGATCAAAGCGATACATATCAATAATTACGTCCCAGGGGGAAGTAGAATCATAGAAATAAAAAATCAATATTTAGTCATAGAAGTTCCTTTTAAGTAACTAATTTTATGCCTGAATCCCGTTACGTTATTAGGAGTGGGAAATGATAAGAAGTTTGAAGTTAATAAAATTTTTTTTTCAATTTATATTACATACGAACACATTGTTATTAACAGGAAGTAAGTCAAAATAATTTTATTCAATTAATTTAAATAGTTATTTAAATTACATTTGAAATTATAAAGTTAGGTGAAAATTTGAAAAGAGGAGTCGTCGTGGAGAGAAAAGTAATTTCCTAAAGCAACGTGATTGGCTGGGCGGGGAATGGAAAACCTGCCCACGCAACAAGCCTCAAGGGAACGGACCAATGTGAAAGGGGAGTGCGGCCCTGCAGCATTGGGACCGAAATGAAAAGGGGAAGGTCAAGGTCAGGACTCTGGCCCAATTGGCCCTGAGTTTCCCCACTTCGCAAACACCTTGCGGAAAACCGGGCACCGAGGTTACTTGGGAAAGAAGGAAAGGTCGAAAGGGCAGTTGTGTTGTTCCCGCCGATTTGAACTTTTCTTCTTAAATCATTTTCTCTTTAAGTCAAAAGTGAATGTAAAGTATTCACAGTTTTAACAATCTTGAAATTTGAATTTTAGTCTAACGTTTAACGATATTCCGTATCGGTCGAATCAAAAGTTGGTGCCCGCATTTCCCAAAATTTAACTAAATAAGGAATGAATTCAATTTAGAATCAGTGCGAAGTTAAGCGCAGTAAGTCGGCAAAATTTCTTTTTCTTGTTTTATAAAATAACTTCCTTTTATTTCAAAATATAGGCCCATTGGGCCAGTTTAAGCAAAATTTCGTCTCTATCATTTCAATTAAAGTCATTTCTTCCACCTCCCCATACCAGTCTATTGGTCAGTTGACTAGGGCAAAACGGGGGCTGAAGCGTATTTCAGTTAGTTGCGAGTGTCATTGTTTTTGAGAGTAGAGTCATGACGCTGAAACTAGCGGGAGAATCCCAGCGGGAGAATCGACTGGTGCTCCAGGATATTTTGTTGAGACTGTACCGCTCAACGCACGCCAGCGGTGGGGATACCCATTTAGCTTTACATTTGAGTGCGGCCCAGGGCTTTGCATTGAGTAGAGGCGCTAGCGTTTTTGACTATATATTTCTCAATGGACGCTAATCTGGCGAGTGTCTCGGCCTTATAAAGAGAATATGCAAAGCCGTAGACATGTGCAAATTTTTGTGTGCACTCTGTAATACATCCAAATTATAGAAAAATTATAGACAAGCCGGGGACGTAATTATTTCGATTTTAGAAAAATTTATTGTCGGCTGAACGTGCATTTATCAAGCATCTTGGCCTTAAAAAAAAAAATTGCAGAGCTTTGGACATCTGAAAAATTTTATATGCATTCCCTAATGTATCTAGTCTACATAAAAGGAAATCTCAAGCCGGGGAGTGATAATTTTGAATGATAAAAAATTAATTTTCAGCATTGAACGTGTATTTCTCAAGTGTCTCGCCCTCACAAAATGAATTTGCAAAGCTTTAGACATGTGAAAATTTTTGTGTGCATTCTGTAATACATCTAAATCATAAAAAAAAATATAGACGAGCCGGGGACGTAATTATTTCATTTATTAAAAAATTAATTTTCGACTTTGAACGCGTATTTCTCAAGTGTCTCGGCCTCATGAAAATAATTTGCAAAGCTCTAGACATTTGCAAATTTTTATATGCATTCTCTAATGTATCTAGTTTACCGAAAAGTTAATCTCAAGACGCGGAGAGATCATTTCGACTATTAAAAAATTAATATTCAGCTTTGAACGTATATTTCTCAAATGTCTCGGCCTTATAAAGAGAATTCGCAGAGCTTCAGACATGTAAAAATTTTTATGTGTACTCTCTAATATATTTAAATTATAAAAAAATTTTAGACAAGCCGGGGAGGGACGAAGTGTCTACATGCACGACTCGTGAGTTCACGGGTGTCCCATTACGTGACTTCCCGGAGAAAACTAGGGAATTTTAAGCTGGTAATACTGGCAGCGATGCCCGTGAAAACCCGGAGTTTTCCGGGTAATTGTCACAAGACGCAATTTTATGGGGTGAGTTACCCTCTATGTCATTGAGCTCCACCCTTGCAGGTTTCTGAGGGGTGGAGATGCTTTCCGTGAAAACACGGAATTTTCCGTGAAAACACGGAATATTCCGTGAAAACACGGAATTTTTCGTAAAAACACGAAATCTTTCGTAAAAACACGGCACTATGTGAAAAACGGAATTTTCCGTAAGAACACGGAATTTTCCGTGAAGACGGACTTCTCACGTCAACGCGGAGCTTCATTATAATACGTAGTTCTCCGTAAATAGCGAATTCTCTTTGTGTAAATTCGGAATATTCCATGCGTGCGCGATACGTGTTTCGAGCGAGAGGATAAATCCATTCTAAAAGATATATCGTCGCCTTAGAGTTAAAGGGGCGTAAGTTCCAAAAACACGAAATTCTGGTGTGAAAGGGGCGTATGCCCACTTATCACTCCGAAATGTTTTTTATGGCCTCTGGAACATTATTTGGATAATTGAAAATTAGAATAACAAAGTGGCGTAACTATCAATTTTAAAATGAAAGGGACGTATCTCCCCACTTACGCCCCTTTGCTATTTTCTTTCTAAACGCTATATAATTTTTAAATTAAAAGTGGAAAGAAACGTATCTCGGAACTTACGCCTCTTCGTTTTTATAATTTTCTTTACAGCATATGGAAATTTTTTGGAGTTACGCCTTTTTGTTTTTAGGAATTTTTAGCCGAATTTTTGCACTTACGCCTCTTTGTTATTAGTTTTTTTCCCGATGATTAGGGAAAATTCGATGAAAACACTAAAAACAAAGAGGCGTATCTCCGGCACTTACGCCCCTTTGTTATTAGTCAGTGGTACTTACGCCTATATGTTATTATTTTTTATTGTTTCACCAATATTGCGTAAAAGACCTTGGAAAGCCTATTGGAGCAATGATGGTGGAGATACGCCTTTTTGTTTGTTATTTCGAAGGAAACAGATCGGGAGAAATGGCACTCACGCCGCTTCAACTCTAAGGTGACGATATAATTTTTCCATATGATTAATAATTATCAAAATCATTATTCTTTATTATAATCGAAAATATAATGTTGAATGATACATATCTTGTTACTTTTAAGATATTACACTGAGAATGAAATAAAATAGAAACTGACGTCAAGTCATATAAGTAAAAAAAAGGGAAGAATAAATTTAAAAAAGTGAAAACTAGTAGAAATCTATCATTTAGAAGAGCCTCATCGTGGAGCAGTCAGGACAGAACCAAGAAGACATAGGATTTGGCTCCTCAGCCAGACCTACACATGTATTGTGGTACTGATCAAGACATTGATCGCAAATAACGGGGAAAGCCATGGATGTATTTCGCGATTTTTGGCATTGTCCGCAAAGCCAACGATCTGAGGTTCGTTGACCAGCAACAACTCTCTCGAGTGCTTTGAGTATGTTCTTATTGAGATACCCTTCCAGAATGTTTAGCTTAATATCTTTATTCCTGAATATATAAGCTAGTCGGTCGAAATTAATGTCCTCTTTCTTCACCTTATATTTCTGCAAACAGGCTTTCTTAGCGACTTCTTTATCAAGTAATTTTCGGAGCAGCAACTTCTTCTTGACACTCAATGGGAGCTCCTGGAAAGTAGTTGGTTCAGACATCTGTTCTGGATCTTCAGCAATGATTTTTTTCCCACAAGGCTGTTCAATTCTTGATTTAGATGACAAACCAATGGCACGCTGGCGGCGTGATGACTTAGGAATTACAACTGGCATCTTTATCGCGTCAAGTCTCTGTTCTGTTACCGGAATCTTTTCCTCGAAGCGCTTCGGAGATATCACGTTAGCAACCATAGATGAATCAAACGATGAATATTGGAAACAGATTGATTGATCACTGTACTCAGCATCCTCTATCAATGGCGATGTCTTGTCACTATGATTTTCAGTATCAAAGGATGATGTTTTCACTTTTTTCAGACGATCAGCTAAAGACATTGAATCATCACCTTTCCCTTCAGACGCAATTCCAGGCTTCACGAGGAATGATACTTGTCTCTCAGGCTCCTGAAAATCAGTCAATAGAAGAGCCTGATCAAATTCCAATTGAGATAGGTAAAATCAATAGTGAAGAGTTAAAACCGGTCTATTCAATTTGTTTAAGCCATGGTTTTTACGATTATGCAGCTATTAGATCAATTGATTTTTTAAAACCATTGTTCTTCGAGAAAATCTCAGAAATTAAGCGATAGAGCGATTTTGCTTTGATCCTTCTTTTTAGCTGTTAAATTTCTCTATGGGAAAAGATTAAGGCAAAGTCAATCTATCCCACTTAATCCCCGAGATATTCAAAGAAAACTGATGATATAATGAAATCAATTCGTCTGACTCCATGTTCATTTTCTGACATTCGTTTTTCGAGACTATTTTGGAAACTAAGCGGGATAATGAAATTTTTCAGAGAGTCTCTTTGGTAGAGAATTCCAAAAGTTACAGAGAAGGTCCTCTCAGAAATTGGATTATCTCGCTTAATTTCCGAGATATCCTCAAAAAATGAGAGTAGAGGTTATCTGTTTCATTCCTTTATTACTGAATTTAGTTTTTGTTTCACTAAATATTTCCAGAACTGAAGGAGACAGGACGATCATGCCTCCTCTCTTTTTTAATAGGGAATTTCACGACATACAAAAAGGCTCCGTGCAAAAAGGGCGTATCTTCAATATTTTCCGAAATATTTTTATGAAAATGGATAACTAAGAACTCAGTATTATTTTCTCGTGATTTTTTTCCATTAATTCTCAACGCATATCTTGGAAAATAAGCGAGATAGTAGAATTTTGCTCGTATGGGAAGAATCTCTTTCTGCTATTTCGTTTTCCAATCACTAAATTCCGTCATCCGTTATTGGAGGATATCTCGAAAGTTGAGCGAGATAGGACAATTAAACCAAAAACTTATTCGATTTCAAGTGTTGGTCACTGAAATGCATAATTCAGTAATATAGGGCATATAGAAGAGGGAGGAGAGAGAAACAGAATCCGTCTTTTCATGAGAAACAGTGTCGTTCATGACAAACTCCGGGCTTACACGAAAAACTCCGGGCTTTCACGAAAAACTCCGGACTTTCACGAAGAACTCTGGGTGTTCACAGAAAATTTCGTAAATAATCTCCAGCTGCATGTTCTTCACTTTTGTGGCGGGAAGATAAACCAGAAAAATTCTATTCCTTATGTTTTTTTACCTTCAATACTGGAGAATCAAGTGGAGAATCCTCAGTTATCCCAGATAAATTTTCAGCATCGGAGGAATTTTTCTCAGAATCACTTCTTGTCTGCAAATTAAAATATTAATGAAGTGAATTCTCAACTGTTGGAAGATGAATTCCTTATGGATCGTAATGAAATTACTCATTGACTGTATTTAAAATGTGAATCTTACCTGACATTCGTGGTTCAGATTCAGTTCGATTATTACGAGCTTGTCCTTATATTTGTCATATTTAAGCTTGATCTCAGACGGACACCTTTCATTTTCTGGTCTATAAAAGAAAAAAATTTGTAGCAGGTATGCCGAGTATAAACAATTCTTCTCCTTCTTACCTCATGCCGATTTTGTGTTTACAAATATAATGGATCTCCGAGTACTTGAAATCTCTCTGTTTACGTTCTTCTTCATCCTTTTTTCCTTTGTTCTCGTCGGTGGATCGCACTTTGAAGAGACGACTGTCCTTGGTGGAATATTGAGTATCGCTGTCCCAATTGTATTGCTTCAAACATTTAGAAAATGTATCAAAATCATCGAATTCGGCATGAAGTTCTAGTTTTTTTTGTTCTTCTTCAATCTTTCGTTTCTTTATCATCGCCATAATATTTCCTCGATATCCACGTGTAAATCTGTAAAATAGTAATGACCGGCAAAAAAAATTAATTTTCCTCAACATTTAATATAAGGGCTGAGGAAAGAAACTTTAGGAATAATTGACGCCATTTAAGTTAATTGAAAAAAAAACCAATGAGTGTTAATCCACCTACCTCTAGCTCTTCTCAAAATGTAATGACGTCAGAGGAAAATTCCGGCGGCAACACTGTCGCGTGAATCGAAGCCGAGCGTGCTCTTTGCCAATAACAGATTCGTTATAAAATAATAATAGAGTTCCATACCAGAAGAACGTGCAATATTAACGCCATCTGCATTTTCTGCTTGGAACTAAGCGAAATGAATATCATTTCTTGAGTTTTTTTTATGCTTAGCATTGTTCTGATTGGCTCATACTCTTCTCGCTGTTGAGAATAACCAATCAAAAATTATGTTTCAAAATATGATAACTATTGGTTGGAAAGGGGAATACCGCGTTGTGATCCAGCTTAGAGGGAAGTGTTTTGTGCAAGTAGCCATTTTTTTGAGAGACTCAAGCAGTATCAAAACTGGGTCAGAATAAGTAACTCTTTGTAAAAAATTGAGAACGTAATAATTGTGGTTGTGTGCAATGATATTGGTATTTTTCTATTGTCTCAAAATTAAATGAATATGGAAATGAACAAATGCTTCAGTTCAAGAGAACAGTGGGAAGAGCATCTCACTGATTTTCAGGACAAAACGTATACACGATTCAGAATAGATCACTCAAAGACTTTGAAATCAACCGGGACAAAAAATAAAAATGAACATCTCCATTGGTCTCATGTTCATTATGTTTGTAAATTCGGGGGAGAACCTCGCAAACTCGATCGACCTTCAAAGAAAAATACAAGGTATAGTATTCTAAATTATACTGGACTTTAGATATCTGGATCATTAATTTATCTGACTATTCAACGAATATCATACTTATTTAGATCAAAAATTTAACGTTATTGTATGTGTTTTAGCTCGTGTAGAGTAGGTTGCAACGCCTTCATCAAACTTCATATCTCAGGAGACGGTAAATCATTGGAAATCTACGACCTCAATCTCAATCACTCAAATCATGAAATAAATGAAGTAAGTTAAAAAAATTTCATCCAAAAAATCCATTGTCTCATGATAGTTAACGGGAAGTACCATGCATTCCCGAAAAAGACCGTACATTCCCGCGGAATACCGTGCGTCCCCGGAGAATCCCGCGCATTCACGGAAAACTCCGTGTATTCACAGAAAACCCCGTACGTTCACGGAGAATTTCGTTCTTTCACGAAAAGCTACGGTTTTGGATCATGTACGAATGTCAAAACTTATTTTATATCTTTCTTGTCATTTAATACACATAAATTTCATTGCAGAAACTTTATAAACAAATTCTTGAGAACAGAAAACTACCACCTGAAGTTGCAAAAATAGTGAATGAGCATTTGAACATGAAGTGTAACAAAAAATTATTACAACAGAAAATCCGAGATGAATATGGTATACACATAACTTTGAAAGATTTATCCAATCGACGGGCTAAGTTGAACAATGAAAAAATTAATAATTCGCTCGCAGAAGCTATTGCATTACTTCATAGTGAAGGTATAGTAATAGAAAATATCAGTTCAATATTAAGGTAGTACCACCGGTACTCGAGTATCTGTTCCGAAAACTCTGAAATTTGGTAGATTTGTAAATATGATCAGATAATGATGCACTTAAATTTTTAAAGAGCTATAAAGAACGGGTCAAAAGAGATAGACACTTGAAAGTTCACGAGTTTGAAATTGAGCCTTGTGGGAAATCGCATACTCTATCATATTTTACCAAATTCACCGTTTTGATTTGGATTGAAAAAAGGAAATGACAGTAAATTATGCATGAAATATTTTAAACCCTTGAAAATGCAGCTTCAAAGCATATAATAGTAGTAATCAGTAATAACTATGAAAACTGTACTTTTGATGTCGTCACCTTAGAGTGAAAGGGGCGTAAGCGCCATTTTTCCCGATTTTTTTTCTTCAAAATAACAAAAAGGCGTATCTCCACCATTATTGCTCCAATAGGCTTTCCAAGGCTTTTTATGCATAATTAGTGAAAAAAAGAAATAATAACATAGAGGCGTAAGTACCACTGACTAATATCAAAGGGGCGTAAGTGCCAGACATATGCCCTTTTGTTTTTAGTGTTTTCATCGATTTTTCCCTAATCATCGGAAGAAAAATAATAACAAAGGGGAGTAAGTGCCAAAATTGGAATAAAAAATCCTAAAAACAAAAGGGGGTAACTCCAAAAATTTTCATATACTGTAAAAAAAAATTATAAAAACAAAAAGGCGTAAATGCCAAAATTTAAATAAAAAATCCTAATAACAAAAGGGCGTAACTCCGAAAATTCTCATGAGATAAAAAAAATTATAAAAACAAAGAGGCGTAAGTGCGGAGATACGTTCTTTTCACTTTAACTTTAACAATTATATAGCGTTTAAAAAGAAAATAACAAAGGGGCGTAAGTGTGAAAGTACGTCCCTTTCATTTTAAAATTGGTAGTTACGCCACTTTGTTATTTTAATTTTCAATTATCCAAATAATGTTCCAGAGGCCATAAAAAACATTTTGGAGTGATAAGGGGACATACGCACCTTTCACACCAGAATTTCGTGTTTTTGGCACTTACGCTCTTTACACTCTAAGGCGACGATATTTTCTTTTTCTCTCTAACTTGGAACTCTATCTAGTGTCTAAACACTACATGAATCAAACCAGACACTATAATCACTGACCAGGACAGTATCGGCAGTACTACTTTTATTGGGTAACTAAGGAAATTGAACAATTGAATTGGTTACAGATGCAGATGTGGAGCTCTTAATTGAATCAGATGATCTTGATGAAAAATTCAAAGGGCTATTCTTTACAACTCCAGATATGAGAAAAGCAATGAAAGCATGGCCAGAAATAATTTTTCTGGACGGGACATACAAACTTGTGAATACAAATCTCAGTCTCATGATTTTCATGGTTGAAGATTCTGATGCACATTCTGAGATTATTGGTGTGGCCTTATTGGTTAATGAAGATCGGCCCAGCATTGAATGGTTGTTGGAAACTTTCAAAAAGCATCATGAAACATCTTGGGAAAATTTTAAGTGCTTCATGACCGACAAGGACTTATTAGAGAGAGATGTAATTAAAAAGGTTTTTCCTCACATTTCTACATATATTTGTTTGTTTCACAGTTTGAGAATTTTCAAACGGGTATTAAATGGCGATAAACATCAAATGACAAAAGACGTCCGAACACAGTGTTTAGAATTACTAGAGAAAATGGCAAAAAGTTATTCACAGAGTGATTATGAGAAACATTATAACGACTTTGTACGATCGCTCCACCATCATTGGTTTTATATTTTGATAAAAATTGGCATTCAATCAGAGGGGATTGGACGCGTTTTAGTATGAAAAATGGAAACTTGAACAATGATACAAATAACAGATTAGAATCAGTGAATGGAAAAATCAAACAGGTCATTAAAAAAAATAGTACCTTTGGTCAATTTTTCGTTGATTTTTTTGTTTGGTTGAAATCACATAATGCTGAGAATGATTTTAAAACTTCCTTGAACTTCCAAAAAAAAACGATCCAGCGAGAGGGAGTAGAGGATTATGAACAGGAGTACAGTGAATATTTGACTCGAGGTGCTATGAAATTATTGCGAGTTCAATTTTAAAAATCCAAAAAGGTAGCTGTGGATAAACTACAGGAACGAGAAATTGATGTCACTGATACAGGTTGTACATGTAAATTTCGTTCATCGACATTCTTACCATGCCGTCATATGATTGCTATCAGAAAGGCACAAAATTTACCAATCTTTTCCAAGGAAATTTGTGGTAATCGATGGACGAAGGACTACCTGAAACGAAATCATCGTTTATTCCGAGCTGTTACCAACATCAATTGCCACAAAAATCTTCACACTACAAGAATTGGCCCAATGGATACCAGAAATACAATTAACTCTTTATTGAATGATTTATTATCTCTTGCCAGTCTGTCGTGCGGTAGAACTTTTGATCACAGAATGCAATTGTTGCAACGTATTATTAAAAACTACCGGAAGAGGATGAATTTCGAATTTCAAGTGATTGACCTCAAAGATGAAGGTACTAAACATGGCATTGAGAAGGGTAAATCGGCAGCAACAGTTCCGCAGAAAAGGAAAAAGTTGCAGCCCATTATTGACAATCTCCGGGACGAATTGATGGTGATGAAACGAAGTTGTAAAGGAAAAATTATGCAATTGAAAACACTGGAAACACATTGGCGAGATATGACTGAAATGGAATTACACCAGAAGAAAAAAAAAGAGGCACTTGACGAAGTATGTAATTCAAGGATGAAGAATTTATCTATTAGCAAAGGTGGGAGGAATGATATTAACACAATTGAAATGGCAAAGCCAATTAAAATTCGAGGACGCCCTCGGAAAAGTGAAGATACCACAGTAAAATACAAGAAAAGAGGCAGCAAAAATTCCTCAAAAATGGCGTAATTTTCTGAGAAAATTTCACAGAATCATTTAACAGTGTGTCAGTAATATAATTTTGGAAAATAAGAGTAGAATTTTTACAATTTTTTAACCTGTTATGTACTCCTGTTCTTACTCCATTCTTTGATCCGATTCATCCCAGCATCCGTTCTCTTCAACCTTATAACCCAGGAAAAAATGTTCAGATCTGATCAGATCAAATTAGATCTGACCAGATCTAATTAAATCTGAGTTCCTTAGATCTGATCAGATCTGAGAATTGGCACGCTCTGATCAGATCTAATTAGATCAAATTAGATCTGAGTTCCTCAGATCTGATCAGATCCAATTGGATCTGCAAAAAGTCCGGAATGAAAATTTTCCATTTTTAGAGAAAATGAAAAATAAATAAGAATCTGGATTCTTCACTCAACAAATGAATTAAAATTGGAATTTTTAGAGAAAAAAAAATCGAAAAAAAATGCGCTTCAGCGGGATCGAACTCGGGACCCTAGCATTACTAGACTCTCACTCTAACCATTCAGCTATCACACGATTCCTTGATGTCATATGAAATTAAAATCGTGATAACTGGAGAAAATCAGAAATATTAGAGGAAATAACTCCGGAGAAAAGTCGGGACTGCCCGAATGGAATGCAGAATCATCCACGAAAATGAATATAAAATTCTATGATAATGAAATGAGCACAGATCTGACACATTGTGGATTTTTTAAGCAGATAAATTTTCATTTAATAAACATTTCAAAAAAGTTGTATTTGTAGTTCTAGGGATTTCCTACATGTGCACATTTTTCATTTTCTTAAAATGATGTATCTGAAGAAATTTACAAAAACTAGGAATTGTTAAATGTCTGCTCTTTTCAGTTTTATTAAATTCTACCTTATAAAGTTTTCATCCATCGCCTGATGTATCATAATGTGAATTGGATTGGATTTGATCATATCTGACTAGATCTGATTGGATCTAACTAGATCTGATTAGATCTGATCAGATCTGGTTAGATCTAACCAGATCTGATGAACCGATATAAATGGACTCAATTAGATCTAGTTAGATCTAATCAGATCTGGTTAGATCTAGTCAGATCTATTCAGATCTAATCGGATCTAACCAGATCTGATCAGGCATTGATCTGATTAGATCTGATCAGATCCAACTAGATCTAGTTAGATCTGATCAGATCTAGTTAGATCTAATCAGATCTATTCATATCAAATTTCTCAATTTAATCAGATCTAATCAGATCTGATCAGATCAAATTAGATCTAATCAGATCTAATGTGATCTGATCAGATCTAAACATTTTTTCCCGGGAATGTAAATGGCTAATCAGCGATTATTCGTAGCGTTAAATTTCATTAATTTTCGTGTCGTTTGAGGAACGTACCGTACATTTAATGGGAAATTCGATTCCGCACGCGGAGAATTCTACTTATACAGAAAACTACGTGTTATCATGGGAAACTACGGGTTATCACGGAATATCCCGTGTTTTCACAGAGAATTTCGTGTTTGCACGGAAACTGCCGTGGTGGCACGAACACTTTTGTGTTTTCACGGAAAATTTCGTGTTTGCACGGAAATTCTCGTGTTCGCACGGAAATTCCCGTGTTTTCACGGAAATTCCCGTGTTTTCACGGGAGGTATCAAACTGCGGATTTTGAAAATTACCCGGACAACTCCGGGTTTTCACGGTAACTGTTACCAGTCATACAGCTCAAAATTCCCTAGTTTTCTCCGTGAATTCACGGACTGGGACACCCGGGAATTCACGGGTCGTGCATGTAGCCTCGTCGGGGGACGGAATTATTTCATCCATTAAAAAATTAATTGTCGACTTTGAACGCGTATTTCTCAAGTGTCTCGGCCTTATGAAGCGAATTTGCAAAGCTCTAGACATCTGCAAATTTTTGTGTGCACTCTGTAATACATCTCAATTATGAAAAAATTATAGACAAGCCGGGGACGTGATCATTGCGATTTTAGAAAAATTTACTGTCGACTGAACGTGCATTCATCAAGCATCTTGGCCTTGTAAAGAGAATATGCAGAGCTTTAGACATCTGCAAATTTTTATATGCATTCTCTAAAGTATCTAGTCAACAGAAAATTGATCTCAAGGTGGGGAATGATGATTTTCGTTATTGAAAAATTGGTTTTCGACTTTAAACGGATTTTCCTCAAGTGCATCGGCCTTATAAAAAGAATTCGCAGAGCTCCAGACTCCTGCAAAATTTTATATGCATTCTCTAATGTATCTAGTCGACAGAAAAGGAAATCTCAAGCCGGGGAGTGATGATTTTGATTGATAAAAAATTAATTTTCAGCTTTGAACGTACATTTCTCAAGTGTCTCGGCCTTATGAAGAGAATATGCGAAACCCTAGACACGTAAAAAAATTTATATGTATTCTCTAACATATTTAAATTCTAAAAAAAATATAGACAAGCCGGGGATGTGATTATTTCATTCATTAAAAAATTAGTTTTCGACTTTGAACGCGTATTTCTCAAGTGTCTCGGCCTTATGAAGCGAATTTGCAAAGCTCTAGACATCTGCAAATTTTTCTATACATTCTCTAATGTATCGTGTTAACCGAAAAATTAATCTCAAGCCGGGGAATGATAATTTGTATTATCGGAAAATTAATTTTTGACTCTGAACGTGTATTTCTCAGATGTCTCGGCCTTAATAGGGGAATATACAAAGCCCCAGACATGTTGAAAAATTTCTGTGCACTTTCTAATATATCTAAATTATGAAACAATTATAGAAAAGCCGGGGACGTGATTATTGTGATTTTAGAAAAATTTATTATCGACTGAACGTGCATTCATCAAGCATCTTGGCCTTGTAAAGAGAATTTGCAGAGCTCTAGACATCTGCAAATTTTTATATGCATTCTCTAATGTATCTAGTCTATACCAAAATTAATCTTAAGGCGGGGAATGATGATTTGTATTATTGGAAAATTAATTTTTGACTTTAAACGTGGATTTCTCAGATATCTCGGCCTTATTAGAAGAATATACAAAGCCCCAGACATGTAAAAAAAATTCTGTGCACTTTCTAATATATCTAAATTATAAGAAAATTATAGAAAAGCCGGGGACATAATTATTTCGATTTCAGAAAAATTTATTGTCGACGGAACGTGCATGTATCAAGCATCTCGGCCTTGTAAAAAGAATTTGAAAAGCTTTAGACATCTGCAAATTTTTACATGCATTCTCTAATGCATCCAGTCTACAGAAAAATTTATCTCAAGATGGGGTATGATGATTTTCATTATTGAAAAAATAATTTTCGACTTTGAACGTATTTTCCGCGAGTGCATCGGCCTTACAAAGAGAATCCGCAGAGCCCTAGACATCTGTAAATTTTCATATGCTTTCTCTTATGTATCTAGTTGTTAGGACTGGAAATGGTCCAAAAGTAGGTTCTTTGGGTTTATCTGTAGAGATACCCTCTACAATGAGTAGATACTTTAACTCGGTGGTTTATTAGAAAAGAATAAATATTTATTTAATTTAAATGATTAATTAGTATCCATTATGTATAATAAAATATAAAGATAACAGGTACCAGTCTCCGAGGTGACTGGTACAATGACACACTGTCGTGTCTGGTTGAGAACTGACCTCTCGAACATTCGTGAGTTCGATTCTTATAGTCAATTATCAGTGTCACATTGCAACATGATTATACATGTAGCAATAAGACGCTGAGTCAAATAATATGTGAAGTAAGTTGAACTCATTAATGTGTTCAACTTCTTTACTGTAATAATGAAATAATTAAACAATATTAAATAATGCTTATGGGGCATAACATTCCTCCCCCCCAGGGAAGAAAATTATTATCCCTGATAATTTTCTCTCATTATGAACAAAAAATATGCCTCATATAACTAGAATTTTACAAGTTTTACGTTTCGAAATATTTTCTTGTACATAAATTCTTTTTTTTTCTTCTTTCTTTTTCTTGTATTCTGAAAATCGATTGATTATTATTATTATTATCATTATTATTATGATTAAATGCAGTTATTGGATATGTGCAGCATCCACAACTGCAATTGCAATTGAATTTTATCCAAAATCTCTATGGTGATAACTCGAGAGTCTCCGCTTTTCCCAAGTCTGGATTATCCAAAATCAATTTTTTTTTTTAAATGTCTTTTCCATCGTCCAGTTGCATCTTTCTGTGGAATATTTCGATTAATAGTTTAGAAATTATGTAAATGAAAAGAAATTCATTTGAGTTTATTGGCATCAACTGCGTAAGAGCTATCGTGCACTTGGCTTTGGTGTCATCAATATGGCCATCCTGCTGAATCAGCTCTACAATAAACTTCTGTGTCCTCAAGTCTGCTATACATTTCAGAATTAAGTAAATTGTAGATTGTAATTTTCTACTTTTCCACGTTTCCACTTCAACAAGACTGCTTCCAGCTTCTTCCAGGTTGTTGGTATTGAAAATGGTTAGATTCGTCTTCACTTTTACTATGAAAATCAAGATAAGATTTTTTCTGAGCTCAAGTTCCTTACTTTCCTTCCCCCCTTTGAGAAGTTTAATGTTTCCTAACATTGAATTTTCTCGTTCACGATTTCTTACTGAAGAATCAATTGAATTTTTAGATATAAATTCATGTGACTTCGATGGAATTTGCTGTCATTTGAACTTGAATGTGCGTAGCTTTTGCTGACAGTGCACTGAAGTAAATAAAAACTTCTTCTGTCTCCAAATTGTTTCATTCGATTTCCGTATTTTGGCGTGAATAAATTCTTTAATCATTCGTAGCAAAATGAGTTCAAATTTGAGTTGTGCCATAAAAAAGTGTTCCATATGTGCTAGTGATTTGCACATCTGTGAAGACTGTCCCCAAACAGTCCGAACATCAGTCATCAAAAAGAATCCATTTTTCCGCAAATCTGTAATTTGTGGTCCCCAACGAAAAGCGCAAGGGCTGTCACAAAAACACCGTTTAATACAGCGTCGTCTTCGGATATCAGCTCGTTGTTGTCCCGGCTGTATCCGTTTTGATTGTGAAAATTTCCAATGTGTTGGAGCAAACGAACTAGTAAGTCCTTTAATCTTGAACTGTTTTCCCTCATTTTTTCTTTTTTCGAAGATTAAAAATTTTCCTTGTTGCAGGTCTTCACTCGCTATCCGCAAGATTTTTCTTCCGCCATCCGTGAGTGGTGTCAAAAAAAAGACAATTTGAATCCTGCAAGAGTTACTCGTTCTTGTCGACTTCTGTCGAAACAGAAAATAGCTGTTCCTTGCCATCTGCCAGGTGTACGGCGATTCCTCGGAAAAGGAGTTATCTCTCCTTATTGCATCTTGTGCCATGGTTATTATCATGGTGCGCCTGGATATGTTCTGTCGAAGGAAAAAGAGTGGAGAATTTATCTCGGGTATGGTCGTTTGGGTGCTCTCGTCGATCAGTCCGTTTTCGGCATTTTCTAGTTGCTTAATCAATGATCTCTGCATCCCTTGTATGAGAGCTTCATCTGGACCACTTCTACCTTCCAAATTGATGAATAGTTCACTGATCTTAGTATTTATTTTTGTTATGTATAATTGTACTGTCAAATATATTTTTATTGTAAAAAATAAATTGAGTACTTGACTATCCTTCGAGGTATTCAATAGATCCTTCTCGCAATTTCCAAAATTATCCTTATCCTTATTATAAGAATATTTCAGCAAGTCCTTGTGTTTCAATTCGTTTTCATGGATTAGGAATCCATAAAATTGTGAGAGTTTCACATTCATCAAATATTTTTCCAGTATTTTATTGAACATTATTTTAATCGCTGTTTCTTCCTTCTTCCGTTCTACGTATTTCATTTCGCCAGGTGCTCCGATTGTACGAACGTTGAAGAATGCACGCGTCAGCGTTTTTGACTCGTCGCATCGCCCGATGGTCGTCCACTGCCGTAATTCGATCTCCGCTTCACCTGATTTCTTCATTGAAATTTTTATTTGAATTATTATTTCACGAATAATTGTTTCGACACACTTTTGATGTGTTACTTCTTGTGCTTTTATTCTTGCCTGATACTTTGCGACAGCTTTAATCCATATTTCATCAATTTTAAAGGCTTCTAAGGGCCTTTGCACCTTCAAATCTTGCATTTTAATTCTTGTAGAATGTTCAGTCTCTTGACTTGCAACTGCTGTTGGTCCAATATTTATCTCGTAATTTTCCTCATCACACATATAAACTTGTGTATAACGCTGCTTACGTAAATCATTCATCATCTTTCGCAAAGATTCTTTTATTCCAAGATTCAACAACACTTGAAGCATTTTATGATGTTCTCTTTGTGAATCTTGAACGTAGGCGGTATCGACGTACCAAAAGTCGAATAATTGATTGTTGATGATTGCTGAATCTGGTTGGCTTCCTTTCGAGATGTTGATTGCATCCATGTTCCTGATTAAAGAGTATCCAACGGACGGCATTAGTGCGAGATGATTTTTCATCTTTCCAGCACAATCAGAATGAACTTTTTCTGATTTTCTCCTTATTTGTCCAATAATCTCATGAACTATCTTTAGTGCCGGACCTTGGTTACCATGTAAAATTCTTACGACACTTGATTTTTGTGGAATTTTAATAATCATTTTCGAATGTTCATTAGATAAAAATTGATGAACTAGATGCTTTCGAGCTTTGACGATGATAGAAAATATTTGATCTTGAGTGTTATCTTGAAATATTGAAATATGAGTATCTGTTGTCTTTACTAGCCTTATTCTTATTTCACTCTGTCCATCTCGTCCATGAGGTTGATGTTCTCCATTGAAGTTGCAAAATTCTGCCCATTTTTCGATTTTAATGTTGAGGTCTTGATTGTATCGAAATTCTTTCTCATAACGAGCTGTTTCCTGGTATTCCTTGAGGCTGGTCAGTATCTGAATGTCAACTAACGTAATGACTTCAGCTTGAGTTAAATGTTTACTAAACGGATTTCGACATCGTTCTTGTCCTGTATTATACTGAGTTTGCATTATGTAAACACCTGGATTTGCAATATTATTTATCTGTCTCACCTTGAATACCAGCTTGTTTTTATACTGCACTGATTTGATGATCCATAATCTCAATCTTAGTCCTGTATCCTGCAAGAGGATGGATCTTCTGATGCTGCCTTTGGTGTGAGATATCCATTGGAGATATTTTTCAATCTCTTGATCCCAAGTGATCGGTATAATCAACAATTTCATCAATAATTCTTTCCTCAAGAATACACCCAGCAAAAAAATTAAGGGAACGGTAAATTTTGTCAGTTTTTTGCTTGATTTTCAAATGGCTGTAACTTCGCCAAAAATGATCGTATCAGAATAAAAAAAAAATCGTTGGAAAGCTTGAAGTCTCTACTCTTGAAATCTTGAGATGAAAATTTTTTATGACCGTTTGTTATAACGAGATAAAAGAGTTGAAAGTGGAAAAATTTTTTTTCTTTTTTTTTCGTTTTTTTAACTTGTTCCACGGACTCCAAAAAAATTTTCTCGACTCAACCCTTATGAGGATCATGTAGCCTGGTCTTTCAGCTTCAATTTCTTTTTTTTTTTTTTTCTCTACGACCCTTTGTTGCTGAGATATTGTCGATTGAATCAAAAAACACCCTTTTGTCTTTAATCGTTGATATCTCAGGAACTACTGATCGCACAGAGAGCGGATGATGAGATTCGTAAATTTGAATGAATTTCCTGTAAGATTCTTGCACTGTTTGATTGAAAAAAAATTTTCTTCCAATTTTAAAATTGGTTCGAAAAAGTACCAAAAAATTGCGTTTTTTTCCTTTTTTGAAAATTGCCCTGCATTTTGCGAATTTTGCGAAAATTGAAAATGTTTCAACGTTTTTCTTTAGTTTAATGTGTGCTGGAACACCCCCTAAATTTTCAAGCCAATCGGTTCGACCGTTTTTTTTTTCCGAACAAGTAAAGTTTCAGCAAAAATTAAAGGAACACTTTTTTGTGCGTAAACACCAATTAATGATGATTAGGGCCGAAAATGTTTTTTCTCCATTATTTTTCCGTGATTTTTTGTGCAAAATTTGTTGAATTTCATCGTAAAATGAGAACAATGAAAAAAACAAAAAAACAATAAAGAAATTGAAATTTTGTTTTTCATTAATCAATAAAAAATTCGTTTTTTTTTTAATCAATAAAAAATTCAATTTTTTTTTTTTAATCAATGGAGAATTAGAAATTTTCTCTTCTTTTGAAAATCAATGGAAAAATCAATTTTTGTTCTCAAAGAACCAGTAGAAAACTCGGAAAAAAATTTGAAAAATGAAAAAAAAAACACCGGAATCGCATTTGATTTGGAGAGATAGTGACTCAGCAGATTTTTTCAAACAATTTTTTTTTGATTTTTTTCGTTTAAAAAAATTGTTTTTTTGATTTTTTTATTGATTTTTCTTCATTTTTCATTGTTCTCATTTTTCGATGGAATTCAACAAATTTTGCACGAAAAATCACGGAAAAATAACGGATAAAAACATTTTCGGCCCTAATCATCATTAATTGGTGTTTAGGGCACAAAAAAGTGTTCCTTTAATTTTTGCTGAAACTTTGTTCGTTCGGGAAAAAAAAACGGTCGAACCGATTGGCTTGAAAATTTAGGGGGTGTCCCAGCACACATTAAACTAAAGAAAAACGTTGAAACATTTTCAATTTTCGCAAAATTCGCAAAATGCAGGGCAATTTTCAAAAAAGGAAAAAAACGCAATTTTTTGGTCCTTTTTCGAACCAATTTTAAAATTGGAAGAAAATTTTTTTTCAATCAAACAGTACAAGAATTTTACAGGAAATTCATTCAAGTTTACGAATCTCATCATCCGCTCGCTGTGCGATCAGTAGTTCCTGAGATATCGACGATTAAAGACAAAAGGATGTTTTTTGATTCAATCGACAATATCTCAGCAACAAAGGGTCGTAGAGAAAGAAAAAAAAAAAGAAACTGAAGCTGAAAGACCAGGCTACATGATCCTTATAAGGGTTGAGTCGAGAAAATTTTTTTGGAGTCCGTGGAACGAGTTAAAAAAATGAAGAAAAAAGAAAAAAAATTTTTCCACTTTCAACTCTCCTATCTCGTTATAACAAACGGTCATAAAAAATTTTCATCTCAAGATTTCAAGAGTAGAGACTTCAAGCTTTCCAACGATTTTTTTTTTATTCTGATACGATCATTTTTGGCGAAGTTACAGCCATTTGAAAATCAAGCAAAAAACTGACAAAATTTACCGTTCCCTTAATTTTTTTGCTGGGTGTATATTTGAGATTTTTTCAGAATTTTTCTGAAATTTTTCTGAAATTTTTATAAAATTTTTCCGAAACTTTCTCTGATAATTTCTCAAATTAACCTTCGGCAGCCATCCTTCGCCTATATATATTTCAAAAATCAGTTTTATTCTAATATATTTGAGATTTTTTCAGAATTTTGCGGAATTTTTCTGAAATTTTTATGAAATTTTTCCGAAATTTTCTCTGATAATTTCTCAAATTAACCTTCGGCAGCCATCCTTTGCCTTCATATATTTTAAAAATCAGTTTTATTCTGATATATTTGAGATTTTTTCAGAATTTTGCGGAATTTTTCTGAAATTTTTATAAAATTTTTCCTAAATTTTCTCTGATAATTTTTCAAATTAACCTTCGGCAGCCATCCTTTGCCTATATATATTTCAAAAATTAGTTTTATTCTAATATATTTGAGATTTTTTCAGAATTTTGCGGAATTGTTCTGAAATTTTTATGAAATTTTTATGAAATTTTTCCGAAATTTTCTCTGATAATTTCTCAAATTAACCTTCGGCAGTCATTCTTTGCCTATATATATTTCAAAAATCAGTTCTATTCTAATATATTTGAGATTTTTTCAGAATTTTGCGGAATTTTTCTGAAATTTTTATGAAATTTTTATAAAATTTTTCCGAAATTTTCTCTGATAATTTCTCAAATTCACCTTCGGCAGCCATCCTTTGCCTGTATATATTCCAAAAATCAGTTTTATTCTAATATATTTGAGATTTTTCAGAATTTTGCGGAATTTTTCTGAAATTTTGATGAAATTTTCATGAAATTTTTCCGAAATTTTCTCTGATAATTTCTCAAATTAACCTTCGGCAGCCATCCTTTGCCTATATCTATTTCAAAAATCAGTTTTATTCTGATATATTTGAGATTTTTTCAGAATTTTGTGGAATTTTTCTGAAATTTTTATGAAATTTTTATAAAATTTTTCCGAAATTTTCTCTGATAATTCCTCAAATTAACCTTCGGCAGTCATCCGTTGCCTATATATATTTTAAAAATCAGTTTTATTTTGATATATTTGAGATTTTTTCAGAATTTTGCGGAATTTTTCTGAAATTTTTATAAAATTTTTCCGAAATTTTCTCTGATAATTTCTCAAATTAACCTTCGGCAGCCATCCTTTGCCTATATCAGAAAACGCGGGAGCGTTTTGCGCCATGTGTACTTTCAAATAAATAATTGTAAATAAATAATTGTAATTTGTAAATAAATTTGTAAATTTGTAAATATAATTTGTAAAAGAATTAAAATAATCTGTAAATAAATTTGTTAATCAATTAAAATGTAAATAAATAATGATAATCAGTGCAATAATAAATAAATAATTGTAAATAAATAATTTTTTGTAAATAAATTTGTAAATTTGTATATATAATTTGTAAATAATTGAAATAATCTGTAAATAAATTTGTAAATCAATTGAAATGTAAATAAATAATGATAATTAGTGCAAAATAGAAATTTTGAATATTTGGTATTTTAAATATTCCCGCTCTGATGCTGCCATTATGGCGCCTAGTGCTGTCCTCTATATGGGGAAAGAATGATTGTTTTCGGAACACATTCGCGTTTTTGAATGGGAACTTCATGTTTCCTTCTCCTTCGGCGGTTTCCTCCGCTCGGCCATTTTGTCTCTGGCAACCGACGAGAAGTGAATTTTTATTTAAAAAAAAAGCCATGGCTGATGTGCTGGAGGATTTCGAGGAATTGGTAAGTTTTTAATTAGTTTATTGAAAAATAAGAAAAAATGAAATATGAAAATTTGTAGCTTTCATACTTTTCTCATCCTAACCTAAAATACAATCTGCCGGCTCATTCTATCATCATATAATTCATAAAAATTGTTGGAATGAGCTGGCAGAATTGTATGTTACGTTAGATTTTCGCAAAAAAGTATGAAAATTGCAATTCATATTTGTAAACATCATGCAAATTTATCAATTCATTTATTTTGATTAATTAATTAATAAATTTGCATGATTCTTTGTGGAAATTCATGAATATTCCCCGTAGAATTATGCAAATTATTAATTAATTTATTTCAATGAATCAGTCAATAGATTTGCATGATTCTATGTGAAAATTCATACAAACATTTCCAAGTAGAATCATACAAATTTATCCATTAATTCATTGAAATAAATTGATTGATAAATTTACATAATTCTACGTGGAAATATTCATGAATCTCCACACAGAATCATGCAAATTTATCAGATAATTAATTACAATGAATTATTTTGATATTACAATGAATTGATTGATAAATTTGCATGATTCTACGTGAAATTACAATTCTTATTGTATGAATTTTAACGTAGAATCATACAAATTTATTGACTAATTCATTAAAATAAATTAATTGATAAATTTGCATAGTTCTACGTGGAAATATTCATGAGTTTCCACATAGGATCATGCAAATTTATCAATTAATTCATTTTAATGAATTATTCAATAAATTTGTATGATTCTACGTTAGAATTCATACAATAAGAATTGTAATTTCACGTAGAATCATGAAAATTTATCGATTAATTTATTTCAATCAATTAATTAATAAATTTGCATGATTCTATGTGGAAATTCATGAATATTTCCACGTAGAATTATGTAAATTTATCAATTAATTATTTCAATTAATTAGTCAATAAATTTGTATGATTCTACTTGGAAATGTTTGTATAAATTTTCACATAGAATCATGCAAATCTATTGACTGATTCATTGAAATAAATTAATTGATACATTTATATAATTCTACGTGGAAATATTCATGAATCTCCACACAGAATCATGCAAATTTATCAGATAATTAATTACAATGAATTAATTGATAAATTGATAAATTTGCATGATTCTACGTGGAAATATTCATGAGTCTCCACATAGAATCATACAAATTTATTAATTAATCCATTAATGAATTTGCATAATCCTACGTGAAATTACAATTCTGATCTGTGTGAATTTTCACGTACAATCATGTAAATCTATTTTGACTGATCCATTGAAATAAATTAATAAGAAATTCACATGATTTTACGTGGAAATTCTTGGACGAATTTTCACATAGAATCATGCTAATTTATCAATTAATTTATTTTAATGAATTAGTCAATAAATTTGCATAATTCTACGTTGAAATTCATACAAATAAGAATTGTATTTTCATGTAGAATCATGCAAATTCATCAATGAATTTATGTTAATGAATTAATTAATAAATTTGCATGATTCTATGTAGAAATATCTATAATTAAATTTTTTTTTTAGGATTTTGATGATGCTGGACAACAGCCAGCACCACCACCACCACCACCACCACCACCGCCACCATCACCACCACTACAACCTCCGCCACGACCACCGCCACCACAACAACATCAACAACGGGCAAATGGACGCGGGCCAGGAGGCCGTGGTCGTGCTGATGGTACAGAAGGAAGAGGGGCTGGAGGTGCTGCACGTCAGCAACTGATTGCAGACCTCCAGGCCCAAATTGATGCCCTCCAGAGAGAGGAGCGTGGGCATGGTGGTGTCAGAGCTGAACCTCGTCCAAGAGGCGGGAGAAATAAGGCCGAACGTGATGCCAAGTAAGTTTCCAGATCTGAATGCTGGCATTAATCATTCAATTCCCTTTTGGAATTTTTAATAATTTAATCCCTTTTCTGATTTTCTGCATTCCAGATTTTGGAAAAATAAATTCTTCTTGGCCACGAGGAGAGGAGGCCGTGGAGGAAGAGGCGGAAGAGGTGGCAGAGGTTCTGGGGGGAAGGGAAATACATTTATTTTCTATTAAATTCAATAAATTAAAAAAAAATGTACATAGTACTTTAATTAAATAAAATACATATGTAATTATCACCTTGTGTCCTCTTTTCACATTTAATTCCATTGTAATTCAGTTGCAAAGAGGTAAAACGAGATAAGTCTATTATTTTTTCATTCAGTTATTTTGAAAATACGTTAGAAAATCAGATAAATAAGGCAATTTTACCTTGAACCACTATTGTAATTCTTGAAATTCCCTACCAATAAAGATAGGTAATATCGCCTTATCTCGCTTAGACACTGAGATATCTCCTTCAAAATGATCATAAAGATAAGTCGATTTATCCTGTTTTACCTCTTCACTACTGAATTGATTTATTCAATTTTTCATAATCAATTGATGATAACCGCCAATTGAAGCGCATTTGCATAACACCGGAATCCCCATATCTAAATTTCTAGGGACTTTCTAGGGACGTTTTTCCATTTAAATATCTAGGGACTTTCTAGGGACTTCTTTCGTCTAAATACCTAGGCTTTTTAGGGACTTTTTTCTCATCATTTTTTGTGCATCGATCATTTTTCATCATTCTTTGTGCATCGATCAATTTACGTGTTTTATTACGGATCACATTTGGTGAATTATTCTCTTGTTTTAATTGTTTATCGGTGCATTTTAAATATCATAAGAGTTAGTTCTTCCGATTCTTTCCTTTCGATACTTTTTTCCTTTTCTTTCCAATTCTGTTTAGGTGGCATATGCCAGTAGATTCTTAATTTATCCTTTCATAACCTCTAAATATTTCTTTTCTTTTTTTAACTTATTTCACTTTTAAAATTCGTCTTCTCTTCTTTCCTACTTCTTCTTCTTCATAGGAAATATTGTTCTCTTCTTTTTCTAATTTTTCCAGCACCCTTTCCCTTTTTTATTTTAAATAATTGACGTTTCTGCACTTTTTGGTGCATCTGCATTCCTTGGAGTTTCCGTGCATTTATCATCTATTAGCTACACTCCTTGCAGTTCTCCCACATTTATTGTAGTTTTCCTGCATTCATTGCAGTTTTTCTGCATCTATTGCAGTTTCTCTGCATCCATTACACTTTTCTGCATCTATTGCAGTTTCTCTGCATCTATTGCAGTTTCTCTGTATCTATTGCAGTTTCTCTGCATCTATTGCAGTTTCTCTGCATTTATTGCAGTTTCTCTGCATCTATTGCAGTTTTTCTGCATCCATTGCAGTCTCTCTGGATCCATTGCATTTTCCTGCATCTATTGCAGTTTCTCTGAATCTATTGCGTTTTTCTGCATCTATTGCAGTTTCTCTGCATCTATTGCAGTTTTTCTGCATCTATTGCAGTTTCTCTGAATCTATTGCGTTTTTATGCATCTATTGCAGTTTCTCTGCATCTATTGCAGTTTTTCTGCATCTATTGCAGTTTTTCTGCATCTATTGCAGTTTCTCTGCATCTATAGCAATTTTTCGACATCCATTGAAGTTTTTGTACGGCTATTGCAGTTTCTCTGCATCCATTGTAGCAACATGAAGTCATTAAAGCCAAGTGACTATGAATGGATTCTATCACCGAAAATGAATTTATTGACAGATGAGCAGACTGATTATTTTTCATATCTCATGGAACAACAATATGGTTTTCCGTTCCAAGAGAGCTGGAAGATTCAGATCCCTGAATTGATTGAACCCGTTGATCCTAACAAAACGCATATCCAATTACTACATTCACGCGATGGCGAATACTTGGAGTACAATCAAGATGATCCATCTGATCATTGGGTGTGTTCTCTGTACGATGGTCAACAAATCTATATTTTTGATTCAATGTGGAGACCAGGACAGACAGCTCATGATAAATGGCTTATTTTCTTAAGAAAACTCTATCCTAGTTATTCTTTCGATACAAATCCCGTGCGATTCGTAGAAGTCCAACGACAAACAAATTCAACAGATTGTGGACTATTTGCGATGGCTTTTGCCACTTCTTTAGCAGAGAATATTTGGCCTCATTGCGAAACTGTTCACTATGACACTTCGAGACTGCGTTCACATGTAGTTGAGATGTTTTCAACTAGAAAAATTATGCTTTTTCCACAAATTCCTATTTTCAGAGCTTCTAGGACACCCAAAGTAGAAGACAACTATTCAGAGAAGAATTCAATGAATTCAGCTAAATCTTCCACGGAACAGAAACTTGGAAAATCCCAAATAAAGTCTCAGCAAAAGTTTTCTGAATTTATAATTAAACCTAATAAGACTGAGAGTAAATCCAATGATCCGAAAGCTAGTTTTGAGAGTGAATTCCAAGAATCTAAAACTAACCTGAAGCAGACTTTCCAAAAAACTGATGTCAGCCGTGATAAAGTACATGAGACTAATCAGAACGATTTCCATATAGTAGATTCTGATGCGGATGATCTTTCCGCGGCCTTGAGTCAGGTGAATCGTCGAAATCTCCTTTTAGACCAAATACGACAAGGATCGAGGCTAAATGACGATCATATGTATCGGTTTCGGGTCATGTTGGAGAAGGTTTCTGATTATAAGCCCCGGGATACTCTTTACTTGAACAGACTACAGCGTATAGAACCTATACCGCCACATCTGAAGCACACCCAGATTCTATATTCGTCTAATGAGCATTGGATTTGTACTTATTATGATTCTAAAAAAATATATGTTTATGATTCATTAAATTCGAGAATTCTTCATCAAGATCAACGTATATACTTGCAGCATTTGCTACCTCATTACCGTGTAAATAATAAAAATGTCGTATTTTGTAAGGTTCAGCAACAGCCGAATAGTGACGATTGCGGTGTTTATGCCATTGCTTTCGCAACGTCTCTACTTTTCCAACAAAATCCACAATTGATTGAATATAATCATAATTCAATGCGCGATCATTTGTATTTAATGTTTGAAACGGATCAAATAATCCACTTTCCGATTGTGGTTAATCGCAATCATAATTCTAATCTATTACCATTAGATGTCATACGTGCTAGAGAATTGATGGCAAGTCGAAAGCGTAAATATCGAGATGTTAACGCTGAGTGGACCTCAGAAAAGGAACCTGAAGCCAAGCGAAAGGGATCAAATTCTGATGATTATCATAGAAAATCGGCTCCGGAAACTGATACTATTCATGATGAAATTAATAAGCCCGATGTCCATAAATCTCGCTCTAACAAATTTCACGCTTTCGAAAGCGAATTTCGATCTAAACACCAAGGTATTAATGCTGAGTCGACCTCAAAACAAGAACTTGAAGCCGAACAGAAGAGTACAAATCGTGAGGATTATTCCGGAAAATCTATTGCAGAAACTGATACTGTGAATGATGAAACTAATGAATCCGATGTCGATAAATCTCGCGCAAAAAGATTTCACGCTCCCAAGGATTCGAGGATTGAAACAAAAGTGAAATCCGAAAATCGTAACATTGGAAAAAAATTGAATAATCTCAAGTTAAAATTGTCTACCGAAGTTTACATTCAAAACTTAACTGAGAAACTCAAAGAAGGGACTGTACTTGAAAAGCGTTTAGAAGCTGAAAAAATTATCAGAATGTGCTTGGAGCAGAGACGCATTTATAAGCAGAAAATGTATCATATTCTTCAAATATTAAGAAATAAAGCCGATCTTCATCTTTCGAGGAATAAACCATATTATAAAACTTTCCAGGATCAAGTACGTGATGTTTGTGGGAAATCCGTGCATAGGGCTTCTAGTGAATCCTATTTTTATCAAACATCTTACGTTTCTGAAGAATTGCATGATACTGTCCTAATAATGAATAATAGAGGTCAGGCTAAGAATATCATGCCGATGAAAATGGATAAAAAGAAAGCGAAATCTTGGCAATGCACGAAATTCTGCCGAATCTATCATGATCAGAGTATTATTGATCACTATGTTAATCTGCTACAGACATTGAGAACTCAAACATTGAACACATTCTCGAAATTCCTTCAAGAAATTTTCATAGAGTGTGAATCACATTCCAAACGGGGACACTTGAGCGATTGTTATATAGAAAATCGTTGTTGTAGTAGTACTTTTTATTCGACACTTCAACTGCTATCGCCTCATTTTCCATCGGTAAGATATATCAAAAGGTTACTCTATCGAATGAAGGCATTATTCAACGAACTAGATATACTAGATGATGCACTGGCGAATTCTAATGCAGAACTATTAACAAAAATTTCATGTAATGTTCAAACCGAAGGAAATGCTACCGAAGGAAATGCTACCGAAGGAAATGCTACCGAAGGTTTCCTTGCTTTCACCAAACGATCTTTGGAAACTGCATCATGGATTTGCATATCTTGCCAAAAGCTTTGCTTCCCACGAGAGGTGAAAAAATTGTCAAATTTGAAGAATCCAATCGTTAATCCTAATTGGGAACGATTGATCCAGCATTATGTTGGTAATCATACGGATGGTCTAGCTTATGGAAAAGTTATTTTTGAAGATGATTCTATTTGCACGTACTGTTTGGACTATTTTAGAACGAAGGATATGCCACCAACTTGTGTATTGAATAATTTGGATGCAGGCGAAGTTCCTAAAGAAATAAAGGACTTGAATGATAATGAAAAAATCCTCATACAAAGAGCTAAATCTTATCAAGTTGTGCAAAGAGCAGGAACAGTATCAAATAAAAATTTACCTCACCGTCACCGCAATCTGAAAATGAAAGGACAAACGTTCTATTTGCCTCTACCATTGGAAGAAACCTTGAAAAAAATTTGTCCTCCAGAAGATCCTTTGAATGGAAAGCATGAACTATTAATTTTAGTTCGGAGTTTACCAACAAAATCGAATATTGTATGGGAAAATTTGGTAGACGTTGAGAAAGTATTTCGTGCATTAGCTAAGCTGAAAAAAATTAATCCACATTATGAAAATATTATATTACCAGAATCAGTCAACGATTTGTTTTCCTTCCTGGATCCAAATGTCGAATTTCACGTCAAAGATGATGCACCCAGTCCTGATCCGAATGAAGAAGCCAACCCAAATGAGGAAAAACCCGTAAAAGCTGCTCTATTAACGCAGGTAGAAGATGATGGCAAAATGTATGCTAAGTATACTATACAGCCAATGCATGATCAACGAGTCAATGCATCAGCTACAAGATTATATCAAATGAAGAAAGTTAAAGACATCTGCTTGAGCCATTGGCTCAGATCTTTAGATCTACTTTGCTTCCCAGACCTATATCCGTATGGAAAAAGTGGCTTACATGAAGAAAGGTCTTCCCGATTGACTGATGCTATGTATATTAAAAATCGCTTGTGCTCTGTGGATCCTCGTTATCGATTGAATCTACAGTATGTCTTTTTCTTGCAACATGATGCTAATGTTCGACAACTCAATAGCGGCATTTATCATTTATTGAATATCACTAATCCAAAAGAACGCATTAATGCTGGACAATACTTGGAGAAATTGAATAGAGGTGAGCTAGAAGGTCGAATCGATACTATATTCAAACGCGTTCGAAATTCCGAACAATATTGGCGAATTCCACGAAATAATCTCAATTGTATGGTTCAACATTATGGACCAGCTACATGGTTTCTAACAGTGAGTCCAGCTGAATGGATGTGGGATGATTTAATTCATTATCTACGAACTATCAATTCACCATATAGTGATAAATTATCTTCTGGAGAATTAATTGCAAGTGATCCTGTTTTGGTTTGCCGCTTTATAGATAATAAATTTCAGGCAATTCTTGATTTTATTTTATCTGAAAGCCACCCAATAGGAAAAATTCAACATTGGTTCTGGCGTAGAGAGTATCAAGGCCGAGGAACACCCCATTTTCATATGATGATCTGCGTTGAAGACGCACCAATTATAGGGATAAATTCGGATGAAGAAGTTATCGCTTTTATTACGCGATATGTGACTTGTAAAATACCTCTGAAATCAGTATCACCTAATCTGCACAGAAGAGTCACCACTTTCCAAAAACATCGACACACGAATTACTGTTTGAGAGTTAGAAAAGCGGCGAACGGGAAAAAAACCAAAGTCTGCCGTTTCGGTTAGTAGTAAGGGCGCGTTCTTAGCGAAAAGGGGCGTGGCTTCCCCCCTTCCCCCTCTATTGTGCGTCGGTCCCATTGTAGTCCCCCTCTATTGTTAGGGTGCAGGTGTTCACCTGCTGGGTGATTTATGGGTTTTCCGGCGTGAGAAAGATTTTCTCTGAGGGTGGGTGGCCGAGTTGGGTCCGCAAGATGGCGGAGGGCTTAGGGAGTGGGTGGTGGGAGGAAAATAGGGTGGTGGGAGGAGGAAAATAGGGTGGCGGGTGGCATGTAGGGTATCTTTGGAAAGGGGAGAATGAGGGGTGGAGGGTCGTGAAATAAAATTGTACAAAAAACAATATTTATGAATACGATAAAATTTATTCAAATTAAATCTTAAAACTAGGATACAATTAAGCGGGGTTTAGCATATTGATTAAAATGAGATAACCCTTTACCAGTCAAGTTCTGGAAAGTGTTTCTTCTATTGCGACGCTTTCCTTTCATCTTATGAGTAATAGATTTAAACATTTCGATAATTATACGATCGTTCCGTTTTGAATCATTAGTAAATAATCTATGAAAGGAGTGTAAGTCCCCATTATTGCGAAGCCAGTGAAGCATAACAATGCAGTACTGGCCGCAAACATCAGACGATATGTCTTGGAGTCTTTTCTCGCTCCATTCAAATATACGGCTATTTCTCCTAAGGCTTTGAGTGATTCCTGAGTTGAAGGGTGGCATTCCGAAGCTGTCGAAATAGACTCCACGGCCATTGGGACCGAGATATATGGCCACCCAGTGTGTTCCTGGCTGTGTGTGATTATCGGTGTTGACAATGATCGCACAAGGCCTCGTCCACGTCCAGGGAACTCTGTCCGCAGGGTAGACACCTCCGATACCGACATTAGTAAACGGTAATGCTTTTCGCAGTTGTAGGGTATTCATAAAAGGAGGTACACAGTTTGGAGCAATAAGCCGTGCTGCTTAAAAGGATGCTCGTATCTTACTGACGTATGTATTAAACCAAGATCATAATATATAGATGTTTCTTTTTAGCCGCTGTAGTCCATTATAACTTGTCTCGTAGAATCAATTTCTAATAAGTTGTCGTATTCAGCATATACAACGCAATTTACATTTTGTGTTATTGTTTCCGCGAAGCCTACCTCGATACGGACACATCCGCTCTTTACAAGGTTCCAATGACTTGCACAGCTTGCTGATAGATCTGGTGTTAAATCGAAAGCAAATAAACAGTAGCCGTCTGCATATGAGGACCGATTGATGCCATTGCCGTGATCGCTAAAGTGTGTCCCGGTTCCACAAAATACAGTGTTAAACGCTTCCACTGATGCTGAAATATCCTCAGTGAATTTCGGTTGAAGGGGTTTTGTAGGTATTTGACGGCCATCAACGTTCAGACAAAGGAAATTAATACCAAAATTTCGGAAATTGAATGGATTCTCCTTTTTTGTAGCATTGAAACTGGCATTTTCCACAAAGCCTAAGATTATTCTTTTAGGTAATTGTCCTAAAATTACATTATCGATAGTTTCGCCAAGAATTCCGTTGTGAAGTACAAATGATTTTACTTCAACACGCGTTAATGGATACTTTGCAGTGGTTTTTGATAAGGTCTTCGCATGGGCTATCAGGATTCCAGGGCTGAGTTTAACACGCCTGACAATTAGTGATGCTTCCATAATTTGAAGCTTGTAATTATGAGCTGTATAATCCATCAGACAAAAACTATCCTTGGCGCGGATAAAGCGAACCCTCATCTCCACACCATTCAATAAAAATTTATCTTGATTGAAAACATCGCAATGCAAATGTCCAATCATATCAAAAGTTTTGCCTCCTTTTGTAAAATTGTGTCTAGCAACGAGCCCCTCATTTTTGTTAGTTGCTGCAGCAACTTCTCTATCCATTGAACCAGCAGTATCCGACATCCATAACCCCATTTGAAGATGAGAATTTTTAGCATCCTCTCCATAATTCAATAGTGTTTCAATGTAGGCTCTGTACGCATATAAATTGTTAGGGGGCGTGACAATTTTCTGATTGAAGAACACGTCCACTTGATTAAACATAGAATGTAAGAAATTATTCGGTGGTCCAACGGAGTCTGCATCCACGGCAGTACCGTCAGGCTTCACTATTTTAGCCTGTATTTTTATCATAGTGTGAGCTAAATCTAGATAGTCTTCCCCATGACCGGGTACAACGAATTCAATCGGAGCATCCTCGCCTATTGTTGAAATCGGGTTGTAATAAACGCATTGAGATTGTTCAATACTTGTTTGCGTTGGGGGCAGCGTAAAAAGGTCCAGCTCAGATTTTGCACACTCGGAGGAGTGAGAATGTAAGAACGACATTTTTGTTTATTGAAAAATATCGTAAACACTGCGTTTCTTATTCTTCTTCTTTAAAGTCTTCTTTGCCGTGTGTTTCTTCTTTTTGATTGAAGCACTCTTCTGTTTCTTCTTACTCAATCTTTTAAGGTTGTTGACACGACTACGACCAACTCGTTTCTGGGTGTTTCGACGTTTACGCTTTCTTTTATAACCCGAGCCCTGCATCATAGACGATATTTTCTCCGCGGCCTTCCTTTTCAAGACACGTCCTGACTCGGTTAATCGGTTCTCGAGCGCCACCTTCAGTGGTACTCTATTGCCCACATCTCCTATTACGTCCAAGCCTGCACTGAGGGCTTCTTTACCGACAGTGCGTGCAGCGCTACCAAAAAGAGGTAGAATACGTCGAAAAAGTCCTCCAAGGAATGCCCCGATTCCATGGCCCCTTTGATAAGGGTTTCCAACATAAACTCGCCCAAAATTGCTGAATTTCTCAGCAGCCCCTCCTCCTGCCTGATGCTCATAATATTCAAGATAAGGTGTCATAATTAATCGATTTTTTTGAAATGAAGTGTCACGTTTAAAGGTCCGTACTCAAATGGTATAGCATCCCCTTGGTTATCTCTTATATCTATTTCTATTGTGGGGAAGGATGATCTCATGATCGGTATATAATGAGGTCGTGAAAATGTTACACAGCTTGTACTGCCATAAGCATATTTAGCAGCATCCAGAGGAATGACGCGTAGCAGTGATGACACAACATCACCTGTGACATATGGTGTACACAAGTCTGAATAAATGAAAAGGTTCGAAGGAAGTGCACGTAGCAGACTTGCTGGTCGTCTGGCTCTCAGCACACGATTCTTATCTAATCTGAAATGAGTGTAGTCAAACCCGAATATATTTGCCATTTTTCGAGAAATCCTCAGAATATGGACGATTGGAGTGCATTCTGGCCTCTTGCAGACACGTTGTAATGTAATGAAATTGGTTTTAGCGTCCCATCTAAACTGCAGGTGTTCTGCCATTACACCTATTCTATTTAAGGTCTCTACCAAATCAGGAATAGAATTATAGAGTGCTGACTGAAGAGGGACTTTAGCTGAATTAACACTAGTTGCTTTTAGCTTCGTAGACGTGGATATTTCGACAAAATCTTTATCTACGTCGATATGAAAAAAACTGCAGGGAAATTGAATCTCGCTTAATGCTACCACCCACTCCCCATTCAATTCAATTTGACTGGGAAGAAGCGTAGTAAACTTCGATGCTGTATTAGATTCATAGTAGTCCATACTGCTATCACTGGGCAATACAACGTAAAACTCGTTTTTCGTCATTTTTCCGCTATATTCTGGATGTTGACCGCAGGTATCCAAGAATTAAATTTGTCGGGGTATCCTTCCCACTTCACAAGCACTTCTTTATTCTTCCCCTTTCCTCTAGAGCGGATAACACGCTCCACTATGAATTCCTCTTCTTCAATGTTTTTATTCACAGGAACTAGCTCTTGTTCATAGAAGATCCCATCAATTTCTTCCGAAGCTAAATCTTTCAATTCATATATTGGAAGAGATTGTTTCAGCAGACATCTATGTATTTCAAAAATTTCTTTGCTCCAATTATTCTCATATCCTTTCTCGAAGACGCCCTTAGCCTTACTGATGCGAACATAGTCTCCAACCTTATATTTAAAGGATTCTTTACGGGGTTTTTCATTAATAAATCGTTTTTGTATATTTCGCCATGCCTGCGAAGCATTATCAACAGTAACTGCAGCAGGCGTCATTTTTGTTGAAGAATGTTTCGAATGATTATAAGCATTGACAATTTTTTGTAATACATCTACATATTTGTAAGTTCTAGAATACGTGAAATAACGCCACATTCGTTCTTTCAAAGTTCGATTAAAACGCTCTACAACAGCAGCTTTTATATCAGGACTTCGAGCAATCCGAAATTTGATGTCATTCTCCTTAAAAAATTTTTGAACGCTACTGGCTATAAATTCTTTCCCTTTGTCTGTTTGCATGGCAACAGGCACACGACCATCACTTCTTTCCAAAATCTTTTTGAAACCGTCAAGCACTTGTGACGCCGACTTATCCTTCAAAGGTTCAACCCACGCATATTTACTCAGAACATCTATAACTACCAATATATAACATATATATCATTATTATAAGTTTTCAACGATCTAAGTTCTACCAAATCAGCCTCCCACACATCATCGATATTCGTAACAGCATAGTGTAAACGGGGGAATTTCCGTCTTATCGGCCTATGCAAAGTGTACGTATCCTGAGCATTCAGCCAGTTCTTAACATCATCTGCAGGGATTTTACGTTTATATTTCTCTAGAAGGTTTTGAGCCCCCGTGTATCCTACAGGTTCTGAGGGGCTATAATACGATTTTGACAACTTCTTTAGAAGAGGAGCCATTCTCTCCTCCTTTTCTTCTGAGTCGGGGGTGATGAGGGTGGTGAGAGCTCTTCTTCTGCTCCTTGTAGATTGTCCACAGGTGGCGGTGGTGCTGTGAATACATGTCTGAACACTCCAGCTTGGTATTTGGGGTTACCCATAAACTCCAGAGGTGTGTTTATCTCCCGAAGAAATTTAGCAAAGGCTTCCCAACCCCGAGCGTGATGATTTTTTCTAGCGCGCAGGGCATCCTGCACAAGATCAATTATATTAGCCCCGGGAATCGACTGGCCATCCAACGTCACTTGTCCACGTTCATCCCATTTCAATCTCCTCCCTCCATCAATATGATCTATATGCTCCAGCAATCCTGTAGCTTTCCGTTTATAAGTTTTCGGAATAGTTGCTACGATTGCTTCCGCTTTGAATCGCGATTCGGGTGTTGAATCCTCTATTATTTGTGGATGCTCTGCTTTATTCTTGCTGTAAAACAAGTAGCGTCGTAAAACATCATTATACAATTTCCACTTTTCATGATCATCTGTACGACTTTTCGAATTCAAAATCTCCAGCAGTTGCGCATCGAGACGACTCGTCACATCACCAGGTGTTTGGGCTGTGGACTGAATTTCTTGGATAACAGGTTGCAGTGTTTGCTGTGTGCTCTGATGAGCACCTACAGTTTGCTGATGCTTCAAGTGTTCCACCCGATTTTCAGGGACAAGAACCATTTTTTGAGCATGCATCATGACCGGTAGCAATTTTTTTCATTCCAGTTTGTCAAACTAGAGATGAAATGATTGTACTTATTATAGGGCCTAGGAGCAATGGTAGAAGGGCACCACCTTTTTGATTGATGATTTTTTTCTTCTTTCCAAGAGGTTCTTTTTTATCTGCTAATTTTCTTAAAATTTTCTTATATTTCCTCAGATTTGCTTTCTCAGTCTCTTTCAAATCAACGTTCCCGTGCAATAAATTCAAAGCGCACTCGCAGATGCAACGAATCAAATCTTTATGAGCGTGTTTCAATAGAGCGCGACGCAGTTTGGGAGGAGCGTGAATGAGCGCGTACAACAGGGATGTATTTTTTTCACCCAGCGACTTACGAATGGAGCTGGATCCAGAGTGACTTTTCTCAGCCATTACAATCTCACAACTGGTACATCCGTCGAGTTACCTCCTCCTTTTATAAGTGGACTCTTTCGCGGGACATAAACATAATGATAGATGTCGCTAGGGAAGATGCAAGTTCTGAATCTACAATTTTCTGGTGTCGATTGTTTGAGATCGAGTAATAAATATCCATGTGCAGGTGTTGTAGCGTCAAAATATGCTTCTTGTAAAAATTTCGGATCCTCAGGATATATCTGTCGTGCCAAGTGGGCAATTTGAGCTCGATCACGGGGGTTCTTGAAAACAATTATGTAATTAGTGTTTAATGAAATATCTCGCTGACCTTTACCTTGATGGAAAAGATTCTGCGACAGAAACATAACACTCAGATTTTTATGATGGCTGCCTTTAGTGAATAAATCCACAATGGCGCCATTTGATGATTCACGCATTAGATCATCAACAACTACGAGTTTTGGGAGGTTATCATCGAAATCACCAGATTTTGGGATTCCTTCTCGAAATTCAACGAAATTCTTATCATAATCCATATACGCACTCTGCCATTCAGCATAATAGAATATCACTTTTTTTATTTCCGTGTTACAAATTTCCTTAATTTCTTTCAAAAAACGCTTGACAAAAAATGTTTTCCCACAACCTGTAGGACCACATATCATGGATGTGAAAGGATGCTTCCATCTCGGATCCATTTTCACATATGAATAAATTTTATGAAAAACACTTCTTTTATAAAAAATCGTACAATTCTTAAGGGATAGTCCAGCATCCGAAATTTTCTACCTGGGAAGCGCGTGGGGGGTCCGAGCGCCAGCCGAGGGATCTACCTGCGGCGGGCGACCCATTGTTGTCCCTTAGCAAAAGAAAACCCCAATAGTGGGGGTTGATGCACTTTTCCTATGCACGCCTACCGAAAATTTGGGTTTTCACTTTTCTTCTAAGATGCTGGGATCAGTTTGAACTTCGTTGTTGACCATGTCACAACATCCCGAGTTTCCCGAGCAGAGCGGCTCCGGTGATCCAGCCTTTTTGGCGTACGACGATCCTGGAGTTCAACAGAATGCGTACGATTATATTGAAAATTTCGATCCAGATTTATTTGCTGAGTCAAGTGAAAGTGAAGTGGAAAATTTATTAAGTGATGCACGAATCTCCGAAAACGCTGAAGAATACATAGAAAATTTTGATCCTCAATTATTCGACCAGCCGATGAGAATTGACCAGCCAGTGAATAGTAAGTATCAAAACAAACATTATTTTAGAGGTTGACAGAAGCGCAAATTAACTGTTTTACAATTACAGATATTCAACCCTTTGAAGAAGAAGAAAATAACTCAGCTTTGAGAGTAATACGCACATCACGCCAGCGTCTACAACGTTTTAGATTGGATACGCATGTGATGGAATTTCGTATTAACCCTCTACCTGAAGATGTTAATCCTCAAGATTGGATTGAATGTGCTTTCCGAGAAGTTTACAATGAAATTATTGAGGCGGGTAGAGATGGAAATGACCGCATGTGCTTAACATTTAATTTTGCTAACATGCAAAAAGATAATGCTTGCGTAAGTCCTCGTGCTATAAACGGATATGAATTTGAGGATTTATGGAATCTTGTTAGCTCAATCGCACAAAGTGCTAATGGTTTTGATTGTGCTGATACCTTTTGGATCAAGCTGCACGTGGCAGAAGCACCAGAAGGGATGGCTGATCCTCGTGCAGAAGCAAAATCACGAAAGAGAAACTCTGGTGTTATACAAATTCTGAATACAGACAATTTATGTTTACCTCGTTCAATTGTCGTTGCGAGAATACACTCACAGAAAAGCAATTCTAGAGCTGATTCGGGGAAAATAAAGGAGCGATGGAATGCCATACGACAAGTCAAAGGAAAATTACAACGAGAAGGAGCAGTAAAATTGACCTCTGCAGCGAGAGTGATCATACCAGAGAATGGTTGTGGGTTGGAAGAAATCAAGCAATATCAACGATATATTGCCCAAGAGGGTTATGCGATCATAGTACATGCGCTGAAAAGAAACGGTAAACTACGGCCCATTCTTTATGATGGTACTTCCGAAGTTGCTGTAAGTAAAGTGGTATTAAAAGACACGCTACGCTTTGCATATTATGAGGAAAAGAAACATTACGAGCCAATTACCTGTCTTCATGCGTTTTTTGGTTCTAAATATTATTGCAGACACTGTGAGAAACCTTACGAGTCACCTGGGCACATATGTGACAGAATTTGTGATAGATGTCTGAAAAACCCTCCTTGCGATAGCACAATTGTGGATAAAATAGTTTGTGATAATTGTGCTCGTGAATTTCACGGAACAACAATGTTTTAATCAACATAAATTGGCAGGTTCATACAGTGGGAAGAATCCGACGGTGTGCGGTAATATTCAGTTGTGTAAAAAATGTAACACAAAGTTTAACCCTATCAAAAATAAACACGAATGTAATAAATACATGTGCACGTGTTTGAGTTGTTCACTGGTTTTTTGAATATTTATTAATGATTCGCGAGATTTAACCGGATTTTGAGAGGAGCGTGGTGTGAGTCAAAAAATGAAGCGTGCACGAGATTTTCGATTTAATTGTAACTTTATTATAAATAATCAAATTATTTATCACAGCCTTAATCACTTTTTGTTTTAACAATAATTGAATTGAGATAATCAAGAGTTTTGAGAGTTTCTATTAACTATTTTTTAATTGAGAATATATGAGAAATTCTGAGAAGACTTTTTGCACTTGACGCGAGAATAGCTCTTTCGAGAATAAGGATGAGAATTCCAAGAAAATATGGCAGGTGTCCTGAATTAATTAATCTATCATTCGATAGATTGCGGGTCAGAACACCTGTCAATCAAGTGGCGCCTCGAGTGCCAAAGTTGAGTAGGTCACGGTCAGTAGGCCGATGACCGATAAAGAAATTTGAGTGGCTCTGTGTGAGTGTGAGTGCGTGAGTGTTTTTAATGGTTATTCGTCCATAACCAAACATTCTCCCCGCCGTCAGCAACTGTTGCTGACAAATTGAGTAAACTGAAACAAACAAAACAAAAAATTAATTTGTTCGAGATTAATTGAGAACTCTTGAGAACTTCACCAAGATCTATCTGAGCTGAACCAGTGCAGAAACACCAAGACTTGGGAGGCGTAAATTCCTTATTCGAGATGTCACTGCTTCCATCCATCACCGATATCCTCTCGTGTGGGTCGTAAATCCTCACCAGAGTACGATGATGACTGAAGATGATGATAGATTGGTGCCGTGGAGATGTTCAAGACTCTTTTGTTGAGATTGGCAAAAGAGCGAGCTTGGCGATTGGTCTTTGTAGAATTGAGGTGGCTGTTTTTATGGTAACTACTCTAGTAAGATCGTCCTTCCCAGGATGTAGAGTAGTCACCCGAGCGAGAGGCCATTTTGAAGGAGGAAACCTCTCATCAGTGAGGAGAACTATTGAGCCTATTTTGATTTCATGAGAAGGATGGTGCCACTTTGAGATTGACTGGAGATGTTGGAGATAACTCGTGGACCATCGTTTCCAGAAACTCTGAACCTTTTGTTGAATGAGTTGCCAGCGAGAGAGACGATTGATGTTGAGATCTTCTAGTGAAGGTTCAGGGAGAACTAAGAGAGGTTGTCCAATGAGAAAATGCCCTGGCGTTAGCGCAGAGACATCATCAGGATCTTCAGAGAGAGGTTCCAGAGGTCGAGAGTTGAGAATAGCTTCTATTTGAGTCAGTAAAGTAGTGAGCTCCTCGAATGTTAATAGAGAATCACCAATGGTTCTCTTGAGATGGAACTTCACTGACTTTACTGCTGCTTCCCATTTTCCACCGAAATGAGGAGCACCAGGAGGATTAAATGACCATCTGGTTCCATCGTTGAGTAAGAGTTGAGCGATTTGATGAGATTCCTGAGATGCCATTGAGAAGATATTCTTGAGATTTTTATCTGCTCCAACAAAATTTGTTCCACAATCAGAAAACAAATTTTTGCAGATACCGCGGCGAGATATAAACCGTCGATAGGCCGAGATGAATCCTTCCGCTGAGTAGTCGGAGACAACTTCGAGATGAACTGCGGAAGTGGCCATGCAAACGAAGATGGCTAACCAGCCCTTATGAGACTTATGACCACGCCCCTTAGCAGTTCTGAGTGATACTGGACCTGCATAATCAATACCTGTATTGAAAAATGCACGTACTTGAGATAATCGAGAAGTCGGAAGTTGTCCCATTAATTGTTGAGCTCTCACTCCTCTCTGTCGAGCGCAAGGAACACACTTGAGAATAAACGATCTTACTGGAGCTCTTCCACCAAGAATCCAGTAATAGTTTCTGAGATGTCCGAGAGTAACTTGAGTCCCACCATGAAGAGTTCGTTGATGAGCTTCCTCAATGATGAGTTGAGAAAAGTGTGATTCTTTTGGAATTATCGCTTGGTGCTTATTATCGATTTTGAGATCTGCGAATTTGAGACGACCTCCTACACGGAGAACTCCCTGATGATCGACGAAGGCAGTGAGTCGATTCAACGGATGAGAGGTACTTAGTTTCTGTCCCCTGGACAATGCGAGAAGTTCCGTTGAAAAATGAGCTGCTTGAGTAGCCTTAATCCAAAAAATTCGAGCACGTTCAAGATCATCAGGAGTTAGAGGAGTCGATAGAGAAGAATTTGGGATTTTCTTGAGACGAGCAATGAATCGTTGGCATATTGCCGTGATTCTGAACAATTTGTTCACTGAGGAGAACTTGTTGATGAGATCCCAAATTCCTATATGTTGAATTTTCACGTTGAGAGTTACACCAGGCTTTTCTTCAAGATCGATTTGAGAGAGAGGAGTTGTGCTAAATACTGGCCAGGATGAGGAGTCTTTGTTGAGCCAATGAGGACCTTGCCACCAAAGTTTATGAGAACACAATTGAACTGCTGACAATCCTCTGGAAGCACAATCCGCGGGATTCTCCTTGCCAGGAACAAATTTCCATTGAGAAGACGTGAGCTCTTGAATAAGTTGAACCCGATTTCTAACGAATTCCTTCCACCGAGAAGGATGAGAACTGATCCAAGTGAGAGTAACAGAGGAATCCGTCCACAAATATGTCGGAACGTCGTTTAACTTGAGTGTGTCCTTGACATATTTAACGAGTTTTGCAAGGAGAACCGCAGCTGTGAGTTCTAGTCGAGGAATCGTTAATTTTTTGATCGGAGCTACCTTCGTTTTCGAGCAAACTAATGAGATTCGAGTATCAGTACCATTCGTGACCTTGAGAAATACTACTGCAGCCATTGCTAGCTGTGAGGCGTCTGAGAATCCATGTATTTCGAGTTTTGAGTTATTGAGAATTCCAAGCCATCTAGGCACTGTCAATTTTGAGAGTTGTTCGAGATCTTCACGAAATTGTTCCCATTTATGAGTTGTCTGTGGAGAAACTTCATCATCCCAATCGAGTTTTTCGATCCATATCTCCTGTAGCAACATTTTTCCACGAATTACTACAGGAGCGAGAAATCCGAGAGGATCATAGAGTTGAGCTATTTCTGATAAAATGATTCTCTTCGAGATTTTCGATGCGTTTTTTGAAGTTGATGAGAAGATGAAGTTGTCTGATGCGGGTACCCAAGATAATCCAAGAATTCGAGTTTGAGAATCTTCGTAAAATCGAAGATCATTTGAGATACTGTCAGGAGAGAGCCATTTGAGGAGTTCTGAGCAATTACTGTGCCATTTAGCTAATGGCATTCCTCCAGCAGCACAGAGATCTTTTACTTGTTGAGCAGTCTTGATGAGTAATTCTGAATTATCTGCACCTCCACAGATGTCATCCACGTATCTTCCTTCAATTAATGAGTTAACAGCTAGAGGATACCGTTCTCCTTCATCTTCAACTAATTGAAGAAGAACTCGATTGGCAAGATACGGTGCTGAGCGCGTTCCATACGTAACCGTAATGAGTTGGTACGTTACGATATCTCCATTTGAGTTGGTCCAGAGAATTTGCTGTAGAGGCCAATCATCTTCATGAACTCGAATTTGACGAAACATCTTAGTGATGTCAGTCATGAAGATGAGTCGATGTTGACGAGTCCACAGGAGAACGTCTGAGATGTCCGTTTGAGTTTTGGCCCCTGTATGGAGAATATCGTTGAGAGAACTACCTGAGCTGGTCTTAGCCGATCCATTGAACACGACACGCAACTTCGTTGTTTCACTACTCTCTCTGAGAACACCGTGATGAGGTAAATAGTAACTATGAGAAGAACCAGCCAGAGCACTCTGAGTCGTTTTAGGAACCCTCAACCCTCCTGATACCGAAATATCATGTGCCAAGGTCATTCCGTCTGAGCAAAGAGTGATCTGAGACTGTTTTTGACGAGTTGACCGATGAGAATCACTATTTACCAATCTCATATGATCCAAATCCTTATATTCTTTGAGAAAATCTGAGTAGAGTGAGAAGAATTTCTGATCCTTAGAAATTCGAATAAGCATTCGTTTGAGACATGCTAGAGCAGTAGAATGAGAATCTCCTAACAACGAAGTTGAGTCTGAAAGAGGTAATCGAACGATATAGCGTCCTGATGAATCGCGAGAATGAGTTGTTCTAAAATGCTGTTCGCATTCGAGTTCTTCCTTTGTCAATTCTGAGTTTTTTGAGCTAGGAACTTCTTCTTGAACCCAGAATTTTGAGAGTAATTCGTTGAGTTGATCATTAGTTGTTGTAACATGGAAAACATTACTTGATGTTACATGAGATGGTCCGGTTGGCCCGAATATTATCCATCAAAAGATGGTGAGTTGAGCTACAGGGGAATCTGGACCTCTATTAATGACTCTTGGTTTTATGAGTTGTCCGAATATGTCAGCACCGATGAGAAGGTCGATCGGAGCTGTTGTTCTAAAATTGGGATCAGCAAGTTGTAATCCTTGAAGATAATCCCAATTAAGATCTTCAGCTGAGAATGTCGGTAAAGAAGAATTGAGATGATCGATTACGTGAGCAGACAATTGAATACGTTCTTTTGAGTGGATCGACTGTAGAGTGAGTTGTACTTCTCCATTGGTCGTCCCAAACGACGTTTCCCCAACACCAGTTAGGGTGATTGAGTTTTTTAATCTAATTAATTTGAGTTGTCTTACGAGTTTTTCTGAGATCATCGAAATTTCCGAACCAGGATCTAAGAGAATACGAACTTGTTGAGAATTTCCATTTGAGTTTACTAATCGAGCTAGACTAGTAGCTAAAAGAACAGCAGTTCGGAGTTGAAAAGACTTTTGTTGAGTAGAACACGAGATTGCCGTTTGGGATTGCAATTTTCACTGAGATGGCGCTGATGAGATTTCTTGAGCAGGCTCGTGATGCATTTGAGCAGTCACAACCATACGGTTTGAGTTGTTCGACGTAACTGTTGAAGGAAGTTGAGAAGCCTGACGTGGACCAAGATGAAGCAGCGTATGATGTTGCTGATTGCATCCTCTTCGTTGAAAATACGATCATGAATTGTTGAAATTTGCCGATCTCTTGTGTGTTGAGAAGAAATGAGAATTTCGAAAGCCATTTGTTAATTATTATTCAAAGATTCGAGATGAAAACCCAAAATTATTCACTTGAATGAATCAAGTTATGCGAGAAGACCAATTTAATCTCTTTTGAAAATAATAATTAATTCAACTTCCCTTGTTGCTGATGAGAAGCTGTTGAGAATCACTGCGAAGTTGAAGAATTTCAAAAAAATTCAAAAAAACGGCAAAAATTGAGTTGAGATGTCCTAGCAGCGCCCTCTGGTCAATTGAGAAGCCGATCGATGCGTAACTAGTTGAATTTTGAGTTCCGTGGAAAACACGTTTGAGATCCCCAAGTTGAGTCACACTGGACGAATTCAAATTTCGAGAAGTTCAATGTTTGAGATGAGCACCACTGCCGAAAACGTTAGCAACACCACGCTCTCGAATTTTAATGATAAAAATTATAAAGAATGAGAAAATCCAATAAATATTCAATTTATCCGGCTCGAAGGACCAAACTGTTTGAGTTGTTCACTGGTTTTTTGAATATTTATTAATGATTCGCGAGATTTAACCGGATTTTGAGAGGAGCGTGGTGTGAGTCAAAAAATGAAGCGTGCACGAGATTTTCGATTTAATTGTAACTTTATTATAAATAATCAAATTATTTATCACAGCCTTAATCACTTTTTGTTTTAACAATAATTGAATTGAGATAATCAAGAGTTTTGAGAGTTTCTATTAACTATTTTTTAATTGAGAATATATGAGAAATTCTGAGAAGACTTTTTGCACTTGACGCGAGAATAGCTCTTTCGAGAATAAGGATGAGAATTCCAAGAAAATATGGCAGGTGTCCTGAATTAATTAATCTATCATTCGATAGATTGCGGGTCAGAACACCTGTCAATCAAGTGGCGCCTCGAGTGCCAAAGTTGAGTAGGTCACGGTCAGTAGGCCGATGACCGATAAAGAAATTTGAGTGGCTCTGTGTGAGTGTGAGTGCGTGAGTGTTTTTAATGGTTATTCGTCCATAACCAAACAGCACGATATGCCAACGGATCGAAGATGCTTCTCATCTCTGCTATATGGCACCATTAAAATCCAAGAAACATGGGACTGTGAAGCGTGTTGCATTTGTTTTCTATGACTTTGAAACGCGGCAAGATGATGCAATGCCTGGTACTGAAAATGTGAACATACACGTGCCAACACTTTGTATTGCCCAAACCGTATGTGATCTTTGTGCTGAAAAGAATGATGATGACATTGCCGGGATAACGAGGAACAGTCCCTGTAAAGATTGTAAAGTGCGTGAGAATATCTTCGACGATGATGATCCTGTTCGTGGATTTGTGGATTACATCACATCGATTGGAAAGCTCTATAAGAAGGTGGTCTGCATCGCACATAATGCAAAAGGGTATGATTCTCAATTTATTCTACGCGATGTACTGAAGAGAATAAATAACGAAATCAGAGCGATTATCAATGGCACGAATATCATTTTGATGGAATTCAACAGAAATAAATTCATCGATAGTTTGGATTATTTTCATATGCCTTTGGCTAGCTTGCCCAAGGCTTTCGATCTAGGCGATATTGGAAAAGGATATTTTCCTCATTTCTTTAACACGCGCGAAAATCAAAATTATGTAGGGGCTATACCAGATAAAAAATATTATGGATATAACACAATGAGTCTAGAAGCCCGTGAGAAATTTTTAATATGGCACGATGAGCGTGTGAGTGAAAATTATGAATTCGATTTCAAAGAAGAGATTCTTCATTATTGTAAGCTAGATGTCACGATTTTGAGACGTGCGTGTATCAAATTTAGGCAATTGATTCTGGGGGTTGGCAATGTCTGTCCTTTAACACAATGTGTGACAATTGCCTCAACATGTATGCGAATATATCAGACAAATTTTTTAAAGGAAAAACAAATTGGTATCATTCCACAGGGCGGTTACCGACTGAGTAAAACGCAATCTAGGGCAGCAATCGAATGGCTACTATGGAGGGAGCATAAAGAAAGACATATGATAGTGCATGCAGGAAATGGGCGCGAGCATAGGGCTGAATCAGGTCATCGTTTAGACGGATATTGGGAAGATGAGCTAGAAAGCATAAAATATGCTTATCAATTCCACGGGTGTTATTGGCATGGCTGTCCCCGTTGTTTTAAATTCAATCGGGATAAAAACTTAAGCCAGAACGCCACATTGGAAGGGCGTTATGAAAGGACTGAAGCCACAACCCGAAAGCTTCAGAATTTGGGGTACATAGTTATTGAAATGTGGGAGTGCGATTTCAATCGCGATAAAAAAGGTGATCGAACATTATCCGATTTTTTGAGTAATATTGATCAGCAAATGTTCACTCCATCAGACCCACGGGATGCATTTTTCGGAGGGCGTACAGGGAATACTGTTACTCATTATGATGTGAAAGAAAATGAGAAAATTTGGTACGTTGATGTGTGCTCATTGTACCCTTATGTGTTAAAAACAGGTATTTTCCCCGTAGGTCATCCAGAAGTCCATGTTGGAGATGCATGTGCAAAAATATGTCCGAATAACGATATATCTCGTATTGAAGGGCTCGTAAAATGTAGGGTTTTACCACCCCGACAATTATTTCATCCTGTTTTACCGGTTAAGGCTCATGGAAAATTATTGTTCCCACTCTGTCGCTCTTGCTATGAAGGATTAGTACAAGAGGATTGCCCTCATCATCACCCTCGAGACCTCGAATTTCTTGGTACTTGGGTATCTATTGAATTGCGCAAGGCTGTTGAAGTTGGGTACAAAATTTTAGAAATATGTGAAATTTGGGAATACAAGAAAACAACGCGTTACAACCCTGTAACTCGCACGGGAGGTTTATTCGCGGGGTACATCGATATATTCTTGAAAATCAAACAGGAAGCATCGGGATGGCCTGCGGAATGTGTGAGTGATGAATTGCAAAAGAAGTATATCGCGGAATATGAGGCAAAAGAAGGAATTACACTGAACAGAGAGAAAATTGAGAAAAATCCGGGCCTGAGGGCTGTTGCTAAGCTTTGTTTGAATTGTCTGTGGGGTAAATTCGGAGAAAGGGAAAATCTATCGAAAAAAGCTATAGTTCGTTCGTATCAAGAATTCGCCGAAATAATGTTCAATCCCGAGATAGAAGTGACAGGTCTTGTTCCAGTCGATAATGACGCTCTCTTTATGTCCTGGAAGTATTTAAACGAGGCTGCGGAGCTCTCTACAAAAGCAAATGTCGTCGTCGCGGCGTATACAACTGCTCACGCGAGATTGAAACTTTATAGCTACTTGGAAAAGCAGCAGGAACGCGTTCTATATTACGACACTGATTCAGTCATTTATGTGAGCGATGGTAAAAACGATCTACCATTAGGTAACTTTCTCGGTGACTTAACTGACGAAGTGGAGGGCTATGGTGAGGGAAGTTACATTAAATCATTTGTTTCCGGAGGGCCAAAGTTTTACACATATCGTGTACAAAAATCTGACGGTTCGACCGCGATAGTTTGTAAAATCAAAGGAGTTCGGTTAAATTATGAAACGAGACAAAAAATTAATTACGATTCAGTCCGCGCCCTTGTAGTCGATAAAACAGATCCGTTCACAATCGATTACAAAGGGATACGTCGTACGATGTACCATGACGTAATTACGAAGCCCGAAACAAAGAAAATTAGAGCCACTGGGCCCAAACGACGTTTTGACGAGGGTGCCATTACTCTACCGTATGGGTTCAAAAAAGCCCGGAAAAATTAGCGAGGAAAAAAAATCGTGGAAAAGAGAAAAAAAGCATTTCGAACAAAAAATGGGATAATTTCTTTAAAAATCGAAGAAAATTTAGAATTCCATAAAAATGTAATAAATAAAATAAGCTAGACTAAGAGAGATCACTAGATTCAGAAAGAAGAAGAAGAAGGAGAACGATGAATTTCATGAAGGATAAGTTGAATTTAGAAAAATTGAAAAAAAATCTCAATCAATGGTAGAAAATTTAGAAACTTATAAAAACAAGATAAATAAATGAAACAAGGCAGATTAAGAGAAATCAATAGATTCAAGAAGAAAGAGAAGGAGTACAAGCACTTAAAAAAAAATGAAAAAAATATTTAAAAAATCGAAGAAAATTCAGAATCCCATAAGAACGGTATAAATAAATGAATAAAAATCCAGATTCAAGAAAATAGATAATTAAGCAGTAATAATAATGATAAACAAAATGAAATATGAAAAAACTATTGAAAATTGTTGAAATTCATGTACCAGTATGAAAAATAAATGGAATTGTATTCTTTTTTCTGTTATCTTATATCGATTTATTTTTTAAATAATAGAATAATATATTTTTAGATAAAATAATAAAAGACTGATTCGAAATTTGTGGAAATTCATGTATCACTATGAAAAATAAATGAAATTGCCCGGAAATATGCTAAGTTATATGTATTTATTTTTTAAACAATAGAATAATATAGTTTTATGAAAAAAATAATGGAATAGTATATTTCCGGACGAGAGGGACAGAGTTGTTCAAGGAGTGTGAAGTTGGCGCTCGAGCCGAAGGCGAGGGATGCCAATCACACGACTTGAAAAACTCTGTATTTCATGTCAGGAACATAGTTTTTCTTTAGTGATTTTACGATCTCAAGTTCGAGAAAGGGCTTTTTCCAGGCTAGCCTGGAAAAAATTTTTTCTCGAGCGTGTGAACGTAGCAACAGTAATGGAAAAGTGTTGAAAAATTTATAAAATATATGAAATTATGTATGATTTCGTTGAAAATACAATGAAAATGTTGTAAATTACACAAATTTGTCCGTAAATTGGAGAAAAACCGCGTATTTGATAGTAAAATTAAAAAAAAATGAAAAATGAAGCAACAGGTAATGAAGTTTTGAAAAATGAAGCAACAGGTAATGAAGTTTCGATGAAAAATGGGTAAAAATACAAAAATAAAACAAAAGATAATAGAGATTTCGTTGGAAATCGATAAAATTGCCCGGAAAAGCAATAGATAATGAAGATTCCATCGGAAATCGATGGAATTGCAAAAAAAAAAATGGATAAAGAAGTTTCCCTTGCAAATCGACGAATTTGCAAAAAATCCGATAGATGTCGGAAAGTGTCCAAAAATCTCCCGAAAATCGATCAGTTTTGCGAAAAATCCGGGAGAGGCGGTGAATTCCATTGGAAATCGATGGTAATTGCAAAAATTGAGAAAATTCGCGAAAAAACCGATAGATGTCGGAAAGTGTATGAAAAACTACCGAAAATTGATAAATTTTGCGACAAATCCGGGACAGGCTGTAAATTCCATTGGAAATCAATCACAAAAATGGTAAAGTATCTAATAATAATAATATTTATGTAATTAATAATTATCATTTCTTAGAATAGCAAAAATAGAATTATGGCTAAAATCTGTAGCAGTTTATATATATATATATATATATATATATATATATATATATATATATATATATATATATATATATATATATATATATATATATATATATATATATATATATATATATATATATATATATATATATATGTTTTTTTCAGAATAAAGACTGTATAATTTGAAAAAAAACTTCTCTTCATTTATAATTCCGAAGTTTCCCCTTCCCATTTCTTCTAATTTTTTTTCTTTCAACTTTTTTTTTAATTTTAATATTTTTAATTTTATTTTATAATTTTGATTTTAATTTTTTCCCTCAAATTTTAATTTTTGAATTTGGAAATAATTTTTTTATTGAAGAAAAAAAAGCAAGGGTTCTTCTCAATAATGATGAAAAATTATCAATTTAAAACTTTTTTTTTTATTTAAAAAAACTTAAAACTACTACAAATTAATTTCCTTTTTTCTCTTTTTTTCTTATAATTATTATTACTATTACTATTACTATTACTATTATTATTATTATTATTATTATTATTATTATTATTATTATTATTATATATTGACTATATTAATTGCTGAGGAATCTTCGAGGGCTCCGACCCCCTTCGATGATTACTCAGCAAGCGAGCGAAAATATATTCAAACGCTCTACAACAGTGACCGCTCCCACCAACTGGAGGGTAAGCAATCACTGCAGTCCAGACTCAAATTGCCGTAAGAGACGGAGAGATCCAAGAATAACAGCCTTCTGCATCTGCCCAGCTAACTGATAAGCACGAGACTTACACGCTGGAATGATGGATAATTCAGACACAAAAGACTGCTTCATGCCTCCAAGAGAACCGATAATGAGGACAACCAGCTTCACGCTGAAGCCACGGTTCATCTGACGAAGCTGGAACAGGAGATCTTGATATTTTTGCCGTTTCTCCTCTTCTTTCCGCTCCATATTATTTTCAGCAGGAGCAGAAAATTCAATGACATAGATGACCTTGTCATCAAAATCATAGAGGACGACATCAGGTCTGGTTGCTCCAATCGGCCTGATGGTGGCAAATGAGAAGTTCCAATATATTTTACATCTCTCATTCACCACAACGGACTCAATTTCTCCTGGCACATACGGCAGCACTGGCGTCTTGTCTATCGCATAAGAGTGCCGCAGGAAGTAGTACAACACTCTTAAAGCCGCATTATGTCGATGGATATATCCAGAGACTGCTCTCACCGGACACGCTGATAGAATATGCGTGAGCGTCTCTGGTGCCCTCTTGCAGGCCCGGCATGCAGTGTCCGGGACCTCGAGGCCCATAATACGGCTACGATAAACGAGGGTGTTTATGACACCATCCTGGCACGCACAAATAAATCCCTCGGTTTCTGACATCAGACCAGCCGACTTGAGGAAGTTAAATGTCAGCTGGACCGACAGACCCTGTTCTTGCACATGTCTGAAGAACATGCCATGCATAGGCCTGGCTAAGTGTTGCTGGAACAACGCGTTTTGTTCAGCAGCTCTGATGATCTGCTTACGCTGGAGCTTCGATTTCCGCACGATGGAATTTACGGAAATATCCCCAGAATGCAAACAGAACTCTAAACCGAGAGACTCAGCGGCACGATTTGCTGCTTTGTACAGATGTGCTCCCACTCCCCGGAGTTCGTGATTATGCACGAAGACCAAGAGTGGATCCACACTTTCCCAAACATCAGACGCGAGACCAAGGACTAAGCGGTCATGAAGACACTCCAATCCCAAGAGGCCACGCCCACCCTCATCGCGAGGAAAATATAATCGCGGCGTAGAAGACCGAGGATGAAGACTGCGATGCAGGTGCATCACTTTCCGCGTCATGATATCCAAATCTCTTAATTCATCTCTTCTCCATTTGATAATACCAAAGGAGTAGAGTAGGACTGGAACAGCAAACATATTAGTAGCGGCGACCTTATTCCTTCCAGAAAGTTCTGATTTCCAGATCCTCTGAAGTCGCCGTTTATATTCACTGCAAAGAGTCTCTTTTACAGTTTCGACATTGATCAATGATCGCTGATCGAAACCAAGATAACGATAAGACTCCTCAGCACCAAGATGATGAATGGCGCCTCCATCCACTAACTGAATATCTCGTTCCCCATCCTCGAGCCTCCCTCTCTTGAGATGAAAGACAGCACATTTGTCCAATCCGAAGGACATCCCCACTGCACGAGAATAAGTGGCCACCACTTCAATGAGTAAGTTGAGCTCTCTCATTCCAGATGCAAACAATTTGAGATCATCCATATAATATAAATGGGAGATCTTATGCACCCGGTGGCCAGGGGGACCGGCCTCATATCCCCGCGCAGTTCGCAGGGCAACTGATAGTGGCAGCAGGGAGATGCAAAACAAGAGTGGACTCAAGGAATCTCCCTGGAATATACCTCTCCTGTACTGCACCGCTCCGGTAGTAACCTTCACTTCACCAGATGTTATGGTGAAACATGTCCTCCAAAGCGGTACAAGATCTCTCATGCATCTCACCAGATCTTCATTCACCCCAAGGCACTCGAGCAAATAAAGTAAAAGCTGATGGCTTGTACTATCGAATGCCTTGCGGTAATCAATCCAGGCAACTGACAGGTTACGCTTGTACTGAATCGCATCTTGTACAAGGCTGCGATCAACCAGCAAGTTCTCTTTACAACCTGACAGCCCCCTTTTTGCGCCGCGCTGTTCATGAATCAATCGCCATATCGGGTCCACTTGCACCAAAATACGCTCATACAGAATTTTGGTGAATATCTTGTAGAGCGCATTGAGACACGTTATGGGCCGATAGTTCCTCGGATCAGACAGATCACCCTTCTTTGGAATGAGCACCGTCCTTCCCTCTACCAACCACTGCGGAATTGAAGTGCTCCCGTTCAAGAAGGACGAAAACACCCGAGCCAGATGTTGATGGGTCGAAGTAAACTTCTTCCACCAGAATATTGTCAAGCCATCGGGTCCAGGCGCAGAATGGTTTTTCGTGCCCTTCAGCACCTCACGAATTTCCTTCACAGTAACTGGCTGACACTCATCGCCCTGTCTCTGATGTTCACTACAGAATGCGACGAAGTGTTGTAGAGCAGGAGTATCTTCGTGGAACTCTGGCTCATGACTATACCAGCCTCTCCAAAAGTTTTCAACCCGGTCAGCCGTCGGCGCTTTTCCAGAAACAGGCGCGGCAGGCTGAAACCATCGACGGGGATCGATCCTGAAAGTGGAATTCTCCGTCGACCGCTTCATCCGCTTCTCTAAGGATTGTTTGATGATCCCCAGAGCTCGCACTTTCCCGACAAAACGCTCCTTGATAACAAGGAGGTTCATCTTGTTCAGCGTGTGATAATGGTACCTCAGGTCAGCGCTGATGCGACGAACCTTGGGCGTAAAAGCCCGACCACTTTGGATGAAGCTGATCACACACTGAATGCGGGACGCCTGTCTCCGCACCATGTCGATCTTCTCCTGGAGCTGTGCACAGCGTCCACGCATTTTAACAATTCGCAGTGATTCACCACTACGAGTGCGTGAAACCAATTTTGCTGCTTATTATTATTATTATTATTATTATTATTATTATTATTATTATTATTATTATTATTATTATTATTATTATTATTATTATTTTTATATTTTCGGGGGGAGGGTCGATGGGGTTAATCCCAGGACTCCAGGTCCCAGTTTTCGTCCTGGACTATAGGGGTCGGTAGGACTTCTCCGAAGAGGATCCGCAGGTCCCAGTGGTCCTCCAGGTCAAAGTGCACTGCGACGGCTTCTGCCTCTCGGATGTTCTGGCGGACTTCCGCCCTAAGGTCCGCGACCCAACGGGCTCTCGGTGTATTCGGCCCTATTCCTCCAGAGAACTGTTCACCGCGCTGTAACAGAAAAAAGAATACAATTTTGGCTATGAAAACGGAAAAAAAGGGTTGGGAATTTAAAAAAAAGTAGAAATTGAAGAAAAAATTGAAAAAAATCCTTACCAGGTATGCCTGCTGCTCCAGCTGCCTCTGCACTATCTCCGACCTGGAGAGGAGCTCCCCGATGCCCCACACGTCCTCCCCTTCATACGTCCCTTGCTCTGGGTCCCTCCAAGAGAACCACTCATTCATGGCCCGGTCCATGTCCCGCTGACGACGAAGATGCTGCATCTGCCCGAAAAAAAACACAAACACATTATTATTATTATTATAAAGAAAAAAACAATGGGATTACCACAAAAAAAAAACACTGGGATTATCACAGAAAAAAACTCACCTCAAACACAAACAACACTGCGATCGCGTCTAAAATAGCAACGGCCATTTTTTTTTTTCACTTTTTTAAAAAAACGTAAAGAAATTTTAAAGATCCAAGTTGCTTGGAAAACTGATTGTGACAACCAGAGTTTCCGAGCAGCTTATATATCCGGTAGAAAACCCAGATGAAGAGGGGATAGCATCCCTGAAGCCGTGCTCCAGAAGAAGACATCTTGGAGAAAGCGGAAAATGAAAAGAGATGCAGTTTTATGTTTTTCTAGGGATGAAGAGAGACGAAAAGATCTTCATGTTTTTCAGGTAAACCTTCCCCCCTCCTTGAAGAAATCTCTCGGTGGACAGCCACCATAAAGGAGGAAAGAGAGAGAGAGAAAGAGAGAGAGAGAATGGGCGTTTCTCAGGAAAAATTCTTTTTTTCTTTAAATAAATTTTTTTTAATTTTTTACTTTTTTCACTTTTTTTTCTTTATTAATAAAAGTTCTTATTTTTTATATTGTTTCTATAACAATAAGTAGGCTCGAAGATAATATAAATGTCGCGAGAATTTCAAATGAATACGTTATTTGAGAGAAAAGTTATTTATGAAAATTAAGCGAAACAAAAAACTGAAATTCATCGGATTTTTACAAAAGTTGCGTGAGACTTGCGTAATCTATTCCTTGTCGCAGCATGTTTTCATCTTCGTTATCAGAGATCCACATGTTCAGATCAACCCACTCCTGTGAGGTGAAGCGTGGACACCCTTCCGAAGGGGGTGTGTTAATTGACGGTAGGCGATCAGCTGTAGCAGAAAAAATGAAAATCGGTGATTTATTTAAAATTTCACTAAAAAAGCATTGAAAAGACTCATTAGAATCGATATTTACCATAAGCCTTGAATTGTTCTTCGTCGAAGCACTCCGCCATGCGTGATACAGCGTCAATCGCAGCTTCTTTTTCAATTGATGCTGCAATCAATTTCTCTTCCTTTTCCTTGCGAAGTTTATCTTGAGCGAGAAACTCTTCTTTCTTCTTTGCTGCTGTGATGAGCCGCCTCTGCCTCTCCTCTTTCATTTTATCCAGCCATCTTACCCACGCTGAATGTAATGAACGATCATTTTTATCGTTGAACACTTCTTTAACCCGTTTCAACCATTCTTCGTCCTCCTTGGAGATCCTTCGTCTTTTCCTCACAGGCCCCCCGCTGACAGGTTGTCGATTTATGACAGGTTTTATTACCCTTACTTTTGGTAATTTCACCTGAGGAGTTTCGACGGTATCCTTCCTTGTTGGGAGACTCCCTGGGGCCACTTCATTGTTCTCGGCGCTCACTGTAACATTTGATTCAAAGGGTTGAATCCACTTTCCACCGGGCACTTTTTTAATCACTTTATTCACTCTATTCACGTTTATTTCCATTTTTTGCTCTATATCGCGTGATGTTGATGCCCTTTTTCAGGTGGGAGCTATGCCCCAAATTTCATAAACTTGGTCGAACTAGCCCCCCTAATTTTCCGTATTCGGAGCACGGAAAATCCATGGGAGTGGGGATACGCTGGTCCGATTTCCCCCAATCGCAGGGGCTCTGAAAATCCTCGGTAGTGGGGATACGTACTGCCCCCTTTTTTCGCTAAAAACGCGCGGGCGAGTGGAAAATCAGAGCATGGAGTGGAGGGGGTTCACGCGTGTGTGGTCCATTTTCTTGACGCGAATGTTCGGAAAAAAACCGCCTATAAAAAAGGTTCCGACGGACACTAGCGTCAGTTGAACCTTGCCTTTATACCTGCTGTGGGATCATGGCCACCAGCAAGTCAGTGATGAGTAGTGCACCCGAACAGCATGTGGTATTGGCGCAGTTATTATCCTTGAATAAGTCCGACACAAAGCAGCTTCGTGTCGGCTTACAATGGGACACTGAAAAAGAATTTGGGCAGACAGTACAAATAATTGCGTCACGCCCGCATCGTGCTGTAATTCCTCTAAGTGGTGAAGAATGGCACCTGCTGTGCGAGGATCTCCCTTACCTACAACGATACTTCGAGGCAACGGGACGTTCAGCGGAGCTCCAAGGGCAATTCCAAGAAAAGATTTATGGAAAGCTGAATGTGCAATTTACAAACAGTTTCCAAAATCGTTCCATCACATTTTCCCACGCTGATGGTGAACAAAAGATTGTGATGTTGAAATCAACAATTCTGGAGCTGAAAAGGAAATCATCGTGGGCCAATCAATGGTTGAATCACTTGAGCAGTTTGCCGATTGCTGCATACAAGGATTCTCTTCTTGATATCACTACACGGGTCGTGATGAAACATATGCAGCATAACGCATTACCGGATGCTGATCAGCTATGAGAATACATCCAGACTGACTTTGAGGACATCTATAAAGGCACTTATGCAGACCTACGCGAGCGTTTTCCCCGATATAATTTAGAATATTTATACCAATTTTTTGGTGAATTATTCCATTTTGATTTTAACAATTTGAGCTACGCGTTAGGCACTCCTGTTCAGATGCCGGCCTTTTATGTGCCCTATGATACATATGTATAAAAAACTTATTTAAGGCAAAAAAATAAAAATAAATGTGAAATTTTAATTCTAAAAAAAAAAATACTTTTTTCTCATTTATTCCAACCAACCTTGTCCTCTACAACCTCCAGTTGTTTCCCTGGAAAGGCGGTCTACCGCAGAATGAGAGAGAGAGAGAGAGAGAGAGAGAGAGAGAGAGAGAGAGAGAGAGAGAATTTTTGGGTTTTCTTAGGGGTTTATTCCAAATAGTAAAATCCTAAAGGTGGACTCCCGCAGAGAGAGAGAGAGAGGGAGAGAAAGAAAATGGTAGAGTTTTTGGGTTCTTTTCTAAGAAGAATTTACGCTTTCTGCGTGAAGTAAAAGAACGCTCTGCAAAAGATAGTATTTTAGAAAGAGAGAGAGAGAAGGAGAGAAAATAACTTCTCGATCCTTTCAGGTTTTTTCTTGAGAAGGGGCTTTTTCCTATCTCTTGGATCATTTTTCGGCTGGTCATTCTATTACTGCGTAGGGTTTCTTCTGTTTAGGGGAGAGAGAGAGAAAACCTGTAGAACGAAAAAGGGAGAGAAAAGAAGGAGAGAAAAAAACTTTTCTCGATCCTTTCAGGGTTTTCTATGAAAAGAGGTCTTTTCATATATATATAATTGGCTTTTCGGACCTTGGAGCAATTTATCTTTCCGTTGGGAACGAAAAGAAAAAACCATGTTTTCTTGCGGCAGGTTGTCTAGAAAAAGGCACCTTTTTTAGCATGAGGTTGAGGAAAAGGAGGCGAAGAGGATGAGGAGAAAACATGAATGTTTTGTCTTTTCCTTCTCATTTTTAAGGGCCGAGTTTTGAAAAAAGAACTTTGAGAGTTGCGAGATTTTGTCTCTCGTTTTCGGAATTTGGAAATTCACGCACGACCCTCCTCCCCTCATTCTCCCCTTTCCAAAGATACCCCACATGCCACCCGCCACCCTATTTTCCTCCTCCCACCACCCTATTTTCCTCCCACCACCCACTCCCTAAGCCCTCCGCCATCTTGCGGACCCAACTCGGCCACCCACCCTCAGAGAAAATCTTTCTCACGCCGGAAAACCCATAAATCACCCAGCAGGTGAACACCTGCACCCTAACAATAGAGGGGGACTACAATGGGACCGACGCACAATAGAGGGGGAAGGGGGGAAGCCACGCCCCTTTTCGCTAAGAACGCGCCCTTACTACTTCGGTTTCTCTCGAACAGTTAGGAGTATTTTCAAATTGAGAAGTACTGCTATATCAATTGCTAACCGAAGAAAATTGAAAACAAAATTCCGTCTCTATGATCTTCCTCGTACGGAAGAAGAGCAAGATATTAATGATTATAACCCAGCTGTTTTGAGTACGTGGGAAGGTAATATGGATATCCAATTCATCGCTGAGAAATCAGCACAAGTCACAGGATATGTCACTAAATATGTAGACAAAGCCGAGAAAAAAGACGGAATTTCCGAAGTTTTCACTGACATCAATTCGGATAAAAAACTGAGTTCACGTGTGTAAACTCAGTTCGAATGCTGGCTTTCGTAGTTTGAACCATCGAGAGGTAGGTTCAATGGAAGCTGCCGATACATTACTTGGCTTACCATTATACAAATCAGACCCGGAAACAGTTGTCAGATGGGTAGATGTACAACAAATTCGGAATAGAAGAATTAAATCCCATGCTGATGTTAAGCAATTAGATCCAAAATCAGAAGACATTTTCTATCAGAATTTAGTCGATGATCACTACCCTTCACGAACAGATAAGTTAGAATCACTATCCTTATATGATTTTGCAAAATGGTATGATGTTTCAAAGGATGAGCCTGCTAATAAAAATTGGGAATATTATCTAATGAAAAATACATGGTATATGAGGAAGAGATCACGTGGATATTTGATCAATCATTACAAATATAATGCCACGATTCAACCAGAAAATTATTATTATAGCTTGCTACTGTTATTTAAACCATGGAGAGATACCGATGAATTGAAAGGGGATTTCAAAACCTTTGCTGAATCATTCTTTCATCATAAAGAAGAATTGCTTGAAGCTCATGAGTATCATGAAAAATTAGAGGAAATTCAGAGAGGATATGAAACGCTTCAGAAAGAAGTTGAACAAATTCTAAAGGATGAAGAAGATATTCAAGATTCAGATGATGATGAAATTTTGTTAGGTTGGGATCCAGTAGAAGCTGAAGCAGCTATGCGAGATTTCCATGATCTGAATGCTAAGGTTAACAAGCATGATTCAGGTGATTTAACTGAGATGATAAGTAACATGAATAAAGATCAGCTGCACGTTTTTGAAAAAATAAAGAGTGCAATTAATTCAGAAGGAAGTGAAATTCTGAGACTCTTTGTAAGTGGAGAAGGAGGCACTGGCCAAAGCTTTCTCATTGATGTAATCCAACGGTGGATTCGATCAGAAACCCCACATGAGGTAGCCATCACTGCTCCCACTGGGTTGGCTGCGTATAACATAAATGGTTTGACGATACACAAATTACTTCAATTACCCGTAGAACATGGGTCTAATATCTTGAAATATCGACAGTTATCGGACAAAGCCTTGAAAGTTCTACGAGAACAATTGAAGAACGTAAAATTGATAATAATTGATGAAATATCAATGGTTTCGAATCTTACGCTTCTCTTCATTCATTTTCGTTTAACTGAAATATTCAATTCGGGTGAGGATGCAGAGAATGGTTGGTTTGGTGGTAAACATATCCTTGTATTGGGTGATTTGCTCCAGCTTCCCCCCGTTCGTTCAAATCCAACATACATTGGATTAACTGAATCTGAAATTTCGAAACATGTCGGGTCCGTGGGAACATTCAATCTCTGGACGAATTTATTCACTTATGATGAATTAACTATAAAAATGCGACAAAAAACAGATACGAGATATGGTGACATTTTATCACGTATGAGAGTTGGCGTGTCGACTACAGAAGACATTGAAATATTAGAGTCCAGAAAGATAGAACGCAATGACTCTTTGACTTATGATGAACGGCTAGACGCATTATGTGATTATATTGAAAGCCTACCGCCTGATACAGTTTGCTTACTTCAAACACGTGAACAATGTAATATTTTGAATGAACGAATGTTAGATCGAATCAACTCTGAAGGAGTCGTTCTTGATGCATTAGATGAATATAGCGGCTCCAAATTGTATCAAAAAAAAGCTGAAAAAATGATGAAAAAGTTTGACGATGACGCCAGTGAAACAGCTGGTTTATTAAATCAGATCAAAGTTAAGATTGGAGCTAAAGTTATGATTAGACGTAATATTGATGTTACCAAGGGCCTTGTGAATGGGGCTATTGGGAAGATCAAATCCTTTTCCAATTATTTGAATACACCAGGTATTGAAACTATAAATATTGTTCTGAATAACGGAGATGAATGTGTTATCGAACGCAACAGTGCAAAAATTCAAGTAATGGATAATGCTTTCGTAACTCGTCGTCAATTTCCTATTTGTCTATGTTATGCAATGACGATCCATAAGAGTCAAGGGTTAAGTTTGAATAATGCTGTCATTGATGTAGGAAACTCTATATTCATATCCGGGCAAACATATGTCGCCTTATCGAGAGTCAAGACTTTGAATGGTCTCTACCTTATTAACTTTGACCCGCATTCAATCAAAACCAGTACATATGCAATACAGGAATATAATCGCTTGAGAGGTATCTATCGCCCAGACTTGCCACTGTATGAGGCATCTCTAAAAACTTGGTGCAAGACTTTCGATTTCTTATGGGCAGTCAAGCAATTCAATATCCCTGACATACATGACATTGAGCCGATACAAAAGTCGTCAGATTGGTCAATTCGTGCTTTCCCAACATCTTCGAATAACATCAGCTATGCCAGTGCCACCATTCAGGCTTTATTTAATTGTAGTTGCATAAGAAGAGAACTCTTAATAAAAAAACAACAAAAGTATATCGAGTTATCAAGTTTACTAGAGACTTATCTGGATCAATCGAAAATCTTAGAATCCGCTGAAATTAGGAAATCAGTGGGTCATCCTTTCGATTCATCTGAACCTCAAGATCCAGCTCGCTTCATAGAAGCATTATGTCAGAGGGATGATAGTTTGCATCAATTATTGAAGCACACGTTGAAAGTTTCCAATACATGTGTAGTATGTCAATACACTGCCACACAGACTGTACCACAATTTATATGCTCAATCTCGTTGACAAATCTCAAGAAAAAAAATTTAACTTTTCAAGAGGCTTTTACAGCATTATCCGTTAGGTACACACAAAATGGATTCTGTACCAAATGCAACACTATACAAAAGTTGCTAGTTAAGAATGAAATGATTTCCACGAGTTTCATATTTGTACTCAAATTCGTGGGAGACATGTTATCGAACGATGTTACCAAACTTGGAAACTATAGAGTTTCGGCAGTTCCTTCATCCAAACTAATTATATGCAATGAAAAGTATCAAGTGATGAGTGCGATATTCAGAGATCCATTAGGTATGAAAACACATTATACAAACATGCTGAGAAGTAACAAATCGCAATGGATAATGATTAATGAGTCTCTTATTCAAAAATGTAGATGGCCTATCGGTTCTAAGAATTTAAACATACTATTACTCCAGAAATGCGAAGATGAAAAACAATTGAAATCAAAATCAAATAAAATTTCATTGAAAAATAGGGGGAAGCGTAAATAGCAAGACAATGAAATTGGATAAGTTGTCTCGAATTAGGATGCATCTGAGTTCTGAAGCGCAAATCTTATGAACAGAATTCAATAGCACTGAACTGAGAGAAAATATGAAGAAGAAAATTTACAGCTCAACGTCCTAGGAAAATGAATCCCAAATGTGGAGTATGAAAAGAAAACTATTCAGTTCAATTTGCCATATCATTTCGTTGAAAATTACTCCTCTGAGAGAAGTCATGAAAGGTTTTCTTAAAGAATCTTGGAACTGTGTATTCGAAGACCATCATCATAGATATGCATGCGACAGCACCAATTGTACTTATAGATGTTAGACTGGAAAAGAAAGCATAGGCTTTTCTACATGAGAACGTAGCTTGATCTTTTGATTACAACTTGTTTATATTTATAAGAAAGTGTGTAGGAGAAAATCATCCAAATGACGCAAAAGAAAGGAAATATGGGCTAACAAATTATTGGAAATAAAAAAATGCGCCATGTGTACGTTTAGAACATGCTGTTTGGGGGGGCAAAAAACCTATGGGTGGGCAAAACACAAAGCTTAAAATTTGAGATCAGAGAAAGGGGGGGCAAAAAACCTATGGGTGGGCAAAAAACAAAGCTTAAAATTTGAGATCAGAGAAAGGGGGGGCAAAAAACCTATGGGTGGGCAAAACACGAAGCTTAAAATTTGAGATCAGAGAAATTTTCACGCAAAAGAACGGAGATATAAGTCTGTTTTAAGGGTCGGATGTAAAATATAGTGTTGTTTTTTTAACTCGACCTCTCATTGATTGGTCAGTCGGAAAGCTGCATTTTTCCGGCCAGCATTAGTAGAGCTTTGAAAACTCTGTGGTATAGGGAAAAAAATTATTTTGCCTAGGGAAATTTTCTTACATCCGACCCTTAAAGGAGTTACGCTATCAATGAATGAAGCCCTAATGATTTTTCTATGTATTGGAAAGTGAGCATCTCGAGGTGGTAATCATAGGCTCATGCAACAGCTCCATCTCTGTTTATAATTGATTCACTAGAACCGGAGACGTAGGCCTTTCCATGTAAGAAAACTGACCACTATCTTTTCACTATTGGTAACAGTGCACATGGCGCGCCCGGTTTTTTTCAAACAGAACAAAATACTCCATAACATAATGGAACCAAAGATGATGAAAAAATCTGTGAAGCAGAAAATTAGGGATCAAATTTGAAACAATGTGCATGAAAAAGAGATTCCGTAAATAGTGTTGTATATACGACATCACGGAATAGAAGAATCGATTGAAAAATTCGAAGCTGGCGAAAAGTTACACAATCTCAAACTAAGCGTTGAATCATCATTGATTATTAGCTATTTTCCAATCTGAAAACTGATTCTGTTTGAAAAAAACCGGGCGCGCCATGTGCACTGTTACCAATAGTGAAAGGATAGTGGTCAGTTTTCTTACATGGAAAGGCCTACGTCTCCGGTTCTAGTGAATCAATTACAAACAGAGATGGAGCTGTTGCATGAGCCTATGATTACCACCTCGAGATGCTCACTTTCCGATACATAGAAAAATCATTAGGGCTTCATTCATTGATAGCGTAACTCCTTTAAGGGTCGGATGTAAGAAAATTCCCCTGGGCAAAATGATTTTTTTCCCTATACCACAGAGTTTTCAAAGCTCTACTAATGCTGGCCGGAAAAATGCAGCTTTCCGACCGACCAATCAATGAGAGGTCGAGTTAAAAAAACAACACTATATTTTACATCCGACCCTTAAAACAGACTTATATCGCCGTTCTTTTGCGTGAGAATTTCTCTGATCTCAAATTTTAAGCTTCGTGTTTTGCCCACCCATAGGTTTTTTGCCCCCCCCCTATATTCCAAAAATCAGTTTCATTCTAATATATTTGAGATTTTTTCAGAATTTTTCTGAAATTTTTATGAAATTCTTATAAAATTTTTCCGAAATTTTCTCTAATAAGTTCTCAAATTAACCTTCGGCAGCCATCCTTTGCCTATATATATTTTAAAAATCAGTTTTATTCTGATATATTTGAGATTTTTTCAGAATATTGTGGAATTTTTCTAAAATTTTTATGAAACTTTTATGAAATTTTTTCGAAATTTTCTCTGATAATTTCTCAAATTAACCTTCGGCAGCCATCCTTTGCCTATATATATTTCAAGAATCAGTTTTATTCTGATATATTTGAGATTTTTTCAAAATTTTGTGGAATTTTTCTGAAATTTTTATGAAATTTTTATAAAATTTTTCCGAAATTTTCTCTGATAATTTCTCAAATTAACCTTCGGCAGCCATCCTTTGCCTATATATATTCCAAAAATCAGTTTTATTCTAATATATTTGAGATTTTTCCGAATTTTGCGGAATTTTTCTGAAATTTTGATGAAATTTTTATGAAATTTTTCCGAAATTTTCTCTGATAATTTCTCAAATTAACCTTCGGCAGCCATCCTTTGCCTATATATATTTCAAAAATCAGTTCTTTTCTAATATATTTGAGATTTTTCCAGAATTTTGCGGAATTTTTCTGAAATTTTTCTGAAATTTTTATAAAATTTTTCCGAAACTTTCTCTGATAATTTCTCAAATTAACCTTCGGCAGCCATCCTTTCCCTATATATATTCCAAAAATCAGTTTTATTCTAACATATTTGAGATTTTCTCAGAATTTTGCGGAATTTTTCTGAAATTTTTATGAAGTTTTTATAAAATTTTTCCGAAATTTTCTCTGATAATTTCTCAAATTAACCTTCGGCAGCCATCCTTTGCCTATATATACTTCAAAAATTAGTTTTATTCTAATATATTTGAGATTTTTTCAGAATTTTGCGGAATTTTTCTGAAATTTTTCTGAAATTTTTATAAAATTTTTCCGAAATTTTCTCTGATAATTTCTCAAATTAACCTTCGGCAGCCATCCTTTGCCTATATATATTTCAAAAATCAGTTCTATTCTAATATATTTGAGATTTTTTCAGAATTTTGCGGAATTTTTCTGAAATTTTTATAAAATTTTTCCGAAATTTTCTCTGATAATTTCTCAAATTAACCTTCGGCAGCCATCCTTTGCCTATATATATTCCAAAATTCAGTTTTATTCTAATATATTTGAGATTTTTCCGAATTTTGCGGAATTTTTCTGAAATTTTGATGAAATTTTCATGAAATTTTTCCGAAATTTTCTCTGATAATTTCTCAAATTAACCTTCGGCAGCCATCCTTTGCCTATATATATTTTAAAAATCAGTTTTATTCTGATATATTTGAGATTTTTTCAGAATTTTGCGGAATTTTTCTGAAATTTTTATAAAATTTTTCCGAAATTTTTTCTGATAATTTCCCAAATTAACCTTCGGCAGCCATCGTTTGCCTATATATATTTCAAAAATCAGTTTTATTCTAATATATTCGAGATTTTTTCAGAATTTCGCGGAATTTTTGTGAAATTTTTATGAAATTTTTATAAAATTTTTCCGAAATTTTCTCTGATAATTTCTCAAATTAACCTTCGGCAGCCATCCTCTGCCTATATATATTTTAAAAATCAGTTTTATTCTGATATATTTGAGATTTTTTCAGAATTTTTCTGAAATTTTTATGAAATTCTCATAAAATTTTTCCGAAATTTTCTCTGATAATTCCTGAAATTAACCTTCGGCAGCCATCCTTTGCCTACATATATTTCAAAAATTAGTTTTATTCTAATATATTTGAGATTTTTTCAGAATTTCGCGGAATTTTTCTGAAATTTTTATGAAATTTTTATAAAATTTTTCCGAAATTTTCTCTGATAATTTTTCAAATTAACCTTCGGCAGCCATCCTTTGCCTATATATATTTCAAAAATTAGTTTTATTCTAATATATTTGAGATTTTTTCAGAATTTTGCGGAATTTTTCTGAAATTTTTATGAAATTTTTCCGAAATTTTCTCTGATAATTTCTCAAATTAACCTTCGGCAGCCATTCTTTGCCTATATATATTTCAAAAATCAGTTCTATTCTAATATATTTGAGATTTTTTCAGAATTTTGCGGAATTTTTCTGAAATTTTTATGAAATTTTTATAAAATTTTTCCGAAATTTTCTCTGATAATTTCTCAAATTCACCTTCGGCAGTCATCCTTTGCCTATATATATTTCAAAAATCAGTTTTATTGTAATATATTTGAGATTTTTTCAGAATTTTGCGGAATTTTTCTGAAATTTTTATAAAATTTTTCCGAAATTTTCTCTGATAATTTCTCAAATTAACCTTCGGCAGCCATCGTTTGCCTATATATATTTCAAAAATCAGTTTTATTCTAATATATTTGAGATTTTTTCAGAATTTCGCGGAATTTTTCTGAAATTTTTATGAAATTTTTATAAAATTTTTCCGAAATTTTCTGTAATAATTTCTCAAATCAGCCTTCGGCAGCCATCCTTCGCCTATATATATTTCAGAAATCAGTTTTATTCTGATATATTCGAAATTTTTTCAAAATTTTGTGGAATTTTTCTGAAATTTTTATGAAATTTCTATAAAATTTTTCCGAAATTTTCTCCAATAATTCCTCAAATTAACCTTCGGCAGCCATCCTTTGCCTATATATATTTCAAAAATCAGTCTTATTCTGATATATTTGAAATTTTTTCAAAATTTTGTGGAATTTTTCTGAAATTTTTATGAAATTTTTATGAAATTTTTCCGAAATTTTCTCTGATAATTTCTGAAATTAACCTTCGGCAGCCATCCTTTGCCTACATATATTTAAAAAATTAGTTTTATTCTAATATATTTGAGATTTCTTCAGAATTTCGCGGAATTTTTCTGAAATTCTTATGAAATTTTTATAAAATTTTTCCGAAATTTTCTCTGATAATTTCTAAAATTAACCTTCGGCAGCCATCGTTTGCCTATATATATTCCAAAAATCAGTTTTATTCTAATATATTTGAGATTTTTTCAGAATTTTGCGGAATTTTTCTGAAATTTTTATGAAATTTTTATAAAATTTTTCCGAAATTTTCTCTGATAATTCCTCAAATTAACCTTCGGCAGCCATCCTTTGCCTACATATATTTCAAAAATTAGTTTTATTCTAATATATTTGAGATTTTTTCAGAATTTCGCGGAATTTTTATGAAATTTTTATAAAATTTTTCCGAAATTTTCTCTGATAATTTCTCAAATTAACCTTCGGCAGTCATCCTTTGCCTATATATATTTTAAAAATCAGTTTTATTCTGATATATTTGAGATTTTTTCAGAATTTTGCGGAATTTTTCTGAAATTTTTATAAAATTTTTCCGAAATTTTCTCTGATAATTTTTCAAATTAACCTTCGGCAGCCATCCTTTGCCTATATATATTTCAAAAATTAGTTCTATTCTAATATATTTGAGATTTTTCCAGAATTTTGCGGAATTTTTCTGAAATTTTTATGAAATTTTTCCGAAATTTTCTCTGATAATTTCTCAAATTAACCTTCGGCAGCCATTCTTCGCCTATATATATTTCAAAAATCAGTTCTATTCTAATATATTTGAGATTTTTTCAGAATTTTGCGGAATTTTTATGAAATTTTTATAAAATTTTTCCGAAATTTTCTCTGATAATTTCTCAAATTCACCTTCGGCAGCCATCCTTTGCCTGTATATATTTCAAAAATCAGTTTTATTCTAATATATTTGAGATTTTTCCGAATTTTGCGGAATTTTTCTGAAATTTTGATGAAATTTTTATGAAATTTTCCCGAAATTTTCTCTGATAATTTCTCAAATTAACCTCCGGCAGCCATCCTTTGCCTATATATACTTCAAAAATCAGTTTTATTCTGATATATTTGAGATTTTTCCGAATTTTGCGGAATTTTTCTGAAATTTTGATGAAATTTTGATGAAATTTTTCCGAAATTTTCTCTGATAGTTTCTTAAATTAACCTTCGGCAGCCATCCTTTGCTTATATATATTTCAAAAATCAGTTTTATTCTAATATATTTGAGATTTTTCCGAATTTTGCGGAATTTTTTTGAAATTTTTATGAAATTTTTATAAAATTTTTCCGAAATTTTCTCTGATAATTTCTCAAATTAACCTTCGGCAGCCATCCTTCGTTTATATATATTTTAAAAATCAGTTTTATTCTGATATATTTGAGATTTTTTCAGAATTTTGCGGAATTTTTCTGAAAATTTTGTAAAATTTTTCCGAAATTTTCTCTGATAATTTCTCAAATTAACCTTCGGCAGCCATCGTTTGCCTATATATATTCCAAAAATCAGTTTTATTCTAATATATTTGAGATTTTTTCAGAATTTGGCGGAATTTTTCTGAAATTTTTATGAAATTTCTATAAAATTTTTCCGAAATTTTCTCTGATAATTCCTCAAATTAACCTTCGGCAGCCATCCTTCGCCTATATATATTTCAAAAATCAGTTTTATTCTAATATATTTGAGATTCTTTCAGAATTTTGCGGAATTTTTCTGAAATTTTTATGAAATTTTTATAAAATTTTTCCGAAATTTTCTCTGATAATTTCTCAAATTCACCTTCGGCAGTCATCCTTTGCCTATATATATTTCAAAAATCAGTTTTATTGTAATATATTGTAACGAGGTTTCTCGTTACGGCTATCGTATCGGCTTATGCCACCTTCGGGTGAAGCTATTCAAGTGTAGAGCTCGAGGAGACTCACACATGAACAGCTAGAAAATACTACCGCGGTGCCATCTGCGTAAGATGACACCTTAAAAGTTATCGAAAGCTAACTGACACGTCAGTGGGTTTTATATGCGGCTGAGGATAAGGCAGAAGCCCAGCTGAAATGCTGGCGCTCCACTAGAGATGTCGGAGTTATCTCCGGGCCTGGCAGTGGTGTGAGAGGAAGAATCACGCAGGCGCACGGAGAGACCTCTAGACGAGGAGAAGCAGCCTCAGCCGATATAAATAGACCCAACGACACGGTGTTCAGTTAGTCTGCCTTGGGCGGCAGACTCGAGAGGATCGGGAGACGTCCCTGGATCCTCTACCGCTCACTTCGGTGAGAGTTATCGTTGGTTGCCCGTAGCGTGGCTACGTGGCGTTTCTCGTGTGGATGGAGACGTCCGGTATTCTCTGGGTGACGATAGATCAGAGGAATACTGCGGACGGGCTCATCCAGAGGCTATCGCGGAATACCCCAATTCCGACTTGTTCTCGCTAGAGGGACTGTGACTAAACCCACGCCCCTCTACCATAACCAGCACACTGGGTTACCGGGAATGGATTGCCCATGCCATCCATTGGGGTTAGTAATTCCCCGAGTAATTACTGCCGACGGTTCAGCAGGTTAGCCCGAAACCGCCCTAAGAGGTTAAGCGTGGTGAGCCCAGGGAAAGCCAGCACACAGTGAGTTTTGTTTATTCCTCCTGTAAAGAATAAACTGGCGCCCATGCTATCGAAACGTGTGTGGACAGGGATGGCCGGAAGTGTGACGGGATTGGACGAAAACCCGTTACAAAATGGCGCCCAACGTGTGTAGTACGACTACAGTAAGGCTAGCGAGAAAACCCAGTTTTCAAGAGTGAATTAATTACTGTGTGACGTAATTTATTCAAAAAATACCGTGATCGTGTCCATCTTACCATGGCTCAATCAATAATACCGTGATTGTATCCATGATACCGTGGTTCAATCAAGAATACCGTGAGTGTATCAGTGATACCGTGATTGTGTCAATGATACCTCAATTGAGTCAGTAATACCCGAAATGAAAATTTTGGGAATTCAAATGATTCAAATTACCGCGCGTGATTGAACTAATCCGCGAAGGGGCAGCACGTCGCGGGCCCAGTACAGCTATCGCAATTACCGACTACCGGAAGGTAATAGGTTCTCGAAAAATCCGAGAGATGGCTCCTGATGTACTGAAATTAATTAAAAGTCATCAGAAGATCATTTTATCGAATATTTAGAGTTATCCACTGCTGAAACTCTTGTACAGTCGTCAAAAAGAGGGCGCTGTGCAGGAAAAGTGGGAGGATGAGCTCCCTACCCGATAATTTTCCCCCTCCATGGGGAAAATGGGTATATAAGGAGCAGCAATCGGCTCTCGGGGGAGAGTTGGTCTGATCAACCACTCTGGCTACCGAAACCTTTTCCTTGAGCAATCGAGAGAAAAAGACTACCGACGGCAGTATGCCATCTACCGCAGCCACGCCGGCTACTAGTGAAGCTCTCTCATTACAGGAGCTGACAGCTATCGTAAAGGCAATGCAACAGCAAATTGCAGAGCTAGTATCGGAAAACCGACCGAAAGGTCGAAGAAGGGGCACTGAGGCTAATCGCCCAGTGAGAATCACCTCACCAACGCCAGAGCAGCTGGGACAATTGCGAATGCAATTGGACGAGGCAGCTAACGTTGGGTTACCGTCAACGCCACTTGTGGCCGAGGGGCACACTGCCCCAACGGCACCCGCCAGACAGGATTTCCCAGTCATGGCGCACAAGGCGCACGAACACCTGAAAAGGTGGGGGATATCGTTTTCCGGGAAACGCGGAGAAGACGTCGAGGAATTCATTTCCTCAATTGAAGACGCACGCGTTTCGTTATCGATACGTGAGGTAGACCTCATACACATCCTTAGGGGTCTGTTAAAAGGTTCAGCACTCACGTGGTACCGCGGCATGAGCTTCGTTAATTGGTCAGACACCAAAGAAGCGTTCCGAAAGCAATTCGGAGGCCTAGACTACCAAGTCCGTCTCAGAAATGAGATGTATGGGCGCACACAAGGCAAACATGAGCCTGTGGCCGAGTATATGCGTAGTGTGCGCGGTTATTTTTTGAAAATAACGCCACCTTTGGACGAAGAGGCCAAAGTATACACTGCATATACGAACATGCTACCGAAATATCGAGCCGGAATCGATATTGATCGAAGGTTAACGATGGAGGATCTCGAGCGGAAGGCACTATGTAATGAGTGGAATTACGAGTGTGCCCGAAACTACTGTCCCCCTCCACCAGCAGAAACTGCTGTATGTCCAAGTTTGGCATACAAGGAACCTAAGAATTTCGTCAGAGATTCTTAAGGGACCAAAGCAGAGGAGTAGATGCAGGAGGTGAAGAGGAGGGTTATCGGAAGAGCCTGGACACTGTGAAAAGTATCCAAGCACGCTCTCGCAGAGGCTAACGACACTGAGTCTCAACCGTATAATCTACGGAGACGAGACAGGGAGTATGTGGAAGGCGATCTAGTGTTATCTAGAAATCGCGAGCTATCGAACGCAGGCAAAAACAGATCAGCCGCGTTAAACAAGCCATTCGTAGGGCCCTATACAGTCACGAAGAAGCTATCGAAGACTGTCTACGAATTGGTGGATCTCGCAGGGAACAGTAAGGGAAAGATGTCCATACAGGACCTCAAACCGTACAAACCCGACCTATCGCTTGGCCCAATCGAAGAGTCTGATGACTAATCGGATTTGGGTCGAATCCTTTCTCCACGGAGGGAGGTATGTAACGAGGTTTCTCGTTACGGCTATCGTATCGGCTTATGCCACCTTCGGGTGAAGCTATTCAAGTGTAGAGCTCGAGGAGACTCACACATAAACAGCTAGAAAATACTACCGTGGTGCCATCTGCGTAAGATGACACCTTAAAAGTTATCGAAAGCTAACTGACACGTCAGTGGGTTTTATATGCGGCTGAGGATAAGGCAGAAGCCCAGCTGAAATGCTGGCGCTCCACTAGAGATGTCGGAGTTATCTCCGGGCCTGGCAGTGGTGTGAGAGGAAGAATCACGCAGGCACACGGAGAGACCTCTAGACGAGGAGAAGCAGCCTCAGCCGATATAAATAGACCCAACGACACGGTGTTCAGTTAGTCTGCCTTGGGCGGCAGACTCGAGAGGATCGGGAGACGTCCCTGGATCCTCTACCGCTCACTTCGGTGAGAGTTATCGCTGGTTGCCCGTAGCGTGGCGACGTGGCGTTTCTCGTGTGGATGGAGACGTCCGGTATTCTCTGGGTGACAATAGATCAGAGGAATACTGCGGACGGGCTCATCCAGAGGCTATCGCGGAATACCCCAATTCCGACTTGTTCTCGCTAGAGGGACTGTGACTAGACCCACGCCCCTCTACCATAACCAGCACACTGGGTTACCGGGAATGGATTGCCCATGCCATCCATTGGGGTTAGTAATTCCCCGAGTAATTACTGCCGACGGTTCAGCAGGTTAGCCCGAAACCGCCCTAAGAGGTTAAGCGTGGTGAGCCCAGGGAAAACCAGCACACAGTGAGTTTTGTTTATTCCTCCTGTAAAGGATAAACTGGCGCCCATGCTATCGAACCGTGTGTGGACAGGGATAGCCGGAAGTGTGACGGGATTGGACGAAAACCCGTTACAATATTTGAGATTTTTTCAGAATTTTGCGGAATTTTTCTGAAATTTTTATAAAATTTTTCCGAAATTTTCTCTGATAATTTCTCAAATTAACCTTCGGCAGCCATCGTTTGCCTATATATATTTCAAAAATCAGTTTTATTCTAATATATTTGAGATTTTTTCAGAATTTCGCGGAATTTTTCTGAAATTTTTATGAAATTTTTATAAAATTTTTCCGAAATTTTCTGTAATAATTTCTCAAATCAGCCTTCGGCAGCCATCCTTCGCCTATATATATTTCAGAAATCAGTTTTATTCTGATATATTCGAAATTTTTCCAAAATTTTGTGGAATTTTTCTGAAATTTTTATGAAATTTTTATAAAATTTTTCCGAAATTTTCTCCAATAATTCCTCAAATTAACCTTCGGCAGCCATCGTTTGCCTATATATATTTCAAAAATCAGTTTTATTCTAATATATTTGAGATTTTTTCAGAATTTCGCGGAATTTTTCTGAAATTTTTATGAAATTTTTATAAAATTTTTCCGAAATTTTCTCTGATAATTCCTCAAATTAACCTTCGGCAGCCATCCTTTGCCTACATATATTTCAAAAATTAGTTTTATTCTAATATATTTGAGATTTTTTCAGAATTTCGCGGAATTATTATGAAATTTTTATAAAATTTTTCCGAAATTTTCTCTGATAATTTCTCAAATTAACCTTCGGCAGTCATCCTTTGCCTATATATATTTTAAAAATCAGTTTTATTCTGATATATTTGAGATTTTTTCAGAATGTTGCGGAATTTTGCTGAAATTTTCATAAAATTTTTCCGAAATTTTCTCTGATAATTTCTCAAATTAACCTTCGGCAGTCATCCTTTGCCTATATATATTTCAAAAATCAGTTTTATTGTAATATATTTGAGATTTTTTCAGAATTTTGCGGAATTTTTCTGAAATTTTTATGAAATTTCTATAAAATTTTTCCGAAATTTTCTCTGATAATTCCTCAAATTAACCTTCGGCAGCCATCCTTTGCCTATATATATTTCAAAAATCAGCTTTATTCTAATATATTTCAGATTCTTTCAGAATTTTGCGGAATTTTTCTGAAATTTTTATGCAATTTTTATAAAATTTTTCCGAAATTTTCTCTGATAATTTCTCAAATTCACCTTCGGCAGTCATCCTTTGCCTATATATATTTCAAAAATCAGTTTTATTGTAATATATTTGAGATTTTTTCAGAATTTCGCGGAATTTTTCTGAAATTTTTATAAAATTTTTCCGAAATTTTCTCTGATAATTTCTCAAATTAACCTTCGGCAGCCATCGTTTGCCTATATATATTTCAAAAATCAGTTTCATTCTAATATATTTGAGATTTTTTCAGAATTTCGCGGAATTTTTCTGAAATTTTTATGAAATTTTTATAAAATTTTTCCGAAATTTTCTCTAATAATTTCTCAAATTAGCCTTCGGCAGCCATCCTTCGCCTATATATATTCCAGGAATCAGTTTTATTCTGATATATTCGAAATTTTTTCAAAATTTTGTGAAATTTTTCTGAAATTTTTATGAAATTTTTATAAAATTTTTCGGAAAATTTTCTCCAATAATTCCTCAAATTAACCTTCGGCAGCCATCCTTTGCCTATATATATTTCAAAAATCAGTTTAATTCTGATATATTTGAAATTTTTTCAAAATTTTGTGGAATTTTTCTGAAATTTTTATGAAATTTTTATGAAATTTTTCCGAAATTTTCTCTGATAATTTCTCAAATTAACCTTCGGCAGTCATCCTTTGCCTATATATATTTCAAAAATCAGTTTTATTGTAATATATTTGAGATTTTTTCAGAATTTTGCGGAATTTTTCTGAAATTTTTATGAAATTTTTATAAAATTTTTCCGAAATTCTCTCTTATAATTTCTCAAATTAACCTTCGGCAGCCATCCTCTGCCTATATATATTTTAAAAATCAGTTTTATTCTGATATATTTGAGATTTTTTCAGAATGTTGCGGAATTTTTCTGAAATTTTTATAAAATTTTTCCGAAATTTTCTCTGATAATTTCTCAAATTAACCTTCGGCAGCCATCCTTTGCCTATATATATTTCAAAAATCAGTTTTATTCTGATATATTTGAGATTTTTTCAGAATTTTGTGGAATTTTTCTGAAATTTTTATGAAATTTTTATAAAATTTTTCCGAAATTTTCTCTGATAATTTCTCAAATTAACCTTCGGCAGCCATCCTTTGCCTATATATATTTCAAAAATCAGTTTTATTGTAATATATTTGAGATTTTTTCAGAATTTTGCGGAATTTTTCTGAAATTTTTATGAAATTTTTATAAAATTTTTCCGAAATTTTCTCTGATAATTTCTGAAATTAACCTTCGGCAGCCATCCTTTGCCTACTTATATTTCAAAAATTAGTTTTATTCTAATATATTTGAGATTTTTTCAGAATTTTGTGGAATTTTTCTGAAATTTTTCTGAAATTTTTATAAAATTTTTCCGAAATTTTCTCTGATAATTTCTCAAATTCACCTTCGGCAGTCATCCTTTGCCTATATATATTTCAAAAATCAGTTTTATTGTAATATATTTGAGATTTTTTCAGAATTTTGCGGAATTTTTCTGAAATTTTGATAAAATTTTTTTGAAATTTTCTCTGATAATTTCTCAAATTAACCTTCGGCAGTCATCCTTTGCCTATATATATTTAAAAAATCAGTTTGATTCTGATATATTTGAGATTTTTTCAGAATTTTGCGGAATTTTTCTGAAATTTTTATAAAATTTTTCCGAAATTTTCTCTGATAATTTCTCAAATTAACCTTCGGCAGCCATCCTTTGCCTATATATATTTCAAAAATCAGTTTTATTCTGATACATTTGAGATTTTTTCAGAATTTTGTGGAATTTTTCTGAAATTTTTATGAAATTTTTATAAAATTTTTCCGAAATTTTCTCTGATAATTTCTCAAATTAACCTTCGGCAGCCATCCTTTGCCTATGTATATTTCAAAAATTAGTTTTATTCTAATATATTTGAGATTTTTTCAGAATTTTGCGGAATTTTTCTGAAATTTTTATGAAATTTTTATAAAATTTTTCCGAAATTTTCTCTGATAATTTCTGAAATTAACCTTCGGCAGCCATCCTTTGCCTACTTATATTTCAAAAATTAGTTTTATTCTAATATATTTGAGATTTTTTCAGAATTTTGTGGAATTTTTCTGAAATTTTTCTGAAATTTTTATAAAATTTTTCCGAAATTTTCTCTGATAATTTCTCAAATTCACCTTCGGCAGTCATCCTTTGCCTGTATATATTTCAAAAATCAGTTTTATTGTAATATATTTGAGATTTTTTCAGAATTTTGCGGAATTTTTCTGAAATTTTTATAAAATTTTTTTGAAATTTTCTCTGATAATTTCTCAAATTAACCTTCGGCAGCCATCCTTTGCCTATATATATTTAAAAAATCAGTTTTATTCTGATATATTTGAGATTTTTTCAGAATTTTGCGGAATTTTTCTGAAATTTTTATAAAATTTTCCCGAAATTTTCTCTGATAATTTCTCAAATTAACCTTCGGCAGCCATCCTTTGCCTATGTATATTTCAAAAATTAGTTTTATTCTAATATATTTGAGATTTTTTCAGAATTTTGCGGAATTTTTCTGATATTTTTATGAAATTTTTATAAAATTTTTCCGAAATTTTCTCTGATAATTCCTCAAATTAACCTCCTGCAACCATCCTTCGCCTATATATATTTCAAAAATCAGTTTTATTGTAATATATTTGAGATTTTTTCAGAATTTTGCGGAATTTTTCTGAAATTTTTATGAAATTTCTATAAAATTTTTCCGAAATTTTCTCTGATAATTCCTCAAATTAACCTTCGGCAGCCATCCTTTGCCTATATATATTTCAAAAATCAGCTTTATTCTAATATATTTCAGATTCTTTCAGAATTTTGCGGAATTTTTCTGAAATTTTTATGAAATTTTTATAAAATTTTTCCGAAATTTTCTCTGATAATTTCTCAAATTCACCTTCGGCAGTCATCCTTTGCCTATATATATTTCAAAAATCAGTTTTATTGTAATATATTTGAGATTTTTTCAGAATTTTGCGGAATTTTTCTGAAATTTTTATAAAATTTTTCCGAAATTTTCTCTGATAATTTCTCAGAATAACCTTCGGCAGCCATCGTTTGCCTATATATATTTCAAAAATCAGTTTTATTCTAATATATTTGAGATTTTTTCCGAATTTCGCGGAATTTTTCTGAAATTTTTCTGAAATTTTTATAAAATTTTTCCGAAATTTTCTCTGATAATTTCTCAAATTCACCTTCGGCAGTCATCCTTTGCCTATATATATTTCAAAAATCAGTTTTATTGTAATATATTTGAGATTTTTTCAGAATTTTGCGGAATTTTTCTGAAATTTTTATAAAATTTTTCCGAAATTTTCTCTGATAATTTCTCAAATTAACCTTCGGCAGCCATCCTTTGCCTATATATATTTCAAAAATCAGTTTTATTCTGATATATTTGAGATTTTTTCAGAATTTTGCGGAATTTTTCTGAAATTTTTATGAAATTTCTATAAAATTTTTCCGAAATTTTCTCTGATAATTCCTCAAATTAACCTTCGGCAGCCATCCTTTGCCTATATATATTTCAAAAATCAGCTTTATTCTGATATATTTGAGATTTTTTCAGAATTTTGCGGAATTTTTCTGAAATTTTTATGAAATTTCTATAAAATTTTTCCGAAATTTTCTCTGATAATTCCTCAAATTAACCTTCGGCAGCCATCCTTTGCCTATATATATTTCAAAAATCAGCTTTATTCTAATATATTTCAGATTCTTTCAGAATTTTGCGGAATTTTTCTGAAATTTTTATGAAATTTTTATAAAATTTTTCCGAAATTTTCTCTGATAATTTCTCAAATTCACCTTCGGCAGTCATCCTTTGCCTATATATATTTCAAAAATCAGTTTTATTGTAATATATTTGAGATTTTTTCAGAATTTTGCGGAATTTTTCTGAAATTTTTATAAAATTTTTCCGAAATTTTCTCTGATAATTTCTCAAATTAACCTTCGGCAGCCATCGTTTGCCTATATATATTTCAAAAATCAGTTTTATTCTAATATATTTGAGATTTTTTCCGAATTTCGCGGAATTTTTCTGAAATTTTTCTGAAATTTTTATAAAATTTTTCCGAAATTTTCTCTGATAATTTCTCAAATTCACCTTCGGCAGTCATCCTTTGCCTATATATATTTCAAAAATCAGTTTTATTATAATATATTTGAGATTTTTTCAGAATTTTGCGGAATTTTTCTGAAATTTTTATAAAATTTTTCCGAAATTTTCTCTGATAATTTCTCAAATTAACCTTCGGCAGCCATCCTTTGCCTATATATATTTAAAAAATCAGTTTTATTCTGATATATTTGAGATTCTTTCAGAATTTTGCGGAATTTTTCTGAAATTTTTATAAAATTTTTCCGAAATTTTCTCTGATAATTTCTCAAATTAACCTTCGGCAGCCATCCTTTGCCTATGTATATTTCAAAAATTAGTTTTATTCTAATATATTTGAGATTTTTTCAGAATTTTGCGGAATTTTTCTGATATTTTTATGAAATTTTTATAATATTTTTCCGAAATTTTCTCTGATAATTCCTCAAATTAACCTCCTGCAGCCATCCTTCGCCTATATATATTTCAAAAATCAGTTTTATTCTGATATATTTGAGATTTTTTCAGAATTTTGCGGAATTTTTCTGAAATTTTTATAAAATTTTTCCGAAATTTTCTCTGATAATTTCTCAAATTAACCTTCGGCAGCCATCCTTTGCCTTTATCTTTCTATATCATAAAATTCAGATCGGCTGACGCAAAAATTCGGCTGACGCACAAATTCAGCTGACGCCCATATTTCAAAAATCGCGAGATTTCCCGCGAATTAGGCAATTGTCAAATATCCTATGGTGTGAAGTTCACTGTTCATTCCATTTATTTATATAGAGACGTCAAATTTGGGGTGATTTATATTTTCCATTTTAAATCATTTCAATTTACATTTTTAATTTCCTATAATATATATATATATTTCAAAATATTTATATTTCAAAAAAATTGGCATATTGCACTTCAAATAGACAGGTAAGTCTCAGTTGATTTTTTTAGTATTATTAAAGTAATGAAAAAAAGTAGAAATGAAATGAAAAAAAAATAAATAAAATATAACCTTGGTTTTTGCAGCTTTTGGGGATATTAGAAGGATAAAAATCGATGAAATATACATACTATTCCAGCGTACGGTCGATGAAACAGGAAAAGATTGAAATTTATTGGTATGTTTACTAATTTAGAGGTTAGTAAATAAAATTATAAAATTAGTAAAATGAAACTAAAAAATAAAATTGAAATTAATAAAATATAAATAAATAAATTAATCAATGAAATCAATAAACTAATAAAATCATTAAATCAATAATAAACTAATAAAATTCGGATTTATTAAATTCAATTATTCTAAAATTATACAAAATTTTACATAACAGCTCACTTTTTCACTTTGAATGTTCCCTTTTGGGTACAGTTTCTGATTGTCCTACGAAGACGAGTAGGGGCTTATTTGAATAAGAAAAATGTGTTCTTCCAGAAAAAATAGGGGTGTCCATTCAAAAAAATCGAGGAAAATTGCAATTTTCAATGTAATAAACGGATAACTTCATCTAAAAATTCGAAAAAATGAGGAGTAAGGAGGTCAAATTAAGGCCTTTTTTATGCACTTTTTTTTCAAGATAATCGTGGTTGATAATGGAGATACGCCCTTTCTTGTTTACAAACAAATTTGTAACTCTTGAAAATCTCTAAAAAAATGGATTGGAGTAAAAAAAAACGTAAGTCCATTATTTGCAGAGATTAAAAGAAAAATTAGAAAAAACTGACTCATTTTCAGTTTTTTTTAAAGAAAATTTCAGAAACCAAATGGAGATACGCTCTTTTTGCCCCCAGCCACTTTTTTAGCTCCTTGGAGTCCTCTATAAAAGTATTCTAGAATGGAAAAAGCATATCTCCATTATTTACGGAATTTTTTTAAATGTAAATAAGGAAAACTCAGTATTTTTTATTTTATTTTCTCAAAACGCCCTTTTCATCTACAAACACTTTTTTTTACTCTTGAAATTCTCCATAAAAGGGTCTTGGGATATAAAATGGCGTATCTCCATCATTTACGGAATTTTTCTTATAAAAATGTGAAAAACTCAGTATTTTTCTTTTTTTCTTTATAAAATCTCAGTAAATAATGGAGATACACCCTTTTCATCCTTAAGCAATCTTTTTTCTCTTGAAATTCTCTACAAAAGGATTTCAGCACAAAAAAAAGGGCGTATCTCCATTATTTATGGAATTTTTTCTAATAAAAATGAGAAAAACTCAGTATTTTTTTTTTTCCCAATAATCTCAATGAATAATGGAGATACGCCCTTTTCATACTCAAACACTTTTTTTGCTCTTGAAATTCTCTATGAAAGGGTCTTGGGACATAGAAGGGCGTATCTCCATCATTTACGGAATTTTTTTCATAAAAATAAGAAAAACTCAGTATTTTTCGTTTTCTTTTCTCCAAAAATCTCAGCAAATAATGAAGATACGCCTCTTCTGTTCTAAGACACTTTTTTTACTCTTAAAATTCCCTATAAAAGGATTTTGACCCAAAAAACAGGGCGTATCTCTATTATTTTATAAGCTATCAACAAATAATCAGTATTTAATCAAAATGAGGGTTTCTTCAGCTCATAAACACGAATCTTTTGAGCTTCGTGCCGATGAAATCGGATGAAAAGTTTGGAAGATACAGCCGATTTTCGGAAAAACTTCAATTCAAAATATCTCGGGAATCGTTCAGCCGATATGCCTCAGATTCAATCCCAACCATCTTCATCAGAAACTACATATACAGAAAAATTTGAAGTCTTTAAGTCAATTATTCATTGAGCTATCGTCGTAAAACCGAGTTTTTGAAAAAAAGCACAAAAAAATTAATAACTAATAGAATAATGGGATTAAATTCATGAAAATTTCTTTGGGATTAATTTCATGAAAATTCGCTAAAAGTTAGATATTATGGTTGCGAATCTTGAGTAAAATTTTGAACGGTATTCGTCTCACGCAAGTTGAGTAATTTTGAGAAATACGATTTTTAAAAAATTGCTATATTTCAAAAACCATTGAACCGATGTTGCTGAAATTTTTATGGGACATACACTTCATCAAAACTGATATGTGGCCGAAATTTCAGATTTTTATCTTTCACCGTTCTCGAGTAATAGAGAGTCGTAAAGTCGTATATAGTCGTATACCGACACACATACATACATGTCTACTTCTTTTCTCATTATGATTTCTGGACGTTTTGCATCATTTTGAGTCGTTTCCAATGAAAATTGGCATTTCGAAAAAAATTGCGAAAACAAAGCTTCCATTCGGAAGCAAAGTCGATAAACTAATAAGAAAATCAATACAAAAATTGAAATAAAAAATGTTGGCAAAGGGAGGTTGCCGGAGTTACGGTGGCAACGGTGGAAACGAATGGTGGTGGAGTGTGGCGGATTGAGGAGGACTCTCTTCTTCTTCCCCATCCCCTCTACTGCAAATATAATAAAATAAAATCAAGAAAATCAATTTACAAAAAAATCAATAAAATATTAAAATACTGGACATAAGTTAGATGAACATAAAATTAATAGAATGAATGAAATCAATAAAATTTATGAAATTAAAATAATAAAAGAAATCAATAACTTGAATAAAATTGAAATTAAAGGTAAAATTAAAATATATAGAATGAATGAAATCAATAAAATTTATGAAATTAAAATAATAAAAGAAATCAATAACTTGAATAAAATTGAAATTAAAGGTAAAATTAAAATACACAGAATGAATGAAAAAAAATCGAAATAAAACAAGTAAATGACTAAACGGAATGAAAGATCAATATTTCGATCAAATTATAAGATCAATAAAATAAATACTAATGGAATAAGAAAATCATTAATAAAATTAAAAAAAAACACTCAAGTAACAATAAGATCAAACAAAACGGATTGAGAAATAAGTCAGAAAAATTGAGAACTTTGAAGAAAGAGTGATGAAACCCAATAATATAACATTCAATTCAAATTTCATTGATTCTCGAGATTCATAATTATTTTTTCTTTGTGAAGAATGGAAAAAGAAGATAGTTTGCACTCAGCTTCACTTTATTATTGTCAAAATTTCATTTACGGTAAATTTCCCCGGTGAATTTCCTGTTATTAATGAAGGAGTTCCTGTAAGGTAGATTCGAATGCGACATACTAAGTTACTTTCTTTAGGAAGTTTCCTGATATCACTCGAATATGAATATATATGCAATTTTAGGCTCATTGGTCGAACCCTCCATACTTTGGGATTTTGTTTTGTCGGTGATGAATTGTGTTATGCGTTCATGATGATAATTCATGGAATTGGATTTAAAATAATCGCATTTGACGTACCTGAACATCCAGCGCGAACGTTTCGAGTCGACCAAGTAGGAAAATTTATAATTTTCGATTTAATCAATTGTTAATTAAAATCCAAATAATTTGATTGGGAAAATGTGAAGTAGATAAATTCATTGATAGAAGTCTTCATTGTGCTATTTGAAGTTATTGAAATAACTGCTAATTATTATTATGGACGGCGTATTATTTCACCAAAATTAAATTTTATCAATTGAAAAAGTGAAATCGTGAAAAAAGTGTAAAAATCAATTGAATTCTTTCATTTTTCACAGTTATTAGTCATTGACAATGCTGTGCCGCACAACAGCTCCCATATAAACCACCCTTCAATTCATCATCATTTTGTTAACGAATTTGAGTGGTTTGTTGTCAATAGTCACCAAATTGTGAGGTTAGGACCGTGTATCGATCGCTGCAGGATCGTAATTGAAGAAGAAGATTCAGCATCTTCATAAGTAATGTTAGCTAATTCATGTAATTTAATTTCAGACAATTAGAACGGTTTTCTGTATGGCTCCTAAACGTAAAAATGTCAGTGATGATGAATGTATGAATAGAGTCAAGCGTCCATGTCTCCGGTCAATTCCGTCTGAAACACGACGAAGGGCTCAAAGAAAGAGACAAAAACGATATGCTGAAAGACATCGAGATCGTATTTCTGAGAAAAACCGTTTGTATTATCGTAAAAAATGTAAAAATGGACTCTCGGAAGATGAAAAGAGAGAGAATAAAGCAATTAAGCGTTGAGAGCGACAAAATCGATATGCCAAGGCTCATCCTGATCGGATTGCTATGAAACATCGATCAGAATATAAAAATAAATGTAAAAATATAACTGTTAAACATGAAAAAACCGATAAAAAAGTTCGGCGAAGGGAACGACAAAAAAGATATGCAGAAAAACATTCTGTTCGTATTTCTACGAGAAAGAAGAATCATTACATGAATTTGAAGAGGAAATTTAAAATTGTTGGTTCGAAATATCATGATGAAATTGAATGTGTTGACATCGGTAAATTGAACCGTGAATGTCGTCATTGTGGTGCCTTATCATTTCCGCTTGAACATGGAAGGGTTCTACATAATTGTTGTCATGGAGGTTCAATTCAGTTAGAAGAACTCCCACAATTTCCTCTCGAATTTGAGAATTTATTTTTGAATAATGATGATAAATCTTTACAATTCAGAGAGAATATTCGTTATTATAATAATTCCTATGCTATGACAACGTTTTGTCCATCAGAAGAAATTAGAATGGCAGGATATGGTTCATTAAAAATTAGAGGTGCTGTTAATGCTATGGCGACTATCAGTCTCCTTCCTTCGTCAAATGAAACTCCTCGAAACGGTCAAATTTACGTTTATGATAAAAAAACAGGACTTGATTTCAGACAATCTGAAGTTTGTGAAAAGCAAACACTGAAAATAATAGACAAGGTGAAGCTGTTATTCAGAACAAGGCTCCTATGGAAAAATGCTAATAAGAAATTAATTTATAATCAGGTTATTGCGAAGAACCCTTATGCGGAAAAATATAAATCGTTGTATAAAATTCATTCTACAAATTCGAAATTGAATCCACGAATATATTTCTTACGAAGTTTGGTTAAAACAAAAAACAATCATCAGGTACCTACAGGAATTGGTGCAACTTCTGAAATAGCCATGCTATTGGTCACTGGGAAGCATGGTAACTGAAATGTTGTCCTTTAATTGTTGTATATATAACATAAATTCATATATTCTTCATAGGTGATGTTCCTTCCGATGTTGATTTTGTTGTGTACCCTAAGCATAAATTCTGTTGTGAAGCAATGTATAAATTATCACCACATGTAGAACCAATGATGTTCCCATTATTATATCCGAATGGAGATTTAGGATACTCTCTTCATATGAAAAATCAAAAGCATAATAAACGTCATCATGTTACTGTAGTACAGTATTTCGGATGGCGTATGCGTATTTTGAAATATTCTTTCAACCCTTTCAATATGGTAAGAAAGTTGACTCAACAATACATTTTACATATGTACATTACAAACGAATGGAATCGTTTAAATTACTTCCGTACTAATCAACATAAATTCAGGAGAGAAACACTTCAGGGACTGATGGATCATGTGGAAAATAGTATCGCAAATACTTCGAATCCAATACGTTTAGGACAGGCTGTTGTTCTACCTTCATCTTTTCAAGAAGGACCAAGAGGGCATCAACAACATTATCAAGATGCCATGGCTATGACTCGAGAAGTTGGTCGAGCAGATCTTTTCATCACATTCACTGCTAATCCTAAATGGAAAGAAATTACCAAATATTTGAAATCAGCACCTGAAGGAACCACTATTTCAGATATCCCTCACTTAGTATGCCGGATTTTCTTTCTGCGTTTTGAGAGTTTTTTAAAGGAAATTATATCTGGGAGTGTATTCGGAAGAGTTCTTGGTTATACGTACAATATTGAATTTCAAAAAAGAGGCTTACCACATGCTCATTGCTTATTCGTTTTGGCCCCTAAATACAAAATGCTGACGCCTGAAATTGTGGATAAGTTCATATCGGCGGAGATCCCCAATAAGACTAAATATCCAATCATGCATGAGCTGGTCATGAGACACATGCTCCACGGTCCTCATTCTTCTGAAACATTATGTTGGGATTCAACTTCACAGAAATGTTCAAAAAAATTTCCTAAAAACTTCCAGAATGAAACAAAAATTGAAAAGGATGGGTTTCCTTGCTATAGGCGTCGCGATAATCGAAAAATGTGTTATACATATAGAAAGCAGGTGAACCGAAAAACTGTTCCAGTGGATAATTCTATGGTAGTTCCTTATAATCCATATTTGTTGATGAAATACCAATGTCATATAAATGTTGAATATTGTGGGTCAATTATGGCAATCAAGTATATCTTCAAATATGTCAACAAGCCTCATGATCGCATTTATATGACTATCGGAGATGGATCCAATGCAATACGGAATGAAATCAATGACTATGTTGATACACGCTATTTAAGCTCTATGGAAGCAGCATGGCGAATGATTGAATTACCAACTCATGGGATGAGTCATAGTGTTGTTCGATTACCTGTTCATCTACCAAATCAACAGAATGTCATTTTCGAAGAAGGAAATGAAGAAGAAGCAATACAATCTGAACATTCAATCACAAAATTGATGGCCTATTTCAATCTGAATAATAATGGCATTCAAGCAAGATGTTATAAATATTGTGAAATTCCTTTACATTATGTTTGGCACCAAAAGACTAAAACGTGGCAGAAGAGAAAACAACGGTTCGGAAAAATTATTGTACGAATGTATTCAGTTTCGCCTCGCGATAGTGAAAGATTTTTTCTGAAAGTATTGTTAAGACATATTGCAGGAGCTGTATCTTTCGAATCATTAAAAACCGTAAGAGGTCAACTTTGTGGGACTTTCAAGGAAGCTGCATATATGGCTGGTTTCATTATTCATGATCAATTTTTTGAAGAAATGCTAGGCGAATGCTGCTCAATGATGATGCCTAAATCATTGCAAAGTTTTTTTGCATATTTATTATTAACATGTGAAAATATAGATGGATTGACTTTATGGAATAAATTTAAAGATGAAATTTGTGAGAAAAGATCGGAAGAGGATGTATTAGCCGCTATTGAACTCCGATTAAATAGTGAAGATAGAAGTCTCACTGATTATGGAATTGATATTACTATATTGGATTCGAAATTTGATGAATTCGATGATGAATTAAACATAAACGAACATGTAGAAACTACTCAGAAATTAAAAGCGCTTTTGAATACAGATCAATTGAGAATATTTGAGAATATTACAAGAATATTGAAAAATTCAGCAAATGATAGAAAGATTTTTTTTGTTGATGGTCCAGGTGGTACTGGTAAAACGTTTCTTTATAAATGCTTTTATCATCACCAACGTTCTCTGGGTAGAAATGTTGTTTCCATTGCTTGGACTGGTATAGCGGCAATATTATTACCTAACGGTCGTACAGCGCATAGGTTCTTCAAATTACCATTATTGCTGCCTGAATCAGAAAAAGAGATCACACCTGTTTATCTGAGTCGACGAACAAAAAAAACGTTAATAGAAACAGACATCATTATTTGGGATGAGGCTTCAATGATTCCAAGTATGGCTCTGAAAATAATCGATGTGACCCTGAAAGATTTGTTACAAACTGATGAATTATTTGGTGGAAAATTCATATTATTTGGCGGTGATTTTCGACAAATTCTACCAGTAATGAAACGAGCAGGAAGAAAACAAATTGTGGAAGCATCTATTCCGAAATTATCGTTCTGGAAAACAATAAAACGTTTCACATTAAAAATTAATATGAGAGCAGATAATCAATTGTTCCATGAATGGTTATTGAAAATAGGGAACGGAGAAGTTGAAAGACTGGAAATACCTGATACAATGCTTACGGATGATTTAATTCAAGCAGTTTTTGAAAACAATTTCACTGAAAAAATTATTTCCAACCGAGTTTTATTAGCACCATTAAATAAACAAGTAAATGCCCTAAATGAACAAATCCTTCGGAAATTTCCCGGCCAATTGATAGAATGTATTGGATTCGATAAAGCTACATCGATTGATGGAGATGGAACTGATGATGATTCATTGATGATTAGATTTCAACCTGAATATTTGAATACATTGAATGTCTCAGGCTTGCCACCTTGGAAATTGAATTTGAAAATTGGTGCTGTGGTAATGTTAGTGAGAAATCTTTGTATCTTGGATGGTCTTTGTAATGGTACACGGCTCATTGTTCGAAGAATCATCAACAATACATTATGTTGTACAATCCTCACTGGTGATAAAGCTGGAAATACTGTTTGTATTCCGAAAATCACGCTGAATACAAAAGAGAATAAGGAACTACCTTTTGTCTTACACAGAACCCAATTCCCAGTGCGATTAGCATTTGTAATGACTATAAATAGAGCACAAGGGCAAACCTTCGATATGGTTGGTTTATACATTGATCAAGAAACGCCTATATTCAGTCATGGTCAATTATACGTCGCATTATCGCGATGCCGCTCAATGGCTGGATTGAAAGTCAAAATTATTGGAGAATCTATGGAAGAAGGAACAAATTATGTCAACAATATCGTTTATACGGAAATTCTACAATGATCAAATGATAAAAATTTCCGTATTATTTAATACATTTGGAAAAAAAATAAAAATGAATCTAAATCAATTGATTGTCAATGGGCTGTAAAAACTAATTCAAAATGTGTGTAACTTCATATTGTCAATAATATAATATTGTTAATATTACGAACGATTTTCAGATATCATTCTTCATTTGTTTCTCGCTGTATGACCAAATCCTTCTGGCAATTAATTTACTATATATTTCAAATCAACCGCGATGGGTGAAGCAATGGATCAAGATCAATTCACTGAAGAGTATCTTCATGACTGTAAGCTGAGAAATATTAAGGTCATTTTAATTCTTTTGTAATATTTAAGGTCATTAATTCATTCGTTTCTCCTAATTTCAGTTCTGCAAGATGATCGGGTTGACAATGATTGGCGCACGATTGTACGTGCTGCCAATAAATTGGAGGAGAATTTGCGTGCTTATGACGAAGGATTCATACGAGGAATGATCGATTCTGCATTGCATAAAAAGTTACAAGCTGTTGATCAATCGAATGGCAGGTTTGTTGTAGAAAAAACATTAGGAGATTTTGATCTGTATATATAATCTAAATTATTGATTAATGATCGTTTGAATTGATTGAATACTGTTGAAAATCAAAAGATAATATTGTCTATTAAATATTGTAATACTTCAAACATATATGCAAATTATATAACTGTATTTTTATAACATTTTTTTTCAGATTTTGTAGAACTATTGTTCAAAAAATCCTGAATGGAATGAATAAAAGGGAATTTTCAAAGAAATACAAAAAAATGGAGGAAAACGCAAATGTGAGGGAGAAAGAAGTTCTCATGGCAGTTCTTGCTCTTCGCATAAGAAAAGGAAAATGAATGAAAATTAAATTTGAAATGGACTTCATATTATTTGAATAATCATAACATATCACAGCAAATTGAACAAATCATTCAAAAAAGGTATATGACTTAAAATATGCTAACTTCGATGATAATGTACTTATTTTCTATGAACAGGAAAAAGGCGAAGAGATTGGCAAATTAGCTCAATAGAAATCAAAAATATTCAGACACATACTTCACCAATTCAAAAAAGTATACGTTGAGAACAATATCGACAAAAATTTGTATACTGAAATTTATAGTTCTCGATGTCTATGGACGATTAGAAGAATGATATATCCTTTTTCTTTGAAATTTATTTAAAATTTTTACATGATTTATCCTGAATAAATTCAGATAGGAGGGACTGACTAAGTGGATGAGTCTCACAGAAACAGGTGAGGTCGGGGCCTGTTTTATAAGAAAATAATAGTTAAAAACTATTTTTACTATATATATATAATATATTCTCTCATATACTCTATTATGAACATAATTCATTCAATTTACTATTAAAAATAAAAAATTGATTTATTGCTCACTAACTTTCCATACTTTATCATAACAAAATCTTCAATATTTCAGATTTTGCAAGACTATAATTCAAAAAATTTTAAATAAAATGAATGAAGAAAAGATTTTCGAGGGACTTGGATGAAAACGGAAAGGTGATGATTATGGAAGATGATTCTGCCCAAAAAAGAAAATTGATATTGATTGATCCATGATTCTTATTATATTAAATTTCAACTGAAATAAACACGTATGCAAATAACATTATTTACCCTTAAATGTAGTTAATTAAGAAATTAAATTGAATGTTTTTGGAAGATATTTCAATTTTTGGAGAGTCAGTCATTTTCCGATGATTCAGTGGATAACGCCAGCAAGTTACTGAAGAACATCAGCATACTGCTTCATGTTTTTCATTATTATTGACAGCATTCGACATTATAGAGAATTTGTTTCATTTTTTTTGAGAATTGAGGAAATGTTTTCTGTCTTTGAGAAATTGGATGAAAACGTTCGGGGGGAGCGAGCAAAGCGAGCGGGGGGCGGAGCCCCCCGGGGTTGGCGAGCGCAGCGAGCAGGGGGCGAAGCCCCCTAGTATATTTTAAAAATCAGTTTTATTCTGATATATTTGAGATTTTTTCAGAATTTTGCGGAATTTTTCTGAAATTTTTATAAAATTTTTCCGAAATTTTCTCTGATAATTTTTCAAATTAACCTTCGGCAGCCATCCTTTGCCTATATATATTTCAAAAATTAGTTTTATTCTAATATATTTGAGATTTTTTCAGAATTTTGCGGAATTTTTCTGAAATTTTTATGAAATTTTTATGAAATTTTTTCGAAATTTTCTCTGATAATTTCTCAAATTAACCTTCGGCAGCCATTCTTCGCCTATATATATTTCAAAAATCAGTTCTATTCTAATATATTTGAGATTTTTTCAGAATTTTGCGGAATTTTTCTGAAATTTTTATGAAATTTTTATAAAATTTTTCCGAAATTTTCTCTGATAATTCCTCAAATTAACCTCCTGCAGCCATCCTTCGCCTATATATATTTCAAAAATCAGTTTTATTCTGATATATTTGAGATTTTTTCAGAATTTTGCGGAATTTTTCTGAAATTTTTATAAAATTTTTCCGAAATTGTCTCTGATAATTTCTCAAATTAACCTTCGGCAGCCATCCTTTGCCTATATATATTTCAAAAATCAGTTTTATTCTGATATATTTGAGATTTTTTCAGAATTTTGTGGAATTTTTCTGAAATTTTTATGAAATTTTTATAAAATTTTTCCGACATTTTCTCTGATAATTTCTCAAATTAACCTTCGGCAGCCATCCTTTGCCTATATATATTTCAAAAATCAGTTTTATTGTAATATATTTGAGATTTTTTCAGAATTTTGCGGAATTTTTCTGAAATTTTTATGAAATTTTTATAAAATTTTTCCGAAATTTTCTCTGATAATTTCTGAAATTAACGTTCGGCAGCCATCCTTTGCCTATATATATTTCAAAAATTAGTTTTATTCTAATATATTTGAGATTTTTTCAGAATTTTGTGGAATTTTTCTGAAATTTTTCTGAAATTTTTATAAAATTTTTCCGAAATTTTCTCTGATAATTTCTCAAATTCACCTTCGGCAGTCATCCTTTGCCTATATATATTTCAAAAATCAGTTTTATTGTAATATATTTGAGATTTTTTCAGAATTTTGCGAAATTTTTCTGAAATTTTTATAAAATTTTTCCGAAATTTTCTCTGATAATTTCTCAAATTAACCTTCGGCAGCCATCCTTTGCCTATATATATTTAAAAAATCAGTTTTATTCTGATATATTTGAGATTTTTTCAGAATTTTGCGGAATTTTTCTGAAATTTTTATAAAATTTTTCCGAAATTTTCTCTGATAATTTCTCAAATTAACCTTCGGCAGCCATCCTTTGCCTATGTATATTTCAAAAATTAGTTTTATTCTAATATATTTGAGATTTTTTCAGAATTTTGCGGAATTTTTCTGATATTTTTATGAAATTTTTATAAAATTTTTCCGAAATTTTCTCTGATAATTCCTCAAATTAACCTCCTGCAGCCATCCTTCGCCTATATATATTTCAAAAATCAGTTTTATTCTGATATATTTGAGATTATTTCAGAATTTTGCGGAATTTTTCTGAAATTTTTATAAAATTTTTTCGAAATTTTCTCTGATAATTTCTCAAATTAACCTTCGGCAGCCATTCTTCGCCTATATATATTTCAAAAATCAGTTCTATTCTAATATATTTGAGATTTTTTCAGAATTTTGCGGAATTTTTCTGAAATTTTTATGAAATTTTTATAAAATTTTTCCGAAATTTTCTCTGATAATTCCTCAAATTAACCTTCGGCAGCCATCCTTTGCCTTTATATATTTCAAAAATCAGTTTTATTCTGATATATTTGAGATTTTTTCAGAATTTTGCGGAATTTTTCTGAAATTTTTATAAAATTTTTCCGAAATTTTCTCTAATAATTTCTCAAATTAACCTTCGGCAGCCATCCTTTGCCTTTATATATTTTAAAAATCAGTTTTATTCTGATGAGACAGGCTTCTTTTCTAAATGAATAAATTTTAAATAATTGATCAACTGAATTTTGATCGGAAATAAATAATATTAAATTGAAATGGAAAATAAGACAAATTAGTAATTAAGAAGCCTTCACCGAGCGCGGCCTGGGTCAATGGCTGCTCGGGCTCTATTGGTCAAAGTTAATAATGAGAATAAAATGTTGGGCGCCAATTGGTTTTATGGAAAACCAATAAACCATTAAACAATTAGAAGATTGTCCAAGATACGTCGATCAAAGCGGAAAATGGCGAAGAAACAAATAAGATTGGGTTCGATTTGGGTGACCCGAAAATTATGAAGTTGCAGAGCTACAAGAGTGGAAATCAATGCACTTTTACTTACAGTTGGTCGATTAATATCTGGATCTCCAAACAAATGCAACGATGTCAATTTGGGTAGATGCAACCATTGAATTGTGATTTTATAGATAATTGATAATAGATCAGTAAAATAATGGTTAATTGGCACTTTTAATGATCATTATAACAGATTTATTAATATCAGAGTAAAGATTAATGTGAAACGATAATTAAATAGAGTTTTACAAGTAAATGCGCGTGGCGTTCTTAATAGGATAAAAGAGTGGAAAAACGTGCTATTCGCAATGGCGCCGGAACAACGAGTGATTGGCATCGCTCGTTGCGATCTCCGCGTGGTCCTCTTGGCCCTTCTTGATCGACAATTGGGCATATACGCCCTCTTCAACTTTTGACCAATACTTATCTATTATCGCAAGAGATGTCGAGGCAATCTCATTTGATCAACTCTAGACTTCTGTCTCACTGATATATTTGAGATTTTTTCAGAATTTTGCGGAATTTTTCTGAAATTTTTATAAAATTTTTCCGAAATTTTCTCTGATAATTTTTCAAATTAACCTTCGGCAGCCATCCTTTGCCTATATATATTTCAAAAATTAGTTTTATTCTAATATATTTGAGATTTTTTCAGAATTTTGCGGAATTTTTCTGAAATTTTTATGAAATTTTTATGAAATTTTTTCGAAATTTTCTCTGATAATTTCTCAAATTAACCTTCAGCAGCCATTCTTTGCCTATATATATTTCAAAAATCAGTTCTATTCTAATATATTTGAGATTTTTTCAGAATTTTGCGGAATTTTTCTGAAATTTTTATGAAATTTTTATAAAATTTTTCCGAAATTTTCTCTGATAATTTCTCAAATTCACCTTCGGCAGCCATCCTTTGCCTGTATATATTTCAACAATCAGTTTTATTCTAATATATTTGAGATTTTTCCGAATTTTGCGGAATTTTTCTGAAATTTTGATGAAATTTTTATGAAATTTTTCCGAAATTTTCTCTGATAATTTCTCAAATTAACCTCCGGCAGCCATCCTTTGCCTATATATTGTAACGTGATATTTGGATTACGTTACTTTTTGTCGTCTGGGCGCGCAATTAATTTTGAAATTTTAATAGTTTTGGCACCACCAACTGAGAATCAAAACAAACGAATCACGAGAGTTCAATTTTGATATGAATTATGTAAAACTAATGCCGATCGGTTAATTTTGTATGTTAACGCTCATTGGATTGTCGTCAATTGAGTTGATGTCTCACGACTGGAAGAGGGAGACACCAGATGGACGATGATGAAGAGAATCGACATTACCGACGGAGTCGGTTAATTGGACGAAAGTTTTGGCGCCAATGACATGATTCATCGGAAGAATTAATTGAGACGCTTAGATGAACTTTGGTTGCATCCTTGGACTTGATAAAATTGTCCCAACTCTAATGTCATCGACTTGGAGTTTCTCAATTGTCTTCGTTGGAAGTTATTGTCATTGAAAAGAAGAAATTATTGTCGTCAGGTTATACTGGGTTAACTGACGTAGTCTGGGATTGACCAATGAGAAGAGTCCTTCCCGGAAAAGACGCCTTATCCGAGTACAGCGTTTGCTGTCGGCAGGATTCTCGTTTGGTGTGCCGTAGAGTAAACACATGTTTTGTCGTGTCTCTCTGCACAATTTTGCATAGTCGCCATTTTCACGTTTGGACAATTAATTCATTGGAATTAATTGTATTAAATTGTTGTTTAATTAATTTGAATAAAAAAAGAGGGTGCGTGGAACCCATGCGACAGAAGTGAAACTTCTTGCTCATTATGTATAGATAGCGGTAAATTATTCGGATTTTTTTTTATGAACAAGTGATAATAATTGAGAAAAGTGAGGATACGAGGTTAATCTCAAAGGAAAATGGCAAAAAGCACCGACCAGCACATTTAGCTGTGTAATGAACACAACACTTTGAGAATTTGAGTACCTGTCTATAGGATTTTGGTTATCTGCTAACTAACAAATTATCTTTATTTTTACGATTATAAAGTGTTCAGACAACTAGATTTTTTGAAATCAGTTTTTTGTGAATACACCGGAAATCGATCGAGATAGAGCGGTTTTGCTTCAATCCTTTCTTGTAGCTTTCAAAACTCTCTATAAAGAAGGATTCATGCAAAATTGCTCTATCTTGGCTAAATTCCGGGATATTCGAAAAAAATTACTTATAAATCAATTTGGCTACAAACTTCATATTCTTTTGTTTTTGACATCATTTTGTTCGAAAATATCTTGGAAACTGAGCGAGATAACGGAATTTTCCTCATGACATTTTTTGTAGAGAATTTTAAAAACTACAAGAAGAATTCCTACAAAAATTGCATCATCTTACTCAGTTTCCCAGATATTTATCGAAGTCCTACGACCAAAAATAGATTTATGAATAGAGGAATTGTTTCAATGGTTTTTTCTTGAGAATATATCGAAATCTAATAGAGATACGCCCTTTGCTTCAATCTTTTTTTTAGCTTTTGAAATCTTCTAGAAAAAAAAGGATTCAGGCAAAATCACCCTATCTCACTTAGACTTCGAGTATACTCAAAAAATGTTGGCTTCGGCACGCCTCGTGTGTTGATGCTTTCGTTAGTACGACAATACACTGCAGCGTCACCTCGCTTCTCCCACTACCCGACTACCGTGCCTATAGAGCCTGCAGTCTCGCCCCCGCTCTAGCTTCCCCCGCCAACAACGCAAGACTTCTCCTTTACCCCCACTCCTCGACTATTGAGTTCCCCTGAAAACTTGACGGTTTCGGTACACGCTCGAGAAAAGTTGGTACCCTGCCAAAAGAAGTTTCACTTCAAAAATATTGTTCACGTTGAAATCAATTTCGCATAATCTGGTGAGCAAATTTTTGTTTAATTAAATTTTGTACGGTAATTGATTTCGTGGTCGTGAAAATTGTATTTTTTTTTGTTAGCGTAATGACGCCATATAAAAAGACGCCATGAAATCGGATACCTTTTATCGGCGAATTAATTTGATACTTTTTTATTGGAAACATTAATTTTGTTAAAAATAATTTTTGGAACTCTCGTGCTCGTTTCTCGGGAAAAAAAAAATATTTTTTTTTTAGAAAAATATTTTTTTTTTTTGTTTGGATAAAATGTCGCGAATTGAAAATTTTCAATTAACGGAAATATTTTGGCGTCATGGCCAAAGATAATTAATTGGAATTTATTTTGGAATTTTAGTCGCGCGACTTTGTAAAACATATTGAATTTTGTTTGAAATTATTTTTTTTTATTATTCAATATTTTGAGACATTTTGTTTGAAGAATTATTTTTTTATTTTTATTTTCATGGAATTAATTCAATTAATTTCATGCATTGAGTATGGTTGAGTCGGCCTTGACACCTAGGGAATATCGCTAGGGAATTTCTAGTAACTTAGCGCTAGGGAACAATAGTTACTTTCGTTTCGTTGCGAAAGATGACTGTAGGTGGCAGCAACATTAATTTCTTATGAATTTGAATTTGAATGTTATTCTTTGAATATTTCTTTTATTTGATAACTTTATTATGTGCTGACGATTAATTAATGAATTAATCAATTTGTTAATTAATGAAATTCTTTTATTTGATTAACTTTATTTTAAATTTGGTTTCAAAGAATTTGTTTGTAATTAATTGTTCATTTATTTTGAATTGTTTTATTTGTTTGAAATTTATAATTTTTTTATTTATTGTGCTGCGCACTCGCCGATGTAACGCAGGGGTTTAATAATTTATAATTAATTTTTTTTATATAAAAATTTTATTTTATCCCCTAAATTGTTTTGTTTGGAATTATTTACACTCCTTATTCAAACCCACAACAGCGACCCTGAGGGGAGACTGAACTAGTTCGTGCTGAATAAGGGAGTATTTAAGTTTGTGGTTATGTTATTTGAATTTTTGATTTTATGGTTCTTGTTTAGATCAATTTAAGATTGATCGGATGTTGAGATACATCCTGGCGCCCATTTGGATTTTGGTTTTGTTTTGAATTTTGTTTTTGGCTATTGGGTGCTTTTCAAGCGTGCTTAATTGCTGAGCTTACCGTTAGGCTCAGGAATTACGTCACAATATATTTCAAGAATCAGTTCTACTCTAATATATTTGAGATTTTTTCAGAATTTTGCGGAATTTTTCTGAAATTTTTATGAAATTTTTATAAAATTTTTCCGAAATTTTCTCTGATAATTTCTCAAATTCACCTTCGGCAGCCATCCTTTGCCTATATATATTTCAAAAATCAGTTTTATTGTAATATATTTGAGATTTTTTCAGAATTTTGCGGAATTTTTCTGAAATTTTTATAAAATTTTTCCGAAATTTTCTCTGATAATTTCTCAAATTAACCTTCGGCAGCCATCCTTTGCCTATATATATTCCAAAAATCAGTTTTATTCTAATACATTTGAGATTTTTTCAGAATTTTGCGGAATTTTTCTGAAATTTTTATGAAATTTTTATAAAATTTTTCCGAAATTTTCTCTGATAATTTCTGAAATTAACCTTCGGCACCCATCCTTTCCTATTTATATTTCAAAAATTAGTTTTATTCTAATATATTTGAGATTTATTCAGAATTTTGCGGAATTTTTCTGAAATTTTTATGAAATTTTTATAAAATTTTTTCGAAATTTTCTCTGATAATTTCTGAAATTAACCTTCGGCAGCCATCCTTTGCCTATATATATTTCAAAAATCAGTTCCATTCTAATATATTTGAGATTTTTTCAGAATTTTCCTGAAATTTTTATGAAATTTGTATAAAATTTTTCCGAAATTTTCTCTAATAATTTCTCAAATTAACCTTCGGCAGCCATCCTTTGCCTATATATATTTTAAAAATCAGTTTTATTCTGATATATTTGAGATTTTTTCAAAATTTTGCGGAATTTTTCTGAAATTTTGATGAAATTTTTATGAAATTTTTCCGAAATTTTCTCTGATAATTTCTCAAATTAACCTCCGGCAGCCATCCTTTGCCTATATATATTTCAAAAATCAGTTTTATTCTAATATATTTGAGATTTTTCCGAATTTTGCGGAATTTTTCTGAAATTTTGATGAAATTTTTATGAAATTTTTCCGAAATTTTCTCTGATAATTTCTCAAATTAACCTCCGGCAGCCATCCTTTGCCTATATATATTTCAAAAATCAGTTTTATTCTAATATATTTGAGATTTTTCCGAATTTTGCGGAATTTTTCTGAAATTTTGATGAAATTTTTATGAAATTTTTCCGAAATTTTCTCTGATAATTTCTCAAATTAACCTCCGGCAGCCATCCGTTGCCTATATATATTTCAAAAATCAGTTTTATTCTAATATATTTGAGATTTTTCCGAATTTTGCGGAATTTTTTTGAAATTTTTATGAAATTTTTATAAAATTTTTCCGAAATTTTCTCTGATAATTTCTCAAATTAACCTTTGGCAGCCATCCTTCGCCTATATATATTTTGAAAATCAGTTTCATTCTGATATATTTGAGATTTTTTCAGAATTTTGCGGAATTTTTCTGAAATTTTTATAAAATTTTTCCGAAATTTTCTCTGATAATTTCTCAAATTAACCTTCGGCAGCCATCCTTTGCCTTTATATATTTTAAAAATCAGTTTTATTCTGATATATTTGAGATTTTTTCAGAATTTTGCGGAATTTTTCTGAAATTTTTATAAAATTTTTCCGAAATTTTTTCTGGTAATTTTTCAAATTAACCTTCGGCAGCCATCCTTTGCCTATATATATTTCAAAAATTAGTTTTATTCTAATATATTTGAGATTTTTTCAGAATTTTGCGGAATTTCTCTGAAATTTTTATGAAATTTTTATGAAATTTTTCCAAAATTTTCTCTGATAATTTCTCAAATTAATCTTTTGCAGCCATTCTTTGCCTATATATATTTCAGTTCTATTCTAATATATTTGAGATTTTTTCAGAATTTTGTGGAATTTTTCTGAAATTTTTATGAAATTTTTATAAAATTTTTCCGAAATTTTCTCTGATAATTTCTCAAATTCACCTTCGGCAGCCATCCTTTGCCTGTATATATTTCAAAAATCAGTTTTATTCTAATATATTTGAGATTTTTCCGAATTTTGCGGAATTTTTCTGAAATTTCGATGAAATTTTTGTGAAATTTTTCCGAAATTTTCTCTGATAATTTCTCAAATTAACCTCCGGCAGCCATCCTATGCCTATATATATTTCAAGAATCAGTTCTATTCTAATATATTTGAGATTTCTCGGAATCTTGCGGAATTTTTCTGAAATTTTGATGAAATTTTTATAAAATTTTTCCGAAATTTTCTCTAATAATTTCTCAAATTAACCTTCGGCAGCCATCCTTTGCCTATATATATTCCAAAAATCAGTTTCATTCTAATATATTTGAGATTTTTTCAGAATTTTGCGGAATTTTTCTGAAATTTTTATGAAATGTTTATAAAATTTTTCCGAAATTTTCTCTGATAATTCCTCAAATTCACCTTCGGCAGCCATCCTTTGCCTATATATATTTCAAAAATTAGTTTTATTCTAATATATTTGAGATTTTTTCAGAATTTTGCGGAATTTTTCTAAAATTTTTATGAAATTTTTATAAAATTTTTCCGAAATTTTCTCTGATAATTCCTCAAATTAACCTTCGGCAGCCATCCTTTGCCTGTATATATTTCAAAAATCAGTTTTATTCTAATATATTTGAGATTCTTTCAGAATTTTGCGGAATTTTCCTGAAATTTTTATAAAATTTTTTCGAAATTTTCTCTTATAATTTCTCAAATTAACCTTCGGCAGCCATCGCTTGCCTATATATGGGTCATTCCATGTCAAATCACCAGATTTCAAAAATGATATTTTTTGATTCAGCTGAATTTTTTATATGTTTTGGTACGTATTAAAATATGCCTAAACCCAAATTTCGAGCCCTTAATTTTCAAAAGCCTCGGAGATATGAATTTTTGAATATCTCAAAAAATTAACAATGTGGTAATTTTCAAATATTTATATCTCCTGATCAAATTATCGTAATCATATCTTACAGGTGGCTATTTTCTTTTTTTTGGGATGTAGTTTTCGGAAAAAAAATATAAGAATCAATTTTTTTTATTTTTCACCGTTTTTTCTTAATTTGTAACTTGAATTTTGAACTTTTTTGAAGAGCGACACTTTTGATTTTTTTGAAAAAAATATATGTTGTACTAGGTTATCAAACGTATTTTTTAAGCCCTTAATGAAAGTGGGATTCAAATATCTTCGATTTTTAAAGCCACTTTTTCGCATTTTTTTAATCATAAATTTGAGTTTTTTGAAATTTGTTTAATTTTTCATGAGAATTTCATTGTAAATGCGGTCAACTGATATTTTCCTACTGTGCCGAATGAGTAAATTGTCAAAATCTTCGTCAATATATTAACAAAAAATTTTTTTACTAATTTAATTTTTTTTAACTCATTTTTATGAGGCCCCTTTTCTGCATAATTACCGTTGTACAGACTAGTATTCCATGAAATATAAATAATTGAGACAATAAGAGGAAGTTAAAAAAATATACTGACTAAAATTACTTAAAAAATGTTCAACAAAGAGCCAAACCAAAATTTTGATATTAAGATAACTATAAAATTTGGAGAAAGCGTAGCATTTTTATTAAGCGTCGCAAAATTAATTTTCTAATACACTAGCGGAAACAATTAAGGGATCAAAGAAAAATTTCCTATTTCTTAGCGGTTTTTCAAACGGCCGTATCTTTTTCAAAACTGATCGGATCGGAGTTTTAAAAAAACAGTTTGAAGCTTGAAAACTCTAGTTTTGAGATCTTGGGACGGAATGATTTTTTGGTCTGAAGATCTCAAAACTAGAGACTTCAAGCTTAAAATTGCTTTTTTTTAACTTCCCGATAGGAAGTTATAGGGATTACCCCTAAAACCGAACTTCTTCAGAGAGGTGGGGGAGTAGTTAGATTATATGTTTGGGAGGTTTCTAGAACGATTCCAAGGGGGAGGGGGGTGTGTGTGTGTGTGTATGTGTGTGTGTTCGTCTGTATGTGGTCATTTTTTTTCCAACAACGATTTCTCCTGAAATAATAATCGGATCGAGAGCTTCAATATCGCGATCGATGCATTTTGCTGAGAACTAGAGCTGATTAAATTCTGGATTGATTTAGTGCAGTCATCCTTTATTTATTCAACAAACAATAAAATGATATCTCCAAAAAGACAAGATGCGGAAAAAAAATCGTCATGAAAGTGGAAGATATAACAATATGGGGAGAGTGGGGCGAAATGGACCCCCAGGGTAAAATGAACCTTACGTCAAAATGGACCCCCAGGGTAAAATGGACTTCGCTGTAAAATTGACCCCTGGGGCAAAATTGATCCTGGGGCAAAAGGGACTCCTCTTTTTTTTGCATAATTATGTTTTTCGGGGATTTCTACCATCATCCCACGTAGAACACGGTTAAATCGTGACTCAGAGGGCACGCGCAGTTCTTTGCTGTGAATATGTCGGGAAGTTAATTTTGTGACACGTTTGCAGAGTCACAAAAAAAAGTTGGGAAAAAAAACAACTTTCAATCGGAAAGTTATTAATGAAAAAACTTAGTGAACTGAAGCCACTACGCAGTCGCGAGTGAGCGTAGCGAGCGAGCTACAACAACCCACAAATTCGCGAGCGAGCACAGCGAGTGAGCAACAACAACCTAAAAATTCGCGAGCGAGCGCAGCGAGAGAGCAACTATAACCTGCTTGTTACTCCGATACGATCATTTTTGAGAAAGATACGGCCATTTCAGAAACTGCTGTAAGTTTGGAATTTTCATTTGATCCTTTAATTGTTTCCGCCAGATTTCTGATATTTCAAGAAGAAACTACCATAAAACTCCTAAAAATGACTTGGAAAGGATAAAATAAACAAAAAAAAATTTTTTGGCACATTATATTAGAAAAATTTCCAATTGACTCATTTGGCACGGGAGGGCAATATTAGTTGTCCATATTTAAAATGAAATTCTCATGAAAAATTGAAAAATTCTCAACAAATGCAAATTTATGTTTAAAAAAAAAGTGAAAAAGTGACTTAAAAATCGAAGATATTTGAATCCCACTTTCATCAAGTGCTCAAAAAATTCGTTTTATAGCCTAGTGTAACCTATATTTTTTTCAAAAAAATCAAAAGTGTCGCTCTTCAAAAAATGTCAAAATTTAAGTTAAAAATTCAGAAAGAACAGTGAAAAATAAAAAAAATTGGTTCTTATATTTTTTTTCGAAAACTACGTCTCAAAACAAAGAAAATAGCCACCTGTAAGGTATGGTTACGATAATTGAATCAGGAGATATAAATATTTGAAAATTACCATATTGTTGATTTTTGCCGATATTCAAAAATTCATATCTCCGAGGTTATTGAAAATCAAGGGCTCAAAATTTGGATTTAGGCATATTTTGATAAGTATCAAAACATATAAAAAATTCAACTGAATCAAAAAATACAATTTTTAAAATCTGGTGGTTTGACATGGAATGCCCCATATATTTCAAAAATCAGTTTTATTCTAATATATTTGAGATTTTTTCAGAATATCGTGGAATTTTTCTGAAATTTTTATGAAATTTTTATAAAATTTTTCCGAAATTTTCTCTGATAATTTCTCAAATTAACCTTCGGCAGCTATCCTTTGCCTATATATATTTCAAAAATCAGTTTTATTCTAATATATTTGAGATTTTTCCGAATTTTGCGGAATTTTTCTGAAATTTTTATGAAATTTTTATGAAATTTTTATAAAATTTTTCCGAAATTTTCTCTAATAATTTCTCAAATTAGCCTTCGGCAGCCATCCTTCGCCTATATATATTTCAGAAATCAGTTTTATTCTGATATATTCGAAATTTTTTCAAAATTTTGTGGAATTTTTCTGAAATTTTTATGAAATTTTTATAAAATTTTTCCGAAATTTTCTCCAATAATTCCTCAAATTAACCTTCGGCAGCCATCCTTTGCCTATATATATTTCAAAAATCAGTTTTATTCTAATATATTTGAGATTCTTTCAGAATTTTGCGGAATTTTTCTGAAATTTTTCTGAAATTTTTATAAAATTTTTCCAAAATTTTCTCTGATAATTTCTCAAATTAACCTTCGGCAGCCATCCTTTGCCTATATATATTCCAAAAATCAGTTTTATTCTAATACATTTGAGATTTTTTCAGAATTTTGCGGAATTTTTCTGAAATTTTTATGAAATTTTTATAAAATTTTTCCGAAATTTTCTCTGATAATTTCTGAAATTAACTTTCGGCACCCATCCTTTCCTATTTATATTTCAAAAATTAGTTTTATTCTAATATATTTGAGATTTATTCAGAATTTTGCGGAATTTTTCTGAAATTTTTATGAAATTTTTATAAAATTTTTTCGAAATTTTCTCTGATAATTTCTGAAATTAACCTTCGGCAGCCATCCTTTGCCTATATATTGTGACGTAATTCCTGAGCCTAACGGTAAGCTCAGCAATTAAGCACGCTTGAAAAGCACCCAATAGCCAAAACAAAATTCAAAACAAAAACAAACTCAAAATGGGCGCCAGGATGTATCTCAACATCCGATCAATCTTAAATTGATCTAAACAACAACAACAAAATCAAAAATTCAAATAATTAACCACAAACTCGAATACTCCCTTATTCAGCACGAACTAGTTCAGTCTCCCCCTCAGGGTCGCTGTTGTGGGTTTGAATAAGGAGTGTAAATAATTCCGAACAAAAACAATTTAGGGGATAAAATAAAAATTTTCTATAAAAAAAAATTAATTATAAATTATTAAACCCCTGCGTTACATCGGCGAGTGCGCAGCATAATAAATAAAAAAAATTATAAATTTCAAACAAATAAAACAATTCAAAATAAATAAACAATTAATTACAAACAAATTCTCTGAAACCAAATTTAAAATAAAGTTAATCAAATAAAAGAATTTAATTAATTAACAAATTGATTAATTTATTAATTAATCGTCAACGCATAATAAAGTCAACAATAAAAAAACATATTCAAAGAATTACAATCAAATTCAAATTCATAAGAAATTCATGTTGCTGCCACCTACAGTTATCTTTCGCAACGAAACGAAAGTAACTATTGTTCCCTAGCGCTAAGTACTAGAAATTCCCTAGCGATATTCCCTAGGTGTCAAGGCCGACTCAACCATACTCAATGCATGAAATTAATTGAATTAATTTCATGAAAATAAAAAAAAATAATTCATCAAACAAAATTTCTCAAAATATTGAATACTAAAAAAAATTAAAACAGAATTCAATATATTTCACAAAGTCGCGAGACTAAAATTCCAAACTAAATTCCAATTAATTATCTTTGGCCATGACGCCAAAATATTTCCGTTAATTGAAAATTTTCAATTCGCGACATTTTATCCAAACAAAAAAAAAATGAAAAAAAATATTTTTCAAAAAAAAAAATATTTTTTTTTCGAGAAACGAGCACGAGAGTTCCAAAAATTATTTATAAAAAAATAATATGTTTCCAAAATTATCAAAATTTATTCGCCGATAAATGGTAATTAATCTCATGGCGTCTTTTCTACTTGGCGTCATTACGCTTAAAAAAATTAAAATTCCACGACCACGAAATCAATCACCGTACAAAATTAATTAAACAAAATTTTGCTCACCAGATTATGTCAATCAATTTCAACGTGAACAATATTTTCAACTTAATTACACGACAATTAATACAATTAATTCCAATGAATTAATTTATTCCAAACGTGAAAATGGCGATTTTACAAAGTTGTGCAAAAACACGACAAAACATGTGTTTACTCTACGGCACACCAAACGAGAATCCTGCCGACAGCAAACGCTGTACTCGGCTAAGGCGTCTTTTCCGGGAAGGACTCTTCTCATTGGTCAATCCCAGACTACATCAGTTAACACAGCTTAACCCGACGACAATAATTTCTTCTGTTCAATGACAATAAATTCCAACGAAGACAATTGAGAAACTCCAAGTCGATGACATTAGAGTTGGGACAATTTTATCAAGTCCAAGGATGCAACCAAAGTTCATCTAAACGTCTCAATTAATTCTTCCGATGGATCTTGTCATTGGCGCCAAAACTTTAGTCCAATTAACCGACTCCTTCGGTAATGTCGATTCCCTTCATCATCGTCCATCTGGTGTCTCCCTCTTCCAGTCGTGAGACATCAACTCAATTGATGACAATCCAATGAGCGTTAACATACAAAATTAACCAATCGGCATTAGTTTTACAGAATTTATACAAAAATTGAACTCTCGTGATTCGTTTGTTTTGATTCTCCCTTGGTGGTGCCAAAACTATTCAGAATTTAAAATTAATTACGCGCCCAGACGACAAAAAGTAACGTAATCCAAATATTACGTTACAATATATTTCAAAAATCAGTTCCATTCTAATATATTTGAGATTTTTTCAGAATTTTCCTGAAATTTTTATGAAATTTGTATAAAATTTTTCCGAAATTTTCTCTAATAATTTCTCAAATTAACCTTCGGCAGCCATCCTTTGCCTATATATATTTTAAAAATCAGTTTTATTCTGATATATTTGAGATTTTTTCAAAATTTTGCGGGATTTTTCTGAAATTTTGATGAAATTTTTATGAAATTTTTCCGAAATTTTCTCTGATAATTTCTCAAATTAACCTCCGGCAGCCATCCTTTGCCTATATATATTTCAAAAATCAGTTTTATTCTAATATATTTGAGATTTTTCCGAATTTTGCGGAATTTTTCTGAAATTTTGATGAAATTTTTATGAAATTTTTCCGAAATTTTCTCTGATAATTTCTCAAATTAACCTCCGGCAGCCATCCTTTGCCTATATATATTTCAAAAATCAGTTTTATTCTAATATATTTGAGATTTTTCCGAATTTTGCGGAATTTTTCTGAAATTTTGATGAAATTTTTATGAAATTTTTCCGAAATTTTCTCTGATAATTTCTCAAATTAACCTCCGGCAGCCATCCTTTGCCCATATATATTTCAAAAATCAGTTTTATTCTAATATATTTGAGATTTTTCCGAATTTTGCGGAATTTTTTTGAAATTTTTATGAAATTTTTATAAAATTTTTCCGAAATTTTCTCTGATAATTTCTCAAATTAACCTTTGGCAGCCATCCTTCGCCTATATATATTTTAAAAATCAGTTTCATTCTGATATATTTGAGATTTTTTCAGAATTTTGCGGAATTTTTCTGAAATTTTTCCGAAATTTTCTCTGATAATTTCTCAAATTAACCTTCGGCAGCCATCCTTTGCCTTTATATATTTTAAAAATCAGTTTTATTCTGATATATTTGAGATTTTTTCAGAATTTTGCGGAATTTTTCTGAAATTTTTATAAAATTTTTCCGAAATTTTTTCTGGTAATTTTTCAAATTAACCTTCGGCAGCCATCCTTTGCCTATATATATTTCAAAAATTAGTTTTATTCTAATATATTTGAGATTTTTCCGAATTTTGCGGAATTTTTTTGAAATTTTTATGAAATTTTTATAAAATTTTTCCGAAATTTTCTCTGATAATTTCTCAAATTAACCTTTGGCAGCCATCCTTCGCCTATATATATTTTAAAAATCAGTTTCATTCTGATATATTTGAGATTTTTTCAGAATTTTGCGGAATTTTTCTGAAATTTATATAAAATTTTTCCGAAATTTTCTCTGATAATTTCTCAAATTAACCTTCGGCAGCCATCCTTTGCCTTTATATATTTTAAAAATCAGTTTTATTCTGATATATTTGAGATTTTTTCAGAATTTTGCGGAATTTTTCTGAAATTTTTATAAAATTTTTCCGAAATTTTTTCTGGTAATTTTTCAAATTAACCTTCGGCAGCCATCCTTTGCCTATATATATTTCAAAAATTAGTTTTATTCTAATATATTTGAGATTTTTTCAGAATTTTGCGGAATTTCTCTGAAATTTTTATGAAATTTTTATGAAATTTTTCCAAAATTTTCTCTGATAATTTCTCAAATTAACCTTTTGCAGCCATTCTTTGCCTATATATATTTGAAAAATCAGTTCTATTCTAATATATTTGAGATTTTTTCAGAATTTTGTGGAATTTTTCTGATATTTTTATGAAATTTTTATAAAATTTTTCCGAAATTTTCTCTGATAATTTCTCAAATTCACCTTCGGCAGCCATCCTTTGCCTGTATATATTTCAAAAATCAGTTTTATTCTAACATATTTGAGATTTTTCCGAATTTTGCGGAATTTTTCTGAAATTTCGATGAAATTTTTGTGAAATTTTTCCGAAATTTTCTCTGATAATTTCTCAAATTAACCTCCGGCAGCCATCCTTTGCCTATATATATTTCAAGAATCAGTTCTATTCTAATATATTTGAGATTTCTCGGAATCTTGCGGAATTTTTCTGAAATTTTGATGAAATTTTTATAAAATTTTTCCGAAATTTTCACTAATAATTTCTCAAATTAACCTTCGGCAGCCATCCTTTGCCTATATATATTCCAAAAATCAGTTTCATTCTAATATATTTGAGATTTTTTCAGAATTTTGCGGAATTTTTCTGAAATTTTTATGAAATGTTTATAAAATTTTTCCGAAATTTTCTCTGATAATTTCTCAAATTCACCTTCGGCAGTCATCCTTTGCCTATATATATTTCAAAAATCAGTTTTATTGTAATATATTTGAGATTTTTTCAGAATTTTGCGGAATTTTTCTGAAATTTTTATAAAATTTTTTCGAAATTTTCTCTTATAATTTCTCAAATTAACCTTCGGCAGCCATCGCTTGCCTATATATATTTCAAAAATCAGTTTTATTCTAATATATTTGAGATTTTTTCAGAATTTCGCGGAATTTTTCTGAAATTTTTATGAAATTTTTATAAAATTTTTCCGAAATTTTCTCTGATAATTTCTCAAATTAACCTTCGGCAGCTATCCTTTGCCTATATATATTTCAAAAATCAGTTTTATTCTATTATATTTGAGATTTTTCCGAATTTTGCGGAATTTTTCTGAAATTTTTATGAAATTTTTATGAAATTTTTATAAAATTTTTCCGAAATTTTCTCTAATAATTTCTCAAATTAGCCTTCGGCAGCCATCCTTCGCCTATATATATTTCAGAAATCAGTTTTATTCTGATATATTCGAAATTTTTTCAAAATTTTGTGGAATTTTTCTGAAATTTTTATGAAATTTTTATAAAATTTTTCCGAAATTTTCTCCAATAATTCCTCAAATTAACCTTCGGCAGCCATCCTTTGCCTATATATATTTCAAAAATCAGTTTTATTCTAATATATTTGAGATTCTTTCAGAATTTTGCGGAATTTTTCTGAAATTTTTCTGAAATTTTTATAAAATTTTTCCGAAATTTTCTCTGATAATTTCTCAAATTCACCTTCGGCAGCCATCCTTTGCCTATATATATTTCAAAAATCAGTTTCATTCTAATATATTCGAAATTTTTTCAGAATTTTGCGGAATTTTTCTGAAATTTTTATGATGGGAAAAGAACGCCATAGAAGGAAAGCTATCGAAAGAAACACCATGGAGAGAATCGCCATGGAAAAAAATGCCATGGCGAAGACCTCCATGGAAAGCGGCAAATTTGTGATGGCGGCCGCCATGACCGGCGCCATGGCGAACGTCATGGCAGCCGCCATGGCGAACGCCATGGCGGCCGCCATCAGAATTTTTCCACGTGTAGAGCTTTGCAAATTCGCTTCATAAGGCCGAGACACTTGAGGAATACACGTTCAAAGCTGGAAATTAATTTTTTATCAATCAAAATTATCACTCCCCGGCCTGAGATTATTTTGTCGGTAGACTAAATATATTAAGAGATGCATATAAAACTTTGCAGATGTCTAAAGCTTTGCATATTCTTTGTACAAGGCCAAGATGCTTGATAAATGCACGTTCAGTCGATAATAAATTTTTCTAAAATCGAAATAATTACGTCCCCGGCTCGCCTATAATCTTTTTCCAATTTAGATATATTAGAGAGTGCACACAAAAATTTGCACATGTCTGGGGCTTTGTATATTCTCTTCATAAGGCCGAGAAATTTGAGAAATACACGTCCAAAGCTGAAAATTAATTTTTTAATGATCGAAATCATCACTCCCCGTCTAGAGATCGAGTTTTCAGTAAACTAGATACATAAGAGAAAGCATATGAAAATTTACAGATGTCTAGGGCTCTGCGGATTCTCTTTATAAGGCCGATGCACTTGTGGAAAATACGTTCAAAGTCGAAAATTATTTCTTGAATAATGAAAATAATCATTCTCCATCTTGAGATAAATTTTTCTGTAGACAAGATGCATTAGAGAATGCATGTGAAAATTTGCAGATGTCTAAAGCTCTGCAAATTCTTCTTACAAGGCCGAGATGCTTGATACATGTACGTTCCGTCGACAATAAATATTTCTAAAATCGAAATAATTACGTCCCCGGCTCTTCTATAATTTTTTTATAATTTAGATATATTAGAAAGTGCACAGAAATTTTTTTACATGTCTGGGGCTTTGTATATTCTTCTAATAAGGCTGAGATATTTGAGAAATCCACGTTTAAAGTCAAAAATTAATTTTCCAATAATACAAATCATCATTCCCCGCCTTGAGATTAATTTTGGTATAGACTAGATACATTAGAGAATGCATATAAAAATTTGCAGATGTCTAGAGCTCTGAAAAATCGCTTCATGAGGCCGAGACACTTGGGAAATGTACGTTCAAAGCTGAAGAGTTATTTTTTATCAATCAAAATTATCACTCCCCGGCTTGAGATTTTCTTTTCTGTCGATGAGATACATTAGAGAATGCATATAAAAATTTGCAGATGTGTAGAGCATTGCCAATTCTCTTTATAAGGCCAAGAGATCTGAGAAATACACGTTCAAGGTCAACAATTAATTTTCCAATAATACAAATTATCATTCCCCGGCTTGAGATTAATTTTTCGGTTAACAAGATACATTAGAGAATGTATACAAAAATTTGCAGATGTCTAGAGCTTTGCAAATTCGCTTCATAAGGCCGAGACACTTGGGAAATGTACGTTCAAAGCTGAAGAGTAATTTTTTATCAATCAAAATTATCATTCCCCGGCTTGAGATTTTCTTTTCTGTCGATGAGATACATTAGAGAATGCATATAAAAATTTGCAGATGTGTAAAGCTTCGCCAATTCTCTTTATAAGGCCAAGAGATCTGAGAAATACACGTTCAAGGTCAAAAATTAATTTTCCAATAATACAAATTATCATTTCCCGGCTTTAGATTAATTTTTCGGTTAACAAGATACATTAGAGAATGTATACAAAAATTTGCAGATGTCTAGAGCTTTGCAAATTCGCTTCATAAGGCCGAGACACTTGGGAAATGTACGTTCAAAGCTGAAGAGTAATTTTTTATCAATCAAAATTATCACTCCCCGGCTTGAGATTTTCTTTTCTGTCGATGAGATACATTAGAGAATGCATATAAAAATTTGCAGATGTGTAGAGCTTTGCCAATTCTCTTTATAAGGCCAAGAGATCTGAGAAATACACGTTCAAGGTCAAAAATTAATTTTCCAATAATACAAATTATCATTCCCCGGCTTGAGATTAATTTTTCGGTTAACAAGATACATTAGAGAATGTATACAAAAATTTGCAGATGTGTAGAGCTTTGCGAATTCTCTTTATAAGGCCGAGACACTTGAGAAATACAGGTTCAAAGCCGAAAACCAATTTTTTAATGAATGAAATAATCACGTCCCCGGCTTGTATATAATTTTCTTATAATTTAAATATATGTGAGAGTACACATAAAAAATTTGACATGTCTAAAGCTTTGCAAATTCATTTTAGAAGGCCGAGACATTTGAGAAATATACGTTCAAAGCTGAATATTAATTTTTTAATAATCGAAATCATCACTCCCCGTCTTGAGATTAACTTTTCGGTAAACTAGATACATTAGAGAATGCATATAAAAAATTGCAGACTTCTAGAGCTTTGCGAATTCGCTTCATAAGGCCGAGACACTTGAGAAATACACGTTCAATGCTGAAAATTAATTTCTTATCAATCAAAATTATCACTCCCGGGCTTGAGATTTCTTTTTCTGTTAATGAAATGCATTAGAGAATGCATAGAGAAATTTGCAGATCTCTAAAGCTTTGCAAATTCATTTTACAAGGCCGAGATGCTTGATAAATGCACGTTCAGTCGACGATGAATTTTTATAAAATCGAAATAACTACGTCCCCGGCTTGTCTATGATTTTTTTATGATTCAGATGTATTACAGAGTGTACAGAACAACTTGCACATGTCTAGGGCTTTGCATATTCACATCATAAGGCCGAGATATTTGAGAAATACACGTTCAAAGTCGAAAATTAATTTTTTAATGGATGAAGTAATTCCGTCCCCGGCTTGTCTAAAATTTTTTTATAATTTAAATACACCCAGCAAAAAAATTAAGGGAACGGTAAATTTTGTCAGTTTTTTGCTTGATTTTCAAATGGCTGTAACTTCGCCAAAAATGATCGTATCAGAATAAAAAAAAAATCGTTGGAAAGCTTGAAGTCTCTACTCTTGAAATCTTGAGATGAAAATTTTTTATGACCATTTGTTATAACGAGATAGGAGAGTTGAAAGTGGAAAAATTTTTTTTCTTTTTTTTTTCATTTTTTCAAATTGTTTCACGGACTTCAAAAAAATTTTCTCGACTCAACCCTTATGAGGATCATGTAGCCTGGTCTTTCAGCTTCAATTTTTTTTTTTTTTTTCTCTACGACCCTTTGTTGCTGAGATATTGTCGATTGAATCAAAAAACACCCTTTTGTCTTTAATCGTCGATATCTCAGGAACTACTGATCGCACAGCGAGCGGATGATGAGATTCGTAAACTTGAATGAATTTCCTGTGAGATTCTTGCACTGCTTGATTGAAAAAAAATTTTCTTCCAATTTTAAAATTGGTTCGAAAAAGTACCAAAAAATTGCGTTTTTCTCTTTTTTTGAAAATTGCCCTGCATTTTGCGAATTTTGCGAAAATTGGAAATGTTTCAACGTTTTTCTTCAGTTTAATGTGTGCTGGAACACCCCCTAAATTTTCAAGCCAATCGGTTCGGCCGTTTTTTTTTCCCGAACGAACAAAGTTTCAGCAAAAATTAAAGGAACACTTTTTTGTGCCCTAAACACCAATTAATGATGACTAGGGCCGAAAATGTTTTTTTATCCGTTATTTTTCCGTGATTTTTCGTGCAAAATTTGTTGAATTCCATCGAAAAATGAGAACAATGAAAAATGAAGAAAAATCAATAAAAAAATCAAAAAAACAATTTTTTTTAACGAAAAAAAATTGTTTGAAAAAATCTGCTGAGTCACTATCTCTCCAAATCAAATGCGATTCCGGTGTTTTTTTTTCATTTTTCAAATTTTTTCCGAGTTTTCTACTGGTTTTTTGAGAACAAAAATTGATTTTTCCATTGATTTTCAAAAGAAGAGAAAATTCCTAATTTTCCATTGATTAAAAAAAAAATTGAATTTTTTATTGATTAAAAAAAAAATCGAATTTTTTATTGATTAATGAAAAACAAAATTTCAATTTTTTTATTGTTTTTTTTTTTTTTTCATTGTTCTCATTTTTCGATGAAATTCAACAAATTTTGCACAAAAAATCACGGAAAAATAATGGAGAAAAAACAATTTCGGCCCTAATCATCATTAATTGGAGTTTACGCACAAAAAAGTGTTCCTTTAATTTTTGCTGAAACTTTGTTCGTTCGGGAAAAAAAAACGGTCGAACCGATTGGCTTGAAAATTTAGGGGGTGTTCCAGCACACATTAAACTAAAGAAAAACGTTGAAACATTTTCAATTTTTGCAAAATTCGCAAAATGCAGGGCAATTTTCAAAAAAGGAAAAAAACGCAATTTTTTGGTACTTTTTCGAACCAATTTTAAAATTGGAAGAAAATTTTTTGTCAATCAAACAGTGCAAGAATCTTACAGGAAATTCATTCAAGTTTACGAATCTCATCGATTAAAGACAAAGGGGTGTTTTTTGATTCAATCGACAATATCTCAGCAACAAAGGGTCGTAGAGAAAGAAAAAAAAAGAAATTGAAGCTGAAAGACCAGGCTACATGATCCTCATAAGGGTTGAGTCGAGAAAATTTTTTTGAAGTCCGTGGAACAATTTGAAAAAATGAAAAAAAAAGAAAAAAAATTTTTCCACTTTCAACTCTCCTATCTCGTTATAACAAATGGTCATAAAAAATTTTCATCTCAAGATTTCAAGAGTAGAGACTTCAAGCTTTCCAACGATTTTTTTTAAATTCTGATACGATCATTTTTGGCGAAGTTACAGCCATTTGAAAATCAAGCAAAAAACTGACAAAATTTACCGTTCCCTTAATTTTTTTGCTGGGTGTATTCTATATAGCATAGCATATTATTTACATTGTGCATATGACGACTTTTTATCTCAATTTAAAATGAAACGAGGACCTGAATGCATTACCTGGTTCATTAATGAACTTCGAGAGCATGCTCATATGATAAATTCTTATTTAAAGACAATCACTCGTATGGAGTCTGTCACAACTGATCAACAGATGCAATTCCAGTTAGCAGAAGAATGTCACATTTGTGGTGGATCATTTAATGTTTTTGATAAAAAACATCGCGATCACTGTCATTTTACTGGTAAATATCGAGGTGCTGTTCACGCTGGATGTAATTTGAATTACAAAGACTCTCACGATATCCCAGTAGTATTTCATAATCTCTTTGGATATGATTCACATTTTCTCATCAAAGCTTTAGCTACAGAATTTGAAGGAGGAATGAAAATTTTACCTGTGAATAAAGAAAGATATATCTTTCAGTAAATATATCGAAACCACAAATGTATGCCTACGATCTATAGACTCATTTCGATTCATGCCTACTAGTCTCGAAAAACTTGCATCATATTTGGATGATAATGATAAGAGGATTACTAAGAAAATCCACAACAGTCAAGCGAAATTGGAATTAGTAACTAAAAAGGGCGTTTTCCCTTATGAGTATATTGATAGTTGGGAGAAATTGGAAGAAGATAAATTACCTTGTAGGAAGGATTTCTACTCGAAGCTCAACAATCAAGAAATTTCCGAGGAATGTTATCAGCATGCGCAACAAGTATGGAATACGTTTGATATTGCTTCCTTAGGAGAATATTCAGATTTGTATCTAACAATTGACGTTTTGCTATTAGCGGATATTTTTGGAAATTTTCGTCGTAGCTGTTTACGCACTTATAGTTTGGATCCTCTACATTACTACACTGCTCCTGGACTTGCATTTGATGCGATGTTGAAGTGCACTGGGTACACCATAGGTAGCAGGGAAAAGGGGTATATTGCAATTTTTTTTTATTGCAATCGGTTGGTGGTCGGATGGTGGTAAAAGGGTACACCATAGGTAGCAGGGAAAAGGGGTATATTGCAATTTTTTTTTATTGCAATCGGTTGGTGGTCGGATGGTGGTAAAAGGTATGAAACTTTTAATCATTAGGGAGCAAAAGGTTTTTTTATTTTTAATTACTAATTATTGACCTATTGTCCACGGGGGAATTTCGGATTTTTAATTGATTCTCCCTTCAAATCGATGTAAAATCAATTGGTGGTAAAAGGTACCCCAATATTAGAATGATTGACTCATCGATTTGTAATTTTTCCTAATTATTCACACAATAGATGTGAGTGAATTGTGGATGCGCCCTTAGCATCATCCCCTCCACCATTTTTCGCGGTTTTGATTTGAAAAATTCAAACCGTACAAATCTATAATGATGAATCGATAATGTATTTTATTTTAACGATGTATTTCATTTTGTTAAGGTACTTCCGCAGTGAGTAAAGGGGAATAGATCCGAATGTGCCACAGATTTGAAACTTTGAAGATATATTCTTCGCATAAGTAGAAATATATCTGAAAGTTTCATAACGATCGACCACGTAGTTTTTTTCATTAATTATTAAAATAATTAATTTACACAGGCCCTAATGACACGTACTTTTCAATAAATTTTCAAAAATCATCGACAATGTGCTGCAGTCTCACCCGCGCGCGAAATCACTTCCCATATTATTTATAAATATAACTTGATAATTTTTTTGATATTTTACCGCGTAATTATTGAGAAATATCAATTAATCCGTGTGTCACCACCATTTTACCATATCCTCATCATTATTTTATGGATTAATTGATATTTCTCAATAATTACGCGGTAAAATATCAAAAAAACTATCAAGTTACATTTATAAATAATATGGGAAGTGATTTCGCGCGCGGGTAAGACTGCAGCACATTGTCGATGATTTTTAAAAATTTATCAAAAAGTACGTGTCATTAGGGCCTGTGTAAATTAATTATTTTAATAATTAATAAAAAAAACTACGTGGTCGATCGTTATGAAACTTTCAGGATATATTTCTACTTATGAGAAGAATATATCCTCAAAGTTTCAAATCTGTGGCACATTCGGATTTGACTATTCCCCTTTACTTACTGCGGAAGTACCTTAACAAAATGAAATACATCGTTAAAATAAGATACATTATCGATTCATCATTATAGATTTGTACGGTTTGAATTTTTCAAATCAAAACCGCGAAAAATGGTGGAGGGGATGATGCTAAGGGCGCATCCACAATTCACTCACATCTATTGTGTAAATAATTAGGAAAAATTACAAATCGATGAGTCAATCATTCTAATATTGGGGTACCTTTTACCACCAATTGATTTTACATCGATTTGAAGGGAGAATCAATTAAAAATCCGAAATTCCCCCGTGGACAATAGGTCAATAATTAATAATTAAAAATAAAAAAACCTTTTACTCCCTAATGATTAAAAGTTTCATACCTTTTACCACCATCCGACCACCAACCGATTGCAATAAAAAAAAATTGCAATATACCCCTTTTCCCCGCTACCTACGGTGTACCCCATATGGTAGCTTTGAATGGATCAATCATTCGATAGAGGTTATAGATATTCCAGATAATTCCATCTTTGGATACATTCTAGAAGTTGATCTTGAGTATCCTGAAGAATTATATCAAAATCATAAAGATTTACCTCTATGTCCGGAGCATTACACTCCTCCTAACAGTAAAAACTCAAAGTTAATGACTACCTTACATCCAGAGACAAAGTATGTGATACATTATCGTAATTTGAAACAATGTTTAGCTCTGGGAATGAAATTGGTCAATATCCATCGAATCCTGAGATTTCGATAAGCAGCATGGTTGAAACCGTACATTACTTTGAATACAGAGTTGCGCAAGCAGGCGAAAAACGAATTTGAAAAAAACTTCTTCAAATTGATGAATAATGCAGTTTTTGGTAAGACTATGGAGAACGTACGGAAACAAAAGGATGTTAAATTAGTTACTACGTGGGAAGGTCAATATGGAGCAAGAGCTCTTATTTCGAAACCAAACTTTCATAGCTCAGTAATTTTCGAAGATGAGATGGTCATCATTGAATTGAAACGCACCAAAATATATTTCAATAAACCAATATACATAGGGTTTTCTATTCTCGATTTATCCAAAATTTTCATTTATGATTTCCATTGTAATTATATTCTCAATACGTTTGGTGATGAAGCGAAGCTGTTGTACACCGATACAGATAGTTTACTATATCACTTCTATGTACCAGATATTTATGATTATATTAAGAAGGATTGGCAAAAATTTGATACATCTGATTATGATAAGGATAATATTTATGGAATTTCGTTGGCGAATAAGAAAGTGTTAGGTCTAATGAAAGATGAATGCAATGGAAAAATTATGGTTGAATTTGTAGGCTTACGAGCTAAACTGTACACATTCAGAGTCTTAGAGAATGATGATGATGGTAATGATGAAGTGAAAAAACGAGCTAAAGGTATCAAAGGATCTGCATTGAAAACGATAACCTTGGATGATTATAAGGAGTGTCTCTTTCAACATGAGAATCTCAAAAAAACACAATTCATTGTGCAAAGTAGGAAACATATAGTTCATATAGTCCGCCAAAAAAATTAGCATTAAGTTGGCATGATGATAAAAGAATGTTACTTCATGATACGACTGATACTGTACCATGGGGTTTTAAGAATTAAAGAAAACTTTTCTCATACTTTTTGTTTGTTATTTATTGAGAGTACCGGTAAGTAATGTACATATTAAAATTTATTTGCAGGTTCCCAAGTATTATGTTCATCATCGAAACCCAACCATTTCACAAATACTTTATTTCCTTTACGTCTCACAATTCTGTCTACTAAATACAAGTCTGGATATTTAGCTTTCAGTAATTCTTCTTGATAAAAACATCCTTCAATATGATTATTCAAATAATCTCTGAGTAAGTATGTAACAGGATATGTATTCAGAATTTGTGAAACAGTGAATATTTCTCCAGTCCAATTCGGTGTATATCCTTTTTCGATGATATGTTTGAATTTGCTAATTCTAACTTTATCACCAATCTTGAATTTACTCGTCTGCGGTTGATCAATCGAGAAATCTCCATACATAGTTCGGAGAATTATTTTCTCATTTGTGACATTCACATCCTTAGGTTTCATTCGAATGGTTCGATGCTTTGTATCATTATACGTTGAAATGATGTGGGGTAAAATATGTAGCCACTCATGACTACCATCATAACTGAACATTTTCCACATTTTTTCTTTCAAAGTACGATTGAAGCGTTCACATATTGATGCTTTCAAATTACTGAATGTTGAGTACATGTGAACGTTATTATTTCTCATCAATGTTTGAAAACAATGATTATAAAATTCTTTACCCTTATCAACATGCAATTTTTTTGGTATTCTTCCTTGTTCGAAGATATTTTCCATAGCTTGTGTTACTTCTTTGCCAGTTTTAGTCTTTAAAGGTGTAGCCCAAGCAAATTTTGAAAAAATATCTATCACAGTCAATAAATATTTATGCCCAGCATGGTCTTTTTCGTAATTTGACATATCAACGAGATCAGCTTGCCAAGTTTCATCCAAACCACGTACTATCACTTGTCTTCGCGGATAATTCCTTCTCGCTGGTGTATGAAGTTCTTGTGCCAATTGTGCTTTTTCATCATTCATTCTCAGCATGATTTTCTAATGCACGTACCCGCTTTTCTAGCAAGAAAAGAAGTTGATGATTCTGATCTATCAGTAACTGTAACTCGTCACTTTGGTTATGATATTCCTGAAGGAAGCTCTTATGCTCTAGCATGTATGTTTTAATATATTTTATATTATCTTCCGTCTTCTTGAGCTGCTCGTGAAACTCTGAACGGAGCACTTCAGATTGCTGCTGTGATATAGCTTCCATTACTCTCTTAGTTACTGCATCACATTCATCAACAGCATCAGCGACATTACATAATCGTTTTTGTGTGATATCATAGTGATGATCGGGGGTGAATTTGAAACCATCCCCAGGTGGACCACGTCCAATCACACCATGGTGCTTGGATCGTTTCAACAATTGTCTCCCAAATATACTCATTGTTGATATCATGAACGCTCCTTTCAGACTGAGATAATGAACCACATACATATGTTAATAAATGATTTCAGCTTCTCGTAATTCCTCAATAATGGATATGATTTCATTAGCGTGACTCGAATTGCCTGCTGATTGAGACGCTATGAGCAAACGCAATCTTTCCACTAGTTCATTTGCATCATCCCAATACACTGTGACGTAATTCTGAGGTCTAACGGTAAACCTCACAATTAAGCACGCCTGAAAAATAAAACCAACTTCAAAATTCAAAATAATCAAATACCATATGGGCGCCAGGATAACCTAAAGTTATCCAACAAAATCAATTCAATCAAACAAATAAATATGAACAAAACGGAATACTTCCTTATTTGGCTCGACTAACTCAGCGTCCACCCCATGGGTCGCTGTTGTGGGTTGAAATAAGGAAATAATGAATAAAAAAAAATGAATAATTCAAACACAAAATGTTTAGGGAAATCAAAAATTTAATGAAATAAAATTAAATTGCTTTCTTGAGAAAAAAAAAAATAATAATAATAGAAAATTTTTAAATAAACAATTCTAAAGTGCACAGCACAATCTTAATTATTTATACGTCACGAGACGTTTCAATAAAATTGAGTTATTTTATAAAAATTCAAGAATTAATTAATAATTGAAAAGGTATTAATTAATTCATCGTACATAAAATTAAAATTTCAATCAGTAATACGAAATTTAAATTTGAATGAATCTAGGGATTTCCCGCCGAAGAAAGTTACTATAAAAGTCACTAGAAAATTCCCTAGGGGACGCTACAATGCCGTCCCTGATTTCCCCAGCACATTAACCCAAAAATAAATTTTCACAATAAAATTTTTTTTTTTTTTTTTTTTATAAAAAAAAATAAAATGAATTACAAAATAAAAAGAAAATCCTTTTCCTTTTCTTTTCCAGAAATAATAAAAAAAATTATAATAATTAATAAAAAAAAATTTGGTTATATTTGATAACGACGTTTTATAATTGTAAAAAAAAAATTAAAAAAAATTATTTAATTGTCAACGAGAGATTTCCAAAAGAAATAACGACAAATAATTAATTAAAGAGAATTTTTCACACAAGAGTATGATCTCGAAAAAAAACGATAATTAAAGTCGTCACAATACGACAATAAAAGAAATTGGAAGAAAAAAAAAATAAAAAAAATGGCTCGATAAAATTCTCTTTAACACAAAAATTAATTAATTGATTATTTCGCTCACCAGACGAATATCTCAATAACTCCAAGCTTAATTAATTTTCCAACGATGTGGCAAACTTTTACAAATAATTCTATTATAATTTCTTTATTAATTACTCTGATAATTTAGCAGAAATAATTTCGGAACAAGTTTTACGCCACAATATGAGCACGCGTCCAGAACGAGAGTGACGCCATGTTGCTCTCGTTGGGGACAAGACGCCGGCCGGTACGAAAATTCCAACGTGGAGAGCTCCCATTGGTTGGTTAAATCCAACTGTCATGAGTTCAACAGGTGACCACTAGTTGTCACAATTTTGAATTTTCATCTTCCAACGATGAGAAACAAGAAACTCCCAAAATAATTTATTTGCGGAGTATGGTCAATTCTTCCAAATATTGACAGATGATGCTGGAACCTTCTCCAGTCTTCCTTCTTGTCCTCATCCGATGAAGCAAAATTCCATATTTTCCTTTTTGTCAAAAATCCAAAAGATAGCCCTTTTCCTTGTTGTATTAATCGTCCGTAAGGTGCTGCCCTCTTCCGCTCAGTACGAAAATATCGCCGATGAGCGGTACAATTCAAAAGAAAATAGAAAAATACAATTCATTAGATTATGTAAAAAAAAATAATTATGATCTCCCATTGACAAAAAGGTTTTGACTCTCATCCTGGACACTTTTAAATCATAATTAACGCGCCCAGACGACAACAATGTAACGAGATGAAATATCACGTTACAACACATAATTAATATTGGTATTCAAATCACCTGTCTCCATATAGCTCGGTAATCCCATACCAGAGTGAGCTTTCCTTTGGAGATGATTGAACCGTTTCGAGTATCTATTTTGGGATAATATCTTTTTTTTTTTTTGATATCTTCGCAAATTGGCAGACGATATAGAAAGAATCTTCCCAAAATTTTCGTAATCAATAGTAGAGATTAGTCCTTCGTCTGGTTTTTCTTTAAATAATAACTCTAGTAAACCTCGAGTTGGTTCCAAGTATTCATTTTTTATTCGAATCAAATTATTATCAAAATGAACCGGAATCGAACCAATCAAAAAACGATTTCCTACTTGATGAATACCGTACATGGCAGTTCCCAATAGTTTTCGACCATCCTTAGTTTCAAAAAGTCGTAGATAATGCTGAAGTAAATTATTTTCATCCTCTTGAAGCTTATCTTTCTCTTCAATATCTTCATGACTGGTTGTAACCCCACTGTCATTTTCAGTCGATGATGATAACCGTGTTTCAGATTCCTTCACCTTGTTCCGCCATTTCTTTCCTCTAATTTTTGTTTTTTTTTTCAATGGAAGATGTTGGTATGATTTTGTCTCTTTTAGTATTTTCCACAAGTGTTTGTAGTGGAACAGTTAATGGTTTGCAAACTTCATCAAGACTAGTATGATAATCATTTTTTTGTGATTTTATCATTTCATATTTCTGTCGAATTGCTGAACTTGCCTGCGCAATTTGTTGTAGCATATCTCCTTCCTTAACCAAATTAGGAACTGACATGTTGGAGCATAGAGAATCACCTTGAGACTGACGCAAAACTCTCTAACTGAGTATTACTTATACAAATGAAGCAATCAAATCCTTTTCTGTATCGACCATTATCGAGTGAACTATCCCTATCTATTACCAGGAAGCTATATTTATCCGCCCAACATTTCGAACATATTTGTTTAAATTGGTTGAATGTCATATCTGTATTGACATGATCTTCGTATATGTGTTTCAAATTCATCTCATCTTGTTGGAAAATTATCAGCATATTGGTATTGTCCCGAATGAGATGTTTAGGTATTCGAGCATATGTTTGACTCAAATAAAAAGTATCAATGTCTCGATGTCTCCCCATACAGAAAAAGTTTCTGACATTATCCTGTTTTTCGCAGGCAATATCATCAAAAATCATGATGGAGTCTGGTTTAGCCTCTTCAGGTTTAATAACCTGCTCATTCTCATGAAAAGGAAAATATCCCATACCTTCTATTCCTTCCAATAACTGTCGGAGGAACTGATATTGGGGTTGATTCAAGGATTTTGAATAAATGTAAACATTTGCGAATCTCAATCCGTTAGGATGCGTGAGAAGAGTAAGGAGAACATTGGTTTTACCACAATTTGAAGGACCGCAAATAATAGCTCGTACAGTATTAGGGAGTAATTTCCCATGACGGTTTAGTTTCTCCTTCTCTATATCTGTTGTTATTCCATCAAAATTTAATACATCTAGTTTCACTGTTTGTTTCTTGAGCAGCAGTGAAAAAAGTGGGAGGAGAGAAAAACGTTCGCTTACCACGAGTTTTACCTTTACCAACAAAAGTAGGTGGTATTTTACCAGCATTCCTCATACCTCTCTTTGCAGGATTGAGTGCGACGGGTGCTCTTGCAGGTGGAGCTGCAGGGATTGCCAAAGCTATCAATGATGCGAAAGCAGCAAAGAATCAACTGGATGAAAGTAGACGTCACAATGAAACCATGGAAGCAATAGCTATTGGGAAGAGTCTCAATTTGAACCATCATAGAAAAGGTTTAGGTCTTCATCTGAAACCCTATTCAAAAAATGGATAAGGCTACCACATCGAGCTCTCACCAATATTGATTTAGTCAAATATGCGAAGAAAATAGGAATTCCATATTTCCGAGGAGTATATATGAGAAATGAATTACCCCGAACTGGTCCACGGAAGTGTGAAGCTGCTACAATTAATCTAGATGACAGAAATGGCGTTGGGACTCACTGGGTAGCATATCGAAAATCCAACGATAATATTATTTATTTCAATAGTTTTGGAAATTTGAAACCTCCTCTGGAGCTAATCAAGTACTTCGGTGATGGTAGAATTGTAAAATATAATCATGAGAGATATCAAGAATATGACACCATTGTTTGCGGTCATTTGTGTCTGAAGTTTCTGAGTCAACAGTTATAAAGAGAGAATCATTGATATCGTGGAGTAGTTACTTACAATGGATGAATCATTCACGTTGACGCTATCAGGGAGGAGTTCTATCCTAGAAGCTCACTATTTTCCACCAATTGAACTGTCCACCTCTAAAAATTATTCCCTTGGATTCATCGAACTGTTAACTTTCAATTCAATCCCCAACATCAATGAAGGAAAAAATAAGTTCTATGTTGATAAGGAAGAAATTACTATTCCAACCGGAAGTTATGAAATTGAAGATATTGAACGTTATTTACAAGAAACACTTCATGAAAAAAATATATCATTGAGTCTCAAACCTAACAATAGTACACTGTGCAGTGAAATCAAATGTAGTGAGAAAATAGATTTCACTCATAGTGATAGCATAGCTCAGCTTCTGGGTTTCCCACCAACTATATTAGAAGCAGGTATTATAATTGAAGGTTTTTTATACTACAAATGATGAATCAACAGTAATGATGAATCATCTAAATTCTCCTAATCCCTTGTACCCGCTATATCCTAGAGCGCCAAAAATCATTTGTTCTCAGGATCTCCACAGAATTCCGAGAAAATTATTGTTTCATAATTTCTCAGAATTCTGTATAACTCCTCCTCCTCTTAGAGCATCCCTACATTTCCGAGAAATTGATATTTTGTCATTCCCTGGGATTTCCGAGAATTCGCTAGCCTTGAGTCTCCCAGGAATTCTGAGAATTCTCTAGCCTTGAGTCTCCCGGGAATTCTGAGAATTCTCTAGCCTTGAGTCTCCCGGGAATTCTGAGAAAGCCACATGATGCCATTTCTCAGAATTGGCCTTCCTAGAACCACCTCGGAATTTTGAGAAATCTATGAGACGTTATTTCTTAGAATTCCCAGGGTGACTCATCATGTGATGACGTCATTCACTTCAATTCTAGAGCAATCCAGGATGACTCATCGACTGGTCTAGAATCGGCCTAGCATACCTACTCTTCTTTTTATGAAAACAAACAGATGGTGAAACTTGCAACGGGAATAATTAAGCATTCATTATTTTTCAGGAGATGCGGTAGCATCTCTCGACAAGTACGAGCCCAAACACTTTCTGCCAGGCAAGGCTACCGCACTCCTATACGGCTAAATACGACTCGAAAAATTTCAATAATTTTTTCCAAAGTCAAAATTCCATCTCGTGAGATGATTTTCCGGTAATATATTGTTTTTACCATTATCTTCGAGTTTGTGTAAAAAAAAATTGAAAAAACGATATTTTATTATTAATTAAAAACGTTGGCCAGAATTCTTCTCCAATCGAACTTTCTTTGGGACATTGTAACTGTGTTAGTGCCTCACCGACACTATGTCGAAGTATGTGTCACACAAACGCACGCAGTAAGCATCAAACACGCCTGGCTTCGAATGCAAATATCTCGAAAACTATTGAAAATTTATCGAGACATGCAGTGAATAAAATTTAGGGGATGAATTAACGAATACAATAAGCAAAATGCCGTTCTTCTACGACTTGTATTTTCCGAGATATTAATTTTTTACTGAAAAGTTTGACAATGACGTGCGAGACCTATAAGAAATTACACGTAGAGATGAGAAAGGTTAGTACGAAATCTACGTTACCGTTCGAGCACTAAGAAAGAGACCAGACTATGCTTATCGGCTTGCAATATTTCTACGTGTAAAACTCGTAACTCCAAAGTTATTCTTGTTGGAAAATAAGCTCCAAAATCATTTCAAATTTTGACAGATCATTCCTTATTATTTAAATGATGAACTGTCAAATTTTGGGAAATTTCTCATTGCAGAGGGTTTTCTTCTAAACAACCTAAAAAAGATCATATTCCAGAAACTAGTCGTAGGATAATGGTGTTTTGCCCATTTTGTTCCTTAATTTTTTCCCTAAATTTCATTCGCAGCATGTCTCGATAAATTTTCAAAAGTTTTCGAGATATTTCAATTTCAAATCAAGTCGATCAGCACGCATCTAGATTCGATTTAATCCATCTCTATGACATTGCTCATTTATAAATAAAAAAAAGAAGTGAAATGGCAGAAAAAAAAATGCTAGCGCGTTTTAAAAAAACGTCGACAAGTACGCGCCCCAATTTTATTGAAAAAAAAATATAAGAAATGAGAATAGGTAGAATAGTACAAGTCCGGCGATCTACCTGTACATTCCTTTTTCAAATTAATTCATCATCTCATTATCCGGGTACTAGATGAAATTGGCATTGTACAATGAATTTGAAAAATTGAATAGTAAAGAAATTAAACAAAAGAAACGTACTTGGTGTACCAAATGAAGACACAGATTACAGGTACACCAAGTACGTTTCTCTTGTTTAATTTCTTTACTATTCAATTTTTCAAATTCATTGTACAATGCCAATTTCATCTAGTACCCGGATAATGAGATGATGAATTAATTTGAAAAAGGAATGTACAGGTAGATCGCCGGACTTGTACTATTCTACCTATTCTCATTTCTTATATTTTTTTTTCAATAAAATTGGGGCGCGTACTTGTCGACGTTTTTTTAAAACGCGCTAGCGTTTTTTTTTCTGCCTTTCAATTTTATTCAAGTGTAGAAGTTATATTGACATGAAATTGCTTAATTCTAGAAAGTATAATTGTAAAACTCCATTCGAATTATCAGTAATGAAAAATTGATCCATGAAATAACTAATAGCACTATTTCATTCAAATTATCGGTAATGAAAAATTAATCTATCAAATAATAACAGAGCGCAGAATAGTTTTAAGTTTTCTCATTTTTATCTTGGGAAAATCTCATAATTCAATGGACATACGCCCTTTTCATTCTAATCCTTCTCTGTTCCACGTTTCAAAGGCTGCGAAGGTGCATCAGAGTGAAAAGGGCGTATCTCCATTGAAGGGCTTATCTACATTATTTACTGCAATACTTGAAAATTATTTCCAAATTTGGAAGAAGATAATAAAAGAAACTGAAGAGAGAGATTTTAAATGCGATTGTATTGCCATGGAACGGCTTCTTCTGCATTAAAAAAATTGCAAAACTTATTCTTAATAGTGACAGCAACACGACTGCTATTATTTGTTCCACGAAATCTTCCGTCCTTTAGAGCTGAGTTCTGTTCAGCCTCTCCCCGAAGTTCTTCGCTTATGCCAGTAAGTGAGTCTCCGTTATTGATGTCAGCTGGAATGTAGGTATTGTCCACATCTCGTTTACGAAGCCAATTGTGAAGACATTCAATGGCTTGGATTGCATCGGTAATATTCTCCACCGTACCTTCCATTGGTCTTTTCATTACCCTCCATTGAATCGCCATGATGCCAAAGCTATTTTCAATCATTCTTCGAGCTCGACAATAATTGAAAATATTTTTTTCCTGATTCAAACCACTTCTACCAGGATATGGCCGGAGTAAATAATCTGTTAATTGGAAGGCCTCATCACCAACGAGTACATATGGTAGACGCATTCCATCAACAGCCAATTTTTTTGGATTCGGTACACTCATCTCAAGCAAGACAATGCTGTGATGATTTTTATAATTATAATAAGTAGAGCCAGCATTATCAGGACACTGTAAAAATGATGAGAATTAATGTTGAAACCTTCCAGTTATTATGTCATTATTAAATATATTTAGTTTCTATACCCGAACTTGTATGTGTTTTCCATCGATCGCGCCTATGCAATGCTGGAACTGCCATTTTTCCTCGAATTCATTAGCTATTCTAAGCCAATCCGAGCTAGCTAATGGATATGGTAAGACTTCTTCTCTGAGACAACTCCAAAGAGCTCTGCACGTTTCGGTAATTATGATTGCTGTTGTAGATTTCCCAACAAGATAGTGGTAGGAGATTGATGAGAAACAGTCACCAGTGACTAAATATCTGTTGACAAATGAAATATTGAATATAGAGTCATTGCTCAAAAACAAGTTGAAAAATTCAATCTTACCGGAGGGTAATTATAAGTCGTGCAGCAGCAGAAATTGGCTCTCTTACAATGTTCTGCTTTGTTATGAGAGGGCCAACTAAACATAGCAGTTTTTCGAATTGAGTTGTGGACATGCGTAAATAATTCTTAAACTTGTCAGGATATGAGGATAGTGTGGGGGAAACTGCTTCAAAAAAGCCATATTCTGTACGCAGCTTGGATAATGGATGAATACAGAGTTTTCTCCTACTGGCCTCCCCTTCTTCTTTTGCGCCACAATACCTCATTTATTAGTAATGCTGCTAAGATTCTTTTTCGCCTAATTTTTGGAATTTGCACTTTGTGTAAATGCTGCTGATAATCATAAATCCACTTTTGATATTTATAAAATTGAACGACATTACTTTTTGTACATAAGCACTACACTCATAGAAAAAATATAGAAGTGATGTTATTTTCCTGCTCACAATATAATATTTGAATTTTCGTATCTGCTCCAAAACAATGTTGAGAGGTTATCTTTCGTTTATGGCATTTGTACTGTGTGAGCAGCCATGTTGACGCTGCTGTTTGACGTGGCAACTTATCGCTAAATCTTTTTAAGCAGCGGTAAATTCAAAATAGTGTCACGTGACCCCAATTGACGCTGACGCCAGCGTCAAAAACGCCTGCATGTGGCCGTACCTTGAGATTACAAATCCGTCGCTCTGCCGAATGAGCCATTACCGACCTCATAACGATTAAGTGAAACCGACTGATTCAATTTCTTGTCGACCATTTGCAAAGAATATCTCGGAAAATGAGCGAGATAGTGTAAATCAAGTGAAAGTTTTTTTATAGCTCTGATTCTCCCCCACAAAAATTCTACAATGTCAATCAATTTCGAAGATATTCCTCAATTATTAATTTGGAAAAATCAATAAAACGATATAACACGATCTACTTCGAAGGATATTTCGGGAACTGAGAGAGATAGCTCAACTCTATCCGATTATTTGTAAGTTTATCAATATAGAGAGTTCTAAAAACGACAAGTTCGAATTCGGGCAAAATTACCCCATCTCGCTTAGTGCCTAAGATATTCTCAAAAAACTACAGAGAGAACAAATCAATTTACTGTGTTTGATCTCTCAGCTACTGAATTACGTCATAATAGTTATACTTACATTGTTCACGCGCAATACGCCGAGAGGCTGCAAAATACAGAGTTCATTCGTCCTGATTGAAATTTCGAACCTTTGACAGTAAGCTGGAGATACAATTATCACCTCAGTCCATGATCGATATGCGAAAAAAGTTTGTAAATCGTCGAAGTTTGCGATACCCAACCAGTAATTGAGCACTCTGATGATGAAAAATGAGTCCTTCCTGTTGTTGTTAATTGAGCCTTCTCAATATGGCTTCCAAGAAGTAAAGTAGTTTCTAACTTCAATTGGATCAAATCATAAAATCATATGCAGAATTGTAGAAGGAGGCGATACATTCGTATTTCACCACTAGTATTGCCTTGTCATAACCGTTTTAGCGTAATTGCTCCTCAGTCGTCTAGTTAACAAGTTTCGGCTCCGAACCCACAATCTATGTATCGATAATTTACAGGTGTAAGCTTATATATTGTTGACTTAACTGTACCATATGCATAATAGTATACTCTCAATGAGTACTGTGACGGCGGGAAAGGATATGGGGGGAAAGAGAAGAAAGAGAAGGGAGGGAAGAAGGCCGGGAGTGGGAAAAGAGCCGAGTAGGGAGGGGAAGAAGTAGGGAGAGGTGCCTATGCGCAGGCGCGGGCTGAGCCATGGGTATATAAAGAGCCCACAGCGCAGCGGATAGGCACTATCCTTTCGCCGACGGTTGAAGAAACCCGAGGCATTCCCTCGCCGAGTAGACGACGGTCGAAGAGACCCGAGACGAACAGGCCACTTCCTCGTATAACGGTCGGAGAAACCCGCATACCACTTCCTTCAATACAACGGTTGGAGAAACCCGCGTACGGACGAGTTGACGAAGGGGCACGACGGTTGAAGAAACCCAAGTGCCAACACAACGGTTGAAGAAACCCGAGTGGAGCTAACAACAAGGAATTGGTTACAGGAACGAGCGGTAGTATAGCGGTGCTGAGCAGAGGAGGCTGGACGGTGCTGGATGAGACGACGAGATTATTATTTTCATTTTTCCTTTTTCTTTTGTATATTGCCTTCATATTACCGACGAGTGTAACGGAGATAAATGCTCTCCGAGTAAAGAAAGTTTATAAAGTGTTGAATAAAAAAGAACTTCATTACCGACAACCGTCTCTCTCATTGTATATACTAGTATAAGTCTCTCTGGTTCGTGGACAAAGACCCATCCACTCTCGATTCGAAGGACTGCCCTCTGGTGGCACGTTACAACTGGCGCCCAACGTGGGGCCACGAATCAGAAAGAGGCAACTAGCGTATTAAATGATGGGACGGACAAGAAAAACGGTCGAGAAAAGTGCAGAGACGCAAGAGGACATAAAAGAGACTGTTGAAAAGCTACAGAGGGACATCGAGGAACTCCGAAGAAGGGCAGAAGAACCCAAGAAAGCGGCACAAGGAATCGCATATTTAAAAAATGAGATCGAGGGACTACAAAATGAACTGCAAGAGCAGGAGGAGAGGATAAGAAGGATACATCGGGCCATTCCAAATCAAGTAAGAGTAAACGACGTACGGCCGCCAACATTCGATCCAAAGGAAGGAGAACGGCCACACAAATACCTACGAGAGTTAAAAAATTACCTAGAGGTGGGTAAAGTAGGAACGGCACAAATGCGAATGATTATCAACGAAGGGCTGAAAAATGGAGCTAGTGAATGGTGGGACATGATTCAAGAGGAGATCGAGGAGTGGAATGGATTCCGTAAAGCATTCCTCGACCGGTTCTGGAGTACAGAGGTACAAAGAAAGATTAAAAGGAATCTATACACCGGACGGTACAATTGGAATAAAGAAGTATCAAGAGTCGAGTATGCTACCAGGATATTCACGAGCGCACGGGATTTAGGAATGGAGGAGGAAGAGATCATTACTGCACTAGGCGAACATTTCGACAGAGAAACGGCGGATACCATTTGGGGTTGGAAGGTAACAACCCTGGAAGAGCTATTACCGGTATTGGAGAGGGCCGATAACCGTAAGATGGGAAGCACAAGTAGCACGTCAATGGCGAATAATGCGAACAGAAGAAATGGGCAAACAGCAAGGACAAACGAAATGGCCACAACGTCTACACCGAACCAGGGAAACTAAGAACCGTTATCGGGTTGGAGAGCCGAACAGCTGTAAACAACCCGATAACGGACAGCGAAAATATTAATCTGTTAGAAAACATAAGAGAAGAATTACTAACAGAAGAGAAAATGGAAGAAACAGAAAGGTGTGAATATCCTGGAGTAAGCATCAAGTTAGCGACAATTGAAACAAAGGCATTGATCGACTCAGGGAGCCAAATAACATGTATATCAGAGGAATTCTACGAGCGGAACGAAGAAGGATTAAAAGGGTGCCCGACGTTACCGATAACCGGATTGAAGATAATGGGAGCGCTAAAAAGTAAAATGGACAAAATAAGTAAGCAGATAATGGCAAAAACGAAAATAAGTGGACTAGAAACAGAGATCATCTACCTTATCATACCGGGGTTAATCAGAAATTGTATAATTGGAATGGACACTTTAAAAGAATTAAAAGCGAAGATTGATTTAGAGAAAGAAACAATTGAGATCAGTAAGGAGGGACGAGCATGGACGATACCAATCACCGACAAAAGCAAGCAAAGAGAAAAAAGGGACAGAAAATCGGATGAGAGGACACTCGGACAAGAGATCTCGAATATCACAAAAAAATGGGGGGAAAAAGAAATAATAATCGAGGAAGACGAAATGAAGACAGAAGAAAGTGAGGAGGAAAATAACCCCAAAATAACAGACCAACAAATAAAAAAAATGGTCGATAAGGTAGAAAAACTAGACACGAAACAAGAAGAGCGGCTAACACAGATAATAACAAAAAATCGGAAAATATTTGACAAAAGGCCAGGAAAAATAAAAGGGTATCAGCACCAGCTAACGGTAAAAAAAAAGAAATGACGAAAGCCAGGGTATATGAGCAGCACCCGCGCTACATATAGAATAAAATAACAGGAAAACGTAAGCTGGACGCGTGGCGCAATTGGCTAAGGCCAATACTTTTCAACCGGAGTCAATCGCCACGCGTGGGTTCGAATCCCAGGCGATGAAACAATTTTTTCATCGTCGCCAGCCTAGCATTGGGTCTCACACATACATGAGACCCCGGCTGTAGAGGTTCGTCACAGCGCTGCTCACCAACACCAGCGAACCTCTACATATACCCAGTCCCAATGAAGTTGCACAAGGCAGTAGACCAGGCAATTGAAAACATGATGGAACAAGGTATCATCAGGATGTCAAAAAGCAATTATATAAATCCGATATTCCCAGTCAAAAAAAAAAATGGGTCGGTAAGAATATGCTTGGATGCGAGAGAATTAAACAAGATACTGGAAGATGACCCTGAAAAACCACCGGATATTCAAGAGGTCTTTCAGAGATGCGTGGGAGGTAAAATTATGACGACGATCGATATGACAGCAAGTTACTGGCAGATACCATTAACGGAAGAATCAAAAAAGTATACAGCGTTTATGTATAGAGGAAAATGTTATGAGTTTAACTATACGCCGTTTGGAGTGAAAACTAGTAACGCGAGCCTAATAAGAGGGTTAGATATTGCACTATACGGAATAGGCGATTTTTTCTTAAACTTCGTGGATCATTTCATCGTGATATCAAACAGCGTGGAAGAACACTTGGACCATCTGGAGACGCTGTTTAAAAGGTTCGAAGAGAAAGGGGTGACAATAAATGCCGATAAGATACAAATGTTCAAAGAAGAAGTAAAATTCCTAGGGCACGTATTAAACAAGGAAGGGATAAAACCAGACCCAGATAAGATAAAAGAGATAAATGAGTTCCCAACACCCCGAAATGTAAAACAGCTACGAGGTTTCCTAGGACTAGCAGGTTTCTGCACAAAATTCGCGAAACAATATGCAGAGGTGGTAAACCCATTATATGAATTGCTAAGAAAGGAGGTAAAGTGGAAATGGACAGAAGAGCATCAAAAGACATTCGAAAGAGTGAAAGAGCTCTTCACGAAAGAAGTGACGCTTTACCACCCGGATTTGGAGAAAGAGTTCATTATACAAACGGATGCGAGCAACAAGGCCATAGGAGCAGTATTAGCACAAAAAGATAAAGTAGGAGACACGATACCGGTAATGTTCACACATAGAATACTAAAAGGACCAGAGAGAAACTATACCACGACTGAAAAAGAATTGTTAGCAATAATATACGCGCTGGAGAAGTTTAAAACGTATTTATACGGGAGTAAAATAGTAGTAACGGACCATCAGGCACTAACATTCATAAAGACGTGTCGATACCTGAATATGGGACTGACAAGGTGGGCACGGCTTTTGTAGAGGAAATCACCCCCAATAACTCATTTCATTTTTCCATGTTTTTCTTTCACATATTAACTTTCTATAATTAATTCATATAATTTTCTTACATAATAAATTAAATACATCAAGAAATAGCTTAAAAGGAAAAAATTTCACACGAAAAATAGAGTCAGCTTTTACCGGTTTTTCTCATTGTTTTGAATTGTTGGGGAAAGGGAACGCGGTGTGCGAAATGAGGCAACGAGTGAAAATTATCGATTATTTTGTGTAATAAAGTGTGTATTAGACATTTACATTGGTAAGACAGAGACCAATGGCATTGGAGTGGGGCAATTTTGGCGTTGTAAACCATTTGAGCCTTCTTCATGTCCAGTGAGTTTTCTGGTGTTACTTGGCTGTTAACTTTGTTTTGTTCTTCTTGAAGAAGAAAAGAGTGTAATGTCTCCACTAAATACCGTTGGATTTTCTATTCCAGATGAGTATTTTTGAAATTTTCTAAAATCCGTATTAAAATTATAAATGGTTTTGAATTAAATAAATTTCCTTTTTGAATTTGATGGTTAAAATTGACGGTTGATATTATTCCACGTGAAGCATTCATATTATTGACATGGGTAAACAAAAGTACGCATTTTTTATGCTCAATGTACTTGTTTTCCATTAAAAGTAAAATTAAATTTTTGCAGCTCAAAGAAGGTGAGCGGAGGTTTTTGTCAATAAAAGTTCTTCAACAAAATCCCGTGTGTCGCATTAGGGTTGGTTGTGTAGGTTCTTTTGAGGCCTATGCACCACTACGTCCCCGTCGTGGCCTCGGGTAATGCAAAACGTGGTGATAATCTCAATTTGATAACTTTTTGTTTTTTTCGCTCATATGGGTTATACTTCCCAGGAAAAAGTTGGTTGTAAATTTTAAAAAATTTTAATTAGGATGTTGTTTTGACTTCGCGCCGGGTGACTGACCATTAAACAATTCAAAATACAATTAAGAAATTCCATTCAAATAAAGTTTAAAAGTTTTAAAAATTGGGAGTGTTTTCCTATGCTATATCCTTGTGATTTTCCAAACCCCTGGAGTTTGTAAGGTGGACGCTATCCACTTGTGGTGGACGCTAACCCTGTATATCCACCAGAAACTCCTATCTGCACCTTAGTTATGAGGCAAAAACTGATTTGATGCCGATTTTGTCCCCCTTTCTCTAAATACGAAAAGGCGAATGTATTCCACCTGACTCAATGTTCACTCAATAAAAAAATATGCAAAAAAGAGGGGTCTATTTTGCCACCGGGGTTCATGTTGCCCCGGAATCCATTTTACCCCGGGGGTTCATTTTGCCCTGCCCTCCCCTACATCAAGTGATGAAATTTGAAAACGATGTTCCAGAGCAAACTAGAAATGACTGGAATTGAGAATAACATTTTATTATACATACAGTATGAGAGAACTGTGGAGCAACACCAAATTTCATTTTTGCATTGAAGGAAATTTACCATCTTTATGAAAAACTAACTCTGATTACAAGTATATATCTAGACTATATATTATGACTTTCAATTACTCACCAAAAATATGTGAACATATTTTTGGTGTAACATATTTCGACAACGGTTTTCAGTGCAGGGGATATTAGAATGGTTGCGTGGAAGTGACGAGGCAACATAGTAACAGGGAATGTAAGACGTTTACTGTGTTGATAAATCCACACTGATCATGACTGCGTATGAGTAAGTGGGAAAATAATTACGTGGCACTGTCACGTCTTCGCGCAGATGAAGATTCTACAGTATGTGTGTACTGTAACGTGCCACCAGAGGGCAGTCCTTCGAATCGAGAGTGGATGAGTCTTTGTCCACGAACCAGAGAGACTTATACTAGTATATACAATGAGAGAGACGGTTGTCGGTAATGAAGTTCTTTTTTATTCAACACTTTATAAACTTTCTTTACTCGGAGAGCATTTATCTCCGTTACACTCGTCGGTAATATGTTAGGTCCAGAGAGAATTTTTGTTTCTAGTTCCTTTCTTTCTCTAACTGAAATTTTATTTCTTTTAAATAAATTCAATAAAACAGGTTAATAACCTGTAGAGCAGGATTTCGCAATTTGCCTTCTGAAATACAGAAAGTGCTGACCAGGGTGTTTCCACATAAATTTATGGGGAAATACTTGGTTCATCATGTTCCTTCTTTTATTTTGAAATTGTCAATTTTAGTGCAGCCTGGGCAATGTTGCAATCAGAGGCAATGACCTTCTTGAAGCCGATGACGGATTGGAAGTCCAAAAAGACGCCAGTCTTATTCTGAACGCCGAAAAATTAACATTAAAATTGCTCTTCAAGAACTGATTGCGAAATTAGCCTTTTCTCGCACAAAAATTCTCAAAATACTAATTGATAGTTCACCGAGGAATTTTTGAGAAAAATCGAGAATTGGGCAAACCGTAGCCTTTAGCTGAAAATAGCAAATATTAGTTTCTATTAAATGAAGTGAAGTTTAAAAGATGAACAAATAAGAACTCGAGTATAAAATAAAGAAATATTAAACAAGTGGAGTTATCAATCACCTCAAAACCTTCTTGGTATTTCTGAGGATAATCAAGGACCCACGATAAGAAATAAGGGAATTTAATTGATTTATAAAATCATTACTCCAAAATTCTGTAAGTAGCGATTAAGTCCATTTTGTATTAAACTCGAAATCTGTCAGGAAATTTCATCTCTAAATTTGGAAGAGTATTTGTAACTAAATCAGTACATTAAAGCTTAAAAATGAATAAAAACAAAAGTTCGGATTTATTTGAATCAACCTGGAACAAAATTCTCCTTTTAAATCACTATGTTAGCAAAAGCATAAAACGTAGTCGCGTCCTTCATAAACAAATTACAATTCAGGTTAGTGTCTGAAAGAAAAATTAGTTGTCCTCAGACGCGAAGGACATCTTCGGACACAACAGCTGGATTTTTGGCGCAGTCGGTAGGACTCGAACCTACGCTCCCAATTATTTTTGCTAACATGTTCAATAATTAAATTACTTTCGGTTGAATTACAGTAAATTAAATTAATTTCGGTTATTTCTTGACACTCATAAAAGTTCGAGATTTGTAATACAATTGAAAAATTTTGTTTTTCCAAATTCTTCTTTAATTATATTTATATTACAATAAAATGGCAATAAATCAATCATACACTGGTAATGCTAATGTTAATGGAAATGGCACTTTCGGCCCTCAAGAATATTATGTTCGGGCTCGAGACATTGGTAATAGTTTACCGTATTTTTCCGGAACCCCAGAACATGTAGATTTTGATACTTTTGAAACTATTGTAAGGTCAAATTTAATTTTTATTCCAACTGAAGATGGAAAAAAAGAAGATTATATTAGAGAAACTCTAAAAAAAATTTTGGTACCAGCAAAATTAGTCTTGGCCAATAACAATATCACACAAGTTTCAGATATTTTGGATATTCTTGCTGCAACTTACAAAAGAGATCAAAAGTATCATAATTTTACTAGTAAAATCAAAACTTCTGAAAAATTTAAAGATGAAAGCTTGGCAGATTTTACCAGACGGTTAGAGGTACTGGTAGAAAGTGGTCTGAAAGCTGGTGAAAAAGAATTTGGGGCTGCTAAGAAAGATTTTTGCAAAGAAACTCTCAATTATGAGGCACTCCAAGTGTTAAAAGAGTTTGCTCCTCATTCCATACAAAGGGAACTACATACGAAGAATGTGGAAACCCTAGATGCAGCTTTAAACATAGTGGTAAACGATATGAACTATCTATTGCCTACTCGTCCATCTGTTGACCGCTATAGAGGGCAACATGATCCCTACAGAGGAAATAACCAACAAACATTAGTTCCCTACTATCAATCGAGGGGAAATTATTCGCATCATACTTATCCCGAAGCTGATTTTTATTCTACAAGAGTCCGGGCACAAAGTCCTACCCGTGATCCAGCAAGTCGTCAGGCAGGTTCATATTTTCCAAGACCAACTACACCTCCTGTTCCTGCCCCTCCTCAACCAGATGAAGCAGGAGCACCGGTTCGTGTTGTTAGTTCAAAAACAGTATCTTTTCAAGATGAATGGAAGGACGAAATGCAAAAACTTAAGGAACAGATGAAAAACATGAGAGTAGAAGCAAAAGAAGATATGAAGGTCTTCCGGGATAATCTTAAAGATGAATTCAAGACGATCCAAGGAAATTTTATGGAACAAATGTCTCAAATGCTAAACAAATGCTTCGATGGAAATTCGTCTAGAGATAAATCTCCTGATAGATATCGGGAAAGAGATAGAAGGGGGTCATCCTCGTCAAGATTACCATCGCCATCTAGACCATCATCTCCATCAAGAAGCCAACATTTAAACGGGGATCATGCTCGCCGGGACGGCGCAACGACGAGCAATCAGTCATCTCAGCGTCACACAGTAACAGCCGGCAGCCTCCACCCGTTTTAGATAAATCATTATTATTTTTCGCATTTGGCAAAGGACCCAGAGTAACGTTGAAAGGACCCTATTTTAACGAAAATGTGAGCGCATTGGTCGATACAGGTTCCTCTATCAATTTAGTCGGTTTATATTACTTAAAGAAAAACACTCTGATCAATACGTCAAAAACAATAAAAATAACTGGAGTGAGTAATAATGCAACGGAGAGCCTTGGAATAATTACATTAGAATTGCTTCCAGGTCTATTTGTTGATTTTCATGTTGTCAGAGAGTACACTGCAGATTATGGGGTAATTTTAGGGCATGAGTTCTTCGAAAAATCTAAGGCATATATTTCCTTTTTCTCTAATACTATTACTCTGCAACAAAACCGATTACATCCGATACATTTTTGTTTGCCTTCATGTCTTAATGAAACCAGAAAAGCTAGTGTATCTTTAAATGGAGGGGGTCCACGAATAAAGCTCATTATCCCAGAATTATCCAATAAAGAACAAGAATTTTTGATTGATACTGGGGCAGATATCAACGTAATTGAACAAGATGCTCTACGTCCAAATTTACAAATTCAACCTTCCCAGGTAAATCGCATTAGAGGCCTGACAAATGAAATAAGTGTGAAGGGATCAATTATTTTGAGTATCATGGGAGCTCCTGTAGTTTTTCATGTTATTAATCATAAACTGCCTATTTCAGGAATAGGAATTTTAGGAACTGAATTTCTTATTCAAGAAAAAGTGAATATTCGTTATCTTGAAAGGAACCTGACAATTTCCCGCAAACCAACAGATCCCATTCCTTGGTGTGAAGAAACAACTGTGGAGAATATAACAGTACCAGCCAGATCTCGTATGGTAATTTCTATTCCTATACAAAATTCAGATCTTAAGGAAGGATATTTGCCAAGAATCCCTTTGCAAGAGGGGGTATACTTAGGGGAATCAGCTGTACGAGTGGAAAATGGGATGGCAACGGCAATAGTTATTAATACCATGGAGGAAGATTGTCAGCTTAAACTCAACCCACAGAAGTTAGAAGCATTTGAAGAAACTCTGAATGAAAATCAAGACCAGGCTGAACATTGTTTTATGATACAAGAAGAATTTAGTTATTTTGAGGAGAGAGCTTCAAAAGTACTAGAATTTTTGAATTTAGATAACATTCGGTCTAATGAGCATAGAAAAGTAAAACAGATAGTCCAGGAATTCTCTGACATTTTTCATTTACCTGGTGATACTTTGGGAAAAGCAAAATTTTTTAAGTGCAAAATTAGAACTACTGACGAAAAACCAATTTTTAGGAGACAATATAAATATCCTCCACAACATCAGGAAGAAGTCAACAAACAAATTAAAAATTTGCTCGATCAAGAAATTATCAGAAACTCAGTATCACCTTATAATTCTCCTCTTTGGATAGTTCCGAAGAAAGCCGACTCCAAAGGAAATAAACGCTGGAGAATGGTAATCGATTTCAGAGAATTAAATCGAAAAACTATAGGTGATGCATATCCCCTTCCTGACATTGCAGAAATTCTATCGCAATTGGGGGGAGCAAAATTTTTTAGTGTTTTCGATCTAGCAAGCGGTTTCCATCAAATAGAGATGGAAGAGCCAGATAAAGAGAAAACAGCATTTACAGGTCCAAACGGACATTATGAATATGAACGGATGCCATTCGGGTTACAAAATTCTCCTCCCATCTTTCAGAGAATGATGAATGAAGTATTGAGTGGATTGAAGGGGGTAGAACTTTATGTTTACCTAGATGACATCGTAGTTTACTCTAAAACCGTTGAAGAACATCATGTTCGTCTTAGACACCTTTTTCAACGATTGAGAGACAATGGTTCAACCCTTCAACCGGACAAGTGCAAATTTTACTGTAAGGAAGTTGGATATTTGGGTCACAGGATAGGCGAGAAAAGTATTCAACCGAATTTGGACAAATTGAAAGATTTGAGCAACATGCCTCCACCCACTACTGTAAAAGGACTAAGGAGATTTTTGGGTTTTACTGATTATTTCCGACACTTCATAGAGGAATATGCCGATATTGCCAAACCATTATATGATCTATTAAAGAAAAATCACCAATATGAATGGGGGCAACAAGAACAGGAATCCTTTGAGAAAATCAAGGCATCTTTAACCGCTGATTCTTTGCTGTATCATCCGGATATGAAAAAACCATTCATGATTACAATTTCAAGCTCTGAAGTAGGGTTGGGAGCTATTCTCAGTCAGAAAGGAGAAGATGATCAGGAACATCCAATTTGTTATGCATCAAGGGGCCTGAAGGATCCAGAGACGAGATATTCTTTAGCCGAATTAGATTGTTTATCAGCAGTTTTTGCTCTGGAGCAATTCAGACCATATGTGTATGGCGTACCTTTTACCATCATTACCAGTACACCAGCATTAAATTGGCTGAGGGAATCTTCAAATCCCACTACCAGACAGGTGAAATGGAAGACTTGGCTGAATGATTTTAATTTTGATGTGAAAATAAAGAAATTGAAAAGGGACTTGTTAGCTGACCCTTTCGCCCAGAATCCATTCACTGAAAAAACTAAGACCGTATTAGTGTTGAACTCAGCAAGAAATAATACACCTAAATCAATTTTAAGATCCTCACAGCCTTCAACTTCAGGTGCAAGCTCTGGAAGACGAGTTAGGATTCAGAATCAAGCTTTGACCGAGAATACAATTGGATCAACAGTAGCATCTAGAGTTTCTCAACGTAGGGCAAGTCAAACAGCCCTGGGACAGAGAACTCCTATATCCTACAGAGATGCAAGGAGTTACAGGACGAATACCCCACCAGTAACTCCTCAAACGCCAGTAACGCCTCAACCACCATCAACTCCGGTAAGTAGCCTCGAAAAATCATCGATGGTAAAGGAGAAATCTCCGAATCCGGAAATTTTACAATCAAAAATCGATGAAGCTAATATCATTGATGGGGGTAACGAATCTGTCAACAAAGAAGATCAGGTAATCCGTGAGATAAAAGAAATAACTATCGAAGGAGAAGTTGAGGAACCTTCTCCATACATAGTTATTGATCAGGAACAGTTAACGGAAGAACCACAAATTGTGGAAGCTGAAGCTGTCACCGAGGATATTGATGAAGAAGAAGAAGACGTCCCATTGAATCAAAATAACTCGAGTATTCATCCTTCTTTGAGAGAGAGTTTGAATAAATTCGATGAATTTATGGCAAATCTGTCAGGAAGAGAGGAGGAGCAAGGAAATCCAGAACCATCCCCAGATCAAACTACAATTCCTCTTTATGAACTTAGGAGAACAAGTTTAGGCCCAGCCTTTAGAGAAGATTTAAACTCATCATCTGCGGATTTTGAAAAGAAAATGGCAGAATTCGAAAGCAGATCTCAAATGTTGGAGCAACCATCAGTGGATTCAGAAGCCATAGATAATCAAAAAGATGACAGGGTTGAAAACATTGAAAATAATGGAACTCCTGGAAATTATGAAAATAATGATAATAATGAGAATAACGAGGAGACACAAAGGGGAACAGAAATCCCAAGAAATCCTCGTCATTCAATAATTACTCATCAGCCTATGAACCGTCAATCCTTGTGTCCTACACCTACAACAGTTCAACAACCCTTGGCTGGCTCTTCTCCTCAAGTAGGTCAATTCACGAAGGGGGGTGAAACTCACTCCTCACGGCGTGAATTATTTCCTACCGAGAAAGAACAGCCAATTCCTGCGGAGAAGGAACCAGTAATGAATCCAGCCTCCACTGTACCAGAAACAAGGAATATTCAAGTTCCATCTGATCCAGGGGGGGAATCAAAAACAATTTTTGTTGACGATTTAATCGGCAGTGCCCCATCTGATGCATTTCAACCAAATTATCAACCTGTTGAGGGGGGTGGAACTCACTTTTCACCCAACAGGTTGATTACTGAAGGAAATGAATCCGAAATTAAAGATAAAATCACTATACCACAGAGTGACCATTATGAACTTTTAGCAAAAATAAAAGAAACTCGAGATGGATTGACATTTCAGAGAGATAATGTTGCACATTTCCTTGCTGCCGATTGTGAAGTTACGAAGCAGAGTACTAAACTTCTTCGGGATTTGAAATTCATTGATTGTCAAAATTTGAAAGAGCTAAAACCAAAGAAAGGTCAAGTCATAGTTACTAAAGTCGGGAAATACAGGACTTTCACTATGATAGTTAAGGATTACCATTTCGAAAAAGTGCAACAGAAAACTTTGAAGCTTTGTCTACGAAATTTACATGAAGCTCTAATTAAATATCAAATTTCCTCTTTCAAAATGGTTTTTCAAGGAGATGAATTAGATGAGGAAATTAAGATTAGGTTATTTTTGGAAAGAGAATTTCAAAATTCTCCAATAGAGATCATTCTCTGTCATGGTGGTATACGAATGCCACCCATGGGAATTCGTCCGGAAATCATCAAAGAATGTCATGAAACCCTCCCAGGAGGACATAAAGGCATTGTAAAAACTTTTCACCGGATAAGAGAACGTTTCTATTGGCCTGGAATGAAGCAGGAAATCGAGCACTTCATAAAACGATGTAGGACTTGTCAATTGGAAAAATTACGAAGAATTAAGGTCAGACAGCCAATGTTAATTACAGAAACTCCGATGGAATGCTTTGAAAGAATATCTATCGACACTGTAGGCCCTTTACCACCAACTTCAAGTGGAAACTTACACATTCTCACAATCCAAGATAACTTTTCTAAGCATTGTTCAGCTATTGCGATCCCAGATATAAGGGCACATACCATTGCTCATGCAATAGCTACAAAATTTGTTGCCCTTTATGGATGTCCAAAGGTCATTCTTACGGACAAGGGAACTAGTTTCACCAGTAAACTATTGGCGCAATTGGGGAAACTATTACGTTTCCATCATGTAACTACATCTGGTTACCGACTTCAATCTAATGGAGCTCTTGAGCGAAGTCATCACGTTCTAGCCGAATATCTGAAAGCTTACACCAATGAAATTACGGAATGGGACGCATTGTTACCCTATGCGATGTTTTCCTACAACACCACACTGCACAGTGCCACTAAATTCACTCCATATGAGCTACTTTATGGGAAAAAGGCAAGGTTGCCATCGAACATTCATGAGTTAGATAAAGTTGAAACATATAACGATTATGTAGTTGAGTTAATAACCAAATTAGATCAAATCCAACAAATAGCTGCTAAAAATCTAATTGAAGCAAAAGTTAAATCAAAAGAGTTATATGATCGACAAGCAAATCCTCTAGAATTAAAGATTGGTCAATTTGTGTACGTGGAAAAGGAACCGAGAAGTGGTAAACTGGATTCGCAATACACAGGTCCTTATGAAATTGTGGACCTAACTGAAAAAGGAAACGTCATTCTTGGAACCGAAGAGGGTCATCGTTTTATGAAACACCCAAATAAATTGAAGCAATGTTTCGAGGAATAAATGAAGTGACCAGTACCAGTACTTCAGCCCTTTAGGAAACTTAAACCCAATATATTTTGCAGTTTCAGGAAATGATCTCGGAGAAATATAAACCTTTATTCAATAAGGATCGGACAGGAAGAATAGAAATCTTTGTGGATGGTTCATGCTCTTTCAATGGCAGTCCTAAGGCTATTGCAGGGATTGGAGTGTGGTTTAACGATGACAATCCATTAAACGTTTCACGGACTTTAGAACAACGAAGGGTTACTAACATAGTGGCAGAAATTTGTGCAGTAATAGAGGCCTGCTCAACCGCTATCGAATTCGATCTGAAGCGTATCAAAATTTTCACGGATTCAGAATATTTAATAAATTGCATCGAGAAATACATTGATAAATGGAAGAAAAATGGCTGGAGAAATGCTAAACTGAAGCCAGTTGCAAATCAAGACCTACTCCAAGAATTAGATATTATTATAAAAAAAATTGACGTGAAGTTCGAGTTTGTCGAAGGACATAAAGGAATTTATGGGAATGAAAAAGCAGATCAATTAGCAAAAATGGGGGCCCGCATCTTCCACAGGGAGGACTTGTTATCGAGCTCAAAGTTTTTCTTAGTACCCCCGAAAATTTTGAAAATAGGAATTATTTAAAAAAAAAAAAAAAAATTAAATAATTCTTCGATCATCTTTGCCAGTATTCTAATCATAGATATAAATGAGCATAATAAAAAAATTTTTCTCTTTTCTCCCTAGCTCATGTCTTTACTGAAGAGAATGGAACGAATTCGAGCTGAAAGTTTCCTATTATTTCTGGCCTGCATCCATTTTTCCAAGGGGGTAGCTGAATTACCGACGGATTACCAAATTCAAAAATTAAAGCATAATCCAGGGTTATATTTTGAAAAAGTCGATCAGGTCAGAATAATAAATAAGGAATGGAAACTTTTTATCGTTCTGGACATTGGAGGATACTTAGGCCAAAAGTTACCAGGACAAGAATTATTACAAACACTGTTAAGTGAATGCTCTAAGGTAATGAACCCAAAAATTTGTCAAGAAGACCTGCGGTGGGGGAAATTCAAAGATCTGATGGAGGAATCTAGGGGGATTCAGTCACATTTGGACAGCATTTTGAAGGATACATCCCCAAAACAAAAAAGGGCGCCATTACTAGGCTTTATAGGTACCATTGCTAGAGACATTTTTGGGACAATGGATTACAATGCTCACGAAGATATCACAAAAGAAATTGACCGCCTATATCAAGATCAAAGGCAGATTACGCATTTAATTGGAAATTCAACACATATAATCCAAGCAGAAATTGATAATTTAAGAAAAATTAGTTTGGAAAACGTAGAGAACACTAAAATTTTGGAAAATCAACTGGGACTTGTATTGTCGGAAAATTACAAAACTAATAATCGGATTGCTCATTTTGAATTCGAACAGCATCTGCGAAGAGTCGGACCTGAAATGGAATATGCAGCTAACAAATATGTTAATTCATTGCACAAAGTTTCTCAAGCTTTAGAAGACGCTAAGCACGGTAAATTAAATCCTTTTCTCATCAATAACCAACAAGTCCTCGAGGCATCGAAAGAAATTGAAAAAGAAATAGATGATAGCATTTTTCCATTATCAAGGGAAAAACTAGATCATGCAATGCTTTCGAAAATTTCTAAAATAGAAACGGGAGTTAGTAAGAAGAGATTTTTAGTGATCGTTCGAATTCCACTATTACCAAGGGAAAGCATGGACCTATACAGAATGATACCCTGTAAAGTGCCTCAAATTGTTCAGAAAAGAAAACAAATCATGGCATTCATTAAGCCAAAGACAGAGTACATATTATACACAAAAATTACATCAAGATTCGCGCTAATAACAGAAAAATTCATCCAAAAATGTATCCTGCTGGAAAATTGCTTGGCCTGCCCAAATTTGCCATTGAGAAAGCCAAGTGAAGAAAACATGTGCGAGTATAATTTATTATCCAATAACAGAATTAATCCAACCAACGAATTATTGAAGAATTGTGATGTACGAATGACGAATCAGATGGAAACAACTTGGACAGAGTTGATGGGAGAGAAGGGTTGGTTATATTCAACTGCAGAGTCAGAAAATTTGGAGATCAACTGCAATGATAAATTTGTGGGAAGCACGACACTAGAAGGGACAGGTATTTTAAAATTAAATGAAAACTGTACAGCAGAAACTTCGTTTATCGTACTAAGTAGCAACAAGCTAATTTCTTCTGAAATGCCAGAAATTCATGGAGTGCCCATCACCATTAACATCTCAGAGATGGCACCAATGCTATTAGAAACCCCAAAAATCCCTAACTTACTAACTGCAATCGAACATAGTGTGGTATCGAATTCCACCTTCTCAGATGGGTTCGATGAATCAATGAGGAAAACCATTGAAAAGGCAAAGGAAATTGGGTTGCACCATCAAGAGGAATACTATCATAGGCTTTTCTCTCTGACTAACTGTGGCATTACCGGAATTATAATGACAGGATTAGGGATCACAATTTTCTATTTTGCACGGAAACAGGTTAATCCTTGCACTTTCTTGATCTGCTGCTGCAAACAAAAACGACAAAGAGAAAATAAATTTACAAGGAAAAATCCAACAAGAGCCTCCCAAATCCAAAGAGTCTACGAACCACCAATAACAACTATCACGCTGCCAACTGTACCACCAATGACTGTTCCCACTCGAATGGCGCCTTCTATACCCTACATTAGGGAGGTAAGGAGAGTAGATGAGAATAACCAGACTCAAGAACCAGCGATAGGTGCACCGGTCTCAACCTTTTGCCTTAGTTACACTTAGATGAACGCAAATGTTGAAAGGTAAAAAGAGAAGAAGAGAGAAAATCAATTTTGAGCAACGACTTCGGTAAGTTTCTGAATTTAAGCAAATTGTATTTTTGATCCTAACACTGTTACATTCAAACAGAGTTGTTTAATTCCATCAAATGAAAACGATTAACCCAAATAAATTCAAGCATTTGGGGCTTGAAATGTAAAAAAATTCCCCGCAAAGAGATCTCGTGGTGAGTGGCCAAGAATAGCAGGTAATTTTCCAAGTATGTTTCCAAAATGTCGGGCTAGAAAAAAAAAAAACTTTAAATAAATATAAAAATAAAATAATCATAATAAGTCCTGATAATAGCAAAATTATAATTACATAAATCTTACCGAATAAATATTAAAAGTAGGCCCCAACCAGCCAATGAACCCGAAAAGAGCCCCAAAAACCATGGGTAGATCCCGGTATAGGTTACGAAGGAAAGCTGGACATTGTTGACGCAATTTATCGAATAAATCCTGTTTTCTTTGCTGCCACCACAAGAGTTCTTGTAGGGTCTCATCATCAAGAATCTTCTCAGAGGGGACAATAGCCATCTATAGAAAAATTGATAATTAAAAAGAAATAATAATAAATATATAGAGAGTTATATATTGGTCATTTTCAGGAATTTTCATGCACATAATTTTAAGTAATTGTCTCTCTCTATTGAAGTTAATTTACGTGTTAAGGGTATATTCAACAATTTTGCACGTCGTTCGGAAAATCTTAATTTTTGAAGACAATTCAATTTGCAATCTATTCAAATTAGGTTCAAATTAAAAAAAAAAAAAAAAAACATTTTGAAAATTTATTGGACTACTCATCGAAATGAAATAATGGTAAAATTTTTACATATTGGATTTCACCCTGGTATGAAAAAAAAAAAAAAATATTTACAAAAAAAAAATATACTTATATTAATAATGAAATACATTTTGAGGGAATATATATAAAAAAAAAAAATATAGTCATAATTTTATTCTCATTTAAATATAAAAAAAAAATATATTCATTTCTTTTTAAAATTATTTTCGAGTTAAATTCCAAATTTCAACTATGGTTTACCGTGGATGTACCAGTTGTCGGACGGTTAAGGAAATGGTACCAGTTTCCGGACAGTTAAGAATTGAAGTAAAGGAAAAAAAAATAAATAAATTAATCAAATGGATCAAACAATTTAGTTGATTTTTTTTTTTTTATGTTGAAATTTTGCAAGTATGTTTTGCTGCTGCGTCTAGAAATCGGGACCTGTCCAGTAACTGGGTCCCCCACGGTATACGGAATTTATAAATTGGGTAAATTTAGTGAAAAGTAAGGAAATATTATATTACGTTACCTTTTTATCTTAAGTATATTCCTTCTATATTAAACTATGGTTCTTTTCTACAATTTCACTAGCATACCTCTAAGAGGATTTGAGTTTCTGAGAAAAATTAATTTACAGTTTATTTTAATTTTGAAATTTTTATCAGATAATTCATTGAAATTAAAATCATTAAAAAAAAAAAAAAAATATAAATAATATTATTTCCTTTTTGATTCAAATCCAAATTTCAACTGTAATTTACATAGAATTTATGAATTAAGTTGACAAGAAATTAAGAAAAATTATGTTACCTTTTAATTTATAAAAATATATATATTTTTTTTCTTTTTTTTAAATATATATATATATATATATATATATATATATATATATATATATATATATATATATATATATATATATATATATATATATATATATATATATATATATATATATATATATATATATATATATATATATATATATATATATATATATATATATATATATATATATATATATATATATATATTTATATTAAACTCCTATTCTTTTCACGTTTTACACTTCACTTTAACACTTCACTTATGATTAACTTGTTGGCTTTTGAGCGCGAGGAGACTTTAGGAAGGCACCGAATCAGCATTTTTGAATCCTCAATGCACTCAAGGCCACCTCCGCGTGATCAGAAAATAAAACAGTGCACCACTGGAAAGTAATATCATCAGTTGATAAAACTTTAGTTCCAAAGGGTAAGGAAGGAAACTGAAAATAGAATTCCAAACTGTTAATTCTTGATAAGTTTTCCTGCAAAAACTCATCGAGAATTGGGGGCTGTTAGGTCCAGAGAGAATTTTTGTTTCTAGTTCCTTTCTTTCTCTAACTGAAATTTTATTTCTTTTAAATAAATTCAATAAAACAGGTTAATAACCTGTAGAGCAGGATTTCGCAATTTACCTTCTGAAATACAGAAAGTGCTGACCAGGGTGTTTCCACATAAATTTATGGGGAAATACTTGGTTCATCATTTTCCTTCTTTTATTTTGAAATTGTCAATTTTCGTGCAGCCTGGGCAATGTTGCAATCAGAGGCAATGACCTTCTTGAAGCCGATGACGGATTGGAAGTCCAAAAAGACGCCAGTCTTATTCTGAACGCCGAAAAATTAACATTAAAATTGCTCTTCAAGAACTGATTGCGAAATTAGCCTTTTCTCGCACAAAAATTCTCAAAATACTAATTGATAGTTCACCGAGGAATTTTTGAGAAAAATCGAGAATTGGGCAAACCGTAGCCTTTAGCTGAAAATAGCAAATATTAGTTTCTATTAAATGAAGTGAAGTTTAAAAGGTGAACAAATAAGAACTCGAGTATAAAATAAAGAAATATTAAACAAGTGGAGTTATCAATCACCTCAAAACCTTCTTGGTATTTCTGAGGATAATCAAGGACCCACGATAAGAAATAAGGGAATTTAATTGATTTATAAAATCATTACTCCAAAATTCTGTAAGTAGCGATTAAGTCCATTTTGTATTAAACTCGAAATCTGTCAGGAAATTTCATCTCTAATTCTCCTCCTTCTGGCCATTGCATCCGTCCTCTCATTTCTTCGTATTCTTCCGGCTTCCAATAGTACTTTTTCATTGCGCTCGCGTGGTACATCCCTCTCTCTCTGTTTCTCAGTGGATCCCATAGTATGAATGTTGCGTCCGCCACCTGTTTCTGTACGTGATATGGTCCTTCGTATATTGCCAAGAATTTTGGCACTATTCGATTCTGCGTCGGCCGATCTCTTTTCTGCTCGATTAATACCCACGAATTTATTTCTGTGTTTCTTAGTTTGTGCTCCCTGTCATGTCGCTCAACCCTTTTTCTTCCTTTTCGTGTGCATCTTTGTTGTGCTAGTGCCAGTTTTTGCTCGTATGGTATTTCTTCTACATTTTCGTCGTTACCGACCCATTCTCTCCATATATCTGTTGGTGCTATTCTCTTCTGTATCTCAATTGGTGTGAATTCTGTTGATTCGTGCGTCGTTTCGTTTATGCACGTCTCGATTATCGGCATTCATTGGTCCCACGTGTTATGCGGTTCCTCTTTCTGTCTCAATATCGATCGGAAAAATCTTCCCATTTCTCTGTTGACTCTTTCCACTACGTTGCTCTGTGGGTGTTTTACGGCGCTGTATACCCTTGTTATCCCTACTGTGTCCGTCCACCTTCTCCATTCGTGTGATGTGAACTGCGTCCCGTGATCTGTTTGCATTGCCTCTGGTTTTCCAAGCTCCTGAAAGTACTGCGTCTCGAGGATCCTTGTTATTTCTGGTGTTCTTACTGTCCTCAGTGGATATATATTCACGAATTTCGAGAATACATCGATCGTTACCAATATGGCCTTGTATCCGTTACTGCTGGTTATGAGGTTTCCAAATATATCGATCGACACTAATTGCCCTGGCCTTTCTGCTATTATGTTTAACTGTCTTGTGTATTGCTTCTGGTTTGTATACTTATTTATTTGACACGAGTGGCATGTTTTTAGGATTTGCCTTACCCTCCGGTGCAACTGTGGGTAACTGAATTTTCTTTCCAACGTATTCGCGATTTTTTTAGGTCCCAAATGTCCGTACATTTCGTGCGTTTCGATTACCACGCTTTTTAGTATCTGTACCGGTAAGCAGTTTTTCCACCATTCCTGTTTCTTTTGCAGCCTTTCCTCGTATATTCGATACTTCTCTATTTGTTCGCCCTGTTGTAGTCGTCTTTTTATTTCTCGTAACTTGGGGTCCCTTTCTTGCTCTCTCGCTAAATCCGCTAGTTGCTGCCTCACTGTTGGGTCTATCTCCCTTGCTAATGTTACTAACGCTATTACCGGCCATTCTTCCTTTGCCGCCATGTCTGTGATTTCTTCGTACCGACTCAAAATGTCGGCTGCCTGGTTTTCCGATCCTTTGATGTGCTTGATCTGAATGTCATAATCCTGTATTGCTAGTGCCCACGGATACAGCATAGGAAAACACTCCCAATTTTTAAAACTTTTAAACTTTATTTAAATGGAATTTTTTAATTGTATTTTGAATTGTTTAAAGGTCAGTCACCCGGCGCGAAGTCAAAACAACATCCTAATTAAAATTTTTGAAAATTTACAACCAACTTTTTCCTGGGAAGTATAACCCATATGAGCGAAAAAAACAAAAAGTTATCAAATTGAGATTATCACCACGTTTTGCATTACCCGAGGCCACGACGGGGACGTAGTGGTGCATAGGCCTCAAAAGAACCTACACAACCAACCCTAATGCGACACACGGGATTTTGTTGAAGAACTTTTATTGACAAAAACCTCCGCTCACCTTCTTTGAGCTGCAAAAATTTAATTTTACTTTTAATGGAAAACAAGTACATTGAGCATAAAAAATGCGTACTTTTGTTTACCCATGTCAATAATATGAATGCTTCACGTGGAATAATATCAACCGTTAATTTTTACCATCAAATTCAAAAAGGAAATTTATTTAATTCAAAACCATTTATAATTTTAATACAGATTTTAGAAAATTTCAAAAATACTCATCTGGAATAGAAAATCCAACGGTATTTAGTGGAGACATTACACTCTTTTCTTCTTCAAGAAGAACAAAACAAAGTTAACAACCAAGTAATACCAGAAAACTCACTGGACATGAAGAAGGCTCAAATGGTTTACAATGCCAAAATTGCCCCACTCCAATGCCATTGGTCTCTGTCTTACCAATGTAAATGTCTAATACACACTTTATTACACAAAATAATCGATAATTTTCACTCGTTGCCTCATCTCACACACCGCGTTCCCTTTCCCCAACAATTCAAAACAATGAGAAAAACCGGTAAAAACTGACTCTATTTTTCGTGTGAAATTTTTTCCTTTTAAGCTATTTTTTGATGTATTTAATTTATTATGTAAGAGAATTATATGAATTAATTATAGAAAGTTAATATGTGAAAGAAAAACATGGAAAAATGAAATGAGTTATTGGGGGTGATTTCCTCTACAAAAGCCAATCACAAATTACAATTTGAAATTGCAAAAATTAACAGAATCGAACCGAAAAAATTTTGAAAACGATCAGAAGTCATGAAAATTTGTTCATTGTTGCAAAATTGAATGCGATACTCGAAGCGATACCGAATGCGACAGTTCTACTAATATTGAATGGAAGGATCGAGCTAACATCAAATGCGCACTTTTAGCGACGCTCGATGGAGCAATTTCCAGAATTACAGAAAAAATCTGTCGGTTACTATTCAGATGATTATTCTTGAAATTAATTGATTCCTGCACCATCGAAATTTCCGTTTTTCATTTTCCTTATCTCGAGAGTTTCTAAGATGGAGGTAGACATCATCCTGTAGTACTTGACTAAATCATTTTTGTTCCTCAAACTCTTTTCCTTCCTCAAGGAAAAATATAGCGATTCGGTCAGGTTCTACATCTATCAGGAACTCCCATCTGTGCCTTAGTAATGGGGCAAAGAAGTGCCCATAACTAAATTAAAAGTAGTAAAAAGTTGAAAAGTTTCATTTCGATTCCCTCTTTGGCCATTTCCTCGTGGTGCAAAAATGTGAACATATTCTACCTGACTCAATGTCCACTCGATAGAAAAAATTATGGAAAAAAAGAGGGGTTCATTCTGCCCCGAGGTTCATTTTGCCCTGGGGTCCATTTTATCCCGTCCTCCCCTATTATGCATTCAATTGATTGTAGTATAATTCCTAAGCGAATCTTGAATTCCGTCAATCGGGAGGCAACTTTTCTCATTGGTTAAATTAAAAGTAACAAAAGAATTGATCATTACAATTCTGCATCTACTTACAGTCAATATAGCTATGTCATTTGCACGATGATGGGGCCATGGGTTGATTTTCATACCGAAAACAGAATTTCTTGAAACTTGATAATCTCTGTGGATGTGAATTTTGTGGACTTCATAAATCTCAGTGATGCCCCGACGTAATACAACTGTTCCAGCATAAACGGAAAGCTGAGATGGTGTGTTCGATAGACACAGTGAAAATATGCCATTCATCTATGACAACACCACTGCAGGATATAAAGGCTCTATTTCTCAAAAATACGGGAAATTCAAAATCATCCGTAACAGCTGTATTCCCATTCAATATACACTTTCCAGCTACTCAAAATTGATGAAGTTTTAATGACTTCAATCCTTTTAAATTAATTGATTATAATAAGTTTGTGCGAAATTTTTACTGACCATTTAAGCTCACTGAAATTATCAACAATATGAAGTGATAATTCACTGGAAGAATTGACGACTTTTCCATTTTCCTTTTTAAAACAAGCGTTATTCTCCGCAATCGGTGAAAATGTAGAGTAATGTTGTAAGAGAATACGAGTTCTGAAGAATTGTAGGAAGTTAGAAAAAGATAAGGAAATATTAATAGCAGTAGTATAAGAGTGTTTTCCTTCGAAAGGTGGCCTCGAAGCCTATGATAAAACTTTAGTGGATCTGTTTGTTAAGCTTTGAACTGAAAAATTAATCAAATCCAAGAATGATATATCGTGGCAGTAGTTGTACCGAAATCATTATGAAATACAAAATTATAATCGAAATAAAAAGTAATGTATCTGTGAATATAAACCTGAGGAAAGAATGAAAATGAAATACAACTAGCACTAAGAATTGAATGAATCTATAATTTTGTTACATCGAATTTTTTGCATCAATTGCCGAAACATAGTGAATAGGAAGAGGAAAAAAATATTTCAGAGCGATTGGGACTGAATTTTATCGAATTATATGATATTAGCATTCATGCGCATAAAGCAATCTTGAGCGTAGTTGAGCCTCTCGTGTTTCTCACTCAATGATACCATTTAACATGAGAATGTTGAACCGTTAGAATCAAGGTTTTCACGTAATAATCTGTGTCAGAGGTTCGCAGTAGGAAATTGGTACAATGGGAAACGATGATTTATCACTTTCTTTCCTATTGGAATGGTCGTTTTTCTATTACTATTTAAGGCACTGGAACTTTTGAGGTTTATCTACCGGAGAAATGGTCATTCAACGTATTTTTTCGATTCAGATTCCTCCGCAGATTGTCCGCAGATCATAACTCAGGTGTGTTTTGAGTGAGTTCGTTATTTTGTAAGAGAATTGCTTCATGAAGAGTGCTTGCAAAAATAAATAAGGTTCGATTTGTCCAAGTTAACATTGTAATCATTCTGAATTAAATATCTCGGAAATTTCTATTCTGTTGTGAATTTCAATAGCTACGAGAAAGGATTGACGTGAAATCGCCCAATTTAACTTCGTTTCTGAGATATTTTTGAACAATATTAGCTGTAATGAACCTTTCACCCATTGATTATTTTTCTATTAATCAATTCCTTTATCGATAATTAACTGCTCGAAATCATCGTTTGTGAATTCCTGTGTACTTGGTGCTTCCGTTGCTAGGGTTTTATTGAGGAGTAAATCACAAAATTGCGGTTCATTCACAAAAAATTTCATATAAAATCTTTCAATTTCTTTTCCATGTCGCTTATTCTAATCTGGTTTCTCGTATCTCAATCAATTCTTTCATAGATTAAGGATTATCTTTCAGCCGAATAGCTCACTGAATGTTCCAATGATGATTCTTCATCGGCGGAATCATTATCCTTTGAAAAATGCATTTATTATTGATGCAATGAAATTAACCAAAAATGTCCAAATTATTAATTCAATTATTCTCCACTCCATTTTCGTATAAATCCTAACTTCTCTGATATTCCTTTGTGACGTGTGAAGAAATCACACGTCGCTCATTTTTCCTAATTTTGAATATTTTGAAGAAGAGTTTTTGTCAGGAGATTTTCATTCTAGAAACAAGCAGGAGCCCCATTACTTGTGCGTAATTTGAGAATCTTACATCTAATATTCTGCCAATGCAATTGGCAGAAAGCTTCCGAATGAATTTTTCAATTCCAAATCTACCATCACTGATCTTATTCATATTAATCACGTCAATTCGTGTTTTTTTTGTTAAATATGATATCTCTTTGAATGTTCTGAAGATGATGAGAATCCCCTCGTCTGCTATGAGTAACAAAATTCTTTTTTATTGTCATATTTTTACTTTTTGGAACATCTTGAGTCATATTCCATTGAAATCTTGAGCTTCAACTTCATAGGCAAGTTAGCTAACTCGAGTTTAGCCTTGCCCAAACTCAGCCTAATTCAAGGTTGCAGATAATTCAAGGTTGAAGATATAGCTTGCTTTTTCTGATGTTTCTATGCTAATATCTAAAGAACTACTGGACCAATTCCGCCCAGTTTCAATACCAACCTTCGTGCTCATTAGATGTATAACCTCACAAAATTTGAGGTCTCTAGCTCAATTATTTATTAAGTTATCGTGGAATCAAGATTTTCACGGAAAATTTATCAAAAGTTTTCTACTGACTAAAATAAAAATCTGAGCTCCCACCACCCCGGGGGTCAAAGATGCGGCTCTTGGACGCGCATCTCCTCGCGGAGACTGGACGCTGTGATTCCATTTTTCATCGAGAAAAGTCGAAAAAACGATATTTCAACATTTTCATTTTTCTCAAAAACTATCCGGCCGATTTAGCTGAAATTTTTGTGAGAGCTTGGGGCACGCATGGCGAACTTATGGTAAAATTTTCAGATCGCTAGCTAGCCCCACTTCAGAGTAAAGCGGAAAATGCGTCATCACACACACACACACACACACACACACACACACACACACACACACACACACACACACATACACACAGACATTTTTTAAAAACGACGGATCTCGACGTTTTGGATCATTTGCAGTCATATTATAATGAAATCTCAAAATCGAAAAAAATTACGATTACAAAGCTTCCATTCGGAAGCAAAAATCGAAAAAACGCGGAATGAGCATTTCTAGCCGCGAATATGAGTTCAGCTCTTTCCTAGAGCCGTTTGGCTACAAGAAGCCGCTTTATCCAGCTTTTCCGTGAAAAAGACTGGCCAAAGCGTGGGAATGCTTATGAAGCAGTTTTAGGGATGTGGAAAAAGGAATGAGATTACCCTTTCCCTCAGACCGCGGATTGACTTCGAAGTGAGCACGTCGCCCGAAAATACGAGCTTTGCGAGTAGATTCAAGCTAACCCTTGTGCAACTATTTCTATTAAGAGACATTATACAATCGCTTAGACCAATATCGCTTGTTATCATTCAAAGTTTTCCGCCAATATTTGTTGAATATCCCGGGATCACGCGTGAACCCACCCGTGAGCTCTCCTTCAACGAGCTTGTCGAGGAGCCCGTAGAGTGACGACGAGAGGACGATTGGGAAGACGATTGGACAGATTGCATTGTCGTGTAACAATCTGGGAGAGTCCACACATAACATTTCAGCTGGAAATGCTTATTCCGTGTTTTTTTCGATTCCTTCTATAATGAAATTGTCCTGGCAAAAACTCTTCCTCAAAATATTGAAAATTAGGGGAGTAGGCGACGTATGATTCCTCCACACATCCCATCCTAATCATTCTAATTCTAAAGGACATTGATTTGCAATAGATAATGACGTTTGTTAACTTTGACAAATATTTGATGTTACGTCAAAAACGGACACTACCTCCCTTCTAACCCACCCATAATCCCTATCATTCTTATATCTCCGTTTTTTACTTGAGATTCGCGTGATTGGAATCCCAAATTTTTCCCTCATTTTAGAGCAGTGCACGGGTGTCCACTTTGTAAATGACTCTTCTTCTTCTTCTTTATTTGGTTACGCTTGCGCGCAACTGGCCTTCAGTCGTTTGACTATACAGCCAATAATAGTAAACTCTATTGGCAGTTCCACTAGGCTCTACCTATTGGGATCTGACTTATGGCAATATGATATCTGGTGGTGAAAAACATAATCATTTTTTGGTTGCAGTCGTTCAAGCGTTCTGTCACTTAAGTTTTTTGTGTAATTCAATTCATCAATAAAATGACTTCGAATAGTGTTTCAAAGGAAATCCTAAATGACAGACTTGTTTATTGTGTTCCTGAGTGTCAGAGCCGATTAAATTGAGACAATGTCTCTTTCCATTACCTACCGAAGCAGGTAACGTTATTCTTGTTTGGCAATTTTGTTTCAATGCTGCACAACAAAACATTGCCAAAGAATCATTAACGACGTGGTGAGAATTTTATGTTAATGTTAAACGGGAGTTATTGAATGGCCATCGAAGGAAACTATTTTAAAAGATTTAGCATTATGTTTCGAGAGCTTTGAGGATGTTTGAGTGGTGATTGATTGTACAGAAATTCATGTTCAGTATCCGAAAAATTTGTGCTGCTAGGTATGACGTATCCGTCATATAGGGAAGGCGAACGGTAAAATTTATGACTGGAGTAACTCCAGCTGGTAATGTTTTTCACATCAGTAAAGCCCACGGAGGGAGAACAGGTGACAAATTTATTTTCGAACACAGTAATATAACGAAATTGTTGGAACGTGGAGATGGAGTGATGGTCAATAGAGAATTTAAAATAGACGAGATTTATGCATCGAATGACTGGAAATTATATCAACCACCATTTTTTTTAACGCTATTTTTGAAATATGAAAAACAATTTTCAAAAGGAGAGGCACTGTTAACTAGTAAAATCGCTAAAGCGAGCGTTCATGTTGAACGATTCAATCAACATATGAGAATATTTAAAATTGTTGATGAAACAACGTCCAGTCATTCAGTTCCACTTGTTGAAGACATCTTCGCAATTATTTGTGCTATAGTGAATTTAAATTCCCTGCTACTTAAAGATGATAAATTCTAGAGAATCGCATCGATCATCGAAATAATGAATGGCGCAATTATATAAAATGAAGCTCCGTCGCTGATTGGCATACTTTTAGCGAAAAAATGACGACGTTACATAAGTATAGAGGTGAAAGTCATTGAAATTTGAGGTGCGCCTGTCAACAATCTTTGCGCGTAATCAAGTTCTCGTGGAATTGGTGGCAGTGCTACCAGTGAGTGAATTATAATTACAACATCCTTTTGTAATAATAATCATCACCGGCTGTTTCGACCCCGGATATCAACTTGTCTGGGAAAGTGTGGTTTTCTTTCTAATCTCAAAACCTTGTAACAGTTGACTCGGCTGACCTTGAGCCAGATCGTTAAAGGCACAGAAAATTCTTTAAAATTGACCCAAATTTATGCTCCAAAATTCTACCCGATTTATCCCCAATTATTTGCCTTCTCAAGAATGGGCACCAGTCGTTTTTAACGAAATTTCAAGGCCTTGGGGAAGAACGACAAATCCCCAAATTTCAAAAAGATCGCAAATGACGTAGAGAAGAATAAGCTACGTTGGTTCTGCCCGACCTGTATTAAAGAGTTAAACGTAACTATGGGTGATGAAGACGAGCTTGAAGATGATAATGATGTTTCTATGGCGAACTTCGAGAAGGTCTTCGCCAAATTCTCCAACCCTTTCAAGATCAATGTTGAAGAATGCCTGAAAAGAATCAAATCCAAAATCGCGGATGCGAGAGCATAGATTGCCGATGTTAGAGCCGATGTGCAAAATATTTCTCGACAAAATACTAACTAACACTGCTAAGTTGTGTGGGCTTTTGGAGAAAAGAATCGAAGCACTGGAATCGAAGGTGGTTGATTTCGATGGGATTGCCGCTCATGGCACTGCAAATTTAACAGCTGAAGATATTATTGCTGAATCTGCAGACAGAAAGAGACGTGAAACAAATGTCATGGCTTTTGGGGTCCCTGAATCGACGAAACAAGAGGGAGTGGACAGACTGAACGAGGACCGAGAGCGACTGGCCAGCTGTTTTCCACCTGATCTTGTTGAGATCCTATCTCGCTGCAAACTGCAATGCATGGGTCGTCTAGCACGTGAGAAAAGTCGTCCCATGCTAATTAATATGAAAAATAAGAGAACTAAGAACTACCCGGGCTGGTTTTCAAAATGGTGACGCAACTCGTGGTCCTCGGACATTAAATCCGCGACTTGAAATCCGCGCCATAAAATCCGAAGACTTTTAATCCTCTGCCCATATATTCGGAGTCTATATTGCCGACAGACACTAAATCCGCGACATCGAGTCCGATTATTGATCATTGTATTTTCATCGTCATTTGTCGTTTCTTTTAGTAATGCTTCGAAATTTTTGTTTTATTTTAATTTTCTTTGTTTTAATTGGGAATTATTTTGAAATGCCACTGAAATTTATTAAATCTAAAAAGGCAATGATTTATTATTAGTTGAGGGCTATTTATACGCTAAAAAAAGTGAAAATAAGTCGATTGTCACATGGCGTTGTGCCGCGTATTCTACAAAGTCGTGCAGCGTCATTATTCACGGTGACTCAATGAAACGTACTGGTAAATATTCCATTAATTTCTTTTGTTTTGATATCTTATTTCATTTTATTATGAAATCTAATTCTCCATAATTATTTAGGTTCAATTATTGGTGATGTACTTGAGCATGCACATGCTGCAGATATTGCAACTGTCAATGTTAAAAAAATTCAGGCAGCAATTAAGAAACGTGCCAAAAATTCTGATGATAATCCTGGTGTCGTCATTCAAGAATCATTGAGAAGGATTCCCACTGCAGTTGCTGCTCGTTTACCTAAGCTGAATTCTTTAACTCGCACAGTTCAGCGTGTGCGTAAGAAGGATAATCCACAATTAGATAATCCTGCTACTCTTGAGGAATTAGACATCCCCGAAGGTTTTCCGGTTACGGTTAAAAATGAACAATTTTTGTTTCATGATAGTGGTGACAGTTCTGGACGTTTCTTGATATTTGCAGCATTGGAAAACTTACAAGTATTATCACAATGTGAACAATGGTGTGCTGATGGTACTTTTCGTTCAGTTCCAAAGATATTCAAACAGTTATATACTATTCATGGTATCAAATCGGGAAAAGTACTGCCATTAGTTTACATTCTATTACCAAATAAAACAGAAAAGTCTTATCTTGAAGTTCTCAAAGTGTTAAAAGATCACATGCCTAATGTAAATGTAGATCGTTTGATGGTTGATTTTGAAATGTCATTTGTTGTTGCGTTTAAAAAAGTTTTTCCGGCAGTTATCATTTCTGGTTGTTTATTTCATTTTGGCCAGTGTGTTTGGCGTCATGTCCAAAGTTGTAGTCTACAACAATCATATAATACTGATTTGCAATTTTCATTACATGTACGAATGTTGCTAGCACTAGCCTTTGTTCCTGTTGATCGGGTTATTCAAGTTTACGATGAGTTAGTTACGTGCGATTATTATGAAGAGCATGAAGAAGAGTTTTCTAAATTGTTGAATTATTTTGAGCGTACGTGGATTGGCCTGTTGAGTCGGAGTAAAAAACGTCGTAGTAAGGCCTTATTTGAACTTGAAATGTGGAATTGTTATTCAATCGTTATGAATGATGATATTCGCTCTAATAATGCTGTTGAAGGATGACATAATGGATTTAATGGTAGAGTTAGGGTTAATCATGCTGTTATTGGTAAATACATTAATCAGTTGAAATTGGAACAGAATTGTACTGAGGTAATTATTGCACAGATGAATACAGGTATGAATGTCAAAAATTCACGTAAGAAAATGTACAATGATATTGATTTGAGACTGAAGAATATTGTTAAGGATTATCCTGACAGCAATAACTTGGAGTATTTGAAAAATATAGCTACTATTTTGTCTATTTAATTGTGATATTGTATTTGAAGAATAAAGTTACTATTTTGTCTTTTTAATTATGAGACATGAATTTTTTTATTCCGGATTCTTTTGGTTTCGCATTTTAGGTTTGTGGATTTTAAGTCAAGGATTTTATGTAGTGGATTTTAAGTCGCGGATTTTTCGGTTACCGGTTTTTTTTTGTAGAGATTTTAGTGTTGCGGATATTTTTGTTTCCGGATTTAAAGTCGCGGATTTTACATCGCGGATTTAATGTCCACGGACCACGAGTGGAGGAACCTTCAAAATTGCTCATTGATGAGATAAAGAACAAGAAGACAGCTCACATGGCTTTCAAACAGTACGGGACACGTGACAATTATGTGAGGCTTAGTGAAGCGAGGCAACGATGCAAAATACTCAGCGCTCAGTGCTACGAGCAATACCTGCATCGTGTTGAGGATGAGCTAGAAACTAACGCTAATGCTTTCTGGGGATTCCTGAAGAGCAAATGCCGAAATCCCATCCACCGATATCCCATCCACGATGACCTGGCAGGATGTCTCGTCGAGCGGGGGCCCTGAAATCAGCCACCTTTTTGCCTCGTTTTTTGACAGTGTTTTCCCCACTCCAGGTGTCGATCCTGCGGCTCATGCTGATATTGACGACAGTGATACTGGAAACTGGGAAGACGAGTCTCCAGTATGCATTCCAGGCTTCTCTGTGACTTACGACGAGGTCAACAAGAATCTTAGACAACTGAATATCAACTAAGGTGCTGGGCTCAATGAATATCCTAACATTCTGCTGAGATCTTGCGCAAATGGCTGCGGTGAGCCTATAACCCACATGCGCACCAAGTGACTGGGATCAGGGCACTTCCCCACAAATTGGTAACTCTCGTACATCACGCCGATTTATGAAGACGGGGACAAGTCCTATGTTAGTAACTACAGACCGATCTGCATTCGATCGAGCCTGGCAAAATTATTTGAGAAAATCGTTCTACCGCAACTCGGAATTGCTTTCTCAAATGTTATCACCTCGAAGCAGCATGGTTTCCTAGGGAGAAGGTCCGCTGCGACCAACTTTTTCATCTACATCAACTACATTCTCAATGCTTTGAGCAAAGGAGAGGATGTACATGAGGTATACACTGATTCCAGTAAAGCTTTCGACCTGATTGATCACAAAATACTACTGGAGAAACTAGAGCATTACGGCGTGACATCTACAGCACTTGACTGATTACATTCATATCTCGTCGGTAGGAAGCTGCGTGTTCGGATGAACGGACACCTGTCTCATGAGTACAGTGTGACTTCAGGGGTCTCTCAGGGGTCACACCTGGGCCCACTACTGTTTAACATCTTTATTAACGACATTGGTGAGAATTTAACTTCCGAGCACCTTCTCTCTCCACGCAGAGATCAGTGATGAACGTAAATCCAGCGTCCTTCAAAGCGACATAGCAGCTCTAGAATCCTGGTGTGCTACGAACAATCTACATCTGAACATTAAGAAGTGTGCTGTTGTTGCTTTCTCAAGGAGTCAGCTGCAGAATCCAGTAATATACTGGTTAAAAGGACAACGGATCGAGCAAGTTAGGATGATTAGGGATCTAGGCGTGATAAATAATGATAAGTTGGCGTTTGCTAGTCATATTGCACATGTATCGTAGCGTACTTGTCGGATCCTAAGGCTCATCAACAGCATATGCCGTGACTTCAGGAGGACAGAGACACTGATTCGACCGTTCTCGACTCTCGTTCTGCCCATCCTGAAATATTGTTCAGTGATTTGGGCGCCGTTCATGTGGAAACAGATCGATTGCCTAGAAGATGTGCAGCGGAGATTCTGTAGAATCCTCAAATTCCGAACACACCCAAGGGCTGCTATCAGCACTGATGAAGTCTACCAGCGTTATGGTATTAGCAGCCGCAGAAAGGTGGCTGACCTTTTTTTTCTATAAGGTCATCAACGGACTGACAGATTCACCAGAAATTCTGGCACAATTGAGCCTCGTGTGCTCGAGGGGTGACCTGCGTCAGAGGAGATTGCTGGAGGTGGAGAGGACATCGAAAAATTACATTGCGTCTGAGCTAAAAAGCAGAATTGCAAACGTAGTCAATGAATACTCCTCAGCTATGAATTTTTTCGGTGGATCGTACTACGTTTTCCAGAGGGCAATCAAGAATCTAGTCCATTCGTGAGACACAGCAGAGGAATGTTAAGAATTAGTTAAAATTAGATCTATTAAGAAAGGGAATTGTAATGTATTAGAATCTGTGATTTCCATACCAGGGGGGATAGTAGATGGAGTCTCTTGCTCCCTAGTCTGTTTTGCAATACTTCATATAAGTTATGTAATCCAATATTTATGAAATGTATACAAATCTATAAATATGATATAAGTGGGGCCTTCACGTACTAGTCTCTCTTGCAATTCCTTTTATACGAGTTAGGTAACTTATTATTGTTAGAAAACGCTGATGGTCGTTAATAAATTAGAATTAAATTGGATAGAAGGAGGATTATATGAAATAATATTTGAAACCTCATTATGTAGCAAATTTTTACTTTTTTCCATAATTATGGATTGGGATTATACATTTTTCTTCATGATAAATACAAACCACTTTTCAGGAACGATATTCGAACTGTATTTACTCTCAACAATTTTCAATAACATTAATACTTTCTGTACAAAACATTAAATCACAGTATACAATTCCTCTAGCTGCTTCATCATCTTCCCTTGAATTTCCATAATTTAGACACATCTCATGCAATATTAGAATGTAGTAAATCGTCTTTAGATCGGATAGCATGATAATTATGAACTCGCAATCCATTCTGACAGTGAAGATAGAAAGTGAGATGATAGAAACTCTCATCAAAAGATGCATGTATAGGAAGGCAAGCCACTTCGACATTCAGGACTACCATATCCAATTGAATTTGTCCATAATATTTATGTTTTTTTTTCGGTAAATGAATCCATCTGAGCAAAGAAGAAATTTGCCAAATTCCAGCTTCATAGCATTCCGAGCACTCACTCCCTGGTCTTTGCAAGGGCATTTAATTTCTAATAATGCAACAGGTTCATTACCATAAAAAATTACACCATCTGGGAAGTAGGCCAACCATGCATTCTGCTCACAAACTATTGAGCCTGTCTATATGACGTCAGTTGCATACATTCCATTATATGCAAAAACTTCCCGGTTTCCTTTCTCTTTCTCCTTATCATACTCAGTATATTTTGTTTTGCAATCTGCACCATTAATTATAGAACTGCATTTTTTTCCGATTTGGATTTTCGTTTTTTGTGTACGTAAAAATTTTATAACACTTGCTCCCAGTTATTCGATAATTACAGTTTTCTTGCCATTCCGGAGGGAATTCCAATCAATACCATTCCCAAACGAATATTTTCACAATCACCAGACAGTTGTGCCAAAGTGCCGCAACAACACTTTTTGAGAATTTGCAGTGGACAATTTGGCCAATAACTCCATCAAGTCCATTTCTTGGTGAATGAAAATATTGCTGATAAGCTCTTTATTGCTATCACATATTTTAGTGTCATCCTTCTGTGTTTGAACAATGGAATCATGTCTGCCGATTACTTGTTTGCTGAATGCTGATTTTGAGAGTTCCATTAACATACTCTCTTTGATGTCTGATTGCACAGTATCACTAATGGTAGATTTGTGAGAACTCTTATCAATAAACGTAATAAGTTTTGAGTCTATCCTGAAACGAATCTTTCCAAACACAAGTTTTATCCATGCAAGTGAGCTCTGGTGATTCATCAGCAGCATATCTGGAAGAATTGTCATTAATGAGTATTAATGATACTGCTGGAGCTTATTTTGAGGTTAAACAATCGGGTATAGCTTATCGGGTACAAAACAATAAAGTTGCAATGATATGTTTACATTGTTCCCCTTGTCTGACTTCACATGAACACACAACCCTTATAATCTTTCCATTTTTTTCAAAAATTTCATCAATTTGATACGGTTCTCTCCCAAATGTAAGATTCATGAACAAAATGCAGTGATGAATAGTGAACCGTCACATTTATCAACATTTTTCCTACATTTCAGGATATGATGTGCCTTCGAAGCTCTTTCACCCTCAATAAAAATGTCTACTAGCAGGTTGAATGTGTGCCAATTCGAATATTTCATTAACACTAATCATTTTAAAGGGTAACACGTCATAATAACACGTAACAGTAATATTACATGCAAAAATAACACACAACAAAAATAGTTCTGGTAAAAACATTGGAAATTTATTGATAGCTTGCTTTTTTCAATTAATTATATGCATGAATGAATGAATGAATTTCATAAACTTATATTGTAAGCGATTGCCCTCAAATATTCCAGTGGATGATCAGCCCCATTTGTATAATTAGCTGTAGCATTCTCGAGGCGTTGATCCAAATCACGATAAGTAGGTAAGTAGGGGGGCTTCTGGCCCAACCGAAGATCCTAGTCCTGTAGGAGGGGTTCTTTTGGAGTGGGTGGGTGGGTGGTGAGTCGGGGGTGTTAATTCACGGATCAGTCCGTGAATTTAACCCTTTTCCGCGGATTCAACCCTTTTTTTTTCGAAACTGATCTCCCGATTTAAATTGATTGTGCAGCTGTTCGAGCAGGTAAGTCATAGGAAAATTTTAATATTATCAAAAAAAAAAACTAAAAGTTGAACATTAAAATTTTAAGAAAAAAAGAAATTCTTCAAGCAATAATTAAATTCCGTACGAGTTTAGACAAGCTCGTCTGGGCATTTGGTCGAGTCGGTCAGGGGAGTGACAAATTTTCTTGACCTCGTCAGGAAATTTGACACTCCCTTTCCGTGCCCTCATGTGCGTTTTTCCCCCCGAGTCTCTCTGAAGCCAGTTCAGACTCGCTTCAAGAGTATTTTTTTCTCTTCGGATCTGGTAGACACTTGTGCACTGCACATTTTCTCTCCGAGACCTTTTCCAGACTCTCGTCTAGGTCTGTTTTTAGGGGAGTCCGTCAAGGAATTGGAATTTTTTCTTTAGATTTTTTTTTTGCTGGAGGGAGAGATATGTATAAATGAACAGATATTTTGTCCTGACTCATTAGTTTTTTCTCAAACCTCTAGCAGAAAACATGGATTCAGCCAGCGTTCGTGAATTGAATCGTGAGTCTTACTCAACTGATTTTCGTTTGGAATCAGCGAGGCTTGCTAGCTACGAGAATTGGCCAGTATCATACATGGATCCAACTAGATTAGCAGCTGCTGGACTCTTTTTTACCGGTGATGGTGATCGCGTCAAGTGTTTCGAATGTGGAGTTGAGATTTTCGAATGGGTTGAAGGGGATAATCCGATGTCCGATCATCAACGATGGAAGCCACTCTGTAAATTCGTACGTAGAATACCATGTGGTAATGTACCCATTGGTGTTGATCCTGATACTGTACCAATACCAACACCAAGGAGTAGAGATGTCTGTGGACGATATGGAATAGATTACAGACCTGATGCATCACCAGATTTTCGATTATTTAACTTTATTGAACCAGTGAGCGCGACGCATTCAGAAGATACTTGCAGTGAATCGAAATTGAAGATATCTGATGATCAACCGGAACCAATACCACAGTCTGAGGAAAAATTAATTGATGATGGGAGGTTATGCAAAATTTGTTTCAATGAAGAATTGGGGATTGTGTTCTTACCCTGTCGGCACATGGTTGCATGCAGTAAATGTGCACTTGGTATGACAACTTGCGCAGTTTGCAGAGAAAACGTGACAATGACTATTCACGCTATATTATCATAGTGCTACATACTGAATTTTGGCTTCTTTAGTTAACATTTATGCTGAATTGATGGATGAGGAATTGAGAAATGCGTAATATTCATATTTGTATGTTGAGGGATAGAAGATGATGAATTAACGGGATTTTGTAAAAACTTATATTATAATTAAAATGAATAAATGATTTATTGATAAATTTAATTTTTTTTATTGAAACATTCCATATACATATCCATATCCTCAATTAAATCCTCGAATACACCCTTCAAAATCCGTTTAATCTTATTCAATGATCTAATAACTGGTGATATTGCAAGATCTTCCATTGATTTTGAACCTTTTTCATTCAATTGCTTCCGTGCCTCGCTGTCCAATCTCATTGTCACTGCGGATAGAACTTCTTGGATTATAGTGCTCTTCGCACTAAGAATACTCGCGAGAGTAGTTTTTGATGCTTCTTCATCTTCCATTTTCTTTCGTTCTTCTTGTAGATGTCTGAAATTTTTGTCAAGCTGCAGAGTATCCTGCACGAATTCCCATGGATCTATTTCTTTACTCGTTCCAAAATGCTTCGCAATAATATCCTCAAAATTGCAGAGGAATGGAGGAGTGCAGCATAATTCATGGACTTCAGCCGGCGTCAAGTGATCCATGATGACTACTAATTTCTGGATGCTGATGAAAGATTTTATCCTCTCTAATCACCCCCTCTTCGTCGAGACAAGTTTGAACGTGTCCGGAGAAGATTTTTTCAACTTGACGACTCCATGCCTCTCGAGACATATGTTCATGCCACATGTTTTCCAAACATGCAGGTTCATACTAGTTTCAGCATTTTTTAAGAGATGCTGACCTTTTTTGTAACCTGACACTCCCAGAATTTTTCTCCACGATTCATGCACAGAACACACATTTTTTTGCACCTCGACGGATCCATCTCCTCCTAAAAATTTCTCAAGTGTTTTCAAACTGGAGGGGAGGATGAGTATAAAGGGAGCAGATTTTCAGATCATCTCATCAGTTCAATGAGCACCTACTCACAGCAGAAAGAAGAATTGGAAGAACGTTGGAGTCTGTTGCAGCAAAAAATTCAAGAAGCCAACAGAAACATTGAACTGAGGATCCAAGAAGTCAACAAGGACATCCAGCTGAGAATTCAGATCCGTCAACTCAGTGCAAAACTAGTGAATTTATCAATTGAAAATGGATCTCACGGGACCCAACGCTGTGAACCAGTTACCCCCCAAGGGAACTAGTAATGGATTTGTATCTGCTGTAAAAATTATAGATCTCGATAAAGATAAATTCTTCATCATCACCAAGATCTGCAGAGCTAATACTCGCCTTGGACCAGCAGTGATGGTTGAGCTTGATAATGCTCAAGGCGCTTTCCTGCCAAAGAAATCGGCAACATATTTATTGGAGAATCCAGACAAGCTGGAGGCTATGAAGCAAGTAGTTGCAGCTGGAAAGCATCCGTTGGCAATGAGATCCATCAGCAGCAGATTCAGTGCAGTCGAGTTCACCCAGGACTTGGATAAATGGAGAAAAGAAGGAATGAAAGCTTGGAAAGAATTGTAAACTATCTATAAAATTATAAAAAAATTTATTTTCATAATTGTAATACATGAAAAATGAATGAATGATTTTTTATCTTAGTTTTTGTCTTATATATTACATAACCCACAATCCCAAATCATAGGTGGCTTACCGCCGATATCTTCACTCCAGTGCATGAGACATCGTTTGCATCAAAAAATTTCTCGGTCCACTTTCATTTCATCAGTCAATTTTTCCCAAGCTTCATGTACATTGGATGCTGCGAATGTACTTATAAAAGCCTTGGGTAGAAGTGCTACATCTTCAACATCCATAAGGGTTAAATTTTCCAGTTCAAAGTAGATACGTATAGATCTATCTGTTGAACGTACAATTTTTTTCGTCATCCATTTTTTCAAAAGCAGAACGTTTTTCACAGCACAAATTATATTTTTCATATTGCAATGAAAAGGACACGTATGAGATGGAATATCTTGGAATCTCGCGATTGATGGACAATCATCGAAGAACTCATCCAAGTCTATGATGATAGGTAGAGATTCATTGATGAAAATTTTTTTTAGCCATTCTTTTTTTTCGCGACCTTTCACATAAATTTTACTGGCATTTTTCATTTCTTCCTGACATATACTTTTCACTTGATCGTGTGGAATATTGCCATAATTCCATGGCATTCCATGATAATTTCGTTCAAGCCATCTATTTGCACTTCGATATTTAACTGGTATTTCATTCAAATCACAGGGAGGCTGGAGAAATATTATAGAAGCTCTTTCCACCGATTTGTCGAGAGACATCAAAGCCAATTCTTTCACTATGAATTCGTTGAAGGATCCTGGAAATCCTTGCATATCCACCAAGAGCTCCATGATGACTGATGCTTTTCTAGATGAACCATTCCTTTTTAAGACTTTTTTCCCCACGATTCAGACTAATTTTTTCACCCCACCACTGATGGGATGGTATTCTATTATCCGATCATGGAGGATAAGACAGTATGCTGTTGTTTCAGCTGGAAAACTTTCTCTAGCTTCGAATTCCAGACGAACATCGACTGGACCAAATTTCAAAGCTTCATTCTGTCTAGAACAGTCTATGACAATCAGCGGAGCATAAGACAAAAACACGTTCTTTGTTAACAATGGATTTGCAGGCTGATCATAATAAGATGATTGGAAATTCGAGTACATATCATACAGAATAGCGTACTGTTTTTTATCCATATCAATGTTTATACTTCCATAGGGATAACATTGTGAATTCAAGAACAGTTTCACATCTGCAATGTTGCAATGATCAAAATAGCTAGTATTTTTCTTCTCCTTATTTTTTCGATCAGTTTGAAAACCAAGGATAATATATCGAGGTTTTTCTAATTGAGTAGCAGTTTTTACTGTCCACACATGTTTCGTTGTCTGTGGAAGCATAGAATACTCATATGATTCTCATGATCGGAAGCTCATTGATATAGCAGGATCTTTCTGGAGATACTTGAGTAAATCGATTTTCTTTTTATCAGATAATGTCACGTAGGGTATCAACCATTCAATTTTACTGAGAGAAACTTTAATTGCCTCATCAGTGGTTTGAACTATAGCATTCTTATCATTCCGAGATCGTATCAATATCAATTCATGCTTTACATTAACGATAATTTTCCGGTAATCTTCAGCAAATCCTAGTAGCATACTCAGTGGTATGGATACATCAAAGTTCCCAGCAGCATCAACTAAACTTGTAGCTCCTGGAATATCTATCCATCCAGCATTCTCCAGCATTTGAGCTTGATTTGGATTCAATGATATTAGATTTTTCATCAAAGTGGTAATCCCAACATTTTTAACTTTATCAACTTCAATCGCGTTAATTTCGTAACGTATTTCTTCAAAAAGATGACAGAAAGCATTATTGACAAATTTCGTTGTTGCAGAAACAGCAGTATTATCACTCTTGGTCAGTTTTCCAGTTAAATGTAGATGACTTTTGTGTGGTAGGATGCAGAGATCCTGATTCTGTACTGTGATTCGTATTTCATCACTATTGTCAAATGTTGAAGATGCATAGGGATGATGAGCATGTATCTCATAATGAGAAACAGACTCATCAAATGCCACAGGCATCTGGATGTTCAGGGATCCTCTTCCATTTTACTTTTTAAGTTTTTTAACTTTCAATCCCAAACTTTTCAGAAAATTTACGTTCTGAGATGTTAACACCTTGGAACCAGCATGCAAACTGACACGAGCAGAGCATGCTGGTACCTTATATGAAGATCCAATCTTTCGATTATGAACAATCCCCATTATAAAACAGACTTGATGTGCGGACGAATTGTTATTGTCTCTCCACGAAAATTCACAATATCACCGTCCTGATCAACTATACGAAGCTGCAAGTTGTTGATCGTAGTCACTGACACAGGTAAATAAATTACATGGGATGGTACCTCAACGATTTTATATCCTGGAGGTACAGCTGGAAAAAATTCGTGTATTGTGTGTACTTTTTCACCATTTATATATGCTCCAGTGGTGATATTACATTCGACACGTAAGGCGTTCACTTTAAGAATGGCTACAGGCTGATCTGATTCATGCATTTTATCAGCTTCCAGAAGTCTCGGTGTGAATCCCAATAAACGACCTATCGAATCCCTTGGTCGAAAATCTATATCTTTGCTACATTTTATCTGGCTGCGCAAGGTATTATTGTTACTAGCAATTTTTATCACAATATTTTTTTCAGCCAATCGCTTCTCAATGAAATCAGAAATATCTTTTATTTCATAACTTCCCGTTGGAATCTCCACCAACATTTCTGGTTCGTGAAGTTCATTGCTACCTGGAATTTCATTTGATTCCACTGCAATGTGGAATTTATTATTCCGAGAGTCGATGTTTGGAATTGAGTTGAATGTTAAAAATTCAACTAATCCAAGAACATATTTTTTCCTAGGATCCAGTTCAATTGGTGGGAAGTATTGTGCCTCCAATTCAGATGAAACACCTGACAGCGTCAACGTAAATGAGTCAATCATGATGACTGATGATGAACTGATGGAGATTCATATTTTTTTCTCTTTATATAAGACCCCCAGCGAGAAATTCCAGGCATAAATGTCCACAATTGTATGTGTTCCAGGCCTGATACCGCTGGTAATTATACTTTATGCTACCAACTCCAAGGTAATTGTGGAGATCTTTCGGAGGCTGCAAGTTCCCAAAACTATCAAAATATATGACATAGTTCCCCATCTTTTTGTATGCAGCCCAATGCGTTCCAGGTCCGTTTTCATCATCTAAGTTGATGATAGCTGATTCATTTTTCATAGGTCCACTGATGGGTAAGTTATTGCGCATGAATACTCCACGAAAATGTGGAATTCTCATCATTTTAGCAAATTTCCTCAAATCTCCATCAGTTAAAACCCTGCGTGGTAGCATTTCTAAAAGTTTTTTGGCTTCAAGTACAAGCCCATACCTTTCTTATAGGGCTTAACAAAGAGACCTTTACCAAGAGCTACTGCCTCCATGGTCTCATTATGCCTCTGATTCTCACCAAGCTGCCGCTTAGCAGCACTGGCATCATTCACAGCTCGAGCTACACCAGCTGCACCACCAGCCAAAGCTCCAGCTGCACTGAGACCAGCAAATAATGGTACCAGGAATGGTAATATCCCACCAATCTTGGGTGGAACAGGAAGAACCCTAGGAATCTGCACTTGTTGCTTGCCACCATTTAATTTAACAGCTGCTCTTGCACCAGCCAATGCAGATTGGACTGCACCACGTGAACCTGATTGCAGCTTCATTGCATCCTTGGCAGCTTTGATGACTTTTTGCAGGGTAATTCTCTTCTTCCTCATTCTCTTCTTCTTTATTCTCTTCTTCGATTTTTTCCGTTTAGGTTTCATCCCCATTCCAAACTTGGATTTAGCCTTCATTAAACCAGTGACAAGGAGGGCAGCAGCCTTTTCACCAGCACTAGAGTCTAAGGCATAAACTCTTCTCCAGGCACGATCAGCTAATACTTTATCTGCTGCGTTTCGAGCTTCAATATTTTCACGATTCTGAGAGTACGCTATATCGTGCTCCTTGCAGGCAGAATCGAGTGGATTAACTCCAGGATCTCCACGTGCTAATCGTTTAGCTAATTTGGTGCCTGGTCCACAGTACTGGTAGCCTGGAAGATGTAATTCAAATGGTAGTTTATTGATCAAAATCGTTCACCACCCCTGTTCCAGATTGCTCAGATGATCCGTGCACGAGCATGTCCAACAGGAGACTGAGTATGGATCTATAAAACAATCAATTTATAGAATTTCCATTCAGTCTCCAGCAAGATGGATGTCCAGGTACATGGGCTACCAGTCACCAACTTTGATGCAATCACTTTAAATAATTCTCCAAAAGAAAAACGTCATGGAGCACTTTTACCAAATACTATTCGAGCCGTTTTTTGTGGACCATCGAATTGTGGAAAAACTAATGCTCTTTTAAGTTTAATTATTCACCCAAATGGTTTAAGATTTGAGAATATTTATGTTTATTCAAAATCATTGAATCAACCAAAATATCAATTTTTGAAAAATGTTTTAGAGCCAATTGCTGAGATGAAGTTTTTCCCCTTTTCTGATAATGATCAGGTAGTGTCAATTGATGAAGCCCAAGAAAATTCTCTTTTCATTTTCGATGATGTTGCATGCGAAAAACAAAATAATATTAAAGCCTATTGCTTCCGAATGGAAGCATTGTAAACGCCATTTTTTTCGATTTTGAGATTTCATCGGAATATGACTCAGAATGATCCAAAACGTCGAGAAATGACATTTTTAAAAAATGTCTGTATGTGTGTGTGTGTGTGTATGTGTGACAGATATCGGCTCATTGCTCAGCAACGGTAATACTTGGTGAGCCGAAAATTCAACAGTACTTTCCCTCCCCGTGCAAATTGCTGTCAGTGAAATTTCAGCGAAATCGGTTGAGTACTTTTCGAGAAAATTCAAATTTTCGAAAAATCGTTTTTTCGACTTTTCTCCGCGAAAAGTTGATTCACAGCCCCCACTCTCAGCAATGAAATAGATCTCATTTGAACTCACAATTTTCACTCGGGGCAAATTTTGCTCAGATTTTTCGTTTGCAGATAATTTCAATTACAGTGTTTTTTATCCTGAATTTACTATACACGCTAGCTCAAAAACTATTCGAGTTAGAGACTTCAAATTGCGCCAGTTTGTGCATCTAATGAGTGAAAAGTTTGGTATTGAAATTGGGCAAAATCGCTCCAGTAGTTTCTGAGATATTGTCCAAAAACCATTTTATGAAAAGAGGTTATATCTCCAAAACTATCCAAGCGATTACATCCAAGTTCAGCTTAAGAGATTCATCTCAATGAGCCCCACAAATGGTGAAAATTTCAGATTTTTCAGAAGAAGTCTCGTGTAAGGATGTTCGATAAATTAGTTTCTTCAAAAATCACGGTTTTTCTTAGCTTTCTCCCTAGGAACACTACTATTTTTTATGTCACCATTCGAAAGTAGACAATTTTTTCTACAAGATCTTACCATTCGTACCTTTTCATTCTGACGACATTCAGAAAAAATAGAAATCCTATTTGGAACCCGAACTTCAATTTTCCAGATCTGTCGTAGGATCTTCCATTTATGATTGAAAAATTGTTTTTTTTGCTTCCGAATGGAAGCATTGTAATCGTCATTTTTTTAGAATTTGAGATTTCATCGGATTATGACTACAAATGATCTAAAATGTCGGAAAAAATATTTTTTTTACATGTCTGTGTGTATGTATGTGTGTGTGTGTGTGGGTATGTGTGTGATGACACGTTTCATCACTTTATGCGGAAACGGCTGCATGTATCAATATGAAATTTTGAGGGAATATTCACAACGTGAGCGCAATGCTCTCTGCAAAATTTCAGCTAAATCGTTCAATGGTTCTCGAGAAAAAGCGAATTGTCAAAAAATCGTTTTTTAGACTTTTCTCAGCGAAAAATCAATTTACAGCGTCGATCCTCCGCGAGGAGATGCGCGCGGATGAGGCGCACATTAAACACCAAGGGTGACCAGGGCTCCGATTTTTATTTTTTTTTTATATTTTTTTTACTATGATTCTTGAAAAATCGCGGTTATTGCGATAACTTAAAAAATATTTGAGCTAGAGACTTCAAATTTCGTGTGTTTATACATCTTATGAGTGCCAACTTTGCTATTTAATTTCAGCTAAATCAGTTCAATGGTTCTCGAGAAAAGGTGAATAATCAAAAAATCGTTTTTTCGAGTTTTCTTAGCGAAAAATCAATTTGCAGCGTCTATCCTCCGCGAGGAGATGCGCACGGATAGGGCGCACATTAAACCTCAAGGGTGACCAGTGCTCTCAGTTTTATTTTTTTTATTATATTTTTTTTCTGCGATTTTTGAAAAATCACGGTTATCGCGATAACTTAAAAAATATTTGAGTTAGAGACTTCAAATTTCGTGTGTTTGTACATTTTATGAGTGCGAATTTCGATATGAAATTTCAACGTAATCGACCGAACAGCTCCTGAGATATTTTTGAAAAATTATTCCATGTAATAAGCGAATATGCACGGAATTGCTTGTCTGACCATATCCAAGTTGAGCTTGAAAGATCAATTTAGATAACCATCACCAATCTCAAAAATTTCAGATTTTTCAAAGGATTCTTCTACAAGAATGCTGAAATTTCTTTTTGCTTCAGAAATTCATATTTTTTTCAATTTTTTTTAAGGTCACTAGTATTTATCATTTCATCATTAGAAAGTAGATAATCTTTGCTAAATAAGTAAGACCGTATTCATCCTGATATCACTTTAAATTTATGAAAAATGAAGAGTGAAAAGTTCCATTCGGAAGCTTCATGCCAATTGTATTGGCATAATATTAAATGTTCTTCGTGATAAATTTTGTAATAGTAAAGACATTATCAAGTGAATAATGAGGGTTGAAATTTACGAAAATGCCCATGGGGTGAAGCTCCTGCTTGTTTTTTGTGGTAAACATGAATAAATAAAGTTCACCAAAGATCGAACCATCATTAAATTTGTCCTTACAAGCGAATTTACTTTGTGCAAATGTCCACTTATGACAATTGTTGGGAAACCAAATTTCGTTACTGCATTTAGAATAATGAAAAATATAAATTGTAATCTCATGGATAATTTATATGAAAATTCCATTCGGAAGCATTTTGCCAATCGAATTGGCAAAATATTAAATGTCGCACAAGGAGTGGGGCTTGCGAATAACGCACAGGATATAACGCTTCTGCTTGGTTTTGTATGGGAAGACATAAAAACGTAGATTGTTTCTACCTCTGTCAATCTTATGCTCGAATCCCCAAACATTTAGTCCGTGATAATTTAAACTTTCTAGTGTTATTTAAACAAGATGAGATGAATCTGAAACACATTTACAATGATCATGTCAATACTGACATGACTTTTGACACATTTAAAGAATTATGTCTAGCATGCTGGAAAGACAATTATACATTTCTTGTTATCGACAAAGACAGTGATATTGATCAAGGGCGTTATAGGAAGAATTTCGATTGTTCTATAAAGATAACTAAATGATTGTGGCAGACAGTAGTGAATTGGACCTGGACAAGTCAACATGCCTCCAAACAAAGATGATTTTGCCAAGCAGCAAAATATTTTGCAGCAAATTTCTGTGGCGAGGAGTGCCATCCAGAAAAAGCACAGAATAATGAAGTCAGGGAAAGAGACTGCTGAAGAAATGATGAATGAAGTTTTTAAACCAGTCATCACACCTTTGAAGCAGCTGGCAACTGAGAAAAAATTATCAAAAAATGAATCTTTGGATGATTCAACATTTAATCTCGGGAAAAAAATCGTGTCATTCAAAAATAATTCTTTGAATGATTCAACATTCGATGATGATTCCACACTCGATAATACTATCACTTCTACTCCTGCTAGAACTTTACGACATGAAAAAATAAATGACGATGATGATTATGCATCTGCCAATGAGACTCTGAATGAGACTCTAGCTGCAAGTCACTCATTGGATTTTCCTGGGAACAACAGTTTAATTGGAAAATATCTTACCTTGATAAATACACCAGAATGGGATAAATTTTATGGAGTTCGACGCTTAAAGAAGAAGTATGTGATTGGAAATTCCCCCATATCTTTCCAATCAGATTATCTTATAGTGGAACTTCCCAATAAATCCACTAAATATGCTGCTACTGAAGGTTTATTCCAACTATTATTTCTAGCAAATCCAGATGAAGGATCGATAAGTGAGCAGGATGTTGAAGCATATAAGAATATTATTCTATCAACGAATGCTCATAAAAAATATTATAAAGCAAAGGGTGCTATTCGCGATAGGGGGAGCTTTAAATTTAAAAAGTATATTTTGAAGTTTATAGGTAACAAAGAAAAAGGAATTTTCATGAGGGCAAAGAGGAACAGTGCAGTGAGTTACGTTTGGTGGGATGATCTCAATAAACTTGTGGATCGTCTTCGATTGCTTGTGGCATCCCAGGCTGCTGGAAATACCAGTCATTCTAATGAGATTATTTCAATAGTTGAAGAGCTCCGGGAAGCTGGAATTATATATTAGGAAGAATTTCAAGGAATGAGATTAGTTTGAAAATGAGTGTTGACGTGTTTGGACGTCATTTAATGACAGATAGTCAAGCTTCTCGTGGTCCACCAGGAATTGGATTCAAATTAACCAGTAATGGAGATTATGACATTTCTGGGAAGAGATTGGTAAATGTAATAGAGCCTCTTGATGAGTATGATGCTGTACCACTGAAGACATTGAATGATAAAGTGAGGCTAGGAGTGGGAATACTGGAGATGAGTATAAATTCTCAAATCACTCAAATTTATACATTGCTGCAAGGAATTCTTGATCGACTGAGTGCAATTGAAGACAAAGTTGGACTTGGTCATGGCTAAAATTGATGTTGTTAATGAACTACACAGACCTGTTAGAAGGAATTATGCACGTCGACGTGTTAATATTCGCGATTTAGATGAAACATGGCAAGCTGATCTTGTTGATATGACAGCTTATGCTCATGTAAATAAAGGATATCGATTTTTGCTCACAGTTATTGATAATTTTTCAAAGTTTGCTTGGGCTGTACCAATAAAAAGGAAGAATGCTCAGGATGTTACTGCTGCAATGAGCTCCATTTTGCAAAAAGGGCGTGTACCAAAACATCTACATGTGGATGCTGGGAAGGAATTTTATAATTCAGAATTCCAAAAATTAATGAAAAAACATGGAATAAATATGTACTCCACAATGAGCAATTTAAAAGCTTCTATATGTGAACGTTTTAATCGTACATTGAAAAATAAAATGTGGAAAGAATTTAGTTTGCAAGGCACTTATAAATGGATTAATATACTTTCCCATCTCATGAATGAGTGTAATAATACACGACATCGAAAAATTCGCATGAAGCCAATTGATGTGACTGCAGAAAATGCTCCTCAATTACGACTCATGTATGCTGATTTTCGAGTGAATGATAAACCTGCGAAATTCAAAATTGGAGATAAAGTCAGGATAAGTAAAGTGAAACATGTTTTTGAGAAAGGATACACACCCAACCGGACCACAGAGATATTCACAATAGATAGTATTCATTACTCCAATCCAGTGACTTATCATCTTAAAGATTATCAAGATAATCCAATAAAAGGTTCATTTTATGAACCTGAATTGAGTTTAGTTAAGCATGAGGACATCTACTTGGTGGAAAAAGTGTTGAAGAAGAAAGGCCATCGAGCTTATGTCAAATGGCTGGGTTTTGACAAGAGTCATAACAGTTGGATAAATGTTGAAGATTTGTAAGAGAATATATTAATGGAGTAACTCATTTAACCTCATCAGTTCAGTTGATGACTCTGCATCATGAAGACCTGGCTCCTGATGCTCATGGTATCACTCTGCCATGCAGAGAATTATACCAATGTGAAAATACATTCTCATAGTGGATTGTATCATGAGTTTTTACGTGAAGTGCTGTTTGACTCGAAGAATTCCACCAAGTTCAACCTGTACAGGCTGCACTCGTACCCTACATCCCAACATCTGGGTCATGGGAGGAATGAATCAGCGTATATTCAGCCCAGAGCTGACTACCTGCTGCTCGGAGACCATCATTACACCCTAGCAAGTCATAATGATCTTGCCAGATGTTCTAATGGCAACAATACATTGCTATGCTATGAGGTTTTCAATCCATTCTTCAGTCTTGAACATGATCCAGTTTGTGAAGTAGCCATTACTATGAAAAAATCAATGGAGAGATATGGAGACTGTGATATTCGTGTCAGTTCAACATTCAAACCTACTGGACTAAAATTCTGGGTGGCTGGATATATTCTATACCAAAAAAGGAAAAAATTTATGTTCTATGTGGATCTAGTTGGCGCCAAGAAATTGAACTAACTGGAACTGGAATTCTGCAATTGAGACCTGAATGTCAAGCAGTCACTCCGTATGCCACGATGAGTGAAAATTATGGAATGGTGAATACTTCAATGGATTCATTGTAGACTTCCAAGCTGAATGTTTCAGCTTTAGCACCGAATATAATATTAATTAAAAATCTACCACGAAGATATACAAATTTAAAGAGTTTATTACGTGGATCAAGACTTCATAATTGTCATAATAATTCATCTATCGTATATGTAGCACTTTCTGCTTTTTCAATAATTGTGACATTATCGATTATTTTCTATTTGTGTACTTTTCCAATAATTATCAGTTATGAATTCAGGGAAACTGCTGTATGAAATAAAAAAAAGACATTTTTGCGATTAAAGTTTTTTATTCAATATAACCATAAGGCAAAGTATCAGTACTATCTGGTAGAAGCTGACGTTTATCGTCATGTGGACTTAATGCTAATTTTTTTTGTCTTATTGTAAATACATTGTGTTCCTTAGCTCTAATCATGTATTGTAATCTAACAATTTTTTTCTTCTTGAATAAACATTTGCGATAATGCTTGAAAGTGATTTTTTTGAGTGTTGATTTTTTTACACCTTGCACTTTATATGCATACATTTTAGCCTTCAATCCAATAAATTCTGTCATGATTTTCCCATTATTCTCATCTTTCATTAACCCGAGAACTTTTTTATTTTTAAGAGGTATTTCATAAATGTTATCCACTGGATAATCGGATGTATCAAACTTGTTGATGTCTTTCTTAATTTGATCATAAATGTTATCTACTTTGAATTGATAAATGAGACTATCTGTATCAGTATAAAGTAATTTAGCAGCATCCGCGAAAGTATTTTTAATATAATTGTAATGGAAATCATAGATATAAGTTTTGGAAATATCTAAAATACTGAAACCTACGTAAATGGGTTTATTGAAATTTATTTGGGTTCTTTTCATTTGGATAATTGCCAGGTCATCAAAGATCAAACTGCTGTGGAAGTTGGGCTTGGATATGAGACTTCCAGCGCCCCAACGTCCTTCCCATTGAGTAACTAATTTGATGTCCACTTGTTTCCGAACATTCTCCATCGTTTTCCCAAAAACTGCGTTGTTCATCAATTTATAAAAATTCTTTTCAAATTCGTTACGAGCATTTTTTCTCAAATCAGTATTGAGATCGATATAATTTTTCAACCATGGGCTTTGAGTGAATTTTAATACTCTATGGATTTTAATTAATTCCATGCCCAAACTCAAATATTGTTTGAGATTTTTATAGTGAATGACATAATTTTTTTTGTCATCCAGAGTAGTCAATAATTTTGGCAGCTTAGAATAATTATTGGGGGGTACAATGTGTTCTGGGCACAGAGGTAAATCCTTGTGCTGATCGTGGATGTGTTGAGGATAGTGGAGATCCACCTCCAGAATGTATCTAGTTGGTGAATCATCAGGAATGTTGATGATGTCCAGTCCAGTCCAATTGTCCAACCAGGTGAAGCCTTTTTGAGGTAAGGAATGACTCATTGCTGCTTCATACAAATTATTCACGTCAAAGTACATCAAGTAGGACTTTTCTTTACTTGATTTGTATTTTTTGCCCATATATGGATTGTTGGCCTTTGCATACCGATTGGAACACTGGGCCAGCCCCCCACGAATCCCTTTCTCGATAAAAAAAAGCATCTCTGCATCTTGCAGTAACTCCAGCTGGATCCTGGTAATTTTGAGCATTGCTTCGAATGCTAATCCTGGTGCTGTGAAATAATGAAGTGGGTCCAGGCTGTACGATGAAAAGCAGCTCTCTCTGAAGTTCTCAAAAATATCTGCTAATAAGAGGACGTCGGTTTTCAAATATAAATCCGAATATTCCCCCAATGTCTTGATGTTCAACATTCTCCAAACAAGACGAGCATGCCGGTACTCTTTTTTTGTTATTCCTCCGCCATTCAGCTGAGAATGAAAATCTTTCCGAGATGGAAGATTGTCTTCGTCCAGTTTTTCCCAGGTGTCAAGATACTCGTAAGGAAAAACACCCTTACAAGTAACAAGTTGAAACTGGTGCTGATGAGGATAATGAGCTGCTGTAATTTCCATTTTTTCTTTTTCCAGGTATGATGCCAATTTTTCTATGCTGCTCGCCATGAACCGGAATGAATCGATGAATCTTAAATGAATTTTCGTGGCTGCCACTGTTTTTGTGAAGGAAATATATTTTTCTTTATTTATCGGCAATAATTTTATCGCCCCCTCAAACTGTGTTGCCAATTCTTTAATGAAAAAGTGTGTATCATACCTGGATAAATTGTGGAAAATTATGGGGATGGTACAGGATTCTCGGTAATTTAAATTGCATCCAGGATGAGCTGCTCCACGATATCTTCCAGTGAAGTGGCAGTGATCACGATGTTTCACTGCTTCTGCTGTGAATGGCTGGCTGCAGATATGACAATTCTTTGCTGAATTGTACTCCTTCCACATCTCCAGAGTGAGGTCCATTGGCTCATTTCGCTTTAATTCAGCATCTACCATTTCTGCTAATTCATGCAGCTGCTGGATGAACCATCGAACACAGTCTTTACCACGATAGAGATGAAATCCTGATTTAGATTCATTGTAGTTACATTTAACATAAAATGCCACACTATGAGGAATGTGTTTTTGAATAGGCTGAGTATTTTTCTCATCTTCAGCTTCCATTTTCACCAAGAGACTCTCTATGTCAGCATAAATGACATATGGAGCTCTCAATTGATGCTTGAAATTTTTAAATTTTAACCATTTATCTTGGGGAAAAGTCATTCGACAATTATTGATTGCAATGCAATCTAATCTATGTTTTTCATAAGAGGTTCGAATTTTAAAATAACATAGGCATCTATCACAAATCCAGGATTTTGTTTTTGATTTTGATAATTGTGACCCAACTAGTCGTGATAAATTTGAGATCCATGAATAATGGTATTTTGTCTCTGTTGATTCACTGGGAACCTCAACCATGAGCAGATGAATCGTTCCACCATCAATTGATGGCCGCGAACTAAGGTAAAGAGGCACAATCGATTTTTTCCCTGAGTCTTCAATTCCATATACGTTGATTGACATTTCATTTAATTTTTCGAATTTTGGAATATCTTTGAGTGCCATGGGGTACTCAAACATGCCAAAATTTTTGATTATTGTGCTGAATTGTGGATATGAATTAGGTCGCTCTTTGTGATCAATTTGGCATCTAGCAGCCATTATTGACCATAAAAAACAGTATCCATCGTTACCATTTTGCACATTGATTACAGCTTTTTTATCCCTTATCCACTTAGATAATTTCGCAGACTCTGATGCTCCTGCATTCAAGGGATCATATTTATTTATATGAACTTCAATATTCATAATTTCACTCAACGTCCAACCTGAATCTCTCTCCTGGAATTCATCCATCTTAACCAAAAGTTCTCCAGTGACATTTGCATCGAACCACTTTTTTAAATCGGTTTTTTTCATGATAATTTCATTCTATGTATCAAAATATTTATCCTTTTGAAGCACTTCATCGTTTTTATGAGTTTCATACTTGCACCATAAAACGGTATTCACTTTTAAATTTCTTTCTTTCTTCAACGCGTTCTTTATTCGCCTAACAAACATTTTTTTCACATACTTTAAAAAATCCGTTATTTCCGTATGAGTTAAATTAATAATTACACTTGTCCGCATACGATTTCGAAAGATACTTTGAATATCCTTCCACTGAACTCTTTCACTCAATTTTTTATTCAACCCGCTGCCGCGTTTTTCCAATTTTTCAAAGCGTACTTTCAAATCTTTTAATTGTCCCAATAATGCACTGACACATATTTTTTCACTGTTTTTCTCACTTTTTTTGAGTAATCTATTCAGATTTTTGGACTCACGATCAATTTGTTTGGTCCAACGATGGATTTTTTGAGGTTCGCGACATTTAATTAAAATATCGTACGCCTCTTGAAAGACTGCTCTCAATTTTCTACATGCAACCGCATCCATGTTTTCTTTCTAAGGGCAGAGGGAAAACTGATGCTTAAGAACTAGAAATGGTCCATTTATGCATGTGACAAGTGCTTTCAAGAGGAGGGAGAAAAAGAATCGGCATGCAAAATAGAAGGAAAAATTTTTTAGATATTAAATTACAGATTTTTGTCTCTGGTCCCTTGACAGGTGGTCCAGGATTTTCTCACCCTCGGCATTTTTTGAAAATGATCTTGGGAATTTTTGGATGCCTCCAAGGACTCTTCTCCCATCAATTTTTTTTTCTGAAACGTGACTGCACACGCAGATGCTGTATGTGCTAGACACTCTCAGTGATCGGCAAAAATTATATTTTCATCCATCAAAGTGCCACTAATTAGCCTGTATTGGAAAATTTAGGAATTTTCATGAGCATATTGTTAAATATCGTGATATTCAGTAACTACATTGCAAAGTCTTAATCATATTCATTAATTTCATAATTCGAAATGAAAAATTGTTCAATAAGGGAAAAATTTATGATTCAGTTCGATTCATTCCTAAATGACTCAGTAATGGGGAGAATACTGTTCAAAATTCTTAATTCCTCAGAAATTTTCATTATTCATTTTCATAATTGATGACTTTTCTAATAATTAGATAATTACTTGTTCTAAATATTTAGATAATTACTTGATCTAAATGATTATGTCATCATTTCTTCTGAATAATTAGATGATTAGAAAATTAAATTTTCTTGAAGGCAAATACCATTTTACCATCCTTCGCATCTGTCGAGAGGCTTTCCAGTTACGCAACCATGTTTTATCTACCCAAATATAATAAACTTACTGATAAAAATTTTGAATCGAGGGTTATTGAGGAATGTAATGCAAGCATTGCACAAAAAACAAGAGAAAATGAAAAATACGCAAGTTTTTTTTTACTTTTATGTCTTGTTTCTTTTGTTGTTATTATCTGAGCATTCAGTAATTAAAATTGTTAATGTACTAATTGTTCTAGTAATTAGTAATTTGAATAATTAATTTCCTAATTATTTTGAAATAAGTTATTTGAAAATTAGAATTGCTTACTATCCGGATAATCAAAAACTCAAACAATAAAACTAATTAGTATAAAATTGATAAATAATTTTCATATTTGAATTACTGATTATTGGCATACTTAACACTGTCATTAATAGAAGTATTAATTTTCTATACAATGGATAATTAAAAATCTACAATTTTAATTATGCCGATCACTGGACACTCTTGAGAGAATATTCTCTCACGAAGACTCTCCACATGCTGGACACTCTTGCGTGGAGAAAATATTCTTTCTCACGCAAGAAAAATCTCGAAGGACGATCATAAATTGTTAGAGATCGTCCGAGAAGTCCAGTGATCCATCCGCTGGAAAAAAACATCAAATTTTTCCTCGCCAGCCTTGAAGGATCCAGATGCTGGCCACTCTTGAACCTGAAAAAGAAGACATCGAAATTTCTCTGGCCAGCCTCGGATGATCCAGATGCTGACCACTCTTGGGGTCATAAAAAAAGGTCTTGGCTGCTCTGCGCTGGACGCACGTGCGTACGCGTTGCAGGTACTGCAAGGGGGCTTCGCAACTAAACTCTATATAAAAAAAAGGGTATAGAGTATTGCTGAATTTTTTTCCTTCGAAGATAATACCGTTAAAATTTACCTCCAAAATGTCGAAAACTGTCCATATCTAGGGGTAGTACTCCCTTGAGTGACACTTTTCTGTCAGCTCAAGTGGCGAATAGATCGTTCGGTGATCACAGTCCAAGATTTTCTATTAGAGAAAAGAATTTTGAATTTAAAGTGCATAAGTGCAGTGAAAAATTAGTTTTTATCATCAACGAACTCGTTCGAACTCTGTATTTTTTTATAAGTTATTATCAAAGTGATCGTTTAATTATTTTAATTAAATAGAAATTGGAAATTCTTCTTCTTTGTGAATTAAAAAGTGAATCGAGTACAACTTTCGAGTTTTTCCTGTGAAGTTTTGTGAATTGAGTGAGCCTGAAATTTTTTTTTTGAATTGTTTCTATTCGCGGGTGAAAAAAAATGGATATGTACACGCGTTTTGGAAATTCTATTCATGTGCCTGAAAGGTGGGTGCAACTATATGACCATAACCGGCTGGAATCTCTGTTGAGGCGAGCAATCGCCAAGTATCATATAAATTATTCAGAGGCAGCTGCATACCCTCTGCTCCAGCTAAATCCACCAGCTCGTTTGGCAAAAATCGGCGGTGAATATTGGTGCTTGGACGAAGAGCATTTGGAGATTTTCAAGCGCGGATTAGCGACTTGGGTTTTTTCGGAGAATGAAATCCGGAGGCACAGCCCCAACTGGGAACGGTGGAACCAAATGGGAAGAAGAAGCCAACCATCAAGAGTAAGTTTTTTTGAATATATTACAATTTTATATTATGATATTCAATTCAATATGAATAATATTTTTTTTGCTCTGTTTACAGAATACTGATTACGCGCGCGTGTACCCGAACGTGCTTGTGCCAAGAGCTTGGGTTGCTCAGTATTCACGGACTGAGCTAGTGAAGACTTTGAGCTACCAAATCGGCTACTATCATCTCTACCGGCCTCGGAATCAGGTTCAGATGCTGCAACTTAACCCACATGGATACCTCCATGTGTTAGACTCGGGGTACGCATTCTTCACGCTCACTGATTACTGAGCAGTCTCAGACTCTACGGAATCTGGCAGTAGAGGAGTTTTTGCTGGAGAAAATGTCCTAGGTGGACTAGAAGCCGCAGTGAGAGCTGGACCAGAAGCAGGTGCTGCCATGGTTGAGAGAGCTAGACCACTTGTCGCTGGGCAAAGACTAGGAAATGCTGGAAGACATGTTGCTGTTGGACCAGCTGATGGAGTTGGCCCTGGGGTGATTGATGAGATAGCTGCAGCAGTTCAGCGAGCTGGTGCTGAAAGGATGGAAGTGCCTGAAGAGGTTGGAGGAGTTGGTGAGGGCATTGCTGGAAATGGCAGGGTCTTCAATGCCGTTCATCTTTCAAAAGACGAGGATGATGCTGAACTAAGTGCCGTGGTACGTCGGGCGAATCAAATCTTCATCGATTTGGAGGAAGACCTGCGGGAGTGCCGACAGATTCGGGAGCGAGAGATGCTGCAGTTGGCATGTGACCATGTATTCCATCTACAGTGCATGGAGTACGTGGAAATAGTGAAAGAAATGGAGTGGGAAGAATAAGACAATTTATAGGACAATGTTAACACGTATGAAAAAAACGTATAGAAAGTTTCTATAGAAAGTTTCTATAGAAACTTTCTATAGAGAATCTTATAGCTTTGCGTATATGATATTGGGATATTTTCTTATACGCCATGAATTTCGTATTTTCCTATACGCAAATTCAGAGTGTATAATCCAATAAGCAGAGCAAGGTTCTGGGATTAATTCTCAATGTGTACTGGCCGATACATTCCATAAAACATTTTTAAAGTGTTCCTGACAGATACCATGGAAACCAGTTTTGAGGGAACGTTTTGGGAATGTGTTGGAAATATATCGGACTATATGTATCCAACGGGTTTTGCGGAAACGTTGTGGAAACATTCACTTTGACCCCCTGGTAGACTGGTTAGCCACGAAATGTTCCTGGTACGCTCCAAGGATATGCATTTTCAGTGAAACGTTCGTGGGATGTTCAAAAATGAAGCGATCGGGTACATTTCAGATGAATGATTCCTGATACGTTCTGAAGGATGCAACGTGGAATCTTCCTACATCCTTGTACGGAAAGATTCCAGGTACGTTCGAACAGACCAACAATAGAGACAAAGGAGTCCAGTCAGTGGGAAAACGCGAACGCGTGGCGTCAACCCTGGCAACACTGTCTTGTGTTTTATGACGCCATAGACGGGAGACAAGTCCCTGCAGGCCCAAGGGACTTCACTTAGCGTTCAACTGCTAAACTTGACGGGTCACCTCGTGTGCACTCGTTACCAAAGACGGTCATTTTAATATCAAGATATTTTGTGATCGTTATTCAAAGCCAAAGATTTAATTATTGGATTTATTAATTAGTTAAGATTTGCTATTTACGTGTGCCAAACAAACTATTTTCTTGAGTTGTTAATTATCAAGTTGTATTATCTATGTGTTTGTGCAATTAAAGCAAGGATTTTACATTGAAAAGAATCTTTCACTAAAAATATTTCCTATAATTTGGAGAAAGAAATTACATTATTTTCAACTGAATTTTCATTTTATTGGAAACTGAAACTGATGATTTGCGAATACGCGAAAGGAATTAGCGAATGTGTATTGTGTCGAAATAATTTAGAACTCCCTGTGTTATTGACTAACATAAAATAGATAATCGAAAGAGAGAAAAGAAACGTCAACTTAACTGTAAAATGCTAAAATGTATTTTTGGATATTTTTTAAATCCTATTACTAAACCAAATGAAACGTAGCGGGAATCTCTCAAAGATACGTATTGAGTATGTTCTCTCCGAACCTTATCAATCACCTTCGGAATGTCCCGGGACGTGGCCAGAACATTCCGAAACATTCCCGGAGGACGTACCAGGAAGGTGCCTGGGATGGTCTATCGACCGGTTTAGACGTCCCTGGAACATTCTTGGGGACGTTCCTGGAACGTCCAACGATTCCTGAAAACATACCAGGAACGTCCTGGGCATCAACTTTTGCTTACTGGGAAGGATGATTCCTATATGGTGAGAATCTTATGGGTTTCTATACGCAAATTGAGGGTGTATAAGAATAATTCCTATACGGTGAGAATCTTATGGGTTTCTATACGTAGATTGAGGGTGTATAAGAATAATTCCTATGCGATGAGAATCTTATGGGTTTCTATACGCAAATTGAGGGTGTATAAGAATAATTCCTATACGATGAAAATCTTATGGGTCTCTATACGCAAATTGAGGGTGTATAAGAATAATTCCTATATGGTGGGAATCTTATGGGTTTCTATACGCAAATTGAGGGTGTATCAGAATAATTCCTATACGGTGAGAATCTCATGGGTTTCTATACGCAAATTGAGGGAGTATAAGAATAATTCCTATACGATGAAAATCTTATGGGTTTCTATCCGCAAATTGAGGGTGTATAAGAATGATTTTGATACTTACAGAATTTCCTGGGTTTCTATACGCCAATTGAGTGTGCATAAGAATGGTTCTTATACTTACGGAATGTCCTGAGTTTCTATACGTGAATTGAATGTCTATAAGAATAATTCCTACATGGAAACAACTTCATGGAACCCCATGCGGAAATCTAGTGTCTGAGGAAAATATTTGAATATAAAGTGAATTCCATGGGTTTCGAATAAGGAATCTTAATGGCTTTGAAGATTCTCTCTGAGGAAGAGAAGTGTAGGTGATTCTATACGGAAATTCAGGATTTGAGTAGAGTTAAGGAGTAAAAGCAGAAAAATACAATTGTATAGTAAAAGTTCCCAAGATTTTTATTAGAATAAGTTCCAGAGTTGAAGCGTCATATTCAGAAAAAGTTTCAGTAAAGATTTGAGAATCATGTCTTGCGTTTATATTTTGTTGCATAATTACATGTCCTTGTAAATCGAGCTCTTAAGAGCTTTCGATTGATTCTTGTGTCACCATAGATTGATAGAATGAAATCTGTAATACATAGTTGTTTTTTAAAAGAAAATCGCGATTCAAATGAGGGAAACTGGGCCAAAATGGACCTCCGAGCTGATATGATTCTCTATTTTTTTTGGAGCGAAGGCCTTTGCCAAAAAAATTGGAAAAATTTACAAAGGAAATATATCAGAATATCTTCTCAAATTCTATTAGATTTTTTTCGCAAACTCTGTTGCTCTAAAAAAAATTGTCAATCTTTTCGATTTGGGGATCCATTTTGCCCCGGTTTCCCCTATAAGTGAAAAGAACAGAGAAAAAGAAATGAAACTAAGTCAATAAAATGATTTTTAATCCTTGGAAAGAGTCTTATAAGATTCCAATTAGAGAGTCTGTAGGAAAATATAATTTATAGAAAAGAGATTTCCATTCTACCTTCAATAGTTTTTACTTTCACAGGGTCCAGTTTCTTTTTGCCTGAACATTGTTTTGTTTATGGAAATTAGGAACAATTCCTGTCAGTGAAGACTGATCAAGAACCTCTCGTTCAAATACCACGTTGATTAAATCACTCGTGGACACTTCAATGTCTTTACGACATCTGACTTCACGCAAAACCCTATTTCTAATCAATATTCCGTTGCCTATATCAGTAACATGTTTCTAGGAAAATAAAAATACAATGTTAATGCAACCTCTCCAGCTCATGGATTCAGCAGCGAAGCGATGAAATATAATGTTCGATTGGTTCGATTAGTGAATTATTGTATTATGTAGAAACTAACTGATTTCATAAGGAGAACTTGAGAGACATTGCTATTCCAAGATTTTGGAATTACTGAAAATATGTTTTGACAGTACGTTTCATAATCATTCGTTTTGCATATGTGTAATTAATCAGTTTATTCATCTCTTCGCTAAAGAATCCACCCTGGAATAGAAGCATTAAGGATGTATGATCATGACAAAAGTTTTCTATTTGGGGCTTCAAAATTTTTTACAAGTTCGATTATTTCCTCAAAGAATTTCACTGTAGGAAGTCGAGGGTAGGTAACTCTCTATATAAGATAGAAACAAATTATTGAAAAGCGACAGAAAATACATGGGCCCAGATAGAGAAATGGAGGTTATGATCGTAACTTTATAAATATCCAATTTTCAAGCTCCCGTAGTACAAAGAACAAATATTAATAAGAGGAATGGATATTGTAGTAATTCAGCAATATTTCGAAAATACTATGTACCCTTTCATTCTTAAGAGAAAAATAGAATTGAAATTCGAATGACATCACTTCATCATTCATCTCTCGCTGAGATTAGCCAGATTCACAGTAGACGTCACGTGATCATTCTCTTCAGCCCACCCCGCAACCGTTAGAGCCTATCCCCACCCATCAAAATTAACGGTTCCTCCACTCTCTCGACCATACATCCTTAAGGGCATTATGAACATTGAGAAGAAAGATATTTTACCATTGGATCCTTCTCGTTTTTTTTCTTCATTATGGGAACCTAACAAAAATGAAATACATAAAGACTTCAATATTATAAAGAATTGCAAACTCAATTCCCTTAGCCTAGTTACGAGGAGATACACTGTTTGAAATTCAAAAAAATTACTTGTTCCGAGATAGTTTCGGTTCTATTGACAGTAGCGATACGTCACGGTGATCTTAAATGAAAGGCAAATTAATCCTGATCGATTCTTGTTGCACATTTGTTTTTTTTAAATTAATTTTCGGAAATGCTAAGAAATTATGAAGATCGGTTGCCGCTCTATAAGAACTAAGAAAATTCATAATTATTTGGTTCTAATTAGATAAATCAATGGTAAATGACCTCACCTTTCGTTTAAGATCAACTTCAAGTCATTGAGGCCAATGAAGATGAAGATATTCCCAAAAAAGCGAAATTTTGCCCAGTTAATAGAAAAATTCCGGCACAAGGTAATCCTAGTGGCAGGTCCAAATGATCGACTTTTGTTGTTTATGTTTCTAAGTTATCACAAATATTCAAATTATTTCGATTGTATAATATTTTAGGGTGGTGACTGAAAACTAATTTTGAAATTCCCTGACTGTTCCTTGTCTGAAAATAAAATTCGAGGACCTACGAAAAAAGAATGTCAGTTGAATATCCGTTGAAATTCTCAGTTATTCCTGAAAATATTTTTTTCATTAGAATTTAACAATAATACCCGAAACTGCATGAAATTTTTTGGAACTGTGATTTTCTGTTAAGCTTTTTGCAAATTTCCGACTAATCGAAAAGTTCAATTTTTTCGATTAAATATCTATAATTTTCAATAATATGGAGATAACGGAAATACATTGCAAGTTTCCCTGACTAAAATCAAAAATCCCTGACTTTTCCCTGACTATTCCAGAAATCTCAAATTCCCTGACTTTTCCAGGTTTTTCAGGGCGATCGCCACCCTGAAATACCAATATGATCGCCCTTGATTTTTTCATGTAATTAATTGAATTAATCGTCGCTATTTTTTCCATAATATGCATTTTTCATGATTTCGAAAATTAATAGACATTCTAATGAACAAAAATATATATCGTAATATAAGGAAAAAATAGGCTTGCGACCACGAATTGTCGCAATGAAACTGAAACTGATCGTCGCTTATGGAGTTCTGATGTTAATTTAATGCTCTTCAAAAATTGATTTGGCCCTATTTGTCCAGTAACATGGGGTAAACTAAATTTTTTGAAAATCTCCTCATGCTACTCTATCACACGTGGTCGAAATTGAAAAGCAAAATTTGATTTCTTGAACCACAAGGATTACCTCAAAATTTGGAGAAAACAAAACGATTTTCAAGAAATTCAAAAAGAAAATTCTCATTCAATTTACACGGAGAACTTATTCAGGACTATAATGCGAGAAATATTTTTTTTTTATGGAATTTTCTCTAACTTGTTGACATAAAAAAATATCAAAATATCAAATTTCCTTGCGTCCGTATAGGAATTATTCTTATACACCCTCAATTTGCGTATAGAAACCCATAAGATTCTCACCGTATAGGAATTATTCTTATACACCCTCAATTTGCGTATAGAAACCCATAAGATTCTCACCGTATAGAAATTATTCTTATACACCCTCAATTTGCGTATAGAAACCCATAAGATTCCCAACATATAGGAATTATTCTTATACGCCCTCAATTTGCGTATAGAAACCGATAAGATTTTCATCGTATAGGAATTATTCTTATACACCCTCAATTTGCGTATAGAAACCCATAAGATTCTCATCGTATAGAAATTATTCATATACACCCTCAATTCACGTATAGAAACCCATAAGATTCTCATCGTATAGGAATTATTCTTATACCCCCTCAATTTACGTATAGAAACCCGTAAGATTCTCACCATATAGGAATTATTCTTATACACCCTCAATTTGCGTATAGAAACCCATAAGATTCTCACCATATAAGAATCATCCTTATACACTCTGAATTTGCGTAAGGAAGATACGAAATTCATGGCGTATAAGAAAACATCCCAATATCATATACGCAAAGCTATAAGATTCTCTATAGAAAGTTTCTATAGAAACTTTCTATAGAAACTTTCTATACGTTTTTTTCATACGTGAAGTGATAGTGTTAAGTTATAGTGCAGAACGTGTGCATGAAATAGATTACTATTTACATCATAGGGTAAGCCTACAAAAAATACTCTCTCTAATTTTAAAAGAAAAAGTTTATTAATTCTCAATTGTACATTTTCATTGTGACACGGTATCTCCCCCCCCCCGCGTCTCGGGCAGTCAAGTCCTCTCCCCCTAGTCCGGGCAGTCTGCTGCGCATGCCATCCTGCGCCCCGAAACCAAGGGAACGGAACGGTCGATGAACCAATGGATCCTGATTGGCCTTGACCCAGAAGATCGAGGGGAAAAATCCAATCAGGATCAATGGCTCACCTAAAATCAAGGGAACGACAAGGGAACGTGAGCCGAGGGGAATAGGTAAGAAAATTGGGAAACAGGAGGAAAAGGACCAAGAGAGGTAAAAATTTACTATCGTTGTTGACCACGGCCATATTAGAGGTGACCACGCTGCTAGAAAATATAAAAAGTGAAAAAGACGCAGAAAACCTGAGAGTGAGGAACAGTTGAGAGGAGTAAAAGAGTACCGCTGAAGAAGGAGGAAGGCAGGAGAAATTTGGCGAAAGGGAGAATTGTGAGGACGACTGACCATCACGAGGATCAAGGAAGACCGATCACCAAGGTTTGGGTTACGTTTTTCTTTGCCCCCCCCCCCCCCCATATTTAATTCTTGGCTTCTCCCTGTAATTTCTCGATTCGTGTTGCTGAGTCGCAGGCCCTGAAAGGGAACAAGGAGGATTCAGTGGTTGGTTCTGTGCATCTTTTCTTTCTTTCCCTTCCTTTTCTTTCGGATTTTTCTCTTTTGAAGTGAAACTTCTTTTGGCAGGGTACCAACTTTTCTCGAGCGTGTACCGAAACCGTCAAGTTTTGAGGGGAACACAATAGTCGAGGAGTGGGGGTAAAGGAGAAGTCTTGCGTTGTTGGCGGGGGAAGCTAGAGTGGGGGCGAGACTGCAGGCTTTATAGGCACGGTGGTCGGGTAGTGGGAGAAGCGAGGTGACGCTGCAGTGTATTGTCGTACTAACGAAAGCATCGACACACGAGGCGTGCCGAAGCCAACATTTATTTTTAGGGCATGGAAGCCGAAGAAAGCCGATGTTGATGCATTCGCTAGTCCTACTATACTGTACGCTTTCAATTGATGCTACGGTTGTATACCTCTATGTTAGCAATTGTTCATTAATGATTATAGTTTCCTTAATCTGCCCCATACTTTATTGAACTCCCAATAATCGTGAGACCCTAATAGAGTTCATTGGGATTTTACAATTGGGATTAAGACCCTGGGTCAGTTTATTGAATAAACTGTCCCAAGGTTGCAATCCTTAAAATATTCAATAAACTGTCTCAAGGTTTTAATCCTTCGAATCCCTCACCAGGTCTCCAATAATTGTAGGTCCCAAATAAACTATTTTAAATAAATACTGAGTCCTCTATTCCTGGAAATCTCTGTAATAAAATATATCCATGAGGAAATGAAGATAATTACGGAAAATTTTTACGAATGGTTTACTTAATCTCCCACCTGAATTTTGCACTATATAAACCCTTGTCCTTCGGAAATTTCTCATTGATATTTACATCCCCGAAGTAGAATCATTATAAGTGGCTGGTGGATATCAAGGCAAAGAGTACATGATGTGGGGAAATTACGTATCTCTGGAAAAATAAACAATTTTCGTCATTGGGGACACTATACTGACAATTTGCCGTTTCTCGAGCGTATCCCGAATTCAAAAGCGTAGTTTCTTGTTGTAATTTTGGTATGGAGTGTAAATGTGTATGAATTCAATATTGCTGTCAAGTGGAAAGTGTTTTCATTACTGTTTTTAGTGGACTGTGTTATGAGTAATTTTGCAAAGAGACTAAATATTTTCATAATTAAAAAACAAAAATATTTATCCGGGGAATAATGGCGAGAAAAACAGGGGCAGAGTATTCCAGGGCATATCGTGAGCGACAACGTGGTAAGAATTTACCAAAACGAGCACCAAAAAAAAGTCGGAGTGAAGAAGGCAGAGAGTATCGGAAGCGAAAAAAAGCATTACAAAATGCAGCGCGTACGAATGACATATCACAAGATTCTGCACTACCGACTGAAGATCTATCACAAGTATTTCAAAGTACGGCAGAACCGAGTTCATCAGAGCAGAGTATTAGAACGAATGATGATATTATGCCGTATAGTGAATTTACAAGCCACGAATGTGTAAGAAAGGAATTTATCAAAAAATTTACAGACAATCCATTTGGCTATGTGAGCAATATTTGTGAACGTCTGTGGTTCAAAGGTGATTTAAAAAATGTACTCGAATCACATCATCGAATTCTGCTTGTAGAATTTCCGGAGATGGATGTGATAAATTTTAAGGCTTGCCACTCTTGTTTCAATTCATTAAACAGAAATCGTATTCCCACGTATTCAACATCTAATGGATTCAAATTTCCGAAAAAACCAGCACATTTGCCGGACCTAGATTTGGTATCAGAAAGACTGATTTCGCCCAGAATTCCATTCATGCAGATCAGAAGATTGCGACATATGAGTGGTCAGTACGGAATTCTTGGCCAAGTAATTAATGTACCCGTGGACATAAATTTGATGGTGAATCTGCTCCCAAGAAACGTGAGTGATGATTATTGTATAAATGTGCACATCAAACGTCAGTTAATACATAAATCAAGTTACTTGAGTGGTTTTGTTAACAAAACAAATTTAAAAATTTGGCTTCAATATCTATGTAACACACCACTATATCAATTCTACGATATTAAAATGGATAATTCCTTCTTCAATCGAATTGAAGAAAATCTTACTCCCATTGACGAAGTCAGTGAGGGAATTTCTTATGAAGATTGTCTCACTGCACAGCAGCAAACTTTGATGTGGAGTGAAGATAAATATTTAGGAATAGCACCAGGTGAAAAAAATATTCCTCGCTCTTTACTTTTTGACGAACATGCTGAGGAATTGTCTTTTCCGGCAATTTATCTTGGACATTTTCGTGTTTTCAAAGAAGGATTACGTGTCACATCATTCATGATGGCCACCAGTGAATTGCGACGTGCTGATCGTCGTGGAGTTACTCCACATCACCTCTTATACATGGCCATGAAAATTATGCGACAGAGGGTTCGTGATTCTCTGACAGTTGCCTTCAAACACATCGGACTTGATACAAATATTACCAAAGAACAAATTCAATCGGAGCAGTACATTAACCAGTCGATTGAATCCAATCTAGCATTCTTGAAATGCATTCCAAATTCAGCCTACTATTGGTCCGACAAGAAGAAAGATCTCTTTGCAATGATTAGGCAATATGGAAAACCAACTCTTTTTCTAACTTTAAGTGCAAATGAAACTGGATGGACTGATTTGCTCAAATTGCTGTGGAAATTTAAAAATAATGGGACTGAACTTTCAGATGAGATGCTGGAACAAATAACTTATATTCAGAAATGTACATTAGTGAATGAAGATGCAGTGACGTGTGCGATTTACTTCAATAAACTTGTAAATGTCATTTTGAATCTCCTTCAATCAAAAAAAACTAATCCTTTCGGACAATATCGAGTGATCCATTATTTTAAGAGGATCGAATTCCAACATCGCGGCAGCCCACACGCTCACATTTTATTGTGGATTGAAAATGCTCCAGTGGACCCACTTGATGTTAATAAAAGAGAAGCAATCGCCATGATCGATAAATTGATCTCAGTATCGGCGAAAGAAGCATCTGGAAGTATTAATCTTCAGACGCACAAGCATACATTTACTTGCTACAAAAGGGCAGTAGCTAACAAACCTCAGAAATGCCGGTTTGAGGCTCCATTTATGCCATGTAAACAGACCATGATTCTCATTCCACTGAAGGACAATGATGAACATTTCCAGGAGCATCGCCAGGCTTATCAGAAGATAAAAGAAAATTTGGAAGTACGTGATTACGTCGATATCAACGCCTTCTATGAGGACAACAATGTAAATTGCGATGAGCATTATATCAATATTCTTCGAGCGGGAATAACTCGACCAAGAGTCTTTCTGAAGCGTTCACCATTGGAAAAGTGTTACAACGCTTTCAACCCATTCATTCTGAACGTATTGAAATCAAATACCGATATACAATATATACTCGATGAATATTCTTGTGCGGCATATGTAGTGGAATATGTTAATAAAACGAACAGAGGAATCAGTAATTTACAACGCCAAATACTTCAAACAATGAATGATAATCCAGAATTTGATATTGTTGAAGTCACAAGGAAAATGGGCGTGGATATGCTGAATACTGTTGAGATGGCTAGCCAAGAAGCAGCCTGGTTTTTACTTCGGGAACCAATGTCCAAAAGTTCGACCGTTATCGCTTTCATCCCAACGATGTGGCCTGTTGAACGCCAAAGAATTCGTAAAACGCGTGAAGAAATGGAAAAATTAGGCCTAGAAGATGAATCAACGGATGTCTGGAAAGAAAATTGGTTTGACAAATATCAAAGAAGGCCAGATGGTCTAGAAGAATGCACACTCGCTCAATTTGTAGCTGATTACATCGTTACTGGTGACAAATTTACAAAAAGAAGAGAATCACGTGTTATCCGATACAGAAACTATGATATGGGTACGGATCTGAACGAGTACAAACGAGAGATGGTGACATTGCATATGCCATTCCGTGATGAAGAAAATGAAATATTGGCAGAATTGAAATTTGTAAAAGTTTATGAAGATAATGAGGAGTTAATTCTTGAGAGACGGAAGCAATTCGAATCTGATTTAGATATTCAGAAAACGATTGAGATTTGCAAAGAACTATGTCGAGATGACGATGACATAACTAATAACAATCCATTGGAGACATTGATACCCAGAGCTGCAATCCCTGATCCGTTACAAGAAATTCAAAATCGGGAAATTAACCGTGATATTCAACTCGCAACAGTTCACAAGCTTGGTGCAATTGCGAAGAAGAGAGAAAACTTGTTGCCAAACGACCAATACTATGAATTCATGAGAATGGCTAATGAAAAACAGAAAAGTCTGTTATTGCATGTAATTCATGAGCTGCTATCTGACTCTGATACTCCGTTTCAAATTTTCTTGACGGGTCCCGCAGGCTGCGGAAAAACATTTGTGATTCGTCTCTTGATGGAAATTTATAATCGTTATTCTCCAACCGATGGTTATTGCAATGCTTACATAACATGTGCATCCACAGGAAAAGCTGCTGTTGCTATTCATGGTACAACAATTCATACTGCTCTGAAAATATCTCTTTCAAGAATGTTACCATTGTCCACGGAAGTTCTACAACAGTATCGTACGTTGTTCAAGTACGTTAGAGCATTGATAATTGACGAAATAAGCATGGTCAGTGCCGAACTTTTAACACAAATTGATGCTCGCTTAAGGAGTTTGGGGAGTAAACTCAATATGACGGGAAAAAATTGATTTTTTCAACAGGGATGAAAGAAGTCGTTTGAAATCAACTCAATTTTTTTCAAATTTTTCATCTAATTATTTACGACGAAAAAAAATTATAACAAATGATAAAATGGCATAACCCAACATTTGAAAAAAATTAATTACAGCTTAAAAATTCATTCTATTATGTCAAAGACCTGTTGAAATACTTCTCAGAATCGTGAATATTATTAAAAAAAAAAAATTTGCACCATTTGTTGCACTAAACAATTAAAGAAAAATAATTTAGTGGAAAAAGCTTTCTGAACTCTATCTTTTTTATTTATAACTGCTCAGAAAATGATGGAAACCCCAAACAAAAATTGAGATTCGATTACGGAATATTTCTTTACTATTCTGGTGGAATTTCCTCTAAACTGTGTAATTTTTCACGAAGATATTTAATTTAATGTTATGAAAAATCGACGAATTTAGACATTTTTCTTCATCCGTCAATGCAATGTGGCAACGTTGTACCACATTCATTTGGCGCGTAATTTCAAATGAACATTTCAGAGGTTAAGCGATGGATACACATCAGAAAATTTAGAATAATTTTGAATAAATCCGAATTTTCGAATAAAATCTTTTATTATAAAAAAACATTTTCAATAACAGTTTTAATGAAAAAATAATATCTTTATATTCTATTTTCTTTGGAATCTGGTTGGAACTTTCTACATAAATAATCAATAATATCAGCAATAGTTTTCTTTCTCCTCACTACTGTGGCTTTTCCGTCTCTAGATTGTTGTAATAAGTTAACAACTTTTTCTTCTCCCTTTTGTATCAATGTACTTGATAATTGATTCATTGAAACTCCTGCATCAGCCAATTTTTGTCGCAAATTTTTTGAGAGAATTCCAGATAGCTCATCTAAGGTGGAAAAATTTTTGTCAGCACCGAAAACCTTACTGGAATTATCAAAATCTTGCCACGAAAAATGATGCAACGCTAATTTTTCTAATAAATATATATCTACAATAGCATCATGAGCATTTATTACATCCAGAGAAAGTGTGTCCACTGCCAAAGTTGTTAATTTCATTGAACCTTTGTCCTTGCGCTCTGGAAACTTATTTCTAAATAAAGCAAGTGTGTCACAGAACCCGGAAATGACATCCCCAAACAAGTCACGCATTCCAGCTGCATCGATTATTCGCAATAATCGAGGTGAATCGAAAGAGCAATTGTGTGCAATCAACACACATTTCTTACCAGAGTCTCCAACACACTTTTTCAGAAATTGCAACAAATTCTCTAAAACTTTATGCCTTGGAGAACAAGCAATTGCAGCTCCATGACGGTAGAGTCTCCCACCTTGACCACTGAGGCCATGAACCTCTGTTGCTTTGGGTGGAATCGAGCCACAAGGCTGAATGTATTCATTGAATATTGATTCCTTGTGCTTCATGGCAATTCGTAGAACATCAGCAGTTTTGTCGAAACCACTAGTTTCCAGATCAAAAAATACCGGTATCGATACTAGTTCTGAAAATCTGTCGTAATTGTAAATGAATTCACGGAATTGCTCTGGAATATCAGTGCTAGGTGATGCTTCTGCTAATAAGCCCATGTCACTCTGATAAGTGTCTGTTTCTACATTCGCTCTTCGATAACGTAACTGAGAATTATCTTCTGCACGTCTACGACGCTTCAGTTTGTACTCTGGAGTATTTCTTTCAATTGTCCTCTTCCTCATAGCAATATTATCCTGCTTTATAACCTTCGTTAACGTCTTCCCACATTCCATTCCAAGTGATGAAATTGTCTGTTGGAGATAGCTAGTTCCTTCGTTCTTCTGTGCAACCGTACACGCAAATCGGAAATCGGCTGATCCTGTTTTTGAAAAGCAAATTGCTTTTGGAGCTTTTCTTGCCATCATTGCATTGAGGCTCTCATTACCTTGAGTAGTAGCTCCAGAAGAAAATTGGTGAGCATTTTCAGCTAATTTATTGAAAACCTCCACCAAGTTGTCGAATAAAATAGCATTCTCCAAACCTCCTGGAATACTTTTATGTGAATAATTTTCCGGATCTTTCTGGAAGCCGCACCAGTGTCCACAATTTTCATGAAAATTAAAAAAATGGTACGGAATGTTGTTGATCACCGATTTCAAACTCTTAGTGTCACCGATATTTTGAGCAATTGCATAACTAAATGACTTCACAATGGATTTAATTGCATTTGCCGTCAATTCATGCTTCGGATCTTTGGACTTATCACCAGCGATTTTCCACAGCAAATTGGAAACCCCCTTGGCTGTATGAATTCGGTCAGAGAATTTGTAAACAGGGTGGTTTACTGCATTCTTGACTGCGTTCATGCTTGATGCATCATTATCAGCAATGAAAACCCCCAACTCTAGATTCAAGTCCTTGAATATATTATTTTCCGAAGCAAGTTTAGCTGTGGCGTGACCTTCCATAGCTTTAGCGGAACCATAGAAATTTTTTCGGCAATCATCTGTATGATTGGAACCGCATGAGCAGGCTCGGTTTGTTGTGTAATAGCTCAAAACTTTTTTTGATTTGAACCCTTGTAACGCCGTGTAACCATTGAGGCTGTTGAACGAGTATCCTGTTCCTCGTCCACTGTAACCCATATCACCTGACGCGAAGATGCGAACCGTTTCACTGTCTCCAACTTCATTTGGAACAGCACTGCAACCCTCTCTGTCAGGCAGGATGAAGTTCTCTGCTGCTTCTTCTGGCCTACAGTGGAAAGAAGAATTTATGGAGAAAAAGAAAGTTAGGTTGAAAAAAAGGATTTGAGTGTAAATAATTTTTACAATTCACAATTTATTTTTATTACAATTTGTTTGTTCTCATGTAGTTTCTTTCATTATTTTAACACATAATTCCATGCGCATTTTTTTTGTAAAGAAAAAAGAACGTGGTAATTATCACGATTTCAATTAATTTTCGGAGTAAAATGTACAAATTCGGCAGAAAAAAATATTGAAGATATAAAATATAAAATCACTCATAAATATAGTTATGATGAGAATCATATAATTGAACCGCTCGATAAAATGTACACATGTGTACTTAAAAAAATGGAAAAAAAATTATTAAAAAAAATACGATCAGCATATAATTGATTAATAACGTAGCTGTGTATGTATCCAACAGGAACTCTTTAAATTATTTTCATTTCCCCAGTGAAGTGTGATCCAAGAACAGTCAATTTTTGCTCTGAAATTTCTTATGAAATAAAAAACATTGGCAAAAATTTTAAAAAGTTGATTGTCATGATATTTCGCTAGAAAGTCTCATATTTAAATTGACTGATTTGGGTGTTTACTTCACAAGTGAATTCGGGACACTTACAATAATTTTGACATATTGGTAGCATCCTCTATAGTCAATTTGCGCTCCAATTTTGCAGCTTCATAACAACTGTTCCCTGCTACTTCTTCAACTGCAATTCCAATTTCCTTTTCATATTTTTTATAACTATGAGAGTCCATGACTGGAATATCCATAGTTGTAAGCACTTTTTTCATTTGAGTGTAGCCCAATCCTGCATGAAGTGTCCCTGGAATATTTGCACAATTGTAAAGATAAAAATTACGAAAATACTTTTAATTTAACTGTAAAATGTTTATGAAAACAACAATAATTCAAGTTTAACATACCCAGTGCAGCTTTCGAATTTATATCATATGTAATCCGGTCTGTACGGAAATTTCTGTGTGTGCTGTCAGTAGGAACTTGATTGACAAATAAACATTGTTCACAAGTAACTAAAAAAACACTGGCAAGACCGTGACGCTCTTCACGTAGACAATCTGCCATGCTTATTGATTTTTGACATTTCATACATTTGGAAGATTCTATGAGCACTTTCATATCAAAAATTCTTCGCCCCTCGATATTCTCTGACATAACCTCATCGGTGTCTTTGTTTTTTCTCCTTGATCGCCCTCTCTCTACTTGTCGTAACTTCAATGCATATTTTTTTTCACTTATTAATTTACCGCCCCACCGCTTCATCGTTTTCAATTTCGATGCCCGATCCATTATAAATATATTGATTTCTACTGAATTATTTTACTATCAAAACAGCCCAGAAGTTAGAGAGAGACTGAGAGAGACGAATGCTCTCAGTGCTGTCAACAGGAGAAAAAGAAATAATAATTCGATCACAACGTTGCCGCGGTTATTCTCTCTTTTCGACGCTTTTTGACTTTCAGAAATTGATTACATTGCTCTATTGCGTTAAATCGTTGATTTAAAGAAAAATTCTCTCATTCTGAAACAATAAAAACATTATTTCGGAACTTTCGGATCATTTTTCAAAAAATCTTTGAAAAATAATTTTTTTAGTGTTTTACGATTGGATCACTGCTGGAGAACAATAGCCTCCCTTGTCCCCTCACACCCGATTTACAATCACTCCCCAAACTCCTTAAAACAAATAACCGGTAATCATCAAGTAAATTTCGGTGGAGTCGATGTTATTTTAATTGGGGATCTAAGGCAGTTACCGCCAGTGAGGGCAACACCGATTTATAAGCAAATAAAAAAAGCAATTGTGGGTTGCTCTTTGTGGCGTGGAATTAAGTTATATGAACTAAATGATGTAATGAGACAGACCAATCGAGTATTTTCCGAAACATTGACTAAAATAGGTAATGGTTCACTATTGGAAGACCATGAATTACATCTGATAGAATCACGATTTTTCACAAAAGAAGAAGCTGCGAGATTGTGCCCTGACGGAATCCGTTTATTTCTATCCAATAAAGCTGTGCAAGAGTATAACTCATCAATCTTGAACTCCACTGAAAACAAAGTAACGTCAGTGGCAAGTGATAATTTCCTTGGTTGTCAATCCAGAGAGCAAGAAGGTTTTATGCGACAAAAGCTACATAAAATGTCCGTTATCGATACTGGCGGCTTACCATACGAAATTATTTTCGTATTAAATAAATCATATATGCTGACCACAAATGTTGATGTCGTGGATGGACTAGCGAACGGCCTAATGGGTAAACTAGTTCACATGGAATATGATACTGACGGAGAAGTTGTGCGTATATGGATGGAATTCCCAAATTCGCCGAAAGCTGGAGAAAAATTGAAGAAGAAAGTTAGTGCCCACGTCCAAGAGCATAATATCAGCCGATCAGCGGTGCCCATTCTCCGACGAACTTCGACTGTTTACATGAATAACAATAAAACGACAGCAGTGAAGAGAACTCATTTTCCAGTTGTATCATGTTTAGCAATCACCATTCATAAAGCTCAAGGAGGTACGTTTGATCAGATTGTTTATGAGTACGAGAAATCCCACTCTCAGCAGTTGCTGTATGTGTCATTATCCAGAGTCACCACCATAAATGGACTATTCATCGTCACTCCTGATAATAAGCGAAAATTTTATCATGGACGCAAATCGACTACAACTGATTTGCAAGCTGAATTCCACCGTCTTCGTCTCAATCAATTGGAAACTATAGGACATCGTATAGTGGATTTATTACGTGAAGAAGGAGCTACGTCAATTTTCACATTAAATTGTCAGAGTTTACGGAAGCACGCAGCAGATTTGAGTGATGAAGTTGTAAAGAAATCAACAATTTTGGTACTGACTGAAACCTGGATGCAATCAAATGAGCCTGTGGAAGTACATAATTTCGATTGCATCGTCTCCTTTAAACGGCAAGCTGCGAGAGCTGCTGGTGTTGCGATCTATCGAAACTCGACGTTTAATTCAATTTCAGCTACACCGCATCTACTTATCAACCTAAATCAACTGGATGCAATGACCGCTAGCACTTGCAGTATTGGAGATATTTGTTCAGCGAGATGCCGCCTCCAAAATCGACAAATTATATTGTTAATTAGTATTTATATATCACCAAATAACAAAGTAGTGGATATCATTGAGTTCATCCGTCATGTACTATTTCCGTATACGCCAGCAGGAGCTGCACTACTTAAGAAAAATTGGGACAGTCTACCGATGATTTTGAGTGGTGACTTCAACGTAAACTTCGCGAAACCCCAAGCTGAACAACTTATTAACTTTCTAGAACAAGAATTTTCTTTGAAGCTTAACAGTGATAAAAATATATCAACCACGAAATCTGGTACCACGATTGATGCAGTTTTTAGTAGATTCTTCGAGAAAATTACTTCACAGACTTTCGTATCATATTTCAGCTACCACAGACCTATAGTATCTGTTATTAAATAAAAAAATAATATGTATATAGATCCATGAATTCTCAATGAAATTGTTCCAACTGAAAATGCATTTTATTCAACAAATTTGAGATATTTTTTGAAGACTCATTTGAATAAAGAATTATTTATGATTTAACTACCACTGTAAACTTCAATAGTCCTTACCAATCCTTAAGTTAATAATATTAACTCTACTTATTCAAGGTATTCTTTTTTTTGTCTGTTCTGAAAGCCATGCAGGCCAGTTTCACGCAGGTACTACCGTACCCATCGTAACCCCTACGCAACAGATCCCCAGATTGGTTGAAATATAGAGAAACACTGTTAATTAAGTTAATCAAGATTTGCTGAATAAAATGGATTATTGAGAAAAGTGGAATTCTAATCTTTTGTATTTTGCCAGAACCCTCCCCTTACTTTGTTGTGCCAGCTGTTCCCTGAATCCTGGGGTCAAGGACATTTGGGATAAAAGGAATAGCTCACATCATATATTAATTATCAATCATATATTTTTTCCTTATTTTTCAATTCATATTTATACGTCATTTACATTTAAGTTTTCCAAAGATTTTCGTTAATTTTGAAAAATAGTTTTATCAATTATCAATTCTCTAATTTCATATATTAACTATCAATGATACATTATTTCATTTTCAATTCATTTTCACATTTCATTCACATTCAAATTCCCTTTTTAATTCAAATGTATTACTATTTGATCTATTTTCCTCATATTGATTGAAAAAATGTCGTTTAAATTGTAGGATGTCTTATTTCCAATCACCTTTCATTATTATAAATTATTTATATTTTCTGAATATATATGAAAAAAAAATCCTCTTGAAGCGAGTTTAAACTGGCTTCAGAGGGACTCGGGTGGAAAAAACACATGTGGGGGGTACGGGAATGGAGTGTCAAATTTCACGACGAGGTCAAGAAAATTTGTCACTCCTCCGACCGACTCGACCAAATACCCAGACGAGCTTGTCGAAACTCGTACGGAATTTGATTAGTGCTTGAAAAATTTCTTTTTTTCTTAAAATTTTTATTTTTAATTTTCAACTTTTAGTTTTTTTTTGATAATATTAAAATTTTCGGATTTACTTATGACTTCCCTGCTCGAACAACTGCGTGGAAGATATCGTGAGAAAAAGGGCTAGATCTACGGGCTGATCCGCGAATTGATACGCGAGCCGCATCGCGACTCACAATCAATTTAAATCGGGAGATCAATTTCGAAAAAAAAGGGTTGAATCCGCGGAAAAGGGTTAAATTCACGGACTGATCCGTGAATTAACACCCCCGACTCACCACCCACCCACCCACTCCAAAAGAACCCCTCCTACAGGATTAGGATCTTCGGTTGGGCCAGAAGCCCCCCTACTTACCTACTACGATACGCTTTTCTTTTTTTCGGAGCAAGACGTCTACCTGCCAAATGCTGTTCTAAAATTAATGCTGTTGTGTGCTGTTCCTCTTGCAGCGTGACAATGAACTTGCCAATTGTTGTGTGAGCTATTGCTACTCGGCGATTGAAAGCGTTGTGCCATCCCTCAACAGCGTTATTGGTCCGTGGCTCTTTGTTTTTCACTGCCAGATGAACACTCCATAGCTCGATGGGGTAACGAGGCTGACGCCATTCCCGACGAGTATGTGCGTATCCCAACCATGTATTCAAGAAATATTGTTTAATGGTTTTAAGATCATCATCATTGTCCTTGAAGTATTACGAGTTGATCAGTGTATCCGCTGCACCGAGTACATCGCCGATAGGTACGAAATCGAGTGCTGAGATCATTCTGATGTGTAATGAAAATTGTTCATCTGATGCATAGCGAGTTTGTAAGCCATAGCTTTGTACGTATCGCCATATGCTTTGAGCAAAATGGAAGGAGCATCCTCGAATCATTGCATCTGGGAATTCTTTTTTAATTGCTCAGATGAAGGCCTGTTCAAAATCGATTACAATGACTTCGGGGTCCAAACTTGGTTCTTCGATTTTCAATTTCTGTAGAATTTATTTGTACGTATGCTTTGTTCGATTTGAAGTGAGAATGTATACTAGTGGCAGAATTTTCTGGTGAATCATAACATGGATGGTGTAGAGTTGAATGAAGATTTTTGGCACTGATTGGAATGTCCCATCGCAGAACCAATGTGTACATTTCGCCAATTGCTGCAAATCTTCTCTCGTGGAAAAAATGAGGAAACGTTTGTTGTCACCCCCACTATCATGCAGAAGAAATGGTTGTCCAGTTTTTGTTTCTTCGAATGGCTGTGGAAGTTCAAGATCTCCCCTACTTGCTTGTGTTGGTAGTTGTGGATTGTGTTTTTGTCTTGCCCTCTGGATTGTACGTGTGATTTCAGGTATTGGAGGTGATTGAGTTGCTGTGGCTGCTGACAAGGTACGGGCTCTCTAAGGTACGGGCTACAATAGTTGCTGTTGGCTCTGCAGACTTGGATGCAATTTTCTTGGCTTTGGAGATTACTTTTCTGGCTTTTATGTCATTGACGTTCGAGGCGTGGGAATGGCCATCATCTGAGATATTAATTATTGATCCTTAAATAAATATTATGATTATTCAATTTATTATACCGGTGATTTATTCTGAATTTTTCATTTTTTTCACATCAATTTGCTATTTTACGTACCGTTTTTTGTATCTGACGTTGTGGAAATTAAGCAAGTGCACTTTTCACTTTTCACATATTCTGTGCATCTCCACGTAACTTTTACATTTGTTCGTCGAATATATTGGTAATGAAAATTTTCGTGTAGTAATAACCGTTCATTTTTTTGACTGAGAATAAAAGATAGAGGCATTCTATTACGTGACGGTATAATCAACACTGATTGATTTACTTTATTTTCAGAGCTGACTTGTCATTTAATTCCCTTTCCACAATCTTATTGGATATTTATCGTTCAGTGTTAGGTAAATTCATTCCCATCTATGTTAGAGCTGTTCCCCTCTTTCCTCTTATTATTGATTTCTGAATAATCCCCGATTGTTTACATTTTGAAATAGAGATTTGATTTCTTAATTGGTGACTATTGCTCTTATTTTTCATTGTGTACACTGAGAAAATTTTTTTTTTTTCAATGTATGTGTTTTTCATGGGTGTCTTATTTTTGCATGTGTTTTTCATGGGTGTGTTATTTTGGCATGTGTTCTTCATGGGTGTGTAATTTTTGCATGTGTTTTTTATGTGTGTGTTATTTTTGCATGTGTTTTCTATGTGTGTTATTTTTGTTTGTGTTTTTTTGAAATGGAACCATTTTAGAGTAAAAAAAATCACTTCAACCCCATCAATACGTGTATTTTGTGCAACCTCAAAGTCACCATATGAATTTAGGCTACGTCCATAGGACAGATCCCAATGATCACTCTAATGACAGTTCATTATGCTCGAGCCGGCAACGCGTTTTTCCTTCGATGCGGGTGGAAAACAGCAAACAGTGATACAGACTTCAGCTGCAGACTTTAGATGGAGTAGATCTTGCGCGATACATGACCACACGGATGTCTGTTCCGCAGATGAGTGTGGCCAACTGTGACCGTGAGCGCACTTATATGACTTTTCCACAGCCTGTGCATAGGGACAAGCTCCCGACTACGCGAGCTCTATCGGCGGCGGCGGTCCCCTCTCGTCACATTCCCGGGACTGTCCCTTCAAATTTCATTTTTTCTCGCGTCATTATATTCTTTTTATGTGAAAATCCTCTTATTTGTCTCGTCTCCCTTTCGTTATTTCATTCTAATTTTCTCTCCTTGATTCATTTACATTATTCCTTATCATTAATTATTAATGAACTATCTGGAGTACCCAGCTTTGCTCAAGGGCTGATATAAGATCGCGTGATAGTTGCAATAAAAGGATAAAATTTGAGATATAAAAAGTCATTTTTTTTCGAAAACATGTTCCAGAACATTTCATAACACTCTAGTATATTTTCGGATGCTCTGGAATATTGTAGGATGTTCTCGAATGGTCTGAACTATTCTAGAAATTTTTAGACAATGAAACCTCCAGCCATCATTCCTCCAAAAGGACATCCTGCAAATGAAAATGGGAACTTTCTTCATAGACAGAGGGTAAAGGGCTACCACACAGTATAACTCCCTTAATCGTACCAGGGTTCTTGCCTGTGCTTCAGCGGCACGCATATTGTACACCTCTTTCATGAAATATATTGATTAGTTATGCGTTTTTCACATAGCAGGGAAAATTGACATGTCGTGTTTCACCATTTCATTCCTGAATTCTATCAGATAACGAATCTCCAAAAACATGAGGATGAATAATTATGGAGGTATCAGGATTGGGTAGGAATGAATATTGAATACTTTATCAGCAGTTTATTTTCATTCACTCCTCACATAATGAATAATGGTTCTCATCATTTGACTAAGAAAAACTCGAATGGTGAAAAGAGGTCAAATGTCGATCCTTTCTCTGGATTTTGCTGATAGACGATTGAAAAGCATAAACATTAGCAGTCACAATGGGACTATTCACAGTTCTCATAACTCCAACTAAAATTGCATCGCAGAATAATCCTCCACCAGTGTCGAGCTTGAAATAATTGTCTGAATTGATTGATATCAATGAATTCAATAGTGAAGAGATGGAGAATAATGGATTGATTTCTTTGACGGTAGTTTTACGAGAAGGTCTTGAAAATAAAGGAAGATGGGCTAAACTAAGCTAATTTCACATATGCGAGATATTATTGTGACCTGTGGAGAAATCATACATCGCCTATTTCGCTCATCTTTCGTTCAATAGAAGATGAGATAAATAAAATGAAAGATTTTTATGTGAGAAAATCACGAACAAGACACGGGATAAGGATTTTTGGCCTCGAATGAGAGTCCAATTCATCTTTGGAACTGTTTGACTGTCTGAATCTTTGTGTAGAAGATTGGACAGAGCGTGAGAATGCTTATCCAGCGATTTCCAGTCATAATGTGACCTGAACACGGAGGTTCCATCACTCCGAGGATTACTCTCGATCGGTGGACAGCTCCGGGTGTCCACTGGAAAAGGACCACATGTATGAGTGAGCTCCGCAAATGGACCCAAAGTGACCCTTGTGATTGATCCATATTCGAATATTATATCATCGTTTAAATATTATCATCTGTAATTGTTCAGAAAATTCCTCCCAAACATCCCCTGAAAATCCCGAGTGCACGAGTGGATCCACCGGTGAACTCTACGAAATTAAGCTAGTCGAAGGAGCTCATAAGAACTATCATTTATTGGTTGGTGAATGCGTGTGTGGAAGAAAGAGACAATTTGGGAGCAAAAATCCAACAAACCTCAAAAGTAACATTGCTTTTAAAAAAATGTCAATACCATTAACCTATCTTGTTCCACCTATTCTTTACTGGAATTTCATCAAATTATTTCATTATTATATTCACCTCAGAAACCATCATATTTCCCACAAGTTCCGTGACACAAAGTTCATTTTCCCTGAGAAATATCTCGAAAACCGCACAGTAAAATGGTGGTGTAATTATCACTTGAGTCCACAACAAAACTCCGTATGGATTCATTGTGACTGGATGAATTCGGCCCCAACCAGAAATTACACATTTCACCATTGGACAAGGCATTATATTCAGCGTTTGTAGTTGAATCTTCTGAATATGTGTCCCAAGAATTAGAGGAGTTTCCAGCTTTTGTTGAAACAGAATATTCGATTAGCAGTGGAATCATTAAAGAAAAATTGATTTTAAAGTCAAAGTAACTGTATAATAATTATTTCAGAGTGAAGGGCCCTCCAAATTGTTGTGATTAAATTCACCAATAATACAGATCTGTCGGGTTATCTTTTAAAATTTTCCAGATTTTTCTGGACAGAGCTTCTATCATTCATTCCGCTCTGCGAATCCGTTTCACCCCGGTTCTCTCATTTTGCCTATTGACTCACAATTAATATGGCTATATCATTAGCACGATGATGAGGTCATGATTCTCTCATCAAAGTTGAAGAAAGGGAGACGTTGTAATCTTCATGAACATGAATTTCTCGAACTTCATAAATATTCACGAATCCCTTGACCAAAATAGTTGAACCAGCATAAACAGCAAGATCGTCAGGACGATTACGGTAAACGCAATGAGCTGAGCTAAGAATATGCCATTCATCCATAACAATACCACTGCTGTCACGGAAGATCTTATTCTTTTTAATATATTTGGTATTTGAAATCATCATTGACTGTTCCATTTCCATTTAAGCACACTCCAACTAAGACAAATGAAAATGAAATATTCCATCATTTTCATTTTGCATTGAATTATGGCTTCTCTATAAAAAATAATCACTAACTGTCACTACTCATGATCGAAACCATGAATAATAGAGATATTTGGGGAGATTTTTTTTGTCCTCAAAGTTTTGTCTGTATTAACACAGGTACTGACTATTCCTTGAGACATATGATTCTATTTCTATGAAGCTCTTAGATTTCGTGGACAATGTAGACTCTGCATTGTAGAGAATTCCGTGACTCGATAAGACTCGATAACAATGCTGATATTTCCTTTGGAATATCACCTTAGGATTGACGGAAAAGCTTTTTGAAAAATTCGAAACGCTACGAGTTTTTTTAACGAAAAACGTTCTGAGAACCTTTAAATATTTCAAGGACATACTTTTATTCTATTTTCCAGATTTTTGTATTCGAATCTCATCGATCACATCGCGGGCTGCTAGTGAATTTTCGACTGAGAAAATCGAGAAAAAATTATTCTTCGACAACTTCATTTTTCTTAGAAACTATTCAACCAAAATCATCTGAATGTGGTAAATGTGCAGAATAGCGCCCACAAATGAATATAAATTTGAAATTGGTGTATTTCGGCCTCAATTGAATTTGTAACGGTTGTGTTACGGTCCCGCAAATTTATCTAGCTACGAATATTCCACGGGTTAGAGAAACGCATCCGGGAACTAATAGAGATAACACTGCAAGAAAGTCTCGGTGTAGTGCTAGAGATACGGAAGCCTCTCAGAGCAGCATGAGTAACACGAGTGTGGTGCGAGGCCCACGATTTCTTTCATTTCTGTCTGCAAAGGAAAAGAAATAATATAAAATTGTAATAAATCAACGAAGAGTTGAAACCGAGCGGCATTTCCATACTTCGAGGTGAGTCATACTAAGAGACTCGATCTTTACGCACCTAAAAAACTTTGAATCGGTATAAAACACCCGAAACCTACCAACGGACGACAAACAAGACAGCAGTGCCAGTTCGCTCTCCAGCGTAAACTGTATTTACTCTTCTGAAGGATTTACTGCGCCGATTTTCTTTCAACGAGGAAATTAGGGGACAGGTTACACCTCTGGTTAACGCCCAGGGACTTTTTTTCTTTACTATATAAAGGGGAATGCACCACAACTCTCCACCATCAGTACCAAGTCGAATCTACAATGTTACTCTACTCAAATTCTGATCAATCCGCTGAAGTATTCAGACTTTCGGAGAAAAGTCCAACTCTTTAGTTCAGAGTAGAGTAGAAGTATTCTTGAATAAAAACGTTCGAGTCATTCTACGATGAACCAACAATCATCGTTTGAGCATTCTGAACTACATCTACTGGGATCCAGCATCCAGCATCAGCCCAATTGTCCAACCAGAGAGTCATCTACATCGCCAGCGATATTCATCAGCATTCAAACAACCGAGTCTCAACGATAAACCGTTGTTAGTTTCTTTCAATTCGAACTGTAAGTTTACTTTTACGCTGAAACGATTATAATTTTCTTCTATCGTATTGACTCATGTGAGACGTTTGATTTATCCTCAAATAATTTATTTGATGCTGGTTAAAAATAAACAAATTATAGCATTTATTCGTGAATAAACTTATTTTGTCCGAAGACCTCTGCCCTTCAGACATCGGTACACTTTAGTGTTTTACCGCGGCAAACCGTTCCCTTACTTTTATTATAGGTACAACCGCAACCGTGACTAGTACGTATAATCTACTATTTTCTTCATTAGAAGGTTATCAAAATTCACGTGTTTTTCGGGTTGCGGCCGTAACAGTTGGCTTGACTGACCTTGAGCCAACTCGTTAAAGGCACAAAAAAATTCTATTTTACTCGACTAAAATTTATGCTCCGAATTTTCCCCAATTTATTCCCGATTAAATTTCCCTTATTTAAACTGGGCGCCAGTCGTTTTTTCAAAATTCTAAGATCTTGGGGGAAAACGACAAATCCCCAAGTTGTATTTTAATTCAATTAAACTACAAAACCCCAAAAAGACTTTAGATTTACCCGCTTTCTTACGCGAAACTCTTTTCCTATCTCAAGGGGGGGAGGGGACGATACCCTCCCTTTGGGTATTCGGGACAGGACAAAAACTTCACACCAAACTCCTGAAAATTTCCGATTCAAACAATAATAATTAGGTATATTTAAAAAAGTAGAATATGTACATTTAAATCAGAGAGAATATGAAAACATTTAAGGAAATTTCTTGTGAATAATATTATTATTATTTCACCTTAATTACTAACTCGAAATTCCACTCAGAACGAACAATAATGATTTTTATTCTAAATTGGGTGAATGCACCCCAAACAGACGTTAACCCAACGTTTTCTCTAATTACTATGTGTTTTTGCGTCCATATTATTGTTATTCTAGTCTTCACACGTTTGTAAAAAAAAAAAAAAAAAAAAAAAAAAATTTAGTCACAACTAGTCAGTTAATTTATTTATTTTGTGTACTTATTTATTGAGTTTTTGTCTTTGAATAGTGTGAATTAGTATTGTATTTGCAGTTAATCGTAAAATGAACAGTGAAAGAGAGAAAATGAATTATTCTCCTCGTTTCTCAATCTTAATTTTAATATCATGACATATTACATTTATCTAAAGGTAAACCACCATAATAATGAATATTGATTATGTTTAACTTATGTTATTAAATAAAACATTTTCTTAATTATTTTATTTTAGAGCCTGAAGAAGCTCCTGATCAGGAGCGAAACGTCGCGAATTTAGAAAATAAATGTAAAGATTGACTTTTACATTTTATTTTATTTGTCCAAATATCCCACATAACCTCGAATTAAGTTTTCTCTAATTTTATTCTCGACTCGAATTAATTACTCCAACTCAAATTATAATCTTTTGGGGGACTCGTGTACCTTACTTTTTGTGCGCTCCTTCTATCCGTCTCGGTCTCTCCGAATTCCTCTACTATCTTCTCTATACTTTTCTTTAATTTAATTCTGGATTCTCTCTACGATGTGACCGCCACGGTGTCCCGGGAGAAGAAGAACGAGTCTTCTCTCCCACGAGTCGGCATTGGGTTTCCTCGGCTATTTTCGCTCAATTTCGGTAGAGCCGAGGCCCAACTTGAACAATTACGGCACGAGTCCCCCCCCCACTACTCTACTCCCGCCACTGGCTTTACTTGAATTTCTCTTGAACTAAAATAATTCGAAATAATGTACAAAAATAATCATAATAACTCGGACAATAATTTCGCGACACTGTACACGGATAAGTTTAGTCTTTATTTTCACTCGAGTCTTTTCTTTTTAAACTGGCTTCGGCGTTGTCCTCGATGATCTTGGTGATCTCTTGCTCTTCACTAACGTCCACCAGTGTTGGCTGATGGTGGACCAGCCACTCGGGTGTTGCTCCTATCGAGGCCTCTCCGGATTGTCCTTGATTCTCCAATTTATTCGTGGGACTGGGGAAAATCCTTCCCAGTCCCAACTCTCGTACTTTCCTCCCAATTGCGGAGTTAATTTGACCAAAACAAACAAAAATAATTAGTAAGGTCATAAGAATTTGTTGACTTTACTCTGGACATGTGCTGCATTGGCTCTAGGTGAGCTCCATCCTCACCGGGTACCGCGAATTGCGATCATTATCGTGATTTTTATATAAATAATTGATTATTGTTTTTTTCTTAATTCTGTGACGGTAAAAACCATCACAAATTATCGATTTAATTTTAATCCGATTCTTTGTTTACCGGGTCTCTTGTTGACAGTGCTTGTGTACTATTTAAGTATCTCTATTGTTCAGTCACGATGAATCAATATATATTGGTGAAATCAAAAACTAATTCACCAGTCGTAATTGTGAAATTATACCATCAACAAGTGAAAATGAAATTGATTGAGTGGATTACGTTAGAATTTGTCAAAATGAAATGGTTTATAAAAACAACATTAAGATGTTCCGATGTAGAAATCGAATTGTACTAAATGATGAAGAGAATAATAGACGACGTTGTGATACAAAAATAAGTATCTTAGATGGTTCTTGGTTTTCCAAAATGCACATCACGTTGCAGAAAGCATGTCTACTTATTGGTTTTTATCTTTACAGGAGTCCACCAAGACAAGTATTTCTGGAAAATGAACTTAGTCTGGCTAGACATACAGTAGTTGACTGGACCAACTTTATCAGAGGAGTTTTAACTTTATGGTGCCAACAAACAGCTACACAAATTGGTGGAGTTGGGAGAACAGTTGAGATTGACGAAACAAAAATTGGACACACGAAATATCACAGGGGGAGATTGATTGAAGGGCAGTGGATCTTTGGCGGTATAGAACGTGAAACGAAGAAAACGTTTGTAGCCAAGGTAGAAAACAGAACAGCTGAAACTTTGGGAAACATCATACGTCAATGGATCCTACCCGGTACTACCATCATCTCAGACCAGTGGAGGGCCTATCATCATCTCAATCGTGTAGGATATGAACATCTCACTGTGAAGCATTCAGTGAACTTTGTTGATCGGGTGACTGGGGCACACACTCAAAATATTGAGAGAAGTTGGAGGGATTTGAAGGAGGCAATTCCAAAATATGGCACTTCAAATGACCATTATGAGGGCTACCTATGTGAGCATTTGTTTAAGAGGAGATACCCGTTTGGAGAAAGAATCGAGAGTTTTTCCGATTGTGTTTCGTTAGTTTTGCCGAATGAGAACGTTAATCAGTGATTGTGAATTTACCTGTGCCGGTTGTGACAGTTTATTGTTATTGTTATTCGATCCAAGTTAATGTTGCGTGTTTGAAGTTTCTATATATTCTATATACATTAAATAAATTTTACAATATTAGCCGTAGGAAGGACGGTGGAGATTATTAAGAGTATATTACGAATATATTTGATTACTTGAAAGTTCTGGTGTAGTGTTTGTGTTATGGGACCGTCCTGGGTAACTCTAAGAGCGGTACAGGTGAGTGACAGTTGCTGATTACATTTTTATTATTTTTTCATTTCATCACATTCTATTTAATTTTATTTTTATTTTGACGTAATAGGGGATTATCTCCAAATCCAGACTAATTCCCAATTATTCTGAGTTTGTGGGCGCTCTTATGCACATTTACCCTGAATGTCACTGACAGCATTCTGCATTAAAAGAAATGATGCTTTCAAATTTTCAACTCGCAAAATATCACCGTTCCCGCACTCAAATTTTGTAGTATCGCAGGATGCATGAATGTTATTGTCAGATATAGGTAACATATGTATGGGCATCCACATGATGCGTATATGGAGCAATGCACGGTAATTCACTCACTTTCCGGATCATTTTTTTTTATTTCGTTCATTTTGGCATGTGTGTGTTTGAAGGGTTATTAAGAGTCATTTTGAAAATAAAAGAAAATTGAAAATTGTTTTTACCGCATTATGACCGTTTCTGATTTTGAAAAAATGACGCATGTGCTAAACGATCATATCTCCTTCAATATCAGTTCTATGAACAAAATGGAATACTTTCCTTCCAGAAAGAAGTGATCCTCCGCAATAAAATTCACTCCAGAAGTCAAAATTGGTATTCCTATGTTTTCGCAATGAATTCAATAAACAAATGGCCGAAACACATTTGTATCTACTATTGAAAAATCTTGGAAAATATGTTATGGATTCAATTAGTTTTGATTTTCCTGTAAATTTTTGCATTATTCACCGCAATGGTTAATCAGATATCGTTGTTATATGGCTGCGCATGCCAACCGTATATATGTTATTCGACCATTCGAATAACATATGCGAAAATAAACAAAATCAAAAAAAATGACTTGAAGAGTCAGTGACATAGCGTGAAATGCCCCATATCGTGTCCTTAGAAATCAAGTAGTGTAAATGTCGTAAATTCGCAGAAGAAAGTTCATCTAATGAAATGCTAAATGAAAAGAATATTTCCAAAACTGTTCCAAAAACAACCGACGTTATCCAGGGTCGGGCTATAGTGCATTTATACACACGTATCGTTCAGCTTACTTTTTCGAATTTGAAATCACGCGAGTAGCGTTCACAAAATGATAAGAGTGAAGGACACGGCTACTAGTCGTCAGTTTGGTGAGTGATGACAGCGCAAGCGTCTAAATAATAAAAGACTTCTATAACTATGATATTGCTTTAGATGACGCTTTTGTACTTGAAATTCCGAGACTGACGCTTGAAGCGCTTGTGCTCATCACTCATCAAAACGAAAGAACAACGAACACTAGCAAAGAAACATATAGCGATAAATTCAGAATGTCATCTCCAGTCTCTTTTGATTTCGATGTGATACCAGCTCATTGACATTTACTCATAAGATTAGAAAAAATTGAAAAAAAGTAATGAATTCGCTACTGTTGATTGGGGTCATAACAACTCTGGGAAGTTAATTCAAAGGTATGTGACAAAAAAAAATGAAACCCGGGAAAAGATAAACGAATTCAATCCGATTTAAGCTGATCAAATCCGATCCAAATAGTTATAATTTTTAATCCAATACTAGAATTGGGACGCGCACTCCGCGCGCGTGTCGAGCTATATTGGGTGTTTAAATATGAATATGTTTATACTATATCTTTACCAAAAAATGTATTTCTTTACAAAAATACCAAAGGGGCTTTATAGAAATACCAAAGTGTGCAGATACGTCCTTTTCTTTTTAAAAGTAATTATGCCACTTTGTTGTCATTTCAATTTTCATTTACCCAAATAATATTCCAGAGACCATAAAAAATATTTTGAAGTAATGAGGGGACATACGCCTTTTTCATACCAGAATTCCGTATTTTTGGCACTTACTCTCCTTTCATTCTAAGACGACGATATATAAGAGTATGAATGAGTTTGTTCAATTCATTTATCTTTTTTTTGTTATCTATTTGTCATTTGTCTCTTTGTCATTTCACATTCATTTATTAATCTGTCATTTTCATTCATTTCTTCGATAAATCTTCAGCGACATCATTTTTTTCTGTGAAATTAATTTTAACTGTGAAAGTTATTGTGGAATCTGTTAAAATGAATACTTCAGAAAGTAAGTGAAGTGATTATCATAATTAAAGTTGAAAATTATAATAATAATAATAATTAAAATATTAATATTATTTTTAAATTATTTTGAATTATTATTTTGAATTCTAATTGAATAATTTAATCAATTTTCAGTTGTTGAGGAATTAATTGATGATCCAATAAATGATTCATTGCCAGAGGAAAAGGATTCATCAACCGAGTCAGTGATCGAGGAAAATTCATTAGTGATAGAGGAAAAAACCATTTTAGAGGAAGATGGAGGAGAAATTCCGTTTAGTTCTAATGAGCATATGACAAATCTTACTGAAGATGATCCACTTATGTGAGTAATTGAGTTGTTTTTTTTTGCGCAATTTCGAGTTTTTTGAAAAATGTTTCATCAGTCTCGTTGGTAGTATGTGATTTCACTTGATTTTATGTTTTTTTTTCGGTAGCGAATTCAGTTCTTCATAAAGAAGGTCTCATGGTAATTCATTTATTTAAAGCAATTTAAAAAATATAAGATGTACAATCATTCTCTTAACGAATTTGTCTAGTTACAAATGTATTTGTGTTATAGATTTGTGAGTGATTTATCCATACTATACATATGATCCAACTCTGAAAAAAAAAAAAAATTGTGAAAATAATTCTCATAATATTTTCCATCTTATTAAATTCATACATTGTGATACATACAAGCTCATACACACACACACACACACCCACATACACACACGCACACACCCACACACAAGCATACATCTACATACACTGTAACGAGGTTTCTCGTTACGGCTATCGTATCGGCTTATGCCACCTTCGGGTGAAACTATTCAAGTGTAGAGCTCGAGGAGACTCTCACATGAACAGCTAGAAAATACTACCGCGGTGCCATCTGCGTAAGATGACACCTTAAAAGTTATCGAAAGCTAACTGACACGTCAGTGGGTTTTATATGCGGCTGAGGATAAGGCAGAAGCCCAGCTGAAATGCTGGCGCTCCACTAGAGATGTCGGAGTTATCTCCGGGCCTGGCAGTGGTGTGAGAGGAAGAATCAGGCAGGCGCACGGAGAGACCTCTAGACGAGGAGAAGCAGCCTCAGCCGATATAAATAGACCCAACGACACGGTGTTCAGTTAGTCTGCCTTGGGCGGCAGACTCGAGAGGATCGGGAGACGTCCCTGGATCCTCTACCGCTCACTTCGGTGAGAGTTATCGTTGGTTGCCCGTAGCGTGGCTACGTGGCGTTTCTCGTGTGGATGGAGGCGTCCGGTATTCTCTGGGTGACGATAGATCAGAGGAATACTGCGGACGGGCTCATCCAGAGGCTATCGCGGAATACCCCAATTCCGACTTGTTCTCGCTAGAGGGACTGTGACTAGACCCACGCCCCTTTACCATAACCAGCACACTGGGTTACCGGGAATGGATTGCCCATGCCATCCATTGGGGTTAGTAATTCCCCGAGTAATTACTGCCGAGGGTTCAGCAGGTTAGCCCGAAACCGCCCTAAGAGGTTAAGCGTGGTGAGCCCAGGGAAAACCAGCACACAGTGAGTTTTGTTTATTCCTCCTGTAAAGAATAAACTGGCGCCCATGCTATCGAACCGTGTGTGTGGAAAGGGATGGCCGGAAGTGTGACGGGATTGGACGAAAACCCGTTACAAAATGGCGCCCAACGTGTGTAGTACGACTACAGTAAGGCTAGCGAGAAAACCCAGTTTTCAAAAGTGAAATAATTACTGTGTGACGTAATTTATTCAAAGATCTCGTGATTGAGTCCATTTTGCCATGGCTCAATCAATAATATCGTGATTGAGTCCATCTTGCCATGGCTCAATCAATAATACCGTGGGTAAGTCCATGATACCATGGTTCAGTCCATGATACCATGGTTCAGTCCATGATACCGTGGTTCAGTCCATGATACCGTGGATCAGTCCATAATACCATGGGTCAGTCCATAATACCATGGTTCGGTCCATAATACCGTAGTTCAGTCCATAATACCGTGAGTGAATCAATGATGCCAAGATTGTGTCAATGATACCTCAATTGAGTCAGAATTAACAAAAATGAGAATTTTCGAAATTCAAACTGACTCAAAAGTTCGCGCGTGACTAAACTGATCCACCAAGGGGCAGCACGTCACGGGCCTACTACAGCTATCGCAATTATCGACAACTGGAAGGTAATTGGGTTATGGAAAAACCCGAGAGATGTCTCCTGATGTACTAAAATCAATCAAAATCATCAGGAGAGATTTTCCTTGAATAAATTAAAGGACAAGGGAATACCGATAGGCGTCGCATTTTTTCTGCAAGTGGTGTATTGTATTTGAGGTGTTAAATTCTAAAATTTTTTCAGATTTAGCACGTTCAGAATAGCAATTATACCAAAGCAATTCAGAATGAACGTAACTATCGCTAACGATGACTGCAACAATAATGTTCAGTCAATATCGAAGGAGAGGGAAACCTCTCCACAATTACCGAATGGTAGTGTCCCTGATATTGGGGAATGTCCAAATATGGACATGCCTTCAATCTCGGACCTATTACCAGATCTGAACCTTGCCGAGGCAACAGAAGATCTGGAGAAATTACTGGAGGAAACCCATGTGGGGGAACCAGTAATTTCAGGCTCTCGCAACGAAGCGACAGTCACAAAGGAGAGCTTAGATGCACTCCTAGAGACTGTCCTTCGTGACCCTCGTTTACTGAGGCGTTTTTACGCCAAAGTAAAGGAGAGGGAAGCTCTGGGGATGGATTTGCAGACTTCAACTGCACCACCAGGTGGCGCAGTTGAAATGCAAAAACCCCCCTTTGCTCCGACTAAACAAGTCGGATTGAACTCGCAGGAGTCATTGGGACAGCCAGTGACATCTGCCGGGGAAATCACGGCTATGGAGGTGGAAACAACACCTCAGTCGGTAGCAGAGGAGAAGGAGACTCCCCTTCCCCCGAAGAGACCTACAAAGTCTCGGAAGGCGAGGAAGAGTGCTACCGTAGCCACTCCAGCCTCGTGCTGGAACTGCCGTAAGGCAGGGCATCGGTTTACCGACTGCCCGAAGCCTCGAGGCACTTTCTGCAGAGGGTGCGGACGAGAGGGGAAGACCCTCAAGACCTGCCCGGCTTGTAGAGAGGGCTGGAAGGCTAGAGGACCGTACATGGCGGCCATTGGTACGAATGTGCCACGACATGTACGGGTGCCTAGAGGGCGCCCCGGACCTCCGAAGGGAGAACCGAGGGAGACGATGCCGAAACATCGTCGTCCCAAGGGGAAACCGACGGGAGAAGGGGCAAGGTCTATCGCAGCAGCGAAAGTGGCGGTGAAAGCCAAAGCAGACGCAGCTAATGCAGCGGCGGAGAGACTACTCAAAGCCAAAACTGCGAAGATAGACGCGGCACCACCGTCGACGTCGAAGGGGTAATGGCAACCCCTGAGGGCTATCGGAGGCTCTCGTGGCTTTAGAGCCAAAAACACCCCTTCCCCTTCCCTTTTTCCTTTTTTCCCCTCCCCAAGACGCCCCAAAAAGATGCGTGGCGTGGTAACGCAGTCCGAATACAGATTCACATCTGTAAGGGCTAGGGATGGCGTATAGAACGCCATCTATTAGTACAGAAATGTATTAAGAGGCTATCGAACAGAGGTTTAGCGCCATCTGTGAGTACGAAAAGGTACTAAAACGGTTATCGACGCTATCGACAGCAAAAACTCCCGTACAGTCGTCAGAAAGAGGGCGCTGTACAAGAAAAGTGGGAGAAAGACCTCCCCACCCGAAAAATTTCCCCCTCCATGGGAAAAATGGGTATATAAGGAGGAACAGTCGGCTCTCGGATTCAGACTGGTCTGATCAACCATTCTGCTATCGAATCCTTTTCCTTGAGAAATCGAGAGAAATGACTAACGACAGCGATACGCTGACCCCAGGTACCCAGCCTAATGGTGCAGTACCCCCGGGGACACTACCGACCGGTGAGATACAACCGGATCCCGTGCAAGCCACCTCACTAGAGGAGCTAGCGGCTATCGTGAAAGCAATGCAAGAGCAAATTGCAGCGCTAATACCGCAAAGACGGACGCAAGTCCGCAGGGCCGGAGGAACTAACCTTAGGGTAGAAGTTACTCCGCCAACCCCAGAGCAGCTAACGCAACAATTAGATGCGGCAGCTTCTCAGAGAGGGATATCGCCACCGCCATCTTTGGCAGAGGGGTACGCCACTCCAAGACTACTCGGTCGAGGGGGCCTCCCAGTCGCAGCTCATGTTGCGCACGACCACTTGAAAAGGTGGGGGATATCGTTTAACGGGAAACGAGAGGAAGACGTCGAAGAATTCATTTCTTCACTAGACGACGCACTCGTTTCGCTATCGATACGTGAGGTAGATCTCTTACATATCCTTAGGGGTCTGTTGAAGGGTTCGGCACTCACATGGTACCGTGGCATGACGTTCTTTAATTGGACTGAAGCCGAAGAAGCGTTCCGAAGACAATTCGGAGGCCTAGACTATCAGGTCCGTCTCAGAGATGAGATGTATAGGCGAACGCAGGGCCAGCAGGAATCTGTGGCCGAGTATATGCGTAGTGTGCGCGGTTATTTCATGAAAATAACGCCACCTTTGGACGAAGAGGCCAAAGTATACACTGCATATACAAACATGCTACCGAAATATCGAGCGGGAATCGATATTGACCGCAGGCTAACGATTGAGGATCTCGAGCGGAAGGCGTTACGTAATGAATGGAATTACGAATGCGCCCGAAACTACCGACCCCCTCCACCAGCAGAAACTGCTGTATGTCCAAGTTTGGCGTACAAGGAGCCTAAGAGTTTCGTCAAGAAATTCCCAAGGCACCAAATCAGAGCAGTGGAAGTGGAAAGTGAAGAGGAGGAGGAAGAGCTATCGGAAGAGGAGGAAGAGATTGACGACCTATTGGAAGTCATGAGACCTCCCAAATATCGAAAAAATGGACGTCAGTCCAATACCGCTAGAGGGAAGGCTTCAGCGCCCTCTGGACGTTCCTGCTACAATTGTGGCGAGGAAGGGCATACTTGGAGGAGTTGCAAGAAACCACCAAGAGAGCCAAGATATCGTCGTGACGAAAAGGAGAAGTCGAGACCGCAAGGTGAACAGACGAATCCAAAAAACGGCCAAACGGGCTCGTAGGAGTCACTCAGTTGACCACGAAGCCCGATGCGTCGGATATCGTACGAAAAGCGAACCACGAAGATCCAATAGGAGAAGTGGACCTCGCTAGAGGGAGCAGCATGTCAGACAGCTCCCTATTTCCTGAGAAGCTCAACGAAAAAGTTGTGGTGGAGGAAACTACCGAGTCTGGTAACAGGCAGACATATGAGGATATCGTTCAAAATCCAGCAATGGAAATTGATACCGGGAGTGACATACTCGTCTGTGCAGCTAACGCTTCACGACCAGTAGCATTCTACGCCACCCTTACTATAAAGGGAAAGCAAATTAGAGCGTTGGTTGACTCAGGAGCAACACGCACGTTTGCTGGCGAGGCAGGAATTGAAACTCTTTCCTCTTTAGGGATAAGTTTCAAAAGAATTCCGCCTAGAAGGGTTCTCGTAGCCAATGGCCAATTGACAATAGTCAAAGAGGCTTCTGACTTACCGATCGGCTTGGGAGGCCGGGTAACCAAAGTGGAGACACTATGGATGCCAACGCTAATGGAAGACTTCGTCCTCGGGCTCGATTTCCTGAGAGCAGCACGGATGGTGATAGATTTCTACGGTGAAACGTGGTACTATCGCGATAATCCGGAGGAAAAGTTCGTCTTCACACCGGTAGAGACCGCAAATAACATTAGTGTTTGCAATGGTCTCAGAGTACCGCAAAACGAGGAAGCGGTTCGACTCGACGCTTTCCTCAAAGAGGTTTTACCGCCGGTTTCAAAGAAACCTGGGATATCGAAACTGCCGCCGATGAAAATCGATGTGCAAAATAACGACCCAATCAGGCAAAGGCCACACAGGCAAGCGGAGATTATGCGCAAAGCCATGTGGAAAGAGGTTGATGAAATGCTGGTTAACGGCATCATCGAACCATCCAATAGTGATTGGGCAAGCCCTGTCGTTATGATCAGAAAACCGAATGGGAAAATTCGGTTCTGTGTCGACATGAGGCGGGTTAACGAGGCAACCAAAAAGGATGCCTATCCTTTACCGAATATGGCAGCGACACTCGATGAGTTACGACAAGCCTGTTACTTGTCCACTATCGATTTGAGTCAAGCCTATTGGCAAATACCGCTAACCGAAGAGTCTAAGGAAGTGACTGCGTTCATTGTCCCAGGACGAGGGTTATTCCAATTTAAGGTAATACCCTACGGGCTAACGAATGCGCCAGCAGTTTTCCAAAGAGCCATGGACAAACTGCTTGGACCAGAATTCTATCCACATGTGTTTGTGTACTTGGACGATATAATAATCATCTCCAAGACGTTCGAAGAACACTTAATGTGGGTAAGAAAGGTTATCGACAAACTCTCAGGAGCTGGATTAATGATTAATCCAGAGAAGAGTAAATTCTGCCGACAGGAGGTAAAATACCTCGGGTTTATCGTGGACAGTTAGGGACTCAGAGTAGATCCAGACAAAGTCCAACCGGTTCTCGAATTCCCAGTACCAACGAATTTGAAACAAATTCGACGCTTTTTGGGTATGGCATCGTGGTACAGACGATTCATACCGCAATTTGCGAGTATTGCGGAACCGTTAACGAAGTTAACGAAGAAAAATCAACCATGGACATGGGGTGAAAACGAACAAAAAGCGTTTGAAACCCTAAAGAAACACTTAACAAGTGCGCCAACACTTGCTTGTCCTGATTTTTCATTACCGTTTACGCTGCAGACTGATGCAAGTAACGTTGGGATAGGAGCAGTCCTCACCCAAGTTATCGATGATCAGGAGAGGGTAATAGCATATGCTAGCCGCTCACTGACGGATCCCGAAAAGAAGTACACAGTGACAGAGCAGGAATGTCTAGCCATGGTTTGGGCAGTAAAGAAATTCCGGTGTTACTTAGAGGGGTACTCCTTTACAGTGATCACAGATCACAGCAGCCTCCGTTGGCTTCATAACTTGAAGGACCCAACAGGAAGGTTAGCGAGATGGGCTCTCGGATTGATGGAATACGATTTTAAAATCGTACATCGAAAAGGTGCATTGCATCATGTGCCGGACGCTCTTTCGAGAATACCGGAAGATGCGGACATTAAGCTATCGCCATGCACAGACACCAATGATAAATGGTATCTGGATCGCATGAAAGATATAGAGAGGGTACCGGAGAAATTCCCAACATGGCAAATCGTCGATGGACTACTGTACCATCATCGACGAACAGATTTGGCTGACGTAGAATTTCATGATCTCGACGCGTGGAAACTAGTTCTCCCGCGTGAATCTCGTAGGCAAGCCATTGAGGAATGCCATAGGTTACCGCAGCCGGGTCATCAAGGCATTGACCGCACCTACCGACGCCTGACAGTGAAATACCACTGGCCAGGGATGCTCAAAGACGTAATTTCATACGTCAGCACATGTGAGGAATGTCAAAAGTGCAAAGTCGAGCAAAAGGCTCCCGTAGGCTTAATGGGCAGAAGAGTGGTGGAACAACCATGGACCGTGATATCCGCAGATATCATGGGGTCACTCACTCCCAGTAAGCAGAGGTTCTCGTACATACTTGTCATACAAGATATGTATACGAAATGGATAGAGGTCTGTCCACTTCGTAAAGCTAACGGTGCCAACATTAGGAAGGCTATCGAAGATCTCGTGATCAATCGGTGGGGAACACCGAAAGTGTTACTCACGGATAACGGCACAGAGTTTGTCAATAAAGACATTAAATCTCTCGTGCAACTAACGGGCATGTCACAGACGACAACGCCACCGTATCACCCTCAGGCAAACCCAACTGAGCGGGTAAATCGCAGACTAAAGGCGATGATACGGGCATATATCGAGGCTGACCATCGAGAGTGGGATATACACCTGGGCGCATTTCGTTTTGCGTACAACACGGCGTACCACAACTCGTTGCAAGCAACACCAGCTTTCGCTAATTTCGGCCGAGAGCCGGAATCGGCAATCTCAGTCCGTAGAAAGCTGGAAGAGGATATCGAAATCATTCAACAGCCTACAGCTCAGTGGCTAGAAAGAATGAAAAGGCTGGATACTTTGCGAAAAGTATTCAGACACGCTCTCGCAGAGGCTCACGACACTCAGTCTCAACCGTATAATCTACGGAGACAAGACAGAGAGTATGTGGAAGGCGATCTAGTATTATCTAGAAATCGCGAGCTATCGAACGCAGGCAAAAACAGATCAGCCGCGTTAAACAAGCCATTCGTAGGGCCCTATACAGTCACGAAGAAGCTATCGAAGACTGTCTACGAATTGGTGGATCTCGCAGGGAACAGTCAGGGAAAGATGTCCATACAGGACCTTAAACCGTACAAACCCGACCTATCGCTTGGCCCAATCGAAGAGTCTGATGACTAATCGGATTCGGGTCGAATCCTTTCTCCACGGAGGGAGGTATGTAACGAGGTTTCTCGTTACGGCTATCGTATCGGCTTATGCCACCTTCGGGTGAAGCTATTCAAGTGTAGAGCTCGAGGAGACTCACACATGAACAGCTAGAAAATACTACCGCGGTGCCATCTGCGTAAGATGACACCTTAAAAGTTATCGAAAGCTAACTGACACGTCAGTGGGTTTTATATGCGGCTGAGGATAAGGCAGAAGCCCAGCTGAAATGCTGGCGCTCCACTAGAGATGTCGGAGTTATCTCCGGGCCTGGCAGTGGTGTGAGAGGAAGAATCACGCAGGCGCACGGAGAGACCTCTAGACGAGGAGAAGCAGCCTCAGCCGATATAAATAGACCCAACGACACGGTGTTCAGTTAGTCTGCCTTGGGCGGCAGACTCGAGAGGATCGGGAGACGTCCCTGGATCCTCTACCGCTCACTTCGGTGAGAGTTATCGTTGGTTGCCCGTAGCGTGGCTACGTGGCGTTTCTCGTGTGGATGGAGGCGTCCCGTATTCTCTGGGTGACGATAGATCAGAGGAATACTGCGGACGGGCTCATCCAGAGGCTATCGCGGAATACCCCAATTCCGACTTGTTCTCGCTAGAGGGACTGTGACTAGACCCACGCCCCTCTACCATAACCAGCACACTGGGTTACCGGGAATGGATTGCCCATGCCATCCATTGGGGTTAGTAATTCCCCGAGTAATTACTGCCGAGGGTTCAGCAGGTTAGCCCGAAACCGCCCTAAGAGGTTAAGCGTGGTGAGCCCAGGGAAAACCAGCACACAGTGAGTTTTGTTTATTCCTCCTGTAAAGAATAAACTGGCGCCCATGCTATCGAACCGTGTGTGTGGAAGGGGATGGCCGGAAGTGTGACGGGATTGGACGAAAACCCGTTACAACACACACACACACAGTCAGAATTGAATTGTTTACAGTGAATTGATTGAATGAGATAAAGAGGAGCTTCGTTCAATTACGCAGGAAATTTGTTGAAATGTGAGGTTAGTTTGTCAATCAGATTGGTAAAGCTTATATGAGAAAATTGCTTTTGATTGATATAAGAAATTCAATCAACAATTTTTGAGACAACTAATATTTAAAAAAAACAATATAATACAATAATTTATCAAATTGACAATTTTATCATCGATTTCAGAAATGTGATATCAATTGAAAAATTCAAATTATTTACATAATTCAAAATTATCTCATGAAATGCAATTATTATTTGATGGCTCCAATAATCTTCGATTTTCGAAAATCACAAAATTCAGATCGTTCACATGCGTTTTTACTCCGCGCGTGAGTGTGTCATTTTTATATTAGTACGTTTCATTATTTCCAGAAAGAGCTTCTCAACTCTACTCAGAAGTCAATAAATTATCAAAATATTTGGGTATTTCTGTATATATTGAAACTGAATGTTTATATGGAATGTTACAGATTTTCTGGTTACGTTCATTCTCTGATAGGAGAACAAATAATTAATGGTCAGCAAGCTTATTCCATTCTTTTGTGTACCAATTTTAACCGTTTTTGCTTCCGAATGGAAGCATTGTAATCGTGATTTTTTTCGAACTTGAGATTTCATCGGAATATGACTCCAAATGATGAGAAACGTCGAAAAAAAATATTTTTTTGGGGTCGTCTGTATGTATGTCCGCATGTGTGTGTGTGTGTGTGATGACACATTCCATCGCTTTTCTTAATAACGGCTGTATGTATCGACTTGAAAATTTTACGGTATATTTACCACGTATGCACCATGTGCTCCCAGAAATTTCAGCTCAATCGACCGAATGGTTCCCGAGAAAAAGCCAATTATTGAAAAATCGTTTTTTCGAGTTTTCTCTGCAAAAAATTATTTGACAGCATCCATCCTCAGCGAGGAGATGCACATTGATAAGGCGCACATTAAACCCTGGAGGTGGCGAGAGCTCAAATTTTTGGTTTATCCGGTATTTTAACAAACATGTATTTTTTTGAAAATCATGGGCAACACGATAACTAAAAAAATATTTGAGTTAGAAACTTCAAATTTCGTGGGTTTGTATATCTTATGAGTGAGACCTTTGGGATTGAATCTGGGCGATATCGGTCCAGTAGTTCCTGAGATATTCTTGATAAACCATTAAATGAATAGACACTCTATCTCTGGAACTACTGGACCGATTTCGCCCAAGTTTGGCTTAAAATATTCGCTTAGACGAGCTTAACAAATGCTGATAATTTCAGATTTTTCCTTCGAATTCTCTGATATGAGTGCTCAAATAAATAGTTCTACAAATAGTTCCACAAATTTCAATTTTTCTCAATTTTTTCCCTAGAAACGCTAGTTTTTTTTTATTTAATAATTGAAAAGTAGACAATTTTTCCTAAAAAATGGCCCCATTATCATTTTATTATGACAACGAGAAAGACTAATTAAAACCTGAAATTCATTTTTTAAAATTTTCAAATTTTATTGTATGATCTAAATTTTTGTAAAACATTGATTTTTTTAAATGAAATATCATTATTTAAGGGGGACAGATTATATTGAGACGTCTATTTTGATTTAGAAGTAGATTCCAAATAAAAACAATGTTCTAACAGTAAAATTCGGGGTATAAGGGGAATAAGGGTAGTAAAAAAGTAATGATATTTTATTCTTACTATCTTTATGCTAAATAACGCAAATTAACGTAATTCAGATGCATCACGGTAGTTATTGGCAGCTTATAAAATTGAAAACTACATTCGGAAGCTGTCTGCCAATTGCATTGGCAGAATATGAAATTTAAGCATAGTGCTGAAACTTACAAGTAACGCTCAGGGGCCGGCCGCCTGCTTGTTATCATGTGGTATTCTTTAATCGCATAATTGAAAATCATCAAATAAATAAAGTGAGTTATAGAAACTCATTAATTTACAGAACTCGTTAGACATTATAAAATTTGTTAATTCATAGAGTTATCCCCTAATTTATAGTTGCTTCACATCACAAATGCTATTCCATGTACAATTTATCATATAGAAGATATAGAAATACTGACGAATCCTTTTCTACATGTTTATGAATGGCATGTGTTTCCAAATTATGATATATTTCGGTTTTATCAAATATTGAGAAACCATAATAGTGAAGTAATGGAATTCAAAACAATAGTAGAAGCTGAAGACGATTGATATATATGTATGATTGCCTTTTTTCATTATATCTGTATATTCAATTTTTTCTCATCAGGAAGAACGTTATTTCAGATTATATCAGTTGAAAATCATTTCATATTCGGGAATCAAAAATTATACAATGAATTGATTTAATAATGAAAGAAAAATTTGAAATTTAGAAGAATAAAAAAAATCGAACAATCTCCTAAATTTCTATTGATATATGATTTTCGTTGATAATGGGTCGCAAGAAAATCACCAGAAGTTATAAGGAAACACAAACATTTGAATTGAAATTACAGCAACGAAATAATAAAAATAAAAAATTTGCACGTTTGAAGAAGCAGAAGAAAAAAAACATACCTAAAACTATCTCTGAACGAATTCGTAAATGTCGAGACAAGAAGAAAAATAAATTTTCAGCAAATACAGAAAATTCAGAACAGTATCTTGGTTCGATGAACGTTAGTTGCCAACATTGTGATGCAAAACATTTTACTGAAGAAATTTTAGTTACTGGAGGAACGTCATTCAATGATTGTTGTAGTCATGGAGCCATTCCAGCACCATCATTTGAACATTTCCCAAATGAACTGCGTAATTTATTTGAATATACTCATCAATATTCTGCTGAATTCATTAATAATATACGCTGGTATAATACATCGTTATCATTTGCTCCATTTAATGCAAACTTAGTACATTTCCGTGGAAGAAGACCTGGTCCATATTATTTCAAAGTTCAAGGACAGATATATTATCAGATTAATACTGCATTATATCCGGAAATTGATCAAATTCCAAATTATGGACAATTATTCATACTGGATCCATCAGAAGCAAACAGACATAGAATGGAAGTCATAGACGGATTAAATCCGAATCTTTTAGAATCATTAGATAAACTAATTCGTAAGAATAATGTTTTTGCAAAATCTTATCAAATGATGAAAGATAAAGTCAAACGTCTCGAAAGAAAAGTCAGAAAATTTGGCGGATCAGTTCCAGAAGTTAGAATGTCATTTATATTGAAACCAGGGAAACATAAAGGTCGATATAACCTTCCTAAAACTCAAGAAGTTGCCGCTGTTTTCACAACTACAGCCGATGGAAATATACCTGATTCATACGTAGCTATAACAAATTATTCAACGAATGAATTGAAGTATGTATCGTCAATGGATCCCAAAGTAGAACCTTGGGTGTATCCATTATTTTATCCTTGTGGAAATTTAGGATGGCATCAAAACATATTACGTTCTAACGAACCAAGACGAGTCACAAGACAAGCTTACACTAAAAATTTGATGGCTATTCGTGATACTTTTAATCCAATTCACTGCGGTGGTCGATTATCACAACAGTGTGTTAACGATAGTGGACGTTACTACGATTGGGTCAGGATTTTGAGGGGAAATCGTAGGAAGGGTGCATCAAAACGCGGGTTTTAATATCAAAACGGAATTCCTTTATTTTATGAACAGGATTGCATTTGAACTAGGTGGTTTTCGCGCGCCACCTCTCACACTCACACATACACACGAAAGACGAATACCGTACAAAAAAACAACAGAGTCGTTCGGCGACTCCACTCGCCACGATCGGATTCGTGGTCTCCCTTTCTCTCCTTAACGTTCTCTTCTCCTCTCTTCCACGTCTCACGCACTCTCCGCCACTACTCCTCGTGCTTCGCGGCTTCGGGCCTTCTCGTGTGCCCTTTTCACACATACTCTCATACACACGCACACACACATGTACACACATACGCACACGCATACACGTACACACATACGCACACGCATACACCTTGTGCCTTTAACATCGGCCATCCTTGCATGTGGCTCGCCCTCGAGACACTAATTAATGAACTTTTAATCATGTTTTTTTTTGTACCTCTTCCTATGACTTATGTTAACTCTCTTTCTTTTTGTTCTTTTTTTTTTCTTTTTGTTTATCACAATTCTTTTTCTTTGGAGCATTTCTACCATCGTGAGAGTCCCAACGGGGAAACAACAAAATAAAATAACAATAATACACCTGGGAAAGAAAAAAAACAAAAAAATAAAATATATCGAATATAAATCAATTCGCTCATTTCCTCGTTTACGTTCACACCCTGTCCTTTCTTCTTCCTTTTTCTCACGTTACAATCGTTTTCTTTTATTCTTCACGTGTTTCCCTCATATTTCTTATTTGAATGCGCAATATACACGAAATAAATGCTCAATACTTTTTCGTTTTTGTATCTTTCTGAACGACTTAATCTCTACGTTTTTACAATTTATTCTTTCACTCCCACACACTCATACACATCGTCTGACTTCACTCATACTTGCATCTCCCATACTTTTTTTTTTTTTTTTTTTTTTTTTTTTACACTTCACTTGCTTTTCTCACTTTTTGCATTTCTCACTTTTTTTTTTTTTTTTTTTACACTTCACTAGCTCTTCTCACTTTTTGCATTTCTCACTTTTTTTTTTTTTTTTTTTTCACTTTTCATTCATCACTTCACCCTTTTTCACTCGTTCTTCAGATCTCCATATCTCTCCGTTGTTTGACGTACTCGATGACTTCGCCGTACGTCATTATCATCGTTTTCTTCTTGTGACGTTTTTTTCACTTTCACCTTTCTTCTCTTGGTACTTTCTATTCTCTTCTGTTTCTGCGACCCTCCGGGAATCATTTCGACATCTGAACTATCGTACTCACAACTGTCATTGGCGTATGATGGTTTCCAGACTTTAATTTGGCTGGCATGTGCTGTACTTGAGTATCGTCTCCTGGAGTTATCACCCTCCAATTGTGTTTCGCGATACGTATCACCATCTAAAGTCTCCGTAATTACCAGTGGTCCTCGATAGGGATTTTGTAATTTTGTACTTCCGCCAGTGGCGACGGCTTTTGTTGCAATAAATACAATATCTCCCACATTGAATTTCGTAGTTATGTCTCGAGTTTTATCGTAACGATTTTTATATTTCTCTTGCTCTTCTTGAATCCGTATTCGAGCTTCATCTTGAAGCAGCTCTGGTGGCGTGTAATGCACGTCGTTCTCCCTCGTTAAGTGGCGGATGACACCTTCGTCAAAGCGTGGCGGGTATCCGAATAGTAATTCGAATGGACTTTTCTTTGTGGTTTGATTGGGACACGCATTTAAATTTCGTTGCACGTACTTTAGCTGTGAATCCCAATCTCTTCCGTCCTCTCATTGTAAGCTCGTTCTCATTGCTGGAAGTAACGTCGCGTTGACACGTTCGACCATTCCGTTTGCCTGCGGATGTCTGGGTGAATTCAACACATGTTGAATACCGTGTTTATCACAAAATTCTCTGAATTGTTTTGACGTAAAACATGTTCCACGATCGGTGACGATACGTTATGGTGCTCCGTAATTTAATACAAATTCATCCAATGCCTTCAGCACCCCTGAGGTTTTCGTGTCTTTTGTCGCACGTAGTGTAACAAATCTAGTTAAATTGTCAACAATTGCGAGGACGTGACGATTTTTTCGCGTGCCGGTGACGTATGGTCCCGAGTGATCCATATGAACCACAGCGAACGGTCGATTGCCTGGAGGAATCGGATGTAACTCTCCTGTTTGTCGCCCCGGCTTGCCTTTCGTAAGAGTGCACTCGATGCAAGCCTTTATGTGTTGACGGATGTACCTGCGCATCGCTGGAAAATAATAATACTCGCTCAATTGTTTAATGCATCGCTCTAATCCTGGGTGACCACGTAAATCGTGGAAACGTAATGCCATGCTTTTCCGTAAGGAATTAGGAACCACGTACAATCTACTTCCATTCACTTGTTTATATACAATTCCGTTTATCAACTCATAATCCCGAATTTCATCTTTTTCAGTTTGACTACGTTTTTCTACTGGCTTACTCAGGATGTCACGCTTACGTTTCAGTGTTTCATCATTGAATTGGTACATGATGATCTCATCTTCCTCGTTAATTAGGGCAAACACCTGTGGATTCTTTGGTTTTTCATTTTCTCCGTCCTGCGGGATGATTTGATTTTTTAGGATTACTTTTTCTACATTCTCCACTGGAGTTCGGCTGAGAGCATCGACATGAGCCATTTGTACTCCTGGACGATGACGTATTTCTGCTTCAAATTCACTGAGATCCACTGCCCAACGTGCGATCTGGGGATTACGTGTTCTTTTCGCGTTCAAATACACGAGTGCCTGACAGTCGGTGACGATTGTGAATTCAATATTTATCAACAGTGCTCGCAGTCTCGCGGTTGCCCATACGATTGCGATTAATTCTAGTTTGGATGAATGGTAATTACGTTCTGCGTCGCTAGTGCGTCGACTGATTGCGTATACTAAATGCCATTTTTCATCGTCTCCTTTTTGCATTAACATTGCTGCTAAGCCTTCTGCGCTGGCATCAGTGTGGAGCTCGGTTGGATGCTTTGGGTGAAATGCTTTTAGGACTGGACGGCAGGCTAAAGCGTCGCGTAAGTCGTGGAAAGATCGCGTTGCGTCTGTGTCCCAATTGAATTGCACTCCAGTTCGTAGCATTTTATACAACGGTGTGGCTCGTTCCGCGTATTCCAGGATAAATCGTCGGAAGAAACCCGTCAATCCCAAAAATCTCCGAATTTCATGGATATTCCGAGGTGTTGGGAATTGAATAATCGCGCGTAGTTTTTGTTCACCGGGCTTAATGCCTTTTCCTGATACTTCGAACCCCAAATAAGTAACTTCTTCTTTGATGAATTGGCATTTCTTGATATTTAAGGTAAGCCTCGCGTCTCTGAGTGCAATTACCGTTGCTCTGAGTTTGGCTTTCAGCTCTTGCCAACTTTTCGCGGATAAAAACACATCGTCTAGGAAATAGAAAATTACCTCGTTGTGTAATGGCGCTAAAGCTTGGCGCATTGTTTTCATAAAGTAGAAGGGCGCGTTTTTAAGACCAAACATCGCAGCTGTAAATTCCCCCGTGTCGTCTGGAGTGATGAAAGCTGTTTTGGCACGTGCGTCTTCTGCTAGTGGTATTTGTAAGTATCCCTGTGCGAGATCCAATGTAATGAATAGAGTGTACTCACCAAGTGCTTCTAGATGGGCGTCAATATCGGGTAAGGGAAAATGAATTCTTTCGGTAATCGCGTTAAGCCGACGATAATCGACTACCATTCTCGGATCTCCATTTTTCTTCCTTATGATGAAAACTGGACTTGCATACGATGACGTGGTGTCTCGACATATGCCTACTTCTTTCCATTCTCTCACTATCTGACTCATTTCCTTTCGTTCTTTTTGGCTGGCTTTGTAGGGCTTACACTGTGGTATTTTACTTCCTGAAATTACTTCAATATCCATTTCTGTTAAGTGTGTTTTACTCAGCTCATGTACCTTCATCGCAATAGTGTCTCTGAACTCATTCAACAATTCCGCTAATTCTGTCACTGTTTCTTCACTCGCGTTTTCACCAATATCCAAATCCGTACGTATAATCGGCTCTTTTCTTTTTGTCACTTCATACACTGGCATTGGCACTATTTCGCATTTTTCCATCTTGGTCTTTTTATTTACACTGCTTGTTAATCTACCGATATTTGCGACTGGTAAATTTAGGGTTTGGACTCCACTTTGGACTTGAACAAAGTGCACTGTGTTCGGTGCCATCTCTAATTCACTTTCTATCGACGGACGACTTAAATTCCCACTTTCATAATGTTGACAGTTATCACTGCTGAACGTCAATTGTTCACCACATCGTTGATAATTTACGCCTGGTGCATCAGTGAATGATCGACCGATGAAAATGTCAATTGCCTGACAATCGTCTGGTACGACCCTGAGTGGTAACTCGGTTACGGTGACGCCATCAATGGTGATCGCTGCTAGGATTAAACCGGGTGATGATACGCTGTTGTTTTGTGGGCCGTAACACTGCAGTGTTGCTGGCTCCTGGAGGAATGGCAAGTTTAATCTCAAGGCCGTCGATGCCTTTATCATTGACTCTGAGCTTCCCATGTCAATTAGTGCCTGCAGTTGTTGATTGTTAACAGATACATCTTTCATATATCTTCGTGCCGTGTTGTTCTCTTTCGGAGCAACAAGATTTACTTGTGGACCGTTTGAAGTGGACGTTGATGAAGCTGGAATCGTTGGCACTGTAGCATTCGCTGAATTGGTTGTTGATTCGTTCGTTGGACAGTACCGCTGAGTGTGGCCGGTTTGACGACATTTTACACAGAATTTCTCTCTTGGCGGTTTTGAACACTCTTTGGACAGATGCCCATACTCGTTGCAATTGAAGCAAAGCCTCTGCCCTTGCTCATTTACCATTGGAAGTCTAGGGGCTTTGGGTTCTGGTGGAGTTATCCCTGGTCTTGTTGTCGCTCGGTAGTTTGTGGTTGTGCCTTGACGTTCGATTGAATTATTCATTTGGGGCTGAATACGTAATAACCGCTGGTTATGGATCTTGTCGTATTCCAGCATGTCCTTGAGTAACTCCAGTAAATTTGCGTGTTGCCGATTCGCCATTAGGCCACATAATTCCTTTGACCAAAGACCCACTAAGATTTGTTCTTTCGTTTCGGATAGTGCTAACTGTACTGCGTGACACTTCCGTGCCTTTGGAAAAAAATACGTCGTTAATGGTTCTTTTTGTCCTTGAACTCGTTCGATCATATGTTGCCATCGAACTGCAAAACTCTCTGAGGAAATGAATGTCGAGTAAAACAAATCTCGAAATGCTGGCCACGTTGGAAAATCTCTCTGATACAATTGATACCAATCGCGAGCACCTTCTGTGAGATGCGTGCGAGCCGTGTGCAATGTTATTCTCTCAGACCATTGGTGCATTATTGCCGTACTCTCTAGATTCTCGATCCATTCCCGAGCTTTTGAATTACCAATTTCGCCATTGAATACACCGATCGTTTTTGTCAAGTCTGGAAGGATACTGTAGTTTAACGATTGTTCTTGAGTTGCCACGGGTGCTCGATACATCGCTCTCAATGCTTCACATAATAGCTCATCTCTTCGTCGACTCTCCTCCATCATCATGTATAACGCTTCTTCCAGGGTTGTTTGCTGCTGTGCCTGTCTATTTTGCGGCATGTTTTGGTTCTGTGACGTTTGATCTGGCAACGGAGCACTCATGCCTCCTGATGCACTGTTTTGATTTTCCGATGTGGTAGAATTCTGTTGTTGTTGATTGTTACGCCAGTTCTCCGTGTTTATTCCTTGATTCGATCGCTGTTGGTAATTTGAAAAACCCATATTCCTCGTGCTACTTCCGCTTCGCTGCAAATTTGGTAACCCGTTAGTACTTGGAGTACTCGATGGATTTTCATAGCCTTGAAAACTTGTTGCATTTACGAAGGGAGAGGAACTCCTTGGCGATTTTTGACGCTGTTGGTTGAGAAACTCTCGATTATTTAAATTGTTTCGATTTCTCTGTGTTGACGGTGGTCTCTGTATTGGTGGAGGGTCCTGCTGTGTACTACCAGTACTCCAACGCCGGTATGGGTCGTCCTGCGAATTTATTGGGCGATCTAATTGCTCATACGATGGTGGGGGCTCTTGCGCTGGTATGGGGCTTATGTGTGACTGCGTTTGTGAATTTATCGGTGGTAGTGTATAGTCGCCAATATCGACCAATGGTCGTCGATTTACTGGCTCACGTGGTCGCGCGCCGTGATATGGCCCCTGCGGAAGAGACGGACCAACGAGCCTTGAACGAGGAATACCCCCTATTGCGTTTTCTTCTGAAAGGTCCATGTCGGATCCATTTCCACTTTCGGGAATGGTTTCCATATTTCTCACTAAAAATGCTTCGAATGCTGATTCGTTCACGTTTACTCTTGGTTCACTCATTGACTCTGTTTTATGCACAATTTTTCCACTGACCAACAGACACAAATCCGAGAAAAAAAAGAAAAAAAAAAAAATTATTTATTTACGCACTGCGAATTTCAAGTAACTCTTAGGCCATTTTGGGTTTTGAGAATTCTCTCACTCAATTTGTCGCCATCTTGAATAATTGGCGTCCTTAGCCAACATGTGAAAAAAAAAAATTTTCTATAAAACTGCACTTTAAATCGTTTTTAACCGAATTTTAACGCGTTTTCGGGCGGATTATGGTGGTAATCCCACTTCTGATATGTTAACGATAGTGGACGTTACTACGATTGGGTCAGGATTTTGAGGGGAAATCGTAGGAAGGGTTCATCAAAACGCGGGTTTTAATATCAAAACGGAATTCCTTTATTTTATGCACAGGATTGCGTTTGAACTAGGTGGTTTTCGCGCGCCACCTCTCACACTCACACATACACACGAAAGACGAATACCGTACAAAAAAACAACAGAGTCGTTCGGCGACTCCACTCGCCACGATCGGATTCGTGGTCTCCCTTTCTCTCCTTAACGTTCTCTTCTCCTCTCTCCCACGTCTCACGCACTCTCCGCCACTACTCCTCGTGCTTCGCGGCTTCGGGCCTTCTCGTGTGCCCTTTTCACACATACTCTCATACACACGCACACACACATGTACACACATACGCACACGCATACACGTACACACATACGCACACGCATACACCTTGTGCCTTTAACAAGTGGTATGTTGATTCATATATCAAAATAGAAAGACATCGAATTGAATATTGTAGATCACATCAGAAGGAATTAAATGCTGACAGTTATCAAGGTGTAATTGATAATATGGAAAAAAAAGCGAAGAAAATGAATGGAAAGATAGGAAAAATGATTATATTACCATCAACATTTATTGGATCTCCACGATATATGGCTCAAACTTATCAAGATGCTATGGCTATTGTTCGAAAATATGGAAAGCCAGACATATTTTTAACCATGACGTGCAATCCTAATTGGAGAGAAATTCAAGAAAATTTGAAAGTAGGACAACAACCATGCGATCGTCCACAACTCGTCGCACGAGTCTTTAATGCTAAAAAAAAAGTTCTATTGCGAGAAATTTTAAAAGGAAATCATTTTGGGAAAGTGGAAGCATGTGTATATGTTATAGAATTTCAGAAAAGAGGCTTACCACATATACATCTACTAATTACTCTGACAAGAAATTATAAAATTACATCTCCTGATTTAGTTGACGATATAATTTCTGCTGAAATACCTAATGAGGAAAAAGATCCAGAACTATATAGAATTGTAATGCAAAACATGATACATGGACCATGTGGAAATTGGTGTTCAAAAGACGGAAAATGTTCCTATCATTTCCCAAAATCATTCAATCCTACAACAACAATGCATAAAGATGGATATCCTTGTTATAGAAGAAGAAATACAGAAAAATATCATAATCGTCCAAAGGGATATGTAGTTGACAATCGATTTGTTGTACCGTATTGTCTGACATTGCTTCGAAGATTCAATTGTCATATGAACGTGCAAGTTGTTTCAAGTATTAAGTCCATAAAATATTTATTCAAATACATTTATAAAGGTTATGATGCAGCAACGATTAGTATTCAAGGAACAGCAAGTAACTTGACAGAAATTATTCATGATGAAATAAACGAACATATAGATGCGCGGTATGTAGGACCTGTGGAAGCATGCTGGAGAATTTTGAGTTTCAAATTACAAGAAAAGAGCCATGCAATTATACGAATGCCAGTTCATTTACCATATCAACAAAATGTAACAATTAATCCTGGAGCTGAAGATGTTGACCTTAATACTATAATACAACAAAAAAAAATGCTCGTAGATTATTTCGCATTGAATGTTAGAGACGAAGAAGCGAGAAAGTATGTTTATCCCGAGATACCAAGACATTATACTTTTACCAAAGGAAAATCAAATGATAAGTGGTCTTGGATAAAACGAAAGAAGCGATTCAAAACAATTGGACGGATGTATTCTGTTAGTCCAACACAATGAGAATTATTTCATTTACGACTGCTGTTATTGACTGTCAAGGGAGCGCAAAATTTTGAAGATTTGCGGACAGTTGATGGACATTTGTATGCATGTTTTACAGATGCATGTATAGCAAGAGGGTTAATTGCAGATGACGATGAATGGAAACGTGCAATGCATGAAGCAGAAATTTGGATGATGCCTCAACAGCTTCGTAAATTATATGTAAGAATATTAATTCACTGTCAACCATTACATCCAGACAAACTTTGGAATGGATTCAAAACGGCTATGTCGGAAGATTTTGGACATAATACAACAGTTGCAGAAATGAAAGCGTTACAACAAATTAACGACTATTTGTAAGAAGAAGATAAACATCTAACCGATTTTCCTTGTTTACCACTGATCAAAAATACATTACATGATATTATTGATGAAGAATATTATGAAAATATTCTGCAAACAGGCTTGAAATATTACAATATGTTGAATTTCGATCAAAAACGAATAGTAGATATGATAATTGATAGTGTCGAGGCTAATATTAATGTAGAGAGCAAATGCTTCTATATCGATGGGCCAAGAGGTTCAGGGAAAACTTTTATATATACAACCTTATGGCATTTATTATGGGGTAGAAAAGTTAAAGTTAGTACTATGGCTTTTACTGGTATAGCGGACACCTTATTACCTCGTGGTAGAACGGTTCACAAAACTTTTGGATTAACAGTCCCTTTATATTCGGATTCTACATCGAGCATCAAACGTAATTCGAAAAAAGCAAAAAATCTTCTAGAAACAAAAATATTTATTTGGGACAAAGCTCCAATGGCTCCAAGATATGCATTAGAAGTGATCGATGGAACATTAAGGGATTTTCTATGCAATAATTTACCATTTGGAGGAAAAACTATTCTTCTAGGAGGTGATTTTCGACAATTACTTCCAGTGAATCAACGGGGTATACGAAGTGAAACAGTCAATTTATCAATAAAATACAGTCCGTTGTGGACATTTTTCAAAATTTTTCATTTAACTAAAAATATGAGAACATTGCCTGAAGAAATCGAATTTTCACATTTTTGTTACAAGTTGGTGATGGAGTTCTCAATGATGAAGATAATAATTTGAATCTACCGAATAGTTGTGTGAACTTTGAAGATATAGACATTGCAACAGATATCTATGGTGATCTAATATCAGCAAGGAAGTATAAAGATGCAGCTAAATGTGCTATTTTAGCTGCACGAAATATTGATGTTGATGAAATCAATAAAAAAGTTGTTGAATTATTAGATATCAATACGGAGAAGATATATACAAGTGTTGATAATGCAGATAATTGTAATGAGAATGATGAACTCAAATTGGACTTAGTTCCAGAATATTTGAATACGTTAGCACCTACTTCATTTCCTCCACACGAATTACGATTACGGGAATTTTGTATCGTAATGTTAATAAGAAATTTGAATATAAGTGAAGGACTTTGTAACGGTACCAGATTACTGGTTTTGGAACTTCGAACGAATGTGTTACGTTGCGAAATATTAACTGGAGATAAAGCTGGAGAGATAGTTTTTTTTTAAATCGAATTACATTCATTTGTGAAAATGTGTATCCTTTTACATTTATGAGAAGACAATTTCCAATCAAATTGGCATTTGCTATTACAATCAATAAAGCTCAAGGCCAAACTTTCAAGTGAATCGGAATCGATTTGCGCAAAGATGTATTTAATCATGGGCAATTATATGTTGCTCTATCACGTGTTCAATCTTGGGAATCATTAACGATTTATTCGGGAAGTAAACGCAACAACAGTATTGTTAAAAATTATGTTTATAAAGAACTATATCAATGAAGTTCTTACAAAAAGAGAGAAGAAAAAGAAAAATTTTATTAACAGAACGGATTTATAGCAGTTCATAATTTATTGTGGAACTCCGTGAAAAGATCTGCGACGATCGGCCAGGAGATGCATAAAATTATGAATAACATGTATCCATCACAATAATAATAATATAAATAGATGACAAATCATGAAAAATAGATTGCAACCAGAACAATATATTGATTTCCAATCAAGTTAATTTTTGAATTTGTTCAAACAAAAATTTAGTCAAAATGAATGACGGTTATTTTGAGTACAATTTGAATATGACATTGAAAAACAAAGAAAAATTAAATAGAAATCGTAGTTTGAAGATTTAATGAAGGGTTTAGTTTAACTAATTGCGAAAAGTTTTGGTATATTTCAGCTCAAATCCAGGACTTCACTATTAGAAAAACAATTGAAGCTATTCAAAATGAAGATAATGATGAAAATGGATTTTTCGATTAACTGGTGTTCCCAAAATTAGGCATTCTTAGATTGGCGAAACACACTACTAATGGAGGAATCAATGAAATTAGGAAATGAAGCAACCGTAATTTGGAGATGTAATTTCGGAATTCATAATTTCGAATCAAAATAGTTTATTTCATCACAGGCGTATATGCATCTTCAAGGAGGAGCATTACAAAAGTTAAAGTTTTATATCTAAGTTTGTCATCTGGCATATTTGAATGAATGTAGAGTATTATTTTCGTTTTGTTTGGTTTCAGATGAAATTATGTGCTGAAAGCTTTATCTAGTACATCCCCTTCCATTCGAGAGAAGAACCGGATGCTACATCTAATGGACGTTCCTCTCTGCCTGCCTTTCCTATCTAAGAGAACTGATGTTGAATTCACGGATAACGTTCAAATATCATTGTTATCACCGATTACCGATTAACCATAGTGACATTATTTAGAGTCGAAACCTATTCTTTCTCTGTAATTTTCCGTCTGGGTTTTCAGAAAGAATAGGGGTTAAGGGCCCCAGATAATTGAAATAGCTTTTTGTTCCAAAATTTATTTCAATTGCCCTTAAAGGTCGTATATACTGGGATGTATTTTTGGAAAGAAAAGTGCTGTAACTATCATATTTTTATTTTTAATTATATCTATACTATTGAAATATTTATATTATTATTATTTGTTGTATGAATGAAGAACCCGAAATGCTGGGGATTTTTGAAACTGACAAAAACAATTCCCTAAACCAGAGTGAACTGATGTTCCTAAGAAAATTTCCCTAAAATTTCCCTGTACTATACTATACTAGCTATACTAGTATAGCTAGGATAGCTATACTAGCTATGCTATAGTATAGCTAGTATAGCTACACTAGTATAGCTAGTATAGCTATACTATACTATAGTATAGTATAGCAAGTATAGCTTGTCACGTATTTTCTAATCCACGGAAAATTAAAATACTCGTGAAACTCAATACAATCAAAATTTCAAAATAAATCAATCAAATCAAACAACGTTCATTGTTGGGCGCCAGGACGACCTTTCGTCCGAAAATCTAAACAAACCAAAAATATCCAAAATTCAATTCCAGGTGTATATCCGACTAGTCAGCAGCAAGAGGATTCAAAAATCCTAATGACCGTGGAGGCGGCTGGATTCGAAACTCACCTGTAAATGGATCGAAAGGAATACAGATTCAAAAAAAAATAATATTCAATTTTGGTTCTGTTAACTTTAATTTTAGAGCGATATTTTTTTCTATGCTCTCTTTTAGAAAAATAAAGAAATATCACAGCGATAATAATAATAAAAAGAAATATTTAGTTACTGAATTTAATTTGGTTAGATAATATCAAAATTTTTAATCAATGTCGGAACATAACAAATTAAGAAAATCATTCAAAACTCTATACAATTTTATTTGTCAAGGAAAAAAATGAATAATCAGAACTAATTCAAAAGTCTTGACTAATTTTACAAACACAACGAACACTAATTAACAACACAATTAATTTGTCGTTAAAAGAAAATAGTCAAAAAAATTTAACTCACAATTTGAATTAATTCTGATTTCCCGCGACAAGTACCTTAAGGCGCTAAGCCGCATGGACGATCGGCGTCCTTTGAAAATGCGCCTTTATAATTTTCCAGCGATAACTTGCCCGGGAAAAAATCGACATATATGCCCATATATGATCATATATGTTCATGCGCGGTCAATTTCCATATATGACCATATACGAACATATACGGCCATATATGTCCGTATATGGTCATGTATGGTTATCCCGGGAAAAAATTGTCATACATGTCCATACATGATCATATATGAGCATATATGGACATATATGTCGATTTTTTCCCGGGTATGGCAGTCGCATACATGATCATATATGGGCATATATGATCATATATGGGTATGTATGCCGATATTTTCCCGCAATATCCCGGGAAAAAATCAATATATATGCCCATATATGTCCATATATGATCATATATGTTCATGCGCGGTCAATTTCCATATATGACCATATACGAACATATACGGCCATATATGTCCGTATATGGTCATGTATGGTTATCCCGGGAAAAAATTGTCATACATGTCCATACATGATCATATATGAGCATATATGGACATATATGTCGATTTTTCCCCGGGTATGGCAGTCCCATACATGATCATATATGGGCATATATGATCATATATGGTGTGACGTAATTCCGAGGTCTAACGGTAAACCCCGAAATTAAGCACGCCTGAAAATATCCAAAACAAATTCAAAATCTTATGGGCGCCAGGATAATCTAAAATTATCCAAATCAATAACAAAATAAAATAAAATTCAAAACCCAAAATACTCCCTTACTCTGCTCGACTGTCTCAGCGATCTCTCCAAGGTCGTTTGTTGTGGGTGAGAATAAGGAGTAGACAGATAAATAAATTGTCAAACAAAAATAATTAAATTTTTGGGAAATTATAAAATCGACTTTAATTAAATTCAATGAAATGATAATCTTGACAAAAAAAAACAAAAAAATAAAATAAACAATCGATTATGCGCAGTACATGATTAAATTTTATACGTCACTCAACGTTAAATAAAAAAAAATTAGTTATCTTGGAAAAGTTCTAAATTAATTAATAATTCAAGAGTCATTAATTAATTTATCGTTGAATAATAAAAAAAAATTAAAATGTAAATTGTCTGCGAAACTTTAATTTAAATGAAATTCTCTTGACATGCTGCCATCTGCAGTCAAGTCGATCTGTTATAATACAAATGCCCCAGGGTACGAGAGAAAATTGAGTCGTCCCTGAATTCCCAAAATAAAATTAACCGAAAGCATTATCAATGCCCAGGGTACGAAAAGAATTAAGACGTCCCTGATTTTCTACCAGTATTTGATACAATGAAATAAATTTAATAAAATTTTTATATAAAATGAAATATGTGTAATCCCTCTTTTCTTTTCAGGATAAAACAAATAATAATTCTTAAAGTCCCAATTAATTCCCTACATGAATTCCGTAACGACAACGGTAACTAATAATGATAATAATAATATGACGCTACTGTCAACGAGAGATTTGCATTGAATAAAAATAAAAAAAAAATAATTAACTAAGAAAATTTTCTTGACGAAAAATCTAATCTCGAAAATTAGAGTTCTTTTTTTCTTTTCTTTTATTCGTTGCAATACGACAAAAAAAAAATAAATAAAAAAAAATGACTCGAAGAAAATTTTCTTTTTCGACACAAAAATTAATTAATTTAATTTTTCGCTCACCAGACAATAATTCTTCTATTGGCGCAACAAATTAATATCTCAAAATGTTCAGTGAATTTTTCTGAACGATATTATTATAAAATATTCCACAATGTTTCAAAGTTTATCTCAAAAATCCTGGTTACAAACAAATTTTGTCAACCGAACGAGCACGCGTCCCAAACGAGAATCAACGCCATGTTGGTCTCGTTACGTGAGGACACCGGCCGGCACGAAAAACTCCAGCGTGGCAGGCTGTGATTGGTCGACGCCTGTGACGTCAACAGGTGACTGTTAGTTGGTCAAATTTGAAATTGCAGCTTCCAACGATGACAGACGAGAAACTCCAAACTGAACAATTTCAGAAGTGTTATCAGTCCCCTCTCGTGACTGGTGATGCTGGATCCTTCTCCAGACTCTTCCTCTCGCCTGCTCATCCGATGAAGAGCAATTCCATTAACGAAAATCCTTGATTTTCCATTGAAAAAATCTTTGGCCTCCTTCTATCACTGAGTGATTCGCCCAGGTGGTGCTGCCCTCTTCCGCTCAATACGAAAATTGTCGCCGGTGAGCGGTACATTTAAATTTGAAATAAAATAATATAATTTAATTATCATAAAATTTTTATTAATTAAATATCTCTCATTGACAAAAAAATTTGAATTCTCGTTTCGGACGCCACTTTCTAAAATTAACGCGCCCAGACGAAAAATCAGTAACGAGATGAAATATCACGTTACAATGGGTATGTATGCCGACATTTTCCCGCAATATATCATCAAAATGTTCTAATATATGAACATAATACATCAGTATTAACTCCCTTGATCACTCAATTCCTCATTAGTAACGAATTTGAATTAAAAAAAAAAAAAAAAAAACATCCAGCTGGGATCGAACCCGGGACCGTCACATGATGAGTCCATCATCCTACCAACTTCGCTATTCGCATTTCACATACTTGTTGGATGAATTTTAATCCTGATATAGTGATCAATGTCTTTCGGACTTAGAAAAATGAGTTCAATTGAATTATTTCAATCATTGTAAATAATTTAGTGATACCGAAAAAACTGATTTTCGAATGCTGGCAGAATTTTAAATTCTCAAAGTAAGCGGTAAACAACTAAGAGAACGTGCATTTACCATTAATTATTCAAATTTATCATTTTCACGTTCTTATATGGATTGAGTGCGCATTTTCTCATATATTTCATATATGCACATATATGTTCATATATGTTCATATACGTTCCATATATGCCCATATATGTTCATATATGTCCATATGTGTTTCATATATGCCCGGGAAAAAATCGTCATATATGAACATATATGTACATATATGGGACATATATGAACATAAATGTGACATATATGTACATGTATGTCACATATATGTACATATATGAACATATATGGACATATATGCTCACACGTTTCTCCGAGAAATTAGACAGCTATGGGCATATATGGGCATATATGGACATACATGAAACATATATGAGCATGCATGGACATATATGGACATGTATGGGCATATATGGACATATAGGGTCGTATGATCCTGTGGGAACCGAGTAGGTCTGGGCATATATGAGACACATATGGACATATAGGAGCATATATGGGCATATATCGAACATATATGAACATATATGGGCATATATGAGACATATATGGGCTTACATGGTCATATACAGTCGTATGATCCTGTGGAAACTGAGCAGGTATGGGCATATATGAAACACATATGGACATATATGAACATATATGGGCATATATGGAACGTATATGAACATATATGAACATATATGTGCATATATGAAATATATGAGAAAATGCGCACTCAATCCATATAAGAACGTGAAAATGATAAATTTGAATAATTAATGGTAAATGCACGTTCTCTTAGTTGTTTACCGCTCACTTTGAGAATTTAAAATTCTGCCAGCATTCGAAAATCAGTTTTTTCAGTATCACTAAATTATTTAACATGATTAAAATAATTCAATTGAACTCATTTTTTCTAAGTCCGAAAGACATTGATCACTATATCAGGATTAAAATTCATCCAACAAGTATGTGAAATGCGAATAGCGAAGTTGGTAGGATGATGGACTCATCATGTGACGGTCCCGGGTTCGATCCCAGCTGGATGTTTTTTTTTTTTTTTTTTTTTTTAATTCAAATTCGTTACTAATGAGGAATTGAGTGATCAAGGGAATTAATACTGATGTATTATGTTCATATATTAGAACATTTTGATGATATATTGCGGGAAAATATCGGCATACATACCCATATATGATCATATATGCCCATATATGATCATGTATGAGACTGCCATACCCGGGAAAAAATCGACATATATGTCCATATATGCTCATATATGATCATGTATGGACATGTATGACAATTTTTTCCCGGGATAACCATACATGACCATATACGGACATATATGGCCGTATATGTTCGTATATGGTCATATATGGAAATTGACCGCGCATGAACATATATGATCATATATGGACATATATGGGCATATATGTCGATTTTTTCCCGGGTGCCCATACCTGCTCAGTTTCCACAGGATCATACGACCATATATGACCATGTAAGCCCATATATGTCCATATATGTCTCATATGTGCCCATATATGTTCATATATGTTCCATATATGCCCATATATGCTCCTATATGTCCATATGTGTCTCATATATGCCCAGACCTACTCGGTTCCCACAGGATCATACGACCCTATATGTCCATGTATGCCCATACATGTCCATATATGTCCATGCATGCTCATATATGTTTCATGTATGTCCATATATGCCCATATATGCCCATAGCTGTCTGATTTCTCGGAGAAACGTGTGAGCATATATGTCCATATATGTTCATATATGTACATATATGTGACATACATGTACATATATGTCACATTTATGTTCATATATGTCCCATATATGTACATATATGTTCATATATGACGATTTTTTCCCGGGATATCATCAAAATGTTCTAATATATGAACATAATACATCAGTATTAATTCCCTTGATCACTCAATTCCTCATTAGTAACGAATTTGAATTAAAAAAAAAAAAAAAAAAAACATCCAGCTGGGATCGAACCCGGGACCGTCACATGATGAGTCCATCATCCTACCAACTTCGCTATTCGCATTTCACATACTTGTTGGATGAATTTTAATCCTGATATAGTGATCAATGTCTTTCGGACTTAGAAAAAATGAGTTCAATTGAATTATTTCAATCATTGTAAATAATTTAGTGATACCGAAAAAACTGATTTTCGAATGCTGGCAGGATTTTAAATTCTCAAAGTAAGCGGTAAACAACTAAGAGAACGTGCATTTACCATTAATTATTCAAATTTATCATTTTCACGTTCTTATATCCCGGGAAAAAATCGTCATATATGAACATATATGTACTGTAACGTAATATTTGGATTACGTTACTTTTTGTCGTCTGGGCGCGTAATTAATTTTAAATTCTGAATAGTTTTGGCACCACCAATGGAGAATCAAAACAAACGAATCACGAGAGTTCAATTTTTGTATGAATTATGTAAAACTAATGCCGATTGGTTAATTTTGTATGTTAACGCTCATTGGATTGTCGTCAATTGAGTTGATGTCTCACGACTGGAAGAGGGAGACACCAGATGGACGATGATGAAGGGAATCGACATTACCGAAGGAGTCGGTTAATTGGACTAAAGTTTTGGCGCCAATGACAAGATTCATCGGGAGAATTAATTGAGACGTTTAGATGAACTTTGGTTGCATCCTTGGACTTGATAAAATTGTCCCAACTCTAATGTCATCGACTTGGAGTTTCTCAATTGTCTTCGTTGGAATTTTTTGTCATTGAACAGAAGAAATTATTGTCGTCAGGTTAAGCTGTGTTAACTGACGTAGTCTGGGATTGACCAATGAGAAGAGTCCTTCCCGGAAAAGACGCCTTAGCCGAGTACAGCGTTTGCTGTCGGCAGGATTCTCGTTTGGTGTGCCGTAGAGTAAACACATGTTTTGTCGTGTCTCTCTGTACAATTTTGCATAGTCGCCATTTTCACGTTTGGACAATTAATTCATTGGAATTAATTGTATTAATTGTCGTTTAATTAATTTGAATAACAAAAAAAAATATTGTTCACGTTGAAATCAATTTCGCATAATCTGGTGAGCAAATTTTTGTTTAATTAAATTTTGTACGGTAATTGATTTCGTGGTCGTGAAAATTGTATTTTTTCTGTTAGCGTAATGACGCCATATAAAAAGACGCCACGAAATCGAATACCATTTATCGGCGAATTAATTTTGATGATTTTGGAAACATTATTTTTTTTTATAAATAATTTTTGGAACTCTCGTGCTCGTATCTCGAAAAAAAAAAATATTTTTTTTAGAAAAATATTTTTTTTTTGTTTGGATAAAATTTCGCGAATTGAAAATTTTCAATTAACGGAAATATTTTGGCGTCATGGTCAAAGATAATTAATTGGAATTTAGTTTGGAATTTTAGTCTCGCGACTTTGTAAAACATATTGAATTTTGTTTGAAATTATTTTTTTTTATTATTCAATATTTTGAGAAATTTTGTTTGAGGAATTACGTCACAGCTTTTGGCGCCCAACGTGGGGCCTGGAAAAGTAACGGGAAAAAATTTTTTTTTTAATTATTTTTTTTTGGGCTATCAGAGATTAACAGTAGGAGTTAATTTTTTTTTGTTGTTTGTTAGAACGATTCGAATAGCGGTACAGTAAGGATTTAATGGCATATCGGTCCATGTTAATCGCGATACAATTTGAGTCAAATTAATTGAATTTATTGGTTATTGTTTGGTAATGACTCGAAATTGTTCGGTATCGTATTGGAACGTTTGGTAATCAGTTATCGCGATGCAAAACGATTGGTAGTTATTTGTGGATGACGTTTAGGATAAATTGATAAAGATTATTGAGTTAATTTCAATTTTTGGTAACGTCTGACTACAATTCTGTCGTGTTGTACACGTTTCGATAATGATTGCAAGAATTTTGAATGTAGAGAAATTGAGATAACGAGAGTTTCCAAATTATCATATTGTGTTTTGTGTTTGATTTATTGAATTAAGATTAATCGAGTGATTCTCATAATCAACGATTTCAGGTATCTTAGTTCAATGGAAATGGCGGGAACGAAGAATCTTTTGTGATTATTCAGGGATGTCGATAATTCTGTTTCAGTTTGATGAATTAATGATTTCTGAAGAATATAGTAGGAATATCATTATGTTTTGTTTGTTATTTTGGGAATCTGTTGTAGTTTCGAATTTGAAATCCATTGATTGTCGTGTGGTACACGATGGTCTTTTTGAGGACATTAGGTGATCAATGATTTGATTTTAAATTTTGACGGAGAAAATTTCTAAATATTATATCGAGACATTCACCTGATGTTATTTTATGAAGAAGCGGAATAAGATATCGCATCTATGGAATGAGAATATGTTTGTTGATGATTTTTGTTGTCATATTTCTTCTACTTTCGTTTGGTTTGAGGCATTAGTTCAAGGGTTTAGTGAACAGTTAATATTCCTCTAGTAATTGGTTTAGGCGATGATTTACTCCAAGTGTATTAACGTTTTTGGAAAATACAGAATGGTTGAAATCAGAGTCGCGTTACGAGTCGTAGAGTTGAGCTCGTTTGATCAATGACGAAAGTAAGAAGAGTGATTATTCACAGTTTAATGGCTATTGTGTTTAGTCAGTGAATAATATTTTGGTTTGTGTTGAGAGATATTTCGAATTCGCGGACAATTTCGTAATAGTTTCGTTGAATTTGATTCAATTGAGTCGAACCTGACTTATGAAATTCTCTCAAATTGGTTTCGTTTCGTTCTGCAGTGATCGCGTGAATATTGTATCTAACGTTACAGCGAATTGAGATATAGGTCGTGGATCTGATCAATTCACACTTGTGTTGAAGTTTGTTGTTGAGACAGTGTTAATTTTGTTGATCCTGATCAGATTGACAGGTTTTCATTGGTTTCTGTATTGTTGAACTAATATCTAATGTTTACGTTGATTTTGAAACCGAGACGAAATGAATCAATGATCGTACGGAGATTCACTCTGTTAGTAGTGAAGTGAGATCATTTTGATTGAGTTGAGACTGAGTGCACCAGTATATCTTGACTCAAGTTTGGTTTTGTCTTGTGGACATTTCGAATTGGTCTAGTAAATGTCGCGAGGAACAACTCTTTGTTTTCTTTGCTTGGTTTGGAGTTGCTGAGAATGAAAACAAAAATGTTTTCCGTCCTGACGCACGTGTTGCAGGAGGAAATTATGATTTGGATTGTTGGTTGTTTTGCGGACGTTTCAGACTGGCCTAGTGAATGTCGCAAGGAACAACTCCCTGTTTTCGTTGCTTGGTTCGGAATTTGCTGAGAATGAAAAAAAAGAGTTTCCGTCCTGACGCACGTGTTGCAGGAGGAAATTGGATTTGTGATCATTGGTGAAATTCAACTGAGTATGTTGAGACGACAATAAAAGGAAAGTTCTCGAGATAATTCCGTCGTGCTCAAAAGTTGAATAATGATCAAAGAAGAAAAGACAATTTGATAGTGGTCATAAAGCGATGGTAACGCGTTAAATCGTTGACACTTTCAATGTCATTGATGTATCAGTCTTGTGTTAGCTGGTACAGTTAGTTTCAGATCTGTTATTCCATTTGGGCTAAGAGATGTTCGATTCTTTAGTTGTGAATGGAAATTTCGTTGTGGTTTCGATTTGGCTGGTCATTCTATTAAGGAGCAACTGATAACTCTGAAATTCTATTGGACGGGTTATTGGGTTAAGTAAAATTGACGTTCTTTTATTGTAATGATTAATTATGGTAGTTTCGGTCGATACCCAACGATTATGGTTACGATGATTAACAGATCAGAAATTTTGTGTATCGTGATGCTGAGAGTGATGGGTTCGAAGCATTTCGTAATTTTTTGTTGACGTTTGTCATAATTTCGGTGTTAGAAATCACGTTCTGGATACCGGAGAGATTGCGAGGTGTTGAGAAATTCATTCATTCAGTATTATGAATTTTTGTGTTTGGAATTAATTGTTGGTGAAATTGAATCGTTCTTCAGTAATGAAGCGGTTGGGGGATCCAACGTTCACGAGTAGCGTTGTCAACCGGGTTCAATTTTATCGTTTGGACAATTCGTTTGATGAGTTGAATACGTTTCGTATTTGTGCAGAGACGTTTGTCTCAATTGAGGAATTAGAAATTATTTTCTGGATTCTGAAGACATGGCGAGACGCAGGAAATTCATCTACTCGATAGTGTGATGTTTGAGGAGAATGAATCAGTTCCAGTTGTGGAATGGTTGAGGGATCCAACGTTCTTAGTATCGTTGTCAACTAGATTCATTTGATTTAATTTTGTTATTTTTTTTTGTTTTTTTATTCTTGTCTGACGTTTCGTCAGGATGGATTAATTTTTTTATAGTGAAGTAGTTGGGGGATCCAACGTATCAAAGTATCGTTGTCAACTGGCTTCATTTCGATTGATTTTTCGGAAAAATTAAAAAAAATTTATTTTATTGTTGATTTTGACGAATCTTGGAGATATTACATTAACGAGATAATTGAAATCAGTTTTGTTATTTCATTGGTTTATTGTCTGGTGACGTTGTCCAGTCACGCAGATGATTGTGGTTTGAATTTGTATGTTTTTGGTCATATTTGTTTAATTTATTTTGTGGTCGTTTTGGACTGATCTGAAAATGGTTTCAGATCGATTGAGTTTGTCATCTGGTGATGAGAACTGATCTGATAATGGTTTCGCGACTGATCAAGTTGGCATCTGGTTTTGTGATCAATAAGTCATAATTCTGATGATGTAATGATGGTTTCGCAACCAGGTGAATGACAGTTCCGTGATAGAATAATTCATTGAGATGATAGGTTGAATTATTATGATGTTAAGATGATTTTGTTCAAGTTTTGTAGAGTAATTCTAGTATTTCGAGATTATGATGATATCGGTCATATGAGGATCGAGAAATTGACAAGAAATGGTTAATTACAAGTTGATTATGAGATTCACTTGTTATTGATTGATTATGTTTGATTTTGTTTTTGTGACATGTGATTAATGAAATCTCGTCGATCAATGGTTTGTGATTTCGTTGGTGGTATAATTTTGTATCGTTCGAAATAATTTGTGAATTGAACTGTACAAAAATTAATTACGGCTTCCAGTCTGGGGGGAGTAAGTTGTAACGTAATATTTGGATTACGTTACTTTTTGTCGTCTGGGCGCGTAATTAATTTTAAATTCTGAATAGTTTTGGCACCACCCATGGAGAATCAAAACAAACGAATCACGAGAGTTCAATTTTTGTATAAATTATGTAAAACTAATGCCGATTGGTTAATTTTGTATGTTAACGCTCATTGGATTGTCGTCAATTGAGTTGATGTCTCACGACTGGAAGAGGGAGACACCAGATGGACGATGATGAAGAGAATCGACATTACCGAAGGAGTCGGTTAATTGGACTAAAGTTTTGGCGCCAATGACAAGATTCATCGGAAGAATTAATTGAGACGTTTAGATGAACTTTGGTTGCATCCTTGGACTTGATAAAATTGTCCCAACTCTAATGTCATCGACTTGGAGTTTCTCAATTGTCTTCGTTGGAATTTTTTGTCATTGAACAGAAGAAATTATTGTCGTCAGGTTAAGCTGTGTTAACTGACGTAGTCTGGGATTGACCAATGAGAAGAGTCCTTCCCGGAAAAGACGCCTTAGCCGAGTACAGCGTTTGCTGTCGGCAGGATTCTCGTTTGGTGTGCCGTAGAGTAAACACATGTTTTGTCGTGTCTCTCTGTACAATTTTGCATAGTCGCCATTTTCACGTTTGGACAATTAATTCATTGGAATTAATTGTATTAATTGTCGTTTAATTAATTTGAATAACAAAAAAAATATTGTTCACGTTGAAATCAATTTCGCATAATCTGGTGAGCAAATTTTTGTTTAATTAAATTTTGTACGGTAATTGATTTCGTGGTCGTGAAAATTGTATTTTTTCTGTTAGCGTAATGACGCCATATAAAAAGACGCCACGAAATCGAATACCATTTATCGGCGAATTAATTTTGATGATTTTGGAAACATTATTTTTTTTATAAATAATTTTTGGAACTCTCGTGCTCGTTTCTCGAAAAAAAAAAAAATATTTTTTTTTAGAAAAATATTTTTTTTTTGTTTGGATAAAATTTCGCGAATTGAAAATTTTCAATTAACGGAAATATTTTGGCGTCATGGTCAAAGATAATTAATTGGAATTTAGTTTGGAATTTTAGTCTCGCGACTTTGTAAAACATATTGAATTTTGTTTGAAATTATTTTTTTTTATTATTCAATATTTTGAGAAATTTTGTTTGAGGAATTACGTCACAGTACATATATGAACATATATGTACATATATGGGACATATATGAACATAAATGTGACATATATGTACATGTATGTCACATATATGTACATATATGAACATATATGGACATATATGCTCACACGTTTCTCCGAGAAATCAGACAGCTATGGGCATATATGGGCATATATGGACATACATGAAACATATATGAGCATGCATGGACATATATGGACATGTATGGGCATACATGGACATATAGGGTCGTATGATCCTGTGGGAACCGAGTAGGTCTGGGCATATATGAGACACATATGGACATATAGGAGCATATATGGGCATATATGGAACATATATGAACATATATGGGCATATATGAGACATATATGGACATATATGGGCTTACATGGTCATATATGGTCGTATGATCCTGTGGAAACTGAGCAGGTATGGGCATATATGAAACACATATGGACATATATGAACATATATGGGCATATATGGAACGTATATGAACATATATGAACATATATGTGCATATATGAAATATATGAGAAAATGCGCACTCAATCCATATAAGAACGTGAAAATGATAAATTTGAATAATTAATGGTAAATGCACGTTCTCTTAGTTGTTTACCGCTTACTTTGAGAATTTAAAATTCTGCCAGCATTCGAAAATCAGTTTTTTCGGTATCACTAAATTATTTACAATGATTGAAATAATTCAATTGAACTCATTTTTTCTAAGTCCAAAAGACATTGAACACTATATCAGGATTAAAATTCAATCTACAATTATGTGAAATGCGAATAGCGAAGTTGGTAGGATGATGGACTCATCATGTGACGGTCCCGGGTTCGATCCCAGCTGGATGTTTTTTTTTTTTTTTTTTTTTTAATTCAAATTCGTTACTAATGAGGAATTGAGTGATCAAGGGAATTAATACTGATGTATTATGTTCATATATTAGAACATTTTGATGATATATTGCGGGAAAATATCGGCATACATACCCATATATGATCATATATGCTCATATATGATCATGTATGGGACTGCCATACCCGGGAAAAAATCGACATATATGTCCATATATGCTCATATATGATCATGTATGGACATGTATGACAATTTTTTCCCGGGATAACCATACATGACCATATACGGACATATATGACCGTATATGTTCGCATATGGTCATATATGGAAATTGACCGCGCATGAACATATATGATCATATATGGACATATATGGGCATATATGTCGATTTTTTCCCGGGATGGATTGAGTGCGCATTTTCTCATATATTTCATATATGCACATATATGTTCATATATGTTCCATATATGCCCATATATGCTCCTATATGTCCATATGTGTCTCATATATGCCCAGACCTACTCGGTTCCCACAGGATGATACGACCCTATATGTCCATGTATGCCCATACATGTCCATATATGTCCATGCATGCTCATATATGTTTCATGTATGTCCATATATGCCCATATATGCCCATAGCTGTCTGATTTCTCGGAGAAACTTGTGAGCATATATGTCCATATATGTTCATATATGACGATTTTTTCCCGGGTGATTTAATAAAAAAAAATTAAAATAAAATTAGACGAAACAATCGTCGTTATGGAATGAAATAAACAAAAAAACTAATGATAATAATAATAACCAAAATTATCGTCACAAAAAAAAATATTCTTATCGCTGAAAATTTAATGCCGACACTTCAATAAAATAAAATGAAAAAAAATAAAAAAAGTAATTAAATCACAAATTTAAATAAATTTTCCCCGACAATAATTTTCCGAAATTAATTAAGAAAATAAAATAAAAAAAAATACGAGAAACGAGAATTCCAAATTTAAATTTCATCAAATAGAAAAAAAATCTAACACGCCATGGAAAATCGTTAATGGCGGTTACCGGCATTGTGAGACGCTAACACAAAAAAAGATGTCTAAATAATTTGCCGAGAATAAAACACACGCTTACCGGAGTGTTGTTGTTTTAGCCTCCAAATTTTAAGCTCTCCTTTAATCTCCAGTAATTCTCCCAAGTCTTCGGTAAATTATTTCCTCAATTATTTTAGTTTAACGCTAATAATTGCGGTATTTCAAAGATAAATTTCTGCTGTCTTGCAACAATAAAATTTATTGCACAGCGAAAATAAAACACGTCTGTATCAATTGCCACCAAAACGGAAAGTGAGGGAAGACGCCGTCGTGCGTCGAAAATTAGACCACAGGTGGCTCTTCCCATGATTAATCATCCAATAACATTTAAGACTTTCTTTTATCGCCGGTATTGTTTTACTTTTATCCTGGTAATTAAATAAATAATAAAAGAATAAATCTTATATTTCCATGTCAAAAATTCCGTTAAAAATTTCTATGATGATCTCTTGATTAAATTGTATCATAATCAATTAATATGGAATTAATTATGATTTTCCAGACGTCCTTGATTTCCTCAATTCTCCGCCAATCAAAATCCAGAGTCCAACGGAAAGCTCCTCCCATCGATTTCCAATTCCTGCGTCGATAACTTCCTGCAGCTCTCCGTGATACTCGTCCATCCGCTAGCACCTCCTTCCGTCATGAAGGGAAAACTCCGGCAAGAGCGGGAATATTCAAGGCGGAAAGGAATCAAATAAATCAATAAATAAAAAATTATAATTGTCATTTCTCGTTTCTCGTACTCTCCGTTCTGGTGGATGAATAAATGAAAAAAAAACTATTTTCAACGCGATACCGGTCTCACACAAATTAATAACATAGTAACATAGTATGACTATAGTCTAGCTAGGTTTAGGGAAAATAAAACGGTGACAAAAAACGTTTCATGCTTTTTTTTAGAAGGGAATATTCAGTTCGATCAGATCAGATCTGATTAGATCTGTTCGAGAAGGCAAATGGTGCTTGTATAGTGAGTATTATGAGTCGATATGAAAAAGGAAAAGAATTGAGGTAGTTAATACTGTATTCTTGACATGGAGCTGTACGATATGGAGTTAGTGAAACCCAATAATTACTGAGTTAGAGTGGGGGGGGGGGGGGTCAGCCATTCTGATACATTTACGATACTTTTGTTATCTAAAGTTTAAAAATAGGTGGCGCATCTCTCTTCCCAAAGTCCGAGCGTGACTGTTTCCGTGAACAATTTTTACGAGGTCTTAGATCTGTAATATATTGGATATAGGCGACAACGTGCACATTTCTTGTACTCCTAAAGACATAATGGATATGTTACGAGCCCTGAAATCGGTGAACTTCTGGAAAACCCTAGCAATTATGATTGACCGGAGTCATTATAATGGAAATAAGAAAAAACATTGAGATGTCGAGTTCAACGCACTTAAATAGAGTGATATAAGGCAATGTGGCTAGGAGAGAGAGAGAGAAAAGACGTCGGTGCATCTAAGAAACACCGTGAGGTGGAACACCTGAGAGGGGACACGCACATGCCAAACTTAAAGTTCACTTTTACCTCTGATTTTGATTTTTCTTTCAATTTCGAGGCGCAGAATTAGTCAGAACAATAAAACCGACTAATCCCTAGCTGACCTGAATTAGCATCATCATGTCAACAGAGGCGTGGGCGGATTAGGAAAAGTAAAGAAAGAAGGAAAGAGGCGGCGGCCCGCCCGAAATTAAACAGTCCGACATCTCTATTAATTCCCACTTTTTTTTTCCTTTATAAGAAGTGATTTACAGAAGAATCTGGCTCGCAGTAACGAATACGCACTCAGTAATGTTACTCTGTCCGAGTGAACATCGCTGGCAGTAACAAATACGTACTCAGTAATGTTACTCTGTCCGAGTGAACATCGCTGGCAGTAACAAATACGCACTCAGTAGTGTTACTCTGTCCGACTGAACATCGCCAGTAACTAGTCTTCTATCGAGAATGTTACTCTACTCAAAATCTACTCGATCAACTAAAGTATTCATACTTTCGGAGTAAAGTTCAAGTCTTTAGTTTAAAGGAAAGTAGAAGCATTTTCAAGAAGAAACGTTTTGAGTCATTCTACGATGAACCAACAACCATCGTTCGAGCATTCTGAGCTGCATCTATCAGAATCCAGTATCCTGCATCAGCCGAATTGCACAACAAGAGAGTCATCTGCATCGCCAGCAATATCCACTAGAATTCCAATAGTTCAACTTCAACCATAAACCGTTGTTAGTTTCTTTCAATTCCAACTGTAAGTTCAATTTTGCGCTGAAGCGATTACAATTTTCTCTATTATTTTGACTCAAATTAGACGTTTGATTTATCCTCAAATAAATTATTTGGTGTTAGTTGAAAATATACAAATTATAGCATTTATTTTTGAATAAACTTATTTTGTCCGAAAACCTCTGTCCTTCAGACATCGGTACACTTCAGTGTTTTACCGCGGCAAACCGTTCCCTTATTTTTATTTTTTTGGGCACAACTGCAACCGTGATTACTACGAATAATCTACTATTTTCTTGATTAAAATATTATTCAAATCTACGTGTTTTTCGGGTTGTAGCCCGCAACATTTTGGTGACAGCGGTGGGATACGTTTGTCAATAAATAGGACGATGTCTCACGAAAACGGGCAAAATAAAATAACTACACGAAACATCAATGCAATGCATAACAATTTTCTAATATCTGAGATGAATCGAATTCCTCACCAAGGAATAGACTCACTCAAAACACCAACGTCATTAAACGTCGAAATGAATTTTTCTAACACCACTATACGGGAAAATAATTTATCAATACATGAAACGCAGGGCACGTTCAATCAAGAACGATTATTTAATATACCGGATACGCTTTCTACAACTACAATTGTTACTGTTGGTCAAGCAACTTTTATTAATTCGGAATCAAACCCTTTTTCTTATTCGAAAGGGACTATCTCAACGCCAAGAATAATTAGCAACGAAATCGTGAATGGGAATATAAGATTGAATCGTTCGCAAATTGATCCGCAAGTTATTCAACAATTAAAAGAGAAACAGAATATTCCTCACTGGCAACTAGAAGTTATAAAATATTTACTTGAAAATGATACAAGTGCTATCAACCAAGTAGAACAAGCCGGAATTGTTGAAGAGATCTATCGACAAATGATGATATTATTTCCAAATTCTAAATCAGTCGGTATTTTACATGCTAAACTGAGCAAACGTTCACTCGATTTTTTAGGAGTATCGTCTGAACAATTCAATATTAGCACTGCGAGTTGTCAATCTAATGCACCAACGTGTTCTAATTATCAATCGATTAATCGTATGTCCGAATTTTCTAGCATGTCTTCAATTCCCACAAATTTTAATCAACGGAGTGTTGATAATATTGATCAACGAAGTTTCGATAATATTACTCAACGGAGTTTTGATAATATTAATACAATGCGAAACGTTCCGAGCAGCAATGACATATTTTTGACTCCTCATTCGAGAGAAAATATTAATGTTTCAAAAACTTACTTTCTTGACAAAAACAATGTCAATAATAATGATAATATAACGAATGATCCGACGGGATATAAAATTCAAGAAAAATTCAGTCAAGAAAATCATTTTACTAGTAGTCATAGATACGTTATGCCGAACACGGGCAATACCCAAGGAACTTTTCAGTCTCTAAATCCGTCGATGTCTACTGTCTACGCCTACCCAATAGGCACGACAGTGTCACTTCAAGACGCATTATTAGTGATACCTGAATTCGATGGTTTCCATCCCCCTTTCCGCACTTTCGTGGACGGATGTATTGAAGCTAAGAATATGGTAACTCCTTCCGCTGAACTTAATTTAATTCGACTAATAAAGAATAAACTTCGCGGAGTAGCCAAAGATTCTATCCAAGGTAGAATATTCAATTCAATCGAAGAATTGATTCGATTCTTAGAAAGTTTTTTTTCACCTCTCCAATCACTCTCTCAATTACAAGGGGAATTGGCTCGTTTAGTGCAAGATAAAAGCGAAACCGTGATTGAATACGGAAATCGGGCGCGTCAACTCATGTTAGCAATTTTTGATACATACTTACGAATGGGAGGAACTCAACCAAATTTTCAAATAGAGACAGAACGAGAAGTTATTCGTTGTTTTTGCCGAGGGCTCCAACAAGAAATACATGAAAATCCTATGACATATGACTCATTGGATACATTGATAATAGCTGCAGTACAATTAGAAGAAGAAAAACGCGCCAGAGACGAGCTTCACAGATACCAATCTGTGGAGGAGAATCCAGCTAACAATGATCTGAGAATTGGATCAATTAAACTCAAATATTCACATTGTAAAAAATTGAATCATGAAGAAAAAGATTGTTGGAAGAAATACAGAATACGTGACGAATATAAATCTCGCCCATATTGTAAATTTGATGGAAATACAACCGATAAGTGTAGAAAAATGAAATATCAAAAAAATAAAAAATTGAAAGAGCAACAAGAATCGAAGCACGCAAACTTATCGCGATTCAGGAAACGACAAATGCCTCCTCAAGGCCAACGTGACTTAAGAGGAGTAGGCACAAATACGCGTTATGACACTCGGGTCAAGCGAAAAGATAACCAATGCTCAGGAAGAGAGCATAGGCTGCATGTTCTAAATAATAAATTAACGCCAACAATTATTCTCAAGCGTGGCAAAGATCAAAAACCATTTACACTTATGATAGACACGGGAGCGGAAATTAATATAATTAAAGAAAAGGCATTATTAGATACTGACAAAATAGATACCACTCAAACATGCCTCATAACAGGCGTAGCGAATGATCAAGCGCGCACACTTGGACAAATATCAATAAAATTATTTAATTTAGATATTCTATTTCACGTAGTGGACAACCATGTACCCATCTCTCAAGACGCTATTTTAGGAACACCGTTTTTAAAGACACACGGGGCTATGATAGATTACGCGAACAATGAAATGCATGTAAAAAATATTGTTATTCCTTTTTATATGAAAAACATAGTCGTACTAGCACCGAGAAGTAGGAATGCTATCTCACTTGCTCTCACCTCAGATTCACCAACTGAAGGTTATTTACCCAAGTTATTTTGGGGAGACAAAGTACACGTGGAAGAAGCACTAGTCAGTAATCGAAACAATAGAGCATATGTTTACGCAATTAACACGTCTGATAAAACTATAATGGTTCAATACCCAGCTATTCGGTTGCAAAAACATGAACTAGTGACTGGAGATGTACCAAGCTATCGAATCTTCACATTAAAAATTGACACGACGACAGAACGATACGAAAAACTCGTCCCACTCTTGAAATTAGAAAATTCAAACACAGAGGAAAAGCTAGAAGTGTCATCATTCATAGATGAAACCCGCAATAGTTTGCATTTATTAAACGGAAAACTCCAAGTAACTAGTGCTATGACTCATAAAATTCCAACCACTGATAATTTGCCAATATGTACTGAACAGTGTAGATATTCACTTTCGCATAAAGAACAGATCAATGAAGGAATTAATGGAATGTTGGAGTCAGGAATAATGTCTCACTCCACTTCACCTTATAATTTCCCTCTTTTGATCGTCCTAAATAATAAATTAATCATTGACTTCCACGCACTAAACGAAAAAGCTATCGGTGATGAATATCTCATCTCAACGAATAATGAAATCTTAGAACGGCTCAGTCGTACAAAATATTTTTCAATATTCAATCTTGAATCGGGATTTTATCAAATTCCAATTGATGCAAATGCTAAGAGAAAAATTGCATTTTCTACCCAGCATGGTCGTTACGAATATAACAGGATCCATCCTGAATTAAGAAACGTACCTGCAACGTTTCAACGATCAATGGATCGAGCTCTAACGAGATTACTAGGGAATGAACTATTTGTATGTTTAGAAGATGTAATGATTTACGCGAGATCTCTCCGGAAACATAAAATAAAATTCAACAAATTAATTGATCGTTTGAGAACCGCGAGTGTAAAATTGCAGCCCGATAAATGTGAATTTTTGAAGAAAGAAATAGTTCATCATGGACATATGTTCAGTAAAGACGGTGCCAGGCCTAATCCGAATAAAATTACGGCAATAAGAAAATTTACTTCAGTCATTAATAATCGACCATTAATGTGGCTACGAAACGTCAAAGATCCCAACTCTAGAATTCAACGACGGGAAATGAAACTGAAAGAATCCGAGTATGACACATTTTATAAACAAGGTAGAATAAATTTCAATGTAGACGGGTTGTCTCAAAATTTGACGAATAACAGATTAATCGAGGAAACTCACCCAATTAATACAAATCGAGTCGTGGAAGAAAATCATAAAATAGAGAAAAGGTTAAAGCAACCAATACCATTGCGATTCAGACCACGAGTAAAAAAAAAATAATAATAATAATAATAAATGAATAAATTTTTTTTTTCAAATCGATAAATAAAGAGAAAAATTAATAACAGTCCGAAAGAGATATCAAAAGAAGTAAATGGAACAGTAGAAATGAAACACACACCGTTAAAATGAAAACAAAACTAAAAATGCCAAGTACTCTTCCATCTCTTAAATAGATCAATTGTCTAATAATGAGTCAAACTGTAAAGAAAATTTTTTCTATTTATTTATAGCCTCCTATCACTAAGAAGATTTTTTTTTTGGTTACATACATTTTGATCAATTTCATTTTAGTGTTACAATGAGAATTGAAGGAAACCCAACAGAAAAATGTATTAATAAACCAACGATTACCTTTCTGAACGAAATGTACGCATTAATAAATTGTTCAAAAATTCAACAATAAGAGCAACTACCAAAGCTCTATACAGAATACACGAAGTTACCAACCTTTCCACATTTTGTGATAAGAGTTTTCTCATTAAAAAAAAAATATATATATATATGTATATATATTTCTGTACAAATAAAAAAAAAAAAAAAATTTTCATTTCATATAAGAAAAAACAGTCTTGAAACCAAGGAAAATCAGGGAATATTAGTTATAGAAAATTCTGTACTAAAAGTAATGATGCGTTACTTACAACAAAAATACTTGAATTAAAATGAACTCATTTCTTTATTGAAGAAAAAACAATTTAAGAGTTGGCAAATTAATCATCAAATCATTGATTGTAAAAAAAAAAAAAAAAAAAAAAACAAACAAAAGAAATTATATTATATCGAGATAAAAGTTTATACATTAATCAATCAATTAATTGAGAAAAAAAAACTTTGAGTTGAACTAAACTGTCAATGACTATTGATAATTATTTAACTATTTTTTTTTTCTCTTTTTCAATACTAATACGAATTTTCTAATAGTTTTGTTCATAACGAAAGAGAAAGAAGGAATCGTTCTATTAACATTGTTTTTAGTAAAAGAATGATGCGAGGTAAGAGAGAAAAAATTTATCGATATTAAATTGCGTCTAATGAACTACATGTAAATGAGAAAAAATAAGCGAAAATGATAAGAATAATAACACATAGGAATATGTGTCTGAAGACATAACACATGTATCTTTTATTTTTTTTTCTAAGAGCAATTTCTAGATGTAACTGAAACAATGTGAAGAATATGAATTGAACACTTGTCAATTTAAGTTTACACATGTATGGTAAAAATAATTTTATGACAAAAAATGTAATGATAACATTCAACAGAAATTGTAACGAGGATGAGTCAAATGTTGAAAAAATTAGTTTTGATGATTTTTGAATAGAAAAAAAAAGGAACTGACATGGATTGGGAAAATTGATTTCATCAATGGAGAATATCATCAACCAAAAAAACAACGAGGACGTTGTTTGATCGTCAGCCGGGGAGGTGTTACGAGCCCTGAAATCGGTGAACTTCTGGAAAACCCTAGCAATTATGATTGACCGGAGTCATTATAATGGAAATAAGAAAAAACATTGAGATATCGAGTTCAACGCACTTAAATAGAGTGATATAAGGCAATGTGGCTAGGAGAGAGAGAGAGAAAAGACGTCGGTGCATCTAAGAAACACCGTGAGGTGGAACACCTGAGAGGGGACACGCACATGCCAAACTTAAAGTTCACTTTTACCTCTGATTTTGATTTTTCTTTCAATTTCGAGGCGCAGAATTAGTCAGAACAATAAAACCGACTAATCCCTAGCTGACCTGAATTAGCATCATCATGTCAACAGAGGCGTGGGCGGATTAGGAAAAGTAAAGAAAGAAGGAAAGAGGCGGCGGCCCGCCCGAAATTAAACAGTCCGACATCTCTATTAATTCCCACTTTTTTTTTCCTTTATAAGAAGTGATTTACAGAAGAATCTGGCTCGCAGTAACGAATACGCACTCAGTAATGTTACTCTGTCCGAGTGAACATCGCTGGCAGTAACAAATACGTACTCAGTAATGTTACTCTGTCCGAGTGAACATCGCTGGCAGTAACAAATACGCACTCAGTAGTGTTACTCTGTCCGACTGAACATCGCCAGTAACTAGTCTTCTATCGAGAATGTTACTCTACTCAAAATCTACTCGATCAACTAAAGTATTCATACTTTCGGAGTAAAGTTCAAGTCTTTAGTTTAAAGGAAAGTAGAAGCATTTTCAAGAAGAAACGTTTTGAGTCATTCTACGATGAACCAACAACCATCGTTCGAGCATTCTGAGCTGCATCTATCAGAATCCAGTATCCTGCATCAGCCGAATTGCACAACAAGAGAGTCATCTGCATCGCCAGCAATATCCACTAGAATTCCAATAGTTCAACTTCAACCATAAACCGTTGTTAGTTTCTTTCAATTCCAACTGTAAGTTCAATTTTGCGCTGAAGCGATTACAATTTTCTCTATTATTTTGACTCAAATTAGACGTTTGATTTATCCTCAAATAAATTATTTGGTGTTAGTTGAAAATATACAAATTATAGCATTTATTTTTGAATAAACTTATTTTGTCCGAAAACCTCTGTCCTTCAGACATCGGTACACTTCAGTGTTTTACCGCGGCAAACCGTTCCCTTATTTTTATTTTTTTGGGCACAACTGCAACCGTGATTACTACGAATAATCTACTATTTTCTTGATTAAAATATTATTCAAATCTACGTGTTTTTCGGGTTGTAGCCCGCAACAGATACTACAGAAATTATCACATTATTCTGGACTCTAGTGAGCTCTTATATCTATCATATGATCCATTGCGGATGAATAGCATGAAAAATTTGATTTAACTGTCTGATCGTGCATACAGAGATAATCAAGAAGTGATATGTGAAAGAATCTTTGCGTCTATAACAACCAAAATATAATTGAGTGATAAATATGAAATCGGTATTATTTGGAAGTAAATAAAAACACGCCTTATTGATCAATGATGACGTTCAAACTAATGTCTACTCGCAATGAGGCATGCGGAGAGAATTCCATATTTCAATCGATACTCTTCTCAGAATTTAAGAAACGCTTGTACGCCTCAAATAATTCGTTTCATTCAAATTTATTTATTAAACACGTGTCTACAATCGGTGGCATTTATGCCAGCATTCATGCAATAACCGAGCGGTAATTTATTTAAATCGAACAAGCTCACTCCATAGAAAACAAGCAGGCGATCGTCGGTATTCCTTCGAGCGGCCTCGAGCATCGTTCGTGATGCGCTTGAGCGTCATTCGGTACTACTCCGAGCTTTCCCGATGTACACCGATCGACTTCGGTCACCCACGAGCATCTTTTGCGCTCGATCGATATATACTCGGTCAACTTGATCTTTACAGCCTACCTACATTACCTACCGATTAACGACTGAGCTCGTGCGTACGCAGTCTAGTGACTCTTGGCAATGCCGCACTGTCCGTGCACGTTGAAACACGATTCCCGGCAAACTCTCATGAAACTCGTGACAGTGCGTTGTTGGACATGGACGAGAACAAAGTGCCACAACTTATCGAAGAAGTTCAACGTAGGCCAGCCATCTGGAATAAATCGCTGAACGAGAATCGACACAAGGGTTTTGTCGGCACCGAGTGGGATAAAGTGTCAGCTAATATTCGTGTATCAAGTAAGTATACTTCTGTTTTTTCATTGTTATACTCTCACACACACGCGCGATTTTTACAAGGTTATAATAGTGCGGGTTATGGGAATTCTCTTTCATTATTGCAATATCGAAACTCATTGAATTCGAGAAAATGTAACTTCTCTCCTGTTGATGTTTCCCGGCAGTACGTTAGATTTTTCTTTGTGATGAGGTTCACGAATTGAAACACAGTGCTGTGTACAGATACAAAACCGAATGTCTGATGTACTGCCACGAAATGTCAATAATGTAGAGAGTTATATGTAAGTCATATGAGAGTCATATATAAGCGAGATGCGTATTATGTGTACAAGTACAACTCGTTTTTCGTTTGTTGATATCGGCATATGTTTCGTTTGAGTAAGAGGCAGCACAATGAGTGCAAACTAGAATTCATGAGAGAGTGATCACTTGTACGAAATCGCGAGAAAAATTAGCATTTACGACAATTCGTCGGCGCACATTATTTAAAAGGATATTTGTCAAAACGCAATTTTTCTAAATTGAAGTTTTTTATTTATTCATACTCAAGATTTACTCGTCCGTTTGTAACCGAACTCTCACGTACGCAGCCGAGTGATACACTGAGAGAAAAAGTAGTAGAAGCACAGCATAATAATTTCTTGGATCAAATACATATGTTCTTGACATCAATTTCATTGAATCAATGAGTAGGAAGTTTGATCCAAGAAATTGACTCCAGATAACGAAATTTTGTAACTATTAGCGAATGAACCCGTGTTTTCATCACTGAGCGACGATGATTTCTCGTAATAATAAGGTTACTGCAGAGTATTTTGTACAGTTTTCCTCGCGGAATGAATTGTTCTGTATCATAAGAATTCAATATTCAGTCCCAACCAAACACTTCCCACAGAAATCAAAAATCAACGGTTATGAGCTTGCATGAGTTTGAGCCAAACTTTCGATCAGTTTGATACAATCAAAAAAATTTTGATGCGAAATTTTTATGGGATTTATAGCAGATAAGTTAGTTTTAAGACTCCCCTTTCATAGGGTAGTGGGAAGCTGACTGATGTATTTCTATCAGAAGCTTACAGTTCTGTTGCAAAACCGAATCCCATACATTTCAATTCAGACGTGATGGAATGGGGCTGTGAAAAGTTTGTGTCAAGAAAATGAATGGTAGAGCAAACGACTGAATCGTTACCGGCGCTAAGTAGAGGCTCGAGATTAATATAATAAATCTTTGAATGTATTCCGTATTGTCTGGGTCAGATTTGGTGATCACTGCAAGTAATTGAAACTAGTACCGATTCAAGAATCCAACTAGTCTTGAGATACGAATGTAACGATTGTTTCAATCAATTTTTTTGATTTAATGACAACTAAGCGTGATTGGTATTAGTATCAGAAAAGTTCGAGCGAAGAATATGGAGCATTAATTTCAAAGGCCTTCCATATTGCGATGAAGTTCCATTCCTATTGAAAATCTAACTTTGATTTTTCATGTAAGGACTATGGTCGATTAAATTGAATGATGGAGAAACTCTGACAACGATCTTGAATTTTTCCATTAATTATGAGTTATCAGATTCAAGTAAATATTGACCTCGACCAACAACATTTATTTGAAAAAAACGAACAAGCACTGAGCTGGAATTCACGAGTATATTGTAAAAAATACAGATAAGTTTGGTTCAAGAATACGCGTGGTGGATCGGAACTTAGCCAAGTTTACATCAGTTATGAAACTTTTCTGAATGCAAACAATTATATCTTTGTTTACGCATCTTTTCCAATTACATTAAAGGATGGTTCAATTAATTAAAGTCGTTAGAGAGTATTATCAAAGATCTATCTGCATAGATGGAATTTCTAATGATATAATAAGAAACTCACACAATTTATAATATTTCGAATCAAGATTCATTCAATAACCATAGAATGAGATAAGAATCATGAGAACGTTTGGTGCGAGAATATATACATATATAGATAAATATTTCTCAGCACAGCATAATTTCATTAAAATATGTGAGAATTTAATAGAGAGTCTTCCGAATAGCAGGAATTCTTGAATTAAGAAATTGAATCTCAAGGCATAGTTGCAAAACGAAAGATGAAAGTATTCGTAACCATCATTGCAGGCGTAATTATTTCGATTCCCCAAAATGTTGATACCCCATTTGGGACTGTCAAATGGCTTGTCGATCTAATCGCATGAATATCAGGTTGATTCAAAAGAATCACAATTACTACGGAACTTCTCTGAATCTGATCCGAGTAGCAAAATGTTGGAAGTGAGCAGAAGAAATTCTTGGCTCAAGAAAATCTAAAATTCGATGGAAATTTCATTTAATTATGTCGGTTGGTGGATAAAGTTTTTTTCTTCTGATTTTCAATGATTATTTCTGATATTTTTTCATTTCGGATTTCATTTTATTTATATTTTTATTTGTATTGTAATTTTTATTAAATTTTTTTTTCGTATTTACATTTGGTGTTCATCAATTCTTCTAGTCAGAAATTCAAAGATTGATTCATCATAAGTCACCGGCAGTTCAGTCAATTACAGAGTGATCTGTAAAAAGCTCTTGTTTTTTTTTCGCTTTTATGATTTTTACATGAGATCATACTTGCAGAAAGAATGCGACCCCTAGCGACCATTTCATACATTAAAATGCTTTCACAAGCAAAATGATAATTCATCATTTTCATCTTTCGAATTCTTCCAGCGTCACTAAAAATTGTTTGAGCCAAGAAATTCTGCTCTCGGAATAAAAACTATCGAGTCTCTTCAAATTCTTTCTATATTCATTTCCTTTTTTACCTTCCGATATCGATCCTCTCTCCTATTTTTACCTTTCGAAAGATCATTGTGAGGAAGGGCAAAATTATCAACTCGATTTAGGTCTCAGTTTTCCCGGAAATATCCCGTAAATTTTGCATCATTCAATCTCTCTCTTGAAGCAAGCCATTAATTCGAGGAACTATCACTATGTGTGATGATTAACGTTGTTAGATGAATTTCGAAAGAGGATAAACAGAGTTTCTTGTTGGATCTATGAAATTCATAATTGGTACGGAGACCGGCGCCACCAGAACCTTGAATACATTGGGTAGTAAGCGGAGCTTCTGCATTCATCCTTTGAGCTTATGATGCTCACAGCTGGTCGTTATTCCAAAGAACTATTTGTTTCATAAAAAATAGCTTTCGTAAAGCCTCTATTCTCTAAAAGAATATCACAATGGAGATTTCATGAACTCCATTGAGACAGCTAGCTATCATCACTTTTATCACTGCATTCCGTTAAGAGTGCAGGCCTCTGGATATCAGGATGATGTGCTTTGGGAGTTCACTATTATTGCGCATGTTCAACTTTAGAACGCCTCATTACGTGTATTCACGTGGGAGATAGTAGAGAATACCATTTATCGCCGCAAATTGAGTAGCTGTCTACAGATACTCATTCTTGACCAATCAATAGATTGACTTTCTTTCCGAATGGAGCTCAAATGTGATTTTAAAGATTAATAAAGAAATGACAGTGATTCATGTACTGCAATGAAGAATTTCTTGTTATTGGTGTGTTATCGAAAGATCTCAGGAGAACTAGGGAATTATTTAGAATACAGTTGAATGAAAACTGTCCCATACTACTGTAACTTATATATATATAATCATCAATATATGTTCACCTCTCAATCTTTTCTTCTGCTTACATTAATATGCGAATGTTTTTCTCATAACGCTCCGTTGTCACAGTGGACTTGTCAATAGGCTGCTGAGATAACACGATTTAGCACAGAGTCAATAAAGAAAATCAATACATCCTTAGAGCATTGACCAACAGAAATTCAGTATATAAATTCAATTTCATTGAACATTGTATCTACTGCGTTAATTATCCATCACTATCTTCCGCTTGGGGTAATGAAGGAGGGAAGAGGCGTGGCAGGGGACTACCACTGATTGTCACATTCATTTTCAAATGAAAACTTATAGTAAATAGCACAGATTATTATATTAAATCAAAAGTTAAGTGAGGATTTGGATGAAATTCATAAAAATTTCACGTTGCACGTTTTAACTTCATGAGAATGGTTGGACAATGCAAACGATATTTCAATTCAATTATTTCATCTAAGAATCTGCAATAATTACATAATGGCATTTGATGACATTTAATGTAGTTTGCTGATGTGGCAAAACGCTTCGTCTCCACGGATCTACAACAATTTGAACAGCAGACAACAGATGAATTACAGCGCAGCAAACAAGATGAACGACATATAATGAACTATTACTTTTTCCTTCTCTCCTCTCTGTACTACCTCCATTCTCGACTACATATCAGCAATTCATGAGTAGGAGTGAATTGACTCTGATTTGAGGATACCTTCAGGCAAATTATATTTCCATTTCTAAGTTCCATCTTTTCTCCTCGAATTTGGTAATACAAATACGATGAATAACTATGTACCATAATGAAAAATAATTAATTTTCACTTGGCAATCGCCCTCTCCATTCTCCAGCATTCCACCAGTGCCTAGTATGTCATAGCGTTGTAATAAAGTTATTCAGACAAAACCTGTGTACATTGAGCTATGCTGAAAGAACTAATAATATTTTTACAATGTTTTCTTTAAGTTTGCAATGTTTTTTTATTCATTATTGATATTACAATTGTGGCCGGAGCAATGAATACTTTTCATACCTGCTGTCTGCAGTCAATTTCAACAACTCCCAATATGATCCTAAAAAATTGAGAATAGCTACGAAATTTTACAATTTACTTGGATGAACACAATTACTGTTTCAAGCAATAATGGCAGATTATAGATTATTGATTAATCTGGGAGACCAAGTGAACAGAGAGGGAATGAAATAATAAAAATTTCCATTATGTTGAGAACATGAGGAACAATTACTTTTCACCAAATGGCTCTGTGAGTCAGTGACCAACTCCGTTCTTCACTTCCTCACTCTGCCATAACTTTAAATAAGATAGGCACTGCTCACAAGTTTGCTCTGTTCACTTGAATATGCCAGTTCTAGACACAATTCTCTTTCTTTACTCAGAAAATCACACAATTTTTGCTGTCTAATCTCGACAATTGTGGTGCCAAATCCAACAGGGCACTGTCACGATTAAATGCTGTTGAATATCATAATAATTATCCGGTTCCAAAAGAGAATGAGAATCGAAAAAGTGACAGTCTAAGCCAGAGAGAAAAATTCTATCATAATAAGTGAGTCTTGCAATTGTCGATTGACCTTTGCTGCCATTATATTATTGATGAAGTACGAACTTTTGCGTACTGCATTTAAGTAAATGCTCATGTAGAAATAACCAGTATATTCACCGTTCATTTTCTACTAAGGAATCTTCGATCTTTCTGCTTCTCCATTAATATCAATGCTGACAAATTGACAATAATTACTAAATTCTCAAATTTAATTCGATAAACATAATTACTCTCATTACTCTCTCAATTACTTTCATCATAGTGAACGAATGCAAAAAATATAAAATGATGAAAATTTCACTACGTTGAGAAAAATGTACGATGCAACGGATAATTAGAGACATCAACAAGGTAACACATGAAACATATAATGATAATGAGTGAACAATTTGAAATGTACGTATACCCTGGCGGACCCATTGTTGAGCTTTTAATGGTTGGTCGCGCATCCATATCGATGTGTCCATTTAGTCGATATTTCTCCAGTCAATGATTGATACGAATTCTGAGATTTTTGGTAAAGAAAAATGATTCACTATCAATCGCCGCCTGTCTCAGTCGATTCATTTCCATTTCCCAAACAGTTTCAGAATTTGTATCAACCAGTGACCGATGGAGAATCGACTGAACATATTGAGATAGGTAATTGACGGGTCCACCAGGATAGAACAAAAGAAACGAATGCTAGCCCTGTTCACAAAGAGTCTGTTCCAAGCATAAAGTAAGTAAAGAAAATATAATTACAGATTTATCTCTCGATAGCTTAAGCTATCGAGAGATAAATCTGATATCGTATCCAGGGGTAAAATAGAAGCAAGATGAAAAACCAGTAGACAGCGCGTATCGGAACCACGCCTTCGACCATGTTCCTTCCGTTTTGAATTCATTTTAGTATTTCTACCGTTGTTCTCTCAGTCTCGAGTACTCTCAGCATGGACCGGGCTTCGGTGAATTCGGGGTTGCTCATCCTGGTACAGGCCTGTAATAAGCTGTATGCCATTGTACCGAGACAGCATTATGACGAAGTGATGGTTCGGTACCAGTTCCCATCTCAGACTGACCAGTACAAGCGCAACAATATCGTTCAAGAACTGAATCTACTGCTATATTGATTGACACTCCATCACCAATTGAGAAATGAAGAATGCTGTGATTCTTGAGTGACAACAGCAGCATCATCTATTCCATCTTCACTATTAATATCATCGCCATTGATTCTGCCCCTCTTCTTGTAGCCACGTAGCATTAGTTAACACTTAATGTCTTGGACAACGGCAAGTGCCTTCTACTGTTTCAAATGATTATTGTCTGGATGTCGTTGAATACTGCATTTTAATTGATGTATATTGAAGAATTTATAGATGTCTAATTTTGGTTTGCCAGATTGAGGTACACCATGTAATTACTTACGTGACCAATTGCCATACTGTGTTTTTGAATAAAAAATTACTGATTTGAGAGCTGAAGTATGATTTAAGAAGTCTGTGAATCTGTTCGGAAAATAGTTTATTAGAGCTGGTGAAGTGGGATCAGATGAGAATCGCATTCAGTCTTTTGCTGTCTCTTGTTCATGAGTTAATTTCAAAATCCCTTCCGTCTGAGAATCGTCAAAGGCTTCTCCATCCATGCAAAAGAATTATCTAAAAGTGTTTCCATACGATAGAGGCCTTGCTCTATCAAGTACCAAATGTGTCGACTAGCAGCTGGGTAATTTGAGTTCAACACGTGATATATTTTGAAGCACATCTCAATAGCGTCGGAAGCCTTCGATATTTCATATGAATATTTATCAATAGCAATAACAAAACTCGTGGGCTTAGAAATATGCTTGCCAAAAACCACGATATATGGCTGAATCAAGGCTCTGCCGGCGGCTTCGATCATTTTCTTCTGAACTTTTTCCAACTCTGATCTATTTACCACATGTTGAATAAGACTTCTCTCCGTTTCAGTACTAGATACTTTTTGAGCTTTAGCCTCCTTAGACTTACTGTTAGGTTCCTTCATGTTACCCTTCGGGGGAAAGAGATGTACTAAATATTTGAATTGAGCTAGAACGAGACCATCTCCCGTTGTGTCTGCTGCATTGATCACTTTTTTCAAACTGTGTCCTACCTCGTCATCTATTGGGCAAGTACAGTTAGAGCACAGAGTTTGCATAAACTCGTCCCAATACTCCATTCCTTTTCCTTTCAGCTTCTGTGAATACAGTGTTTCAAAATCCTGTTTAACAAGAGAGAGCATCGGTGACTTCGACATTAATGGCCAAACTTCCAATAGCTTTTCAATTGTAGGATTTTTATTTTGTTGCAGCCATCTCACACGATAATCGAACGTTACGGCCCATTTCTCGTCTACTTCATTCTCAGGTTCTGTATTAACGCGCAACCAGTCCATAGCCTCTCGAACCATTTCATCTTCATCTGCAAGGTCCAGCTCATCTATTTCCATATCTTCAATGCTACGTCTCTTCACGGTTCCTGCCAGTTGCCGACGAAGATTCCTCTTATTTTTAAACTTGTCTGGAATTTTCCCTTGCATCGGTCTCGACTTCCCAGATTTAGTCTTTGATTTTTTAATTGGATCCTTATAATATGTTCCAACTGCCTCGGTGGGGAAAATTTTAACGATATTCTCAGCAATTTTTTCAAAATGGCCCCTACACCATCTGCTGCAAGAAGAAAATATAATTTTCGATTTAAGTCAATCTCTTTCTAGTTGAAGATTTGATGAGGAGAGATTTCAATAATCAATACCTGTCAGTAACTTGAAGTAGATAACAAACAATGATATCAACAACTATATTACTGTGTAGTTCACTGAGATCTTTATTCTTTTCATAATACAGTAATATTCCAGCCGTATCATAATTGTTCCTCAGAATTTTTTCAAGAGCTTCACTGCTGATTAGTTGGAACAATAAATTTCCAATCTGCATATCATTGGTTTGGAACACATGCCGATTGTGCTAGAGTTGAAAAGAATTGAGAACATGTTTAAAGATCCAAGAATTCCCTGTTCTTTGAAGGAAAAATGTTGTGGAGAGAACATTCAGACGAAAGTGATTGAAATAATTTTTTTATCATGATTCCATCGAAAAGCTGAAGAAATTTCCAATAGAGAACATGTCATAATTGTTTCGATTATTTTTTGAAAGTTTGTTTTTTTTTGTACGCGGATGTGGGATTGACCCTTTCTATTTCTCAAAAATTCTGAATTTTCCGAAATTATCTCTGGACCGTCGTAGTGACTGAGACTATCTCAAATGACAAGTGATTTGATTTCCTATCAATTGGTATGGTTCTAGTTTGTATTGGTTTCTGACTAATTCATTACTCATTTAATATTTCATTAAATGAGTAATAAATTAGTTTTCCCTTCACATCATCTTCAAGAACGAATGATTTTCCTTTTGAATTACATAAATTAATGGTAAATGATTTCACGTTTCATTCAACTCAAGACCACTGCTTTTCGCTTTTTTTTGTCAATGGGTTTAGTGGAGTTTTTTTTTCAATCCTTTCACTTACTGCAGTCTTGAACGAACTATTCTGTTTTTTCAATGACGTATGATTCAAAGTAGCTTAGGCAGTATAACGTAGACTCAAGGCAATGTTGCAGCCGAAGCAACATGGAAGTGAATCTCTAATCACTCGACCAAAGTTATTAGGTGATTAACAAAGAATTGAAAAGGGGCATTATCAAAAAAATTTCATAAATAAATTTTGACATGTTTTCCAACGAAAATTTCCATAGGTTTCCAATACAATTATCAGAAAGAACTCATTTCAGAGTTTCTCACTGATTCCAAATGGTTTTAATAATATAAAGCCATCAAGATAAGAATGTATTCAGTTTACTTCTTATGTCCTTTTTACACCATCTTCCTCTACACAGAATAAACTAACTTTTTCTCTCATTTCATAAATTAAAAGTTAAAAAATTGGACAAAAGAATTATCACCTCCTTCGCGAATGCGATCCACCTATCAAAAAATTGTAACCTTTTTTCAATGCATGGAAATGAGGTGCCAATCAATTCTTCATTCAAATTAGTGAGCTCTTCAACAGTTGTAACCTTATGCAATCAATAGATGATATATTAATGAGACTGAGACAATCATTTTTGCTATTGCGAGATACATTCTCCCATCATTCCTGACTAATTCTTCTTCCAGCTTCAGAACAAAGAGGTAAAAAAAAACAAAGAAATGAATTGTTTTTTGTCATCATTTTCATGAAATATCCTAGAAACTATATAAGTTGACATAATTTTTTTATGAATAGACTTTTTTTTTAAGAAAAAATCAGAGTTAGGAGGAAGATATAAAGAGATTACTGAACGGATGAAAAAAGATAAATCGATTTATCAGGGCAATCATTTGGCTCGACTATCCCAAAACTTGAACCTCATGGTAAGATTCTTAAGAAAGTCCAATCGCTGCGCATGCGCCAAATGGAGTGTCGTATCCGAAATTCAATAAATCAGGTCCAAATATTAAGAAACAGGCTGAATACAGCTCTCCAAATCTTAGGAAAAAAGTTGAATTTTCACGGAATGACAAAAAAATTATTTCTGAAACATGATTTTCACTGTAGTTTTCCTCGCATCGTCAATGGAATGCCAGAAAAAACCTATCCCCAATATTTCTATTAATTTCGAGCGTTTATGCATAACATAGATATCAAAAGCTCAACCGTGTCCGTTTCACCCCTTTAGTCCATTTGGCCCTACCTTACTCTATTCAGGTAATTTACAAGGCATAAATTTATAGAAATAAAAGAGAAGATTAAGAAAAATACATTCAACTCCATGAAAAGGTGATTAGAGGTAGATATTTTATAGCAAAAAATTTGCATATTGCAGAAAGCTACTTTTTTTGGTCATCCGATGAATGATTACTTAATCCAAGACAATCAAGATCAGAAGAGAGTATCAAGAGAGTATCATTTACGCAGCACAAGTAATTGAAATTCCGTCAAATTATGATTAATGATTTCAATTGTTATAAAGGAATTAATTTTCATATTCATCTATCATCTTCCTCATTTAACATGGGCAGCGATAGAACCTTTTCAATATTTCTTCCTTCTAACTCTGATTTTTTCTTAAAAACAAATCCATTCATAAAAAAATTACGCAAACTTATCTAGTTTCTAGGATATTTTAGAAAAATTGATGAACAAAAACAATTCATTTCTTTGTTTCATTTTTTTACCTCTTTGTTCTGAAGTTGGAGAATAAATTAGTTAGAAATGTTGGGAGAATGAAATCAGAAGGAATGCTATTTTTTGACAATGAAAGATTGAAATGAAAACATTCAACTAACCACTTTTATTCCCAACTATGGACAGATGAATGGAAATAACACGTATGAAAAGACTTTATAAAGTCTTTATAAAGAATTCTTCATAAAACGTGTTTTATAAGAAATTGGAACTTTTCTTATGAAGATTTTCTTGTGGAGTTTTCATTGTAGTTTTCATCCTTTATAAAATTTTGTTTTATAAAGGCGATTCTTATAAAAAAAATTTTATAGAGGGAACCAAAAGATATAAAATACCATTAATATTTTTTGTATGATTCCTATTCTATAAATTAATTCTTTATAGAAAATGTCTTTATAAAATAGAATTTTATAGAGATATTTCTTATAAAATGACTTTATACAAAGATTTTATCTCTCAGTTAAATGCTTTATTTATTCTATTTATTTGAATAGTTATCCTTTGAAAAATAGCTGGATGGGGAACTCCAAACAATGTTAACAAAAATGCAGACTCTAGCCGTGGGAGCCATTGTCCGGTTTCGACAGCAAGGAAATCTGTTTCTCAGATAAGTGTGTCGAACTGCGCCGCGATCTCGCTTATATGCACTTTTCGTCAAACTCCGCTTACGGACGGGATTCCGACGGTGCGCGACCTATCGGCGGCGGCGGTACTACAGTTCCCCTTCACTTTGACGTTCGGCGCTGTCCCTTCGAATTTTATTTCTTCTTCGCGTTTCAATTTAATGCTTCTTCTTTGCGCCTTTTATTTTTCTTTCCTCTTTTATTCATCATTTGCCTTATTATTTTTCTTTCATTAATTATTAATAAATTAGGTATGAGGTTCTTACAGGAAATACTTCTGCGAGATAGTTATCTCACAGAAGTGCTTCTAAAGAAAACGTCTTTACAAAATAAAATTTTATGAAGAAGTTTTCTATGAAATTTATATATATCACTCAGCAAAAAAATTGAGGAAACAATCAATTTTGTCGTTTTTCTTCGTGATTTTCAAATGGCTGTAATTTTCCGAAACATCATTGGATCGGAATAAAAAAAAATGGTTCCAAAGCTTGAAGTCTCCACCTCTGAAATCTTGAGATGAAATTTTTTTTGACTATTCGTTATAACGAGATAAGGAGGTTAAAAGCGGATTTTTTTTCCATTATTTTTCATTTTTCCAAATTGGTCTACGGACTTCAAATAATTTTTCTCGACTCAACCCTTATCAAGATCGTGCAGTGTGGCCTTTCAGTTTCAATTTTTTTTATTTCTTATGATCATTTTTTGCTGAGAAAGCGTCAATTGAATCGAAAAATACCCTTTTGCCTTTAAACCCCGATATCTCAGGAATTACTGATCGCACATCGAGCGGATGATGGGATGCGTAAACTTGAATAAATTTACTATGAGGTTCTTGCCCTATTTCATTGAAATGAATTTTCTTCAATTTTCAAAATTGGTTCGAAAAAGTATCGAAAAATGAAGTTTTTTTTCTTTTTTGAAAATTGCCGTGAATCTTGCGAATTCGAGGGAAGCTGCCGATGTTTTAACATTTTTCTGTAGTTTACTGTGTGCTGAAACACCCCCTAAATTTTCAAGCCAATCGACTGGACCGTTTTTTTTCTCGAATGAACAAAGTTTCAGCTCAAATTAAAGGACCACTTTTTTGTTCCTTAAACCCCAATTAATGATGATTAAGGCCGAAGATGTTTTTTCTTCCTTATTTCTTCGTGATTTTTTGTGCGAAATTCGTTTAATTTCATCGAGAAAGGAACAATGAAAAAAATCAATAAATTTTTTTTTTTTCAAATGAATAGAAAATTCGTTTTTTTTAATCCGTAAAAAATTAGAATTTTGTTTCTTCCAAAATCAATAAACAAATCTTTTTTCAAAACCAGTAGAAAAATCGGAAGAAAAATTCTTTAAAATGGATAAAAAAAACTGCCAAATTGGTATTTGACTTGGAAAGATATTGACTCAGCAATTTTTTTTAAACAATAAAAATTTCTTTATCGATTTTTGAAAAAAAAATTATTGATTATTTTTTCCTTTTTTTCGATGAAATTCAACAGATTTTGCACAAAAAATCACGAAGAAATGACGGAGAAAAAACATTTTCGGTCTTAAACTGACAAAATTTACTGTTCCCTTAATTTTTTTTGCTGTGCTCAAATCTGTTGAATTTCATCGTGAAAAAAGAAAAAAATAATCTATAAAATTGTTTTCAAAAATCAATTAAAAAAATTTTATTGTTTGAAAAAACTTGCTGAGTCACTATCTCTCCAAGTCAAATACGATTTTGGCAGTTTTTTATCCAATTTAAATTTTTTTTTTTTCAATTTTTCTGTTGGTTCTTAAAACAGATTCTTCTATTGATTTTTGAAGAAAAAAAATTCTAATTTTTTACGGATTTGAAAAAAATCGAATTTTCTATTGATTTAAAAAAGAAATTTGATTTTTTTATTAATTTTTTTTCATTGTTTCTTTCTCGATGAAATTAAACGAATTTCGCAGAAAAAATCACGAAGAAATGAGGGAGAAAGAACATTTTCGGCCTTAATCATCATTAATTGGGGTCAAAGGAACAGAAAAGTGTTCCTTTAATTTTTGCTGAAACTTTGTTTCACACAGTAAACTAAAGAAAAATGTTAAAGCATTTGCAGTATTTTCCAAATTCACGAAATTCACGGCAATTTAAAAAAAAGAAAAAAACTTTATTTCTCGATACTTTGTCGAACCAATTTAAAATGGAAGGAAATTTTTTTCAATGAAATAGTGCAAGAACCTCATAGTAAATTTATTTAAGTTTACGAATCCCATCATCCGCTCGATGTGCGATCAGTAGTTCCTGAGATATCGGCGTTTAAAGGCAAAAGGGTATTTTTCGATTCAATTGACACTTTCTCAGCAAAAAATGATCATAAGAAATGAAAAAAATTGAAACTGGAAGGCCACACTGCGCGATCTTGATAAGGGTTGAGTCGAGAAAAATTATTTGAAGTCCGTAGACCAATTTGGAAAAATGAAAAATAACGGAAAAAAAATCCGCTTTCAACCTTCTTATCTCGTTATAACGAATAGTCAAAAAAAATTTCATCTCAAGATTTCAGAGGTGGAGACTTCAAGCTTTGGAACCATTTTTTTTTATTCCGATCCAATGATTTTTCGGAAAATTACAGCCATTTGAAAATCACGAAGAAAAACTACAAAATTTACTGTTTCCTCAATTTTTTTGCTGAGTGATATATATAAATTTCATAGAAAACATCTTCATAAAATTTTATTTTGTAAAGACGTTTTCTTTAGAAGCACTTCTGTGAGATAACTATCTCGCAGAAGTATTTCCTGTAAGAACCTCATACCTAATTTATGAATAATTGATGAAAGAAAAATAATAAGGCAAATAATGAATAAAAGAGGAAAGAAAAATAAAAGGCGCAAAGAAGAAGCATTAAATTGAAACGCGAAGAAGAAATGAAATTCGAAGGGACAGCGGCGAACGTCAAAGTGAAGGGGAACTGTAGTACCGCCGCCGCCGATAGGTAGCGCACCGTCGGAATCCCGTCCGTAAGCGGAGTTTGACGAAAAGTGCATATAAGCGAGATCGCGGCGCAGTTCGACACACTTATCTGAGAAACAGATTTCCTTGATGTCGAAACCGGACAATGGCTCCCATGGCTAAAGTCTGCATTATTATTAACACTGTTTGGAGTTCCCCAACCAGCTATTTTTCAAAGGATAACTATTCAACTAAATAGAATAAATAAAGCATTCAACTGAGAGATAAAATCTTTGTAAAAAGTCATTTTATAAGAAATATCTCTATAAAATTCTATTTTATAGAGACATTTCCTATAAAGAATTAATTTACAGAATAGGATTCATACAAAAAATATTAATGGTATTTTATATCTTTTGCTTCCCTCTATAAAATTTTTTTTTAAAAGAATCGCTTTTATAAAACAAAATTTTATAAAGGATGAAAACTACGATGAGAACTCCACAAGAAAATCTTGATAAGAAAAGTTCCAATTTCTTATAAAACACGTTTTATAAAGAATTCTTTATAAAGACTTTATAAAGTCTTTCATACGTGAAAAAACCGGAATATCAAGAGTTACGAACCTTCGAATACATTTGCAAATTCTTCCAATGATGATCTCTAAAAATTGAAAGATTGGATTATCGTTCATGATGTTATTACTCATCAATCACTTTTCTTCAATTTTATCCATCGGCTAGTCTTGGTATCGGTAGCAACGACTTTTCAGGAGACAAATGACTCTCACCCTAACACTGTAATGTTATCTGCAATTGTTTCATACGCAACCGCTGCATCGTAATGAATTAATAACCTCTGGAGGTAGTTCCCCATATTTTTTCAATATTCTCATACTTTGCTTTCTTTTACTGTTAGGTATTGGTTTACTCATATGAAGCACTTGAGTATGACAAGTTGCCAATCCAGTATTAGTATTGGTGTCATTTTTTTCTGAAGAATCGATAATAATGGCAAAAAGTAGCGAAAAAAAAGTTCTAAAAGCAGTGATCAATAATTGATATCATCATAATCATAAACCATAATCTGATGTCACTTATAGAGCGTTGACATTCTAACCTATGAGCAATTCAAAGTTCATAAGTTGGATGGATGAATACGAAAATAAAGGTAATAAATTGGGTTTATGTTTTTTCATTTCGTTTCAATTTAGAATTGAATCCTTTGTTATTTTTCTAATCACTATTCTATTATTCTTTATCTCGATTTTTTTTCTAAAACACAATTGACAGTCCATCAATCAAGAACTTGATGAATAGTTCTCATATCCTTCTTTTTGATTTCCAGAGAACATATCTAATTTGTGATTCTGAGGTAAACTGTGGAGAAGAAAATTATAATAATTAAAAGCAACTATAATAATGTTGAAGTGTCCATTGTGCACTGAATTTTTCATTGCTGATAATTTGACCCATCATATCAAATCATGTCATCAAAGGCAGCGATTGGAACAGTACGATTGCAGTAAATGTACCAGAAGCTTCCCACATTTAAAATCATTAATATCTCATTCAAAAGCACAACATGGCAGTAGCAGGAGTGAAACATGGCATAAACTGCGTGATTCTGGGAAGCGGAAATTAGACGCACTGAATGAAAACCATTATCCCTCGAAGAAATCGAAATTAGACTCTAATACATTAGCCTCAACGTCAAAAATTGCAGGCCTTTCATTGGAAATCTCAACATTAGATAAAACCTTTAATGAAAATAATCTGACTACCCAAAACGATGAAAGTATGGAAAGGGAAGAAAGAAAATTAGCTGAGAATACTTTCAATTATGAGCAATTTGGTCGTTACGTCAATGAACGTGTAACAAATTTCGCAGCAACTGTCTACGCTAATGAACATATTGCACGTACACTGGCTAGTAGTATATTGAATGAAGTGAATGAGTTAACATCGGGAATACTTTCTCAATTCATAACAAGTGCGCCGAAAATTGATCATTTCGACATGGAGATGATTTCAAGAGCCGTATCAGCTTCTTTCTCACAATTTTCATCACAGCATAATGCTTTGAAGACTTTTGGCGACACTTGGAATTTTATTCCGTCCTCCTCAGAAACATTGAAAGTGATTTTACAGCTTGAAGGAGATGATGAGGAAATACCAAGACCTATCAAAATTGGCACAGTTCCAATGAAAGAAGTATTACAAAATTTATTAGAATTACCAAATGTGTTCAACACAATTATGACCCATTTGAAAACCTGTGAAGAAACGACTCATGTCATTTCACCTCTACAAACTTTACTCTGGAAGAGAATCGAAAGTGATTTCCCCAACAAAATTGTACTACCATTAATATTGTATAATGATGAATTTGAGATAAATAATCCACTAGGTAGTCATAAGGGAATACATAAAATCGGTGCAGTCTACTTTTCATTGACCTGCATTCCCAATGAATACAGAGGTTCGTTAGAGAACATATTCTTAGCACAGTTGTACAATCACAATGATTACAAAGATATAACAAATCAAATCATGTTTGATGGAATAATCAAACAGTTAACAGAACTGCAAGAGAAGGGAATTGTCATAAAAGTGAGTGGAAGATCTCAAACCGTTCATTTTGCACTTTTATCAATCATAGGAGATAATTTGAGTTTAAACACGATACTAGGATTTACACGCGGATTCAATTCAGATTCAGTATGCCGCATATGTCGTGTTAGAAAGAATGTACTACAAAAACAAACAATTCAAAACCCAGCACTATTACGTACTGAGGAGAACTACAAAGCAGATATGAAGTCTCACAAAAATGCAATTCAAGAAGAGTGTGTCTTCAATGTTTTAAAGTCATATCACTGCATCCGAAATAGAGTGTGTGATAAAACTCATGATTTGTTGGAAGGAATATGCCGCTATGTTATAGGGCGAGTTTTGTACTATTTGATTGAAAAACGCAAATTCTTTCCATTAGAACTATTGAATAGCCGGATGGGGAGTTATGATCACGGTTCTTTCACTACTATTAATATTCCTCCGCGAATATCAGAAGCTGCTTTGAAAAAACAATTTATTGTCATGTCAGCATCTGAAATGAATACATTCGTCCGTCATTTAATGTATTACGTTGGAGATTTGGTACCTAAAGGTATAAAAGAATGGAAATTATATTTGATTTTACGCCGAATTCTAGTAGTTATTTCTGGAAGTTCTTATACTGCTGATGACATTGAATTAGTTAAAAATGATGCTTGTGAATTAAATAATCTTCGGATTAAGTGTTTTAAGGAAACGCTGAAGCCAAAGTTCCATTATTTGTTGCACTATCCTCTTTTAATGATGGAATTGGGACCACTGCGTTTCTACGATACAATTAGAAATGAAGGAAAACATAAAATATTCAAGGCCATGGCTCAAGCAACAACATCACGTCTCAATCCACCTCATACACTGGCCTTGAAGCATCAACTTCATCAGCATCTCCGATTTCGATCCAATCAAGGTTTTCAATTGAAATTAGCACGTGGAAACGTCATCACCGATCCTGTCAATATGTCTACCATCAATGAAGAATTTATATCTATTATGCCGGTGGAAATACTGAAGAAATACCTGTTTTTATCTTGGGTCATAATTCATGGGACTCATTATGAGCCAGGACTTGCACTCATTATCGGCTGTGAAAGTCTAATGACTCGAGAATTTGGAAAGATTGAGTATATAGGAATTGCAAATGATAATTCAGTACTATTTATTTACAAAAAACTCATGAATATTGCAATGGTAGATCACATTCAGAGTTTTCAAGTGACCGAATCGGAAAATTGGGGACATGTACTCCACATGGATCTTGTTTATTATAAACCAGTGAAAATGTTTACATCATCAGAACAGAAACAATTTATACAATATCTGTAATGAAATGGTATGAATTTTCAATCATAATTCATCACCTCTGCTCCAAACACTATAGTCATGTTGTGCAAAACACAGTCTTGAGGAAATGCATCATTCAGATAAAATCACAAGAGATGTACTCATAGAACGATGTTATATTCTCCGGTTGATATTCTCGTTTCTCATCTGGCAGTCCCAATTGATCAATTATTATCCAGTTTTGGCATTCTGATCGGAGAAACATCTATTTTTATAGGACTGGAACGAAGGTAATGACGAATATTTCTGATTTTTAATTCCATTTTTTCCAAACGCAAAACAGAATGACTGTAGAAATGAGAAAGAATCAATGTATCTATAGATTGTGGCACAATTGATATTTATCTCCAGCAACCACAACATGTACACGAGATTGGAATTACATCAATTTCCTCATCTTTTGATATTTTTTAAGCACTGCTCTATCCCATTTTTTGCAGCTTTATGTGAGAGTATAATCGTACAGAGCTGAGTACAAATGATATAATTGTTTAGAAAACCGGCTTTTCCGATTGATCAGTCGGGTTCTTTGATTTTTTTCTCAAAGCATAATTGACGATTCATACTTTCCATGTTTTTTTCTTCATTTTCAGAAAAAAAATCCAGAATTTACTTTTGAGATGACATCATTAAGAGGAAAATTTTAATAATTGAAAGCAATTATATTGTTCATGTGACCATTCTGCACGGATTTCTCAGTGTTGATGAATTGAATACTCACATCAAATCATGTCATCAAGGGCAGCAGTTGGTACAATACAATTGTCAAAAACATAGCAGCTAGTGAAAATAGCATGTAGCACAAACTACCTGAATATGAGAAACTAAAATTATCCATATGAGACATGCCTTGCAAAATCCCTACGTAGCTGAAATAATTTTCCGTTGAATTCAATGATGTATCAGTGGACTCTGGTACTGGACAAAGGGTTATCAGTGCATCTTAGTTCTTCAACACCCATGCATTAAGATACAATCTCTAACGTCGATCCCATTGTAATGATTTGAAGCAGCGACAGTGCGGTAATATAAAAATTGAACCACTCGCTCTAGTTCAAGCTATCGTGCACTAGCTACTGGTACATGGATCTGGAAGGATCGAAGAGGTGGCGTCGATAGTTACTAATGCTGATAATAGTGTGGATGATATAGACTATACATTGACTACTATAAAACTACTATATAATTATACGAGTTGAAAAGTAAAGCACAGATCTCAATTTTTAATTGGTTTTGAAGTAATGTCATTCCATACCATAATGTATCAAGCTGATGGGCAATAAGTTGTGCTAATACTGATAATTTTGAGGCTGAAGCTGGTTCTGAGCCACTGTCCGGTGATGATGCTGTAAAGGTACAAACCTAATTTATTACAGACCTGTACCAGGAAGAAAGGCCCCAGATTCAGCAAGCTTGACAGGAATGGATAAAAGTACTAAAATAACGGTTCAACACGTTGAAAAGATAGTCTCTGACTCGAAAGGACCTTTTTACGACTGTGCAGTCCACAGATTCCTTATTTCTCGCTTCCTCTACTTCCAAATTCGGCTCAAATGCAGTACTCAATAGTTCGTGTCTCCTCCGATTACTGCAATGCCTTGAACAGATGTTTTGTCACTGCGATTTTTTTTCAAGCATGTCAAGAATTCTGGACTTCATCAATAATATAATGGCACTAAAGGTCAATCGACAATTGCAAGATGCATTTATTATGATAGAAGCTGTTTACTGGCTTAGACTGTCAGTTTTTCCATTCTCATTCTCTTTTGGAACCAAATAATTATTATGATATTTAACATCATTTAATCGTGACAGAGCCCTGTTTGATTTGGCACCACAATTGTCGGGATTAGATAGTAAGAATTCTGTGATTTTCTGAGTAGAGAAAGAGAATTGTGTCTAGAACTGACATATTCACGTAAGCTGAGCAAACTTGTGAGCAGTGCTTGTCTTATTTCAAGTTATGGCAGAGTGAGAAAGTGAAGAACGGAGTTTGTCACTGGCTCACAGAGCCATTTGGTGAATAGTAATTGTGCAATTATATTTATTCCTTCGATTGTTCATTGTAGCTACTTAGGAAATTAATCTATTTTTTCATGTATGCAAAGTTTTACGTTTCTGCTTGCTACAGTCTCTAGAACATTTGATCCATTGATGAAGACGAAAGATTTTATTTACTTATGTCATGTGTCAACTATCTGTCGACTTACACAATGCTCGATATTGTGCAAAAATTGAGAAACTCCACTTAAGAGGTTGAGCACTCACTTCATTCGTTCTGTACATATATTACTCGGTAATATTTCACGTTATTATTGTATTATTGTTCACATATTATCTTGATGTTTTCAATCATTCACTGCAACGCAAATATCATTTCAGGAGAACATATTATACCAGAATGTAAAAACGATAAATTATCTCATGTTTTTCTCAACACGATGGAAATTTTTCTCATTTTATTCTCTCTCTGTTCACTTGTTCTTCCGGATTAATAATCTATAATTTTCGATTATTGCTTAGAAAAGCAATTATGTTCATCCAAGTAAATTGTAAAATTTCGTAGCTATTCTTAATTTTTCACTATCATATTGGGAATTGTTGAAATTAACTAAGGACAGCAGGTATGAAAAGTATTGATTGCTTCGGCCACAATTGTGATGTCAATAATTAATAAAAAAACATTGAAAATTCGAAGAAAATATTGTGAATACATTATTAGTTGTTTCAAAATAGTTTAATGTACACAAGTTTTGTCTGAATAGCTTTATTACAACGCTATGACATACTATACACGGGTAGAATGCTGGAGGATGGAGAGGGCGATTACTAAGTATAAATTGATCATTTTTTATTATGGAACATTGTTATTCATCGTACATGTATTGCCAAGTTGGAGGAGGAAAGATGAAACTTATGAATGGAAATATAATTTGCATAAAAGTATCCTAAAATCAGAGTAAATTCACTCCTACTCATTAATTGTTGATATGTGGTCGAGAATACAGGTAGCGCAGAGAGGAGAGCAGGAAAAAGTATTATATGTCGTTTGTCTTGTTTGCTGTACTGTAATTCATCTGTTGTCTGCTGTGCAAATTGTAGTAGATCCGTGGAGACAAAACGTTTTGCCACATCAGCAAACTGTATTGAATGTCATCAAATGCCATTATATAATTATAGCAGATTCTTAGATGAAATTATTGAATTGAAATACCGTTTGCATTGTCCAACCATTCTTATAAAGTTGAAACGTGCAAAGTGGAATTTTTATGGATTGCATTCAAATGTTCACTTAACTTTTGATTTAATAGTCTGTGCTATTTAATATGAGTTTTTATTTGAGAATGAATGTGACAATCAGTGGTAGTCCCCTGCCACACCCGTTCCCTCCTTTATTACCCCAAGCGGGAAATAGTAATGGATAATTGACACAGTAGATATAATGTTCGATGAAATTGAATTTATATAGTTGATTTTTGTTGGTCAATGCTTTGAGGATGTATTGATTTTCTTTATTATCTCTGTGCTAAAACGTGTTATCCTGCAACCTATTCGCAAGTTCACTATGACAACGAAGCGTTATGAGAAAATCGTTTGCATATTAATATCAGCAAAAGAAAAGATTGAGAGGTAAAAATATAATCATGATTATGTATATATAAGTTACAGTAGTGTGGGACAGTTTTCATTCAACTCTATTCTAAATAATTTTCTAGTTCTCCTGAGATCTGTCGATAACACACCAATAACAAGAAATTCTTCATCACAGTACATGAATCACTGTCATTTCTTTATTAATCTTTGAAATCACATTTGAGCTCTATTCGGAAAGAAAGTCAATCTATTGGTTCTCCAAAAATGAGTATCTGAAGACAGCTACTTAATTTACGGTGATAATTGGTAGTCTCTACTCCTTCCCATGTGATTACACGTACTGAGGCGTCCCGAGATTGAGCAAGCTTTTTCAGAGGGTGTTATTCTATTGAGCCGTTTAGTATCAGTGAATGCGTAATAATAGTGCTCCTAAAGCACATCATCCTGATATCCAGAGGCCTGCACTCTTAACGGAATGCAGTGATAAAAGTGATGATAGCTAGCTGTCTCAATGGAGTTCATGAAATCTCCATTGTGATATTCTTTTAGAGAATAGAGGCTTTACGAAAGCTATTTTTAATGAAACAAATAGTTCTTTGGAATAATGACCAGCTGTGAGCATCATAAGCTCAAAGGAGGAATGCAGAAGCTCCGCTTACTACCCAATGTATTCAAGGTTCTGGTGGCGCCGGTCTCCGTACTAATTATGAATTTCATAGATCCAACAAGAAACTCTGTTTATCCTCTTTCCAAATTCATCTAACAACGTTAATCATCACACATAGTGATAGTTCCTCGAATTAATGGCTTGCTTCAAGAGAGAGATTGAATGATGCAAAATTTACGGGATATTTCCGGGAAAACTGAGACCTAAATCGAGTTGATAATTTTGCCCTTCCTCACAATGATCTTTCGAAAGGTGAAAATAGGAGAGAGGATCGATATCGGAAGGTAAAAAAGGAAATGAATATAGAAAGAATTTGTAGAGACTCAATAGTTTTTATTCCGAGAGCAGAATTTCTTGGCTCAAACAATTTTTAGTGACGCTGGAAGAATTCGAAAGATGAAAATGATGAATTATCATTTTGCTTGTGAAAGCATTTTAATGTATGAAATGGTCGCTAGGGGTCGCATTCTTTCTGCAAGTATGATCTCATGTAAAAATCATGAAAGCGAAAAAAAAACAAGAGCTTTTTACAGATCACTCTGTAATTGACTGAACTGCCGGTGACTTATGATGAATCAATCTTTGAATTTCTGACTAGAAGAATTGATGAACACCAAATGTAAATACGAAAAAAAAATTTAATAAAAATTACAATGCAAATAAAAATATAAATAAAATGAAATCCGAAATGAAAAAATATCAGAAATAATCATTGAAAATCAGAAGAAAAAAACTTTATCCACCAACCGACATAATTAAATGAAATTTCCATCGAATTTTAGATTTTCTTGAGCCAAGAATTTCTTCTGCTCACTTCCAACATTTTGCTACTCGGATCAGATTCAGAGAAGTTCCGTAGTAATTGTGATTCTTTTGAATCAACCTGATATTCATGCGATTAGATCGACAAGCCATTTGACAGTCCCAAATGGGGTATCAACATTTTGGGGAATCGAAATAATTACGCCTGCAATGATGGTTACGAATACTTTCATCTTTCGTTTTGCAACTATGCCTTGAGATTCAATTTCTTAATTCAAGAATTCCTGCTATTCGGAAGACTCTCTATTAAATTCTCACATATTTTAATGAAATTATGCTGTGCTGAGAAATATTTATCTATATATGTATATATTCTCGCACCAAACGTTCTCATGATTCTTATCTCATTCTATGGTTATTAAATGAATCTTGATTCGAAATATTATAAATTGTGTGAGTTTCTTATTATATCATTAGAAATTCCATCTATGCAGATAGATCTTTGATAATACTCTCTAACGACTTTAATTAATTGAACCATCCTTTAATGTAATTGGAAAAGATGCGTAAACAAAGATATAATTGTTTGCATTCAGAAAAGTTTCATAACTGATGTAAACTTGGCTAAGTTCCGATCCACCACGCGTATTCTTGAACCAAACTTATGTGTATTTCTTACAATATACTCGTGAATTCCAGCTCAGTGCTTGTTCGTTTTTTTCAAATAAATGTTGTTGGTCGAGGTCAATATTTACTTGAATCTGATAACTCATAATTAATGGAAGAATTCAAGATCGTTGTCAGAGTTTCTCCATCATTCAATTCAATCGACCATAGTCCTTACATGAAAAATCAAAGTTAGATTTTCAATAGGAATGGAACTTCATCGCAATATGGAAGGCCTTTGAAATTAATGCTCCATATTCTTCGCTCAAACTTTTCTGATACTAATACCAATCACGCTTAGTTGTCATTAAATCAAAAAAATTGATTGAAACAATCGTTACATTCGTATCTCAAGACTAGTTGGATTCTTGAATCGGTACTAGTTTCAATTACTTGCAGTGATCACCAAATCTGACCCAGACAATACGGAATACATTCAAAGATTTATTATATTAATCTCGAGCCTCTACTTAGCGCCGGTAACGATTCAGTCGTTTGCTCTACCATTCATTTTCTTGACACAAACTTTTCACAGCCCCATTCCATCACGTCTGAATTGAAATGTATGGGATTCGGTTTTGCAACAGAACTGTAAGCTTCTGATAGAAATACATCAGTCAGCTTCCCACTACCCTATGAAAGGGGAGTCTTAAAACTAACTTATCTGCTATAAATCCCATAAAAATTTCGCATCAAAATTTTTTTGATTGTATCAAACTGATCGAAAGTTTGGCTCAAACTCATGCAAGTTCATAACGATTAATTCTTTATTTCAGTCGAAAGTGTTCGTACACCTTTACCTTATTATCGCGTTAGTACACGTTACCTTATTATCGCGTCAAATTATCGTCGCTTATGGATAAAAACATGAGTCTTTTTCTTAATAGTCACAAAGTTTCGTTGCCTTGAGTCAATTCCCTGCATCAAACTCCCTACGCATTGGTTCAAGGTAAATAGTGCAAAGAGCATATGGGTTTCAGGCCTCAAACCAAGTTCTTGTCTCAAGAAATTCCTTTGCAAGAAATTATATTCTTGATTCAAGAAATTATTATGTTGTGCTTCCACTACTTTTTCTCTCAGTGTACTCGTCGAAGCCATGTTATCCTATGCAGCTGGGCGCGCTGCAGTCCGCCTCTTGGGTACGATACCAATTTTAATTATATTTTTCTCGTTACAGAAATTCAAGCGCAGAATAAGTGGAAAGCTCTTGTGAAAAAGTTCAAAGGTGAACATTCCCGCGTTCAACTTCACCGATCGGGCGACGGTCTAGAGGAAAGCTACGAGTCGAATTGGCCTTATTACCAATCGCTATCATTTTTAGCTAGCTCCGTACTGCCCAATCCATCATCTGGAAACTTGGACAGCGTTGTTGACGTAAAGCCGTCGGTAACCAGTATTGAGATCGAGAAATCAGACTGCAAAAAAGTCAGTCAAGAAATGAGTGGAAAACAAAGCGACATTGCTGAGGAGATACTACGTATGCACAGCGAGAAATACGCACTGTTGGAGAAATCTTTGACCAAAAATGTACTTTTAAGCAGTTCAGCAGAACAGGACAAACACAACATGGCTTTCTTTGAAACACTACTGCCAACACTAAGAGAAGTTAGTAAAGAGGACATCCTGCTCTGTCGTAATGATGTATCGCGAGTAATATTTAATTATGCCTACAAAAATGCTCCGTGGAAATCAATCAATGACTGCAGAGTTAAAGGAAGACCTGTAGCATCAAGTACTTCAGCATCAACCAAAAGAAAGAGACCAATAATGGACGAAGATGATGGTACGAACAGTAATTTCTTAATAATAACAATAATATCAATAATTTTAATTATATCTTTGCCTTAGTAACAAACGGTCGTGAGCGCCATTTTTTCATATTGCAAAATAACAAGCAGTATCTTTCTTTTTTTTTTATAATAATATTTATTGATCAATGTTTAGACCATTTCGATCTTGTACAAGGGAGTAAAGTGTCTAGATCGCAGGTTGGCGTATGTACATGATTTAAGTATAATTAGTAATCATTAACCTATAATTAACCTATGACAAAGATGTAGTAATTCTTACTGCATTACAGTAAATTCTTTTTTTTTTTTGTCCTATTATTTTTTTAATTTGTTCATTTATTTATATATTCATTTTTTTTTACTTATTATTGGTGTATCCATTTCTTACTGATCTTCTAGAAAAAGTGGTGGAGGGCAGAGATGTCCTCTTTACTTCGTGCATTAAGGATGTTCAAGGTTGCCTCACGTGTCTCAGGGAATTGGTTACAGTTGTTAATTAGAATAGTCCTTTCGGGAATAAATTTTGAGCAATGGTTCATGAGATGGAAGAGGTCGTTTGGAGTTGGGTAGCAGCAATTTGGACAGTATTCATTGTTGGAGAAACGGATAATTTCTTTGCCAATTAGGACAGCTGGATGAATGGAGGGGAGGAGGCGGCACTGTGCTATAGTTTTAAGCAGGCATATGGGAAGTTTGAAGTTGAGGTATGGTTGTCTTCCTTCAATTAAATCTAGTGTATTATATACATGTAGAGAGGAAAGTTTTAATCGGGCGGGATCTTTTGCAGTGAGGTCTTTTTTCATACTTGCAAGTATGTGTTTAGTGTTGTCTTTGATACGACCCTCGGTGGTAAGACCTTTTAAACCTGAATGGAAGTGAGGTGAAATGATTTTATTTACTTGGGTGCACCAATTATATTTCTCTGCAGAATTCGGGAGTCTTGAGATTTTTTCCAGTTTTTTGAAGTAGATTTTCGGCAGTCTGTCGTCATCCATTTCCATGATTTTATTGACCCAGTTTAAAGCTCTCGTTATGACATCATACTTGAGCGGAGTGGCACCCACTTCAATTCTAATAGCATAGTTAGGGCATTGTTTGGGTAGTGATAGTAATTTTTTATAGAAAGACGCCTGTATGGAGTTTATTTCAGTGAGGTATCGGAGACCCCAAATTTCTGATCCATATAGTAAAACGCTCTTTGCCAAAGAGGAGAAGAGATATTCCTTCGTAGTCCACGTATTTGAGCGGGTACGATAGAGAATGCTGAGCACCGCCTCGACTGCACCCTGAGTTGAGAGTTTAGCTTTTTTAAATTGTGGACTAAAGAGTCCGGATTTGTAAAAAATGCAGCCGAGGTAGCAGTATTCTTCAACAATCTCAATCGCACTACCCTTATACGTGAACTTTACATTCTTGCTAATTCGCCCTTTATGCATAATTAGGATTTTTGACTTGGAGGTATTTATTTTGAGTTTGTTTTCTTCAAAGTACTTAGTCGCACAGTTGATTTTTCTCTTCATGTCTATGGGATTTTCAGCCAATAACACGAGATCGTCTGCGTAGGCGATGGAGACAACGTCGTTCTTATGATCGATTGATAGTCCGGAGCAGTTATTCACGCGCATGTAATCCTCAAAATCGGAAATAAATAATGAAAATAAAAGGGGACTAAGGACCTCTCCTTGTAAGACGCCCTCGGTCACATCCGTGGGCTCAGAGAGACCGTAGTCAGTACGTACTGATAGTTTAGCTCTCCCATATAGACTTTTACATATGTTCAATATTTTTGAGCTAACACCCAGCTTTTCAAGCTTTATCCAGAGGAGATCATGCTTCACTGAGTCAAAAGCTCTAGTGAGATCTATAAAAAATGCAAAGACTTTCCGCTTAGGCTGACTCAAATGTATTTGTGCTACAGAGGCTAGAATAAAAATATTATCTATACAGCTACGACCTCTCCTAAAACCAGATTGGAATTCAGGTAATTTTTTATTTGCTTCAGCCCAGGAGGAGAGTCGTTTGTATAAAATTTGGGTGAAAATTCTAGTAATTGCGTTTACTAGTGAAATCCATCTGTAATTTTGTGGATCTTCGGGGTCCCCTTTCTTATAAATCATAGCCGCTATTATTTTAGTCCAATTTTCTGGTACCCTTTCTTCAGCGAGAATTTTATTAAAGAAGCTTAAAATGTAACTAATACAGTTTTCTGGTAAGTTTTTAAAAAAATCGTTTCCGATTCCATCACAACCCGGTGTTTTCCCGCTTTTTATTTTATTCAAACTCTCATAAATTTCTTCTTTTGTAATTTCTCGGTCAAGTGAAGGATTTAAGTTGGTATGAGAAGGAAGATAATTTTTTCTTGGGGGGTACAGATTTTGGAAAAAGTTACACCATTCCTCTGGCTTTAAATGATTTCGCTTTGCAGGTGGCGGCTTGAATTTTTTAATTGTGGACCAAAATTCCTTGGGATTTTTGCATGTGCTGATTGTTTCTGTTATTTGTTCAAGATAATTAACTTTTTTAAGTTCTATTGTTTTGGTACAGTCAGTTTTGGCTTTTCTGTACTCATCTATTTTTTCAAGATTTTCAAATTTCAGTTTTTTACACATTTTTAGTTTATTACGTACTAGTTTTCGAAGCAAATCACATTCCCGATCAAACCATGGCTTTTTAAAGGAATTTCTCTGCAATTTCACGGTGTCACTTCTTACCATTTGAAGATCTTTCGCACATATTCTAATAGCGCTTATCAAATTATCATTAAGAGTATCAATGCAATTATTGCATGTGTCATTCATGATAGTGGAATTACTCATATATCTTATATACTCCGGTTTTTGCGTGTTTTTCCAGTTTAAATCTTCTCCACTTTTTAATCTCGGCTGTATGGTGCTCGTCTTTTGCACGTTCAATTCAATGACTATTGGGAAATGATCAGAGTGCGTGACGAAATCCCTGACTCGAAAATCTGAGACAGTGCTCAAGTGAGAGAAATTACAAATACCGAAGTCGAGAGTGCTGAAGCCCATGTTTTTTTCGTGGAAAGTGATTTGCCCTGGGGAGTCACCAGGCAGTCTCCCATTTAATGTAATTAAATTATTTTCTGATAAAAATTCTTGAAGTCTTCTTCCTCTAGTGTTTATCACATTGTCTATCATTGTTCTGGGATTAGATAAAAGATCTAAGTCTGTTAATAGTGCATCTTCTAACTGGTTTACGCAACCAATTCTTACATTCAAATCTCCCACTGTGTATATTGGTTTACAAGGTGATTGTGCTTGTATCTTGTTAAGAGCATGTTCTAGTGAGGATAACGATTGTGATATGTGATTCTCTTGGTTAAAATAACAGAGATTAATAATACAGTCAATACCATTACCTGTGATCTCGACGGATGATACTTCTACATCTTTATATGGGGCATTCCACGCCAAATCGGACACCATTTGGCTTTTGCATCTCGGATATTTTTCATAATTTTTCATATTATAGTATCAATTGAAAGAGGCCTCCCTGATTTTTTTCATTTTTCTTTGTAAAGCCGTTTCTGAGAAATCAATTTTTCAAAAAAACGATACTTTTTCTAAAAATGCCCATAACTTTGCAAAAATGGTCCGATTGGGACGTTTTTTTTTTGAAAGTTTGTGTTTTTGAACACAGTTTGCAAATAAGAAGTCAGAAAAATTTTTGAGACCGTATTTTTATAAAATTTTGAAGTTTTTAGTACAAAATGTCGATTTCTGGAAAACACGTACTGATCGATTTCCTTGCAAATTTTTTCTAAAAAACTGTCACTCATTCCGCAACTTTTGAGCCTAGTCTGATGATGGGATAATAATAGGATCTATTTTTTTTCGAATTTTCCAATTTTTATGATCTAAATTTCCATAATTATGACCGTTAATTTTCAGTTAAATATATTACAACATATGATTATGCATCAATTCCCATTCCATTCCTTCAAAATCGATTTCTGAAGCACATAACTAATTTTGAAAGTGTCCAGTTCATATGTGAGTTTAAAAGTTGGCGCTTTCCAAAATCAATTACAGCCTTAGATTAGGGTCGGTAATGAAAATTGCGTTGGATAACCTAGCGGCTGAGTATCGTTCATGTCCTCGACCCCATATCAGGATAAGAATAGGAGTGTTGTTTTCATTCCCGTATCCACAGTGTCTCTTAACCTACAATAACTTCTTCCAAAGAAATGTCTGTGGATTTCCACTATTCATTTTTTGAAAGAACACAATTCATTGTGAAAATTTGTACGATGTCAAATTTCGGGATGTATAATCTGTGCTGTAATCCGTTACAATTGGAAAATCATAGAGTGAAGAAAAGTCTCCGACGTGCTTCTGTTACTCAATAAAATCTACATAATTTAAGTAATGATGACTTTCTGTGGACGTCATGTAGAAAGAAATTGGACTCAATAAAGACTGCTCCTGTTGCTAATGATGATGAAGTTGAAAGTGAAGTCGAAGATGCTGTCACTCAGAGGACTCTTTCATCAATTTCAACAACGACGTCTGGTAAGATCAATTAAACATTGTTGAGAATTTTCAATTTTTTTTTTATTTCATCAAAACAATTTTTTAAATTGGAATAAATGATTGATCCCATTACTATTCACAATTAGGAGATGCAGATGAACATCTAACCTCACAAACTAGTAGTCTGTCTCAATTGAGCTTAGAAACTGTGTTGCCTGTAGTTAATGATGCAATGGCATTATTGAATCAATCTCCAATTGTTAAAAAACAAGTTGATAATCAATCTTATTTGCTAAACAGAGTGCAAAACGTATATCATGATTTGAGTACGACTTGAGGAATATCAAAAGACACTGACGATGCAAGTAATTCGAAGGACTTCTTGGAGATGATTAAAAAATTGAAAATGAAATTTATCGATAATAATACAACACCACCTGAAAAAATTCAGATCCTCACACTTCTCCCTGAAACGTGGGGTATATCCCGAATATGTGACCTAATGGGCTCTTCAAGATACATGGCATCTTTAGCTAGAAATCTCCGTGAGGAGAAAGGGATTCTTTCAACACCAATTGTGAAGTTAAGTTGTTAACGAACTTTCCCAGATGAAAACCACTTATTGATTTCTCATTCAGTGAAGATAAGTTGAATTTTTTAATTTCTAGGTTGCCCATTATCGAGTGATATCAAATCTCAAATTTTGGAATTCTATGTTGATGATGAAATCAGTACGATATGCCTGGGATGAAAGATTATCTTTCCATTCGAAATGATGAGGGAAAACGTGAACATACCCAGGAACGACATATTCTCTCCAGCTTGCGTGAATTATATGAACTTTTTAAAGAACGACATCCTGGTTATCGCGTCGGTTTCTCTAAATTTGCGTCATTACGTCCTCAACACTGCGTACTCGCAGGTTCTAGCGGAACTCACACTATTTGCGTTTGTTGTATGCATCAAAACGTCAAGCTGATGATGTTAGGTGAGTGTTTATTAATAAAATTTTTGTCGAAGAATAATCATGATCTTTTATTGCAGGGTGTAATTTAGCAACTTTAACAAGCCAATTAGCAGCACCAGTAAAGCTTTATAGTGATTGCTTTAGAATAATTATGTGTCAGCAACCAACTTCTGAATATTATTTTTCCAAATGTGATGAGTGCCCAGGAGTACAAACTTTGAAAGATTTACTGTTGGATGTACTTGATCAAAATGGAGTTGATGAAATAACTTACAAATATTGGATTTCGAAGCCTCGTACAAGCTTGGAGACATTTGTGAAAAACTCAACAGATTTTGTTGACAATTCTTGTGAGAATATAACCGATCTTTTACCACATCATCATATTGCTGAAGAAGAAGCAAACTATTTGAGATCGTTAAAAGAATCTTTAAAAGAAAATAAGTACATTGTGATCTGCGATTTTGCGGAAAATTATGCCTTCGTTATTCGGAATGCAGCGTCTGGATTTCATTGGAATAACAATCAGGCAACAGTTTAACCACTCGTGATTTACTACAAAGAAAATAATCTACTCATTCAAAAAAGTGTAGTTATAATATCAGATTGCTTATCTCACGACGCAGTTGCTGTTCATGAATTCACTAAGATTATAACTAACTTTATCAAAACACTATCCAAAGATGCTCGGTGTGGGATTTTATATGACTTTCATCACATAAATATATATATATTATATAGGGGAGAGTGGGGCAATGTGGAAAGGTGGGGCAAAGTGGAAAGGCGGGGCAATGTGGAACGGGGGCTATTTGGAACACAGGGTGCAAAGTGGAATAATTCTCTAATATAAACATTGCTTAAAAATGAATAAAATAGGATATCTCGGAAATTCTCAGAATTTTCATGTGATTGTGTGAATATATGTCTTTATTATATACAATAGGGGAGAGTGGGGCAAAATGGACACTGTAATGAAACGTTTAGAGATGGATTTTTTTTCATGATTCTATTGAAAAGCTGAGGAAATTTTAGCCGAGAAAGAATTGACAGATGGATTTTTTCTGATTTTTTAGAAAATTTGATATTTTTCGGCAATTTTGAAGGGTAAAAATGCCTTTTTTTTTTATTTTCACTTTTTTGCAAATATCTCTGGTTCTATCGGTCGCAGCAATTCGGGGCTGATCTCAAATGAAAGGTGGGCTCATTTTGTATCGATTTATAGGGGTTTGAAAAATATCAATTTTTGGGAGAGTTATAGGCCAAAAACTGTTTCACGAAACTGTTTCACAAAAATGCCCATAAATACTTCGAAAATCGATATTTTTCAATTGGAAACCCTATGAATCGATGGCAAATCATCTCACCTTTCACCTCCTGTCAGAATTTTCACGCTACGACAAAGAGAACAGAAGATATTCTCAAAAAACCGAAAATTTTAAGAAAAAGGAAGGGTTTCACCCCTCTAAAATGCTCAAAAAAGTCAGAATCGCTAGAAACTCAAAAAAATTAATTCCGAAACTTGATTCCCGTCTAAAATACCCTCAGCTTCCCGATGGAATCATCCAGAACTATATTTTGAGTTATCAGAATTAATTTCTTTGAATTTTTGGCGATTTTGACTTTTTTGAGCATTTTAGAGGGGTAAAACCCTTTCTTCTCTTTGAAACTTTTCAGTTTTTTGAGAATATCTTCAGTTCTATTTGTCGTAGCGTAGAAATTCTGACGGGGGGTGGAAGGATCATTTGCCATCGATTCATAGGGTTTTCAATTGAGAAATATCGATTTTCGAGATATTTATGGGCATTTTGTGAACCAGTTTCGTGAAACAATTTTTGGCCTATAACTCTCCCAAAAATTGATATTTTTGGACTAAAAACCCTATAAATCGATGGGAAATGAGCCCACATTTCATTTGAGACCAGCTCCGAATTGCTGCAACCGATAGAACCAAAAATATTTGCAAAAAATTGGAAATTTAAAAAAAAAAAAAAAAGCATTTTTACCCCTCGAAAATGCCGAAAAATATCACATTTTCTAAAAAATCGAAAAAAGTACACCTGGCAATTCTTTTTCGGCTAAAATTTCCTCAGCTTTTCAATAGAATCATGAAAGAAAATCCATCTCTAAACGTTTCATTACAGTGTCCATTTCGCCCCACTCTCCCCTATTGTATATAATAGAGACATATATTCACACAATCACATGAAAATTCTGAGAATTTCCGAGATATCCTATTTTATTTGTTTTTAAGCAATATTTTATATTAGAGAATTATTCCACTTTGCACCCTGTGTTCCAAATAGCCCCCGTTCCACATTGCCCCCGCGTTCCACATTGCCCCGCCTTTCCACTTTGCCCCACCTTTCCACATTGCCCCACTCTCCCCTATAATAAAGAAAAAATATTTTTTTTCCAATAAAATAATTTGCCGAAGGAAGGTCGGTGTGGGATTTTATATGACTTTCATCACATAAATATATATATATATTATATATAATAAAGAAAATTTTTTTTTTTTTTAATTTTTTTTTATTTTTCCATCAGAAAGTTTTTCACTTCTCTGATGGAGCGCCTCAACGATTTAAAAATTATAAAAATTTTGTGAATCTGAATTACCATAAAAAAGCCTTCGGACTAGAAGCTGAATGGCATTATTTCGCAACAGCTCATGGCAAATGAAGGTTGCTGGAGGTGGTTCTGGCAACAGTGCTGGCTCTGGTCTCCGGAACGGTCCCAGGACTGGCCCCGGGACTAGTATGTGACGGAATCGAGTTCTTGTCACACAGCTCTGGTGCTGGAGAAGAGTCCCACATTGGGATGTAACTGAATTTTTAAACATAAAAATTAAACCATTAAACAATTAAATTTATTAATAAATTAATTTTTATTAATAAATTTTTATTTAGAAAATCAAATTTCGGAAAAAATATGTAATGCGCAAGCAGGATTTGAACCCACGACCCTCTGATTACATGTCAGGTGCTCTACCGCTGAGCTATTGCGAGTTACTATATTTACCATCGAATTTTTGATTCTCACATCTTTTCTCCACCTAATATGAAAGTATAATTTGAAATTTCATGTGCATATACATTCAATGTATTAAGTATAAAAAAATATTATTTTAAGACATATGCCAAAATGAAGGTTTGGTGGCGAAATTTACATGATATTTCATGTGCATATACATTCAATGTATTAAGTATAAAAAAATATTATTTTAAGACATATGCCAAAGTGAAGGTTTGGTGGCGAAATTTACATGATATTTCATGTGCATATACATTCAATGTATTAAGTATAAAAAAATATTATTTTTTTTATGGCAAAGGGCTTTGTCATGGAGTAGGGGGCACTGTCAAAAGGATGGCAGCACGAGCAAGCCTCCAACTTCCATATGATGAACAAATTTCAACTCCTCAACAATTATACGACTGGGTGGTAAAACCAAATTGTTTGCCGAATGTTCATGCTCGATTCTTCTCTAATGATAAATATCTCCAGGCTAAAGAATCATTAGAGAAACGATACACGAGAGCGAAAACAATAACAGGCACACAAAAATACCATTGTGTAATTCCGGACGGAGAAAGAACTTTGAGATTCAAAGAATTTTTGTTTTCTTGAGAATCACAAATTCAGAAAATATTCAAACGTGTAAGGAATTGAATGCTATCCAGTGAAAAAAATAACGAAACATGATAAGAACTTTACACTACTACTATCTTTTGCTTACGATAAATGTGTAAACTAATATATAAACTTGAAATAATCATAATATATCAGACAATTTTCAATAAGAGCTTTTGTGTATAGTTTTTTTTCTCAAATAATTTTGAAAATTCGAAAAAAAATAGATCCCATCATTATCCCATCATCAGACTAGGCTCAAAAGTTGCGGAATGAGTGACAGTTTTTTAGGAAAAATTTGCAAGAAAATCGATCAGTACGTGTTTGTCAGAAATCGACATTTTGTACTAAAAATTTCAAAATTTTATAAAAATACGGTCTCGAAAATTTTTCCGACTTTTAATTTGCAAACTGTGTTCAAAAACACAAATTTAAAAAAAAAAACACGTCCCAATCGGACCATTTTTCGCAAAGTTATGGGCATTTTTAAAAAATGTATCGTTTTTTTTGAAAAATTGATTTCTCAGAAACGGCTTTACAAAAAAAAATGAAAAAATTCAGGGAGGCCTCTTTCAACTGATACTATAATATAAAAAATTATGAAAAATATCCGAGATGCAAAAGCCAAATGGTGTCCGATTTGGCGTGGAATGCCCCATATATATAAAAATTGGTAGTTGTGATTGAACGAAAATTATGTGAAGAGAACGTGATTAAAAATAATCTTATAATTTTGAAAAAGAAAGTATATAGTTGATCTCGTTATTAATTATCATCAATTTTATCATTGAAATGATTTTTTTTAGAATATATTAATATATTATCGTCAAAAACATACCTTTCATAAAACTGGGATTATTAATCGACGCAGCTGATACTTTTTCAACAAATATAAATTAGGAATGTTGAATTTATGCAAATATCAATATATTTGGGATATAAGATATTCTTCAAATTTGGCAAATGATTAAGTCACAACGACAATGGGTTCATCTTTCAATAAAAAAAGATTTATTTCACGATAATCAATTCAGATATATTGCCCTCCTCAGGGAAGCATATTGGAAAATGGAAATTCATGGAGGATCAATTTTGTGAATGGTTCCCTAGAATTATTATTTCAAGAATTCTAAAAGTTATAACACAAATGACGCATAGCCAAGACCTTTCAACCCTCTGAGGATTAATCCGCAAGCTTCATTTGGACACAGTTGCTTTAGAAAATTCCTATTCAGGAGAAAGAGAGCAGAGACAGACCAATGCCCTTGATGCAGAATGATAGACAATGTCAGTCACACGATGTTTATGTCCGACAGATGAAACGAAGAGAGTCTCAAGTTGAAAGCTCATACCGGACGATAATTCAATAATATTAGCATGATGATCAGCCAAACAAGCAACAAGGGAAGCTGAAATCATCCACACAATGATTGATAAGAAAGAAGATGACATCAGAGCGCTACGTCACAGCGTCTGGAGACAATGTCCATGCTGAAGTGAAGCGATAGTGGTTTGCAGCATAGTGCATGAATGATGTCACGGAGGTGGGTTTTTAGTCAGTAAGAATCTGACACTACCCGCATCCCACCTGCGGGTGTCTCATGTAAGATTTTTTCCACCTCCAAAAAAAAAAAAAAAATGGCATCACTGATCTGTGCGTGGGATGCGAAAACTAAAATAGGCCTCAGAGGGTTAAGTTTGTTCCAAATATAATCAATTGAATAGTTTTGAAGATATAGCTTGCTTTTCTGATGTTTCTATGCTAATATCTAAAAAACTACTGGACCGATTCCGCCCAGTTTCAATACCAGCCTTTGTGCCCATCAGATGTATAACCTCACAAAATTTGAGGTCTCTAGCTCAATTATTTATTAAGTTATCGTGGAATCAAGATTTTCACGAAAAATTTATCAAAAGTTTTCTACTGACTAAAATAAAAATCTGAGCTCCCACCACCCTGGGGGTCAAAGATGCGGCTCTTGGACGCGCATCTCTTCGCGGAGACTGGACGCTGTGATTCCATTTTCCATCGAGAAAAGTCGAAAAAACGATATTTCAACATTTTCATTTTTCTCAAAAACTATTCGGCCGATTTAGCTGAAATTTTTGTGAGAGCTTGGGGCACGCATGGCAAACTTATGGTAAAATTTTCAGATCGCTAGCTAACCCCACTTCAGAGTAAAGCGGAAAATGCGTCATCACACACACACACACACACACACACACACACACACACACACACACACACACACACACTGTAACGGGGCAATCAGAGCCCGGAAAACAAACGCGCTCTGATTGGTCGAGAGTCGAGGAGTGGGGGGGTCACAAGCGCCCTCGGTCCGCGCCACGGGGATATAAGAAGCCCGCAGCGCGGACCGAAGTCAGTCAGCTGCCACCCATGGTGGACGACTCACCACGCGACGGTGACAAGCCCGAGCGTTTCCTACACAACGGTGTGAAGCCCGAGTGTTCTTTTCCCTACACGACGGTGATAAGCCCGAGTGTTCCTTTCCCTACACGACGGTGATGAGCCCTAGTGTTTCTCGACGCAACGGTGACAAGCCCGAGCGTCTGTCAACTCCGTAACCCTACTCCCCGCAAAGAGGACGAGCGACCCAGCCAATCCAAGCTCAGCGGAGAAGCCCGAAGGAAGGGGAAACCCAAGAGTGGGGAAGCGGAGCCACCAGCACGAAGCAGTATATAAGAGGCTATTGCGAGGAGAAGAGTCAGTCGACTGCCGCTTGCGGCAGGAGATGCATCACGCGACGGCGATCAGCCCGAGCGTCTTCCTTCCTACGCGACGGCGATAAGCCCCAGCGTTTTTCCTTACACAACGGTGACAAGCCCGAGTGTTCCTTACGCGACGGTGTCAAGCCCGAGCGTTTAATTTAAGTAATATTTGTAATATAAAATAAATAAAGTGATTTTAAAAATATTCTATGAAAAGAAGAGAGACTCTGAGGGCGCTTCCAAAACGTAGGTGGACGCTCCAGGTCTCTGTACGGCGATGTCCAACACGAGTAAGAGGACCAGGAATAGCACCAAGAGGACATCGCCATCAGCTCAAATTTATTAATGAAATTACTATAAAATGCGTAAAATAAAAGGGTTAATCATTCATAAACTTAAAATATTAAGATAAAATTCAAAAGAATAAAGATCAATCCCATGTACCAGGGGATAAATGCTCCTCTTCAAATCACTTGTAAATAATTGAATAAATATGTTTCTTTTGAGTATAACCAACTCGTGTCGACTACATCATTTAATACTCTAGAATAAGTCTCTCTGGTTCGTGGACAAAGACCCATCCACTCTTCTCGTTTGAACGGCCATTTTATGGTACGTTACAATACACACAGACATTTTTCAGAAATGACGGATCTCGACGTTTTGGGTCATGCAGTCATATTATGATGAAATCTCAAAATCGAAAAAAATTACGATTACAAAGCTTCCATTCGGAAGCGAAAACCTTGAAATTAATAGGAATATCAGAGATAAGGGTTATTTCGCCATTCCATTGAAAAGCTGAATTTGCAGAGAAATTCATGTATCAGAAGTGAAATTTTTTCAAAATTTTTTAAGGACTTCTACTTTTTTGGTCAAGGTTTGATGGGTCAAGTTCTTTTTTTTTTTGATTCACTTTTTTAAACATATCTCCGGTTCTATTAGTCGCAGCGTGAAGATTCTGAATGGAGATGAATGATGAGATCGTTTATCATCGAGTAATGAGGTTCGGACTTGGAAAATATTGTTTTTTAAGATAGTTGTGGGGAAAAAACCGATTTTCACAATACTGTTCATAAATCCCTTGAATATCAATATTTTCAAATTGAAAAGACGCCTAATGTTCGAAAACTCAGATACTTGAGAGTGGACGAAATGTGGATGGTGAAAAGGCGAGGGAGAATGAATTGTTGAATGCACAGAAATTAATGCACGTGGAAAACCCTTTTATTAATGGGGAAAAACCAGTGGTCAAATGACGTTAAATATACAAGATCACAATATATAAAATACGTTGATTAACACTTCGTTGATAGCACTAATAGTTAATGTTCTAATAGTTGAAATACACCATAGTTGAAAGACTGTTGATTAACCGCCTCAATTCCACCATTGGAATTGAGTCTTCAAGATCTCCGACGTTTCCGTTGAGTGTCTTATGGGCTACTAACTCTTGGATCGCAGTGGGTCCAAGAGAGGGGGGGGGGGTAATTAGTTGTCTTATCGCTCTCATGGTGGCACCAGTCAAACCACCGATGATTGACGATTCCTCTCGAAATTGCCCTACCCAATTTCGAACATACTCCCCCCATTCAGCAGTGATAAACTGCTGAATTATCCTCAAAATTTTATTGTAGATTCTCCGTTGATGGACAAAATTGTAGAATTACCGCTGCTTCGATACGTAAACATGCCTGCTCCTTGTTTTGATGCTCCGTACAATAGCTCACGTATCAAAACATTCGTCGATTCTCCGGGCAATGACGTCACATTGCTGTGATCTTGAACTGGCCCGTGTAGACCCCGGAAATTTGTTCACCACGCGGCTTCACCTTTTTTTCACAACGCACTTTTCACCGTTTTTCCACCCGATCCGGCTCCTCGAAGGACCATATGTTCGAAAACTCAGATACTTGAGAGTGGACGAAATGTGGATGGTGAAAAGGCGAGGGAGAATGAATTGTTGAATGCACAGAAATTAATGCACGTGGAAAACCCTTTTATTAATGGGGAAAAACCAGTGGTCAAATGACGTTAAATATACAAGATCACAATATATAAAATACGTTGATTAACACTTCGTTGATAGCACTAATAGTTAATGTTCTAATTGTTGAAATACACCATAGTTGAAAGACTGTTGATTAACCGCCTCAATTCCACCATTGGAATTGAGTCTTCAAGATCTCCGACGTTTCCGTTGAGTGTCTTATGGGCTACTAACTCTTGGATCGCAGTGGGTCCAAGAGAGGGGGGGGGTAATTAGTTGTCTTATCGCTCTCATGGTGGCACCAGTCAAACCACCGATGATTGACGATTCCTCTCGAAATTGCCCTACCCAATTTCGAACACCTAAGTCGATGGCAACTGATCTTACCTTTCATCTCCATTTAGAATTTTTATGCTACGCCTAATAGAACCGGAGACATGTTGACAAAAGTGAACTATTTCTAAAATGGAAAGGGATACTCCTTCAAACGTTGACCAGGAAAATAAAATTTCTCTAAAATTTGAAAAAATAATTTCTGACACATGATGTTCACTTTGAATTTCCTCAGCTTTTCAATGGAATCAGCAGAAAAAAGCTGTCTTCGGCCATGTCATTCTAATGTTGATTTTCCTTTACTTTCCACGTTATTGAAGAATCTTGAAAACACATCAACGTTAGAACTTTATTAATTTTCCCCTGTATTGAAAAATAGTAAAAGCAAAGAGACTGCAATGTGAGATAGAGTTTTTTCACTTTTACATTGGTAGTTACGTCATTGTGTTGTTGGAATTTATAGCAGAAGAAAAAATGTCCAGAAAGTCATAAAATAAATTTTGGCAATGGTTTGAGAGATGCGACTTCTGATTTTCATTCTAGAATTTTTGGCACTTGCGACCATTTGTTACTCAGGCGACGATATAATTGATTAATTATCAAAATTGAAATTTTAGACACTATCATACTTTTTTTTCCAGACTGCCAGATTGTAAGTTCATGTCCACCTCAGCCATATTTTCAGCCCAATAAGTCTGTTAAGAGGGAGAAGAAGTATCAGCCCACTGCAAGAGAACGTGAAATCGAACATCGAAATAACGGTAACTATTCTTAAGGGGTAACACCATTGTGGAATTTTCAAAAAATCGATTTTTTTTCTTGCTTTCAAAATTACTTTGGGCTTCCCAGAATACGGGCAAGAAAATTTGTTACCTGTAATCCATTATTTCACATAAAATTTTGAATTTTTCCCAAGGCATTTCTTCATATTCATAACTTAAGTCAAAACTTCAATCGTGTTTTTCTCGAAACACGATTTTTCAAATTGGCACGCAGCATAACTCGAATAATTTCCATTTGAATTTCCCACAGCATCTTGAAAACAATATTTCGAACAGAAATGAGTAGGGGATTTCCAAAAAGTCGATTTGCGCCTTTTTTAGTGATAAAAAATTGCCGTTTTTTTGCCGAAATTTGAATTTTTTCATTCAAATGGTCACCAATCCCACATAAAACAATATTCTTAAAATCCCCTACGTATTTCTGTAACTATATGTATCTAGACTGAGCTAATTTTCTTTCTTTCAATTGAAATCTGCACTAGGTACACTGCGTGCCGCAGAGTATTTTAAATTCGAGGGGCCTCGCAAGAATGGTTCTTGTATCGTCATTTTGCTTCCGAATGGAAGCTTTGTAATCGTAATTTTTTTCGATTTTGAGATTTCATCATAATATGACTGCAAATGACCCAAAACGTCGCGATTCGTCGTTTTTAAAAAATGTCTGTGTGTATGTGTGTATGTGTGTGTGTGTGTGTGTGTGTGTTATGACGCATTTTCCGCTTTACTCTGAAGTGGGGTTAGCTAGCGATCTGAAAATTTTACCACGAGTTCGCCATGCGTGCCCCAAGCTCTCACAAAAGTTTCAGCTAAATCGGCCGGATAGTTTTTGAGAAAAATGAAAATGTTGAAATATCGTTTTTTCGACTTTTCTCGATGAAAAATGGAATCACAGCGTCCAGTCTCCGCGAGGAGATGCGCGTCAAAGAGCCGCATCTTTGCCCCCCCGGGGTGGTGCGAGTTCAGATTTTTATTTTAGCCAGTAGAAAACTTTTGATAAATTTTTCGTGAAAATCTTGATTCCACGATAACTTAATAAATAATTGAGCTAGAGACTTCAAATTTTATGAGGTTATACGTCTGATGAGCACAAAGGTTGATATTGAAACTGGGCGGAATCGGTTCAGTAGTTTTTTAGATATTAGCATAGAAACATCAGAAAAAGCAAGCTATATCTTTAAAACTATTCAATTGATTATATTTGGAACAAACTTAACCCTCTGAGGCCTATTTTAGTTCTCGCATTCCACGCACAGATCAGTGATGCCATTTTTTTTTTTTTTGTTTTTTTTTTTTTTGGAGGTGGGAAAAATCCTACATGAGACACCCGCAGGTGGGATTATTTCGACTTCTGAAATGAGATAGTTTATATCAACTTGATTGATTCATGCTATCTATACATTATATTTTCCTTGTATCGATTTTTGGTAGCACAATTTTAGTATTGAGAAAAAATTCAAAGTTACGTAAATTTTGAAAATTTCTCATTGCAGAGAATTTTATCATCAGGAACCTTGAATTAGGCTGAGTTTGGGCAAGGCTAAACTCGAGTTAGCTAACTTGACTATGAAGTTGAAGCTCAAGATTTCAATGGAATATGACTCAAGATGTTCCAAAAAGTAGAAATATCACAATAAAAAAGAATTTTGTTACTCATAGCAAACGAGGGGATTCTCATCATCTTCAGAACATTCGAAGAGATATCATATTTAACAAAAAGAACATGAATTGACGTGATTAATATGAATAAGATCAGTGATGGTAGATTTGAAATTAAAAAATTCATTCGGAAGCTTTCTGCCAATTGCATTGGCAGAATATTAGATGTAAGATTCTCAAATTACGCACAAGTAATGGGGCTCCTGCTTGTTTCTATATTTTCTGATGATTTTTTTTTTTCTGAAGACTCAATTGAATGCTCAATCATTCCCTCAAATATCATGATTTTATTGCCACTTTTTCTATAAAAAAGAAATAGCCAAAAAAAACCTTTTTTAGACTTTTACAGTGGTTGTTAATAATTTTGTTTAATTATCCAGGACAAAATTATTGGGAAAATCCGGAAGCGATTTATCACGAATTTTCGTTGATCTGGCACAGATTTGAGTGGACTGTATAATATTAATTCCAAAGATGTGGAGAGGAATTCTTGTTACGGAGAGAAGAGATGAGAGAGGTTGAGCAAGAAAACTCTCGTTTTATATCAAAAATATAACGTATATTCTGTTATCTCTACACTTTGGTTTTCTAGCTTCTTTCACGCGTTAATTGTCTCTAAAATGTTCGTAAGATTCACTGATTATTGTCCTTGTTAACTCTGTAATTAATTACCGAGCGTAAATCGTTAATTAATCACTGACTCTAGTAAGCGTCTCTTTGTATTGAATTTTGTCACTTATTACAAAAACTCTGATTAATGCAATTAACTCTAGACAAAGTAAAAAAGAACTCTCAAATCGTAGATTGACTCTAATTCACGTAAATTTACTCTGTTTAACCGGAGAACTCTTGATTTCTCTCAACACGTGTCAAAAGACGCGGCGACGGTTAAACTCGTTGATTTTCACTGAATGTTTAAGTCACTTTCTTCTCTGATGTACTCTGCGGCGTCTCTAATAGCCAAGTGACGCGTAAAATGCGTGGCTTTTGTCTCTGGACACACGCCGATGTCCAGAGCCTCTGGTGTTAATCGATCGGATCAAGTTCATGACCTTCTTGACCGATAATTTCAGAAACCAGTCGATAAAGTTAACTGGATTTGTAACATCCCGCCCGCCGTCGACGAACCCCTGGATGTCGACCTAGTCTTGATCTTCCTCTTGCTCTTCTGGTGTTGCTGTCTCTTCTTCTACGTTGAGTGGAAGTGGTACCAGAGTGTGTATAGGTCTGATGATAGTTCTCCCTGCTGTTTTACATCTTACGACGCGTACGTGTCCATCTCTTGCCACGTATGGTGCTATTACTCTTGCTAGTGGCCATTTCGATGGTGGATAGTTTTCATCAGCTATGAGGACAAGTGCTCCAACCTTGATGTTCTCTTCAGGCTTCATCCACTTGTTCATGGCTTGATATCTCTGTATGCCAACGATCCCAAAATTGTTGGAGACGATAAGCAATCGTTTGCCATCTGTCCAATGTCTTTGGTTCTCTCTCTAATAGTGAAGGCTCTGGAACACTGCTCAGTGGGTGTCCAACTAGGAAGTGTCCTGGTGTTAATGCTTCACAATCCTCTGGATCATCCGTCAGTGGACATAGTGGTCTTGAATTGAGTGCTGCTTCAACCTGACAAAGAAGAGTTGTAAATTCTTCAAATGTCAGTTTGCCTCCTCCTATTATTCTCTTCAAGTGATGTTTTGTGCTCTTTACCGCGGCCTCCCACTTTCCTCCAAAGTGAGGTGCCTTGGGTGGAATGAATTTCCATTCAGTTCCGTGTGATGCTATCTCTGATGCTATTTTCTTTAGCTGTTGTGAGTGCTGACTGAATAGTGATGTCAGTTCTCTCTCAGCTCCCACGAAGCTGCATCCATTGTCACAATGTAGTGTTTTGTAGATTCCTCTTCTAGACGTGAAACGTTTGAATGCTGCAATAAATGCCTCTGATGTTAAGTCGGTTACTAGCTCTAAGTGTATTGCCGAAGTTACCATGCATATAAATACTGCTATGTATGCTTTATATGATGTGTTTTTCTCTCCTTTGTTATGTCGGATGTTTACAGGCCCTGCAAAATCGACTCCAGTATGTTCAAAGGCTCTAGCTGCGTTCATTCTCTCACTCGGCAGTTGTCCCATCAATTGTTTTGCACGTATCTGTCTCCATCTAGCACAAATGACACAATTCAGTATATAGGATCTTACTGGAGCTCTTCCTCCAACGATCCAATATCTCTGTCTTATCTGAGCCAAAGTTAATTGTGTTCCACCATGATGTGACACTTGATGGGCTTCTCTAATAATTAACTTTGTCAGTTGTGATCTTCTTGGAATGATCATTTGATGTTGCTCTTCATAATCAATTCTGGCATTCCTCAAGCGTCCACCGACGCGAAGAACTCCTTTATCATCCAAAATTGGTATGAGTTTTGCCAATGGATTAGATGATGTTAGAGGTCTCTTGTTCTTTATTGTATTTATCTCTTGTTCAAAGTAAGTTCGTTGTGTGTAGATGATCCAGTAGCGTCTTGCTATCTCTATCTCTTCAGGTGTAGCTACTGGTGAATCTGAACATTGTCTACCTCTAAATTTGTTCCTTGCTCTTAACACCAGTGCAAATATCTTCAGTGTTCGTGTTAGTGAAGAATATCTCTGTAAAAATTCGTCCTCTTCTGGGTGTTGTACTGGGAAAGATTGTACTTGTTGTGGCTTCTCTTCTCGAGCCACTTCTGTTGAAGGCTCTATTGCTGGTGTTGGCCAACTGTCTTGCTCTGTGTTTAACCAAGTTGGTCCAGTCCACCATAAGTTATGTGTTGCTAATTGCTCTGGTGTAATGCCTCTTGATGCGCAATCTGCTGGATTATTGGTACCGTCGATGTGTCTCCAGATTGCGTTTGGTTCTGATTCTTGTATTCTCTGTACTCTGTTGCTGACGAAGTCCTTCCACCTTGAAGGATGGCTCTTAATCCATGTCAACGTCACTGATGAATCAGTCCACAAGTATGTCTCTGTTTCTGGATTTTCAATGATGGTCTTGACGTAGGTTGCCAACTCTGTCACCATCACGGCTGCTGTTAATTCCAGTCTTGGTATTGTCAAGCGCTTCAAAGGAGCGACCTTTGTTTTAGCACATACCAAGCTTGTTTTTATTGTTTGTTGACCACAGGTGACTCTTAAATAGATTGCTGCACCCATAGCATTATTTGACGCGTCAGCAAATCCATGCAGCTGCAATTGATAATTCTCTTTCTGTAAATTAATCCACCTGGGTATTTTTATGCACTCTAGTAACTCTAAACTCTCTCTAAATTGGGTCCATTGTAGTTGTGTGCTCTCTGGCAGTTCCTCATCCCAACCTGCCTTTACAAGCCACAGTTGTTGCATAATGATTTTTGCTCTGACTAGTACTGGTGATATAAGTCCTAATGGATCATATATCTGAGCAATCTCTGATAGTATACTTCTCTTGGTGATAGTGTTTCTCTTAATTGGTTTTGCGTGGAATTGAAGGACGTCCTCTTGCTGATTCCACTTCATCCCAAGTACATTGGTGGACACTTCCTCCCAAAGTTTTGAGGTTGATGATGTACTTGTTGAAAGTTTCAATTTCTCTAATGTTTCTTGTGAATTACTGCACCACTTTTGTAAAGGAAAGCCGCCCGCCATGCAGAGAGTGATCAGTTCTCTGATGATGGACTCTAGCTCTTCCGCTGTATCTGCACCTCCGAAGATGTCGTCCACGTATCTTCCCTTCATTAATGTTTTTGATGCTCTTGGGAATTTGTGGCCTTCATCCTCGACTAGTTGCTTTAATACTCTTAGTGATAACCATGGAACACTTGTTGTTCCATAAGTTACCGTTGTTAATTGGTATTCACAAGTTTCTCTCTTTGAATTAATCCATAGGATTCTCTGATAATCCCAATCTTCGGGATCGACATGTATTTGTCTGAACATCTTAGTAATGTCCGTCCCAAAGATCAGTTTGTGCATCCTGAACCATAATAGCACGTCTGCACTGTTAGATTGTAGTTTTGGTCCAGCGTGAGTAATCTCGGTAAGTGATACTCCTGTTGATGACTTGGAAGATCCATTGAAGACTACTCTTAGCTTCGTGGTCTTACTATCTTCTCTAAATACTCCATGATGAGGGAAGTAGTATTGTGTTGTTGAATTACTCTCTTTTGGTGCCTGTACCATGTGACCCATTTCTTCATACTCTTTCATGAAGTTACAGTACAGTTCTCTGAATGAAGTGTCTTTTGATAGTCTTCTCTGTAGACTCTTCAGCATAGCTTCTGCTCTATGTCTTGTAGTTCCCAATGACTCTGGACTTGTTTTGAATGGGATTCTCACTACGTATCTCCCAGTAGAATCTCTGTAGTGAGTTCTCTTAAAGTGGTCTTCACATTCCTGCTCTTCAGGAGTGAGTTTCTCTGCTCTTGGTCTCTCAACTTCTTCCTGTTCCCAGAAACTACGAAGAAGTTCTATTAATTGTTGGTTTGAAGACTTTTTGATAGTTGACAGTGATGTCCTTGGGAAGCAATCGTCACAGCAGGCTGGTCCTGATATGATCCAACCAAACGTTGTATTCTGTGCGATCAGCTGGTGATTTTCTCTCTTCAAAAGTCCTTCTCTAATAATGTCTCTGTAGTAGTCGGCACCCAAGATGATATCAATGGGTCCAGATTTCCAAAATGTTGGATCGGCTAGTTCCAAATCTTGAAAATCCTCTGTGTCTCTTGATTTGCAAGTAAATGGAGGAATTCTTGCTGTTAATCTCTTCAGTATATACACATTGCATTCAATAGTCAGATTGTAAGTCTGATCTGAATGAAGTGTAACTCTTGCTCTGCCTCTTGTAGAATTGGACTCTGTATGGCCTATTCCAATTATGCTGATTGACGATGCTGTTCTCTCTAGTTTCAGCTGTGATGCAAGTTTCTCTGTTATAAATGAAACTTCAGACCCTTGGTCAATCAGAACTCTTGCTTTTCTCTGTTGTCCGTTGGACGATGAAGCTCTTATGATGGCTGTTGCCAGTATTGTCAATTTCTTCGTTGATTTCTCTGACTCTTTGGAGGATTGATAAATTTGTTTGTTACTCTGGATGATCTTGTCGGTTTTCTCTAGATGTTATTTCTTTCTCTTGCGGTTCTTTCTCTTACGTACTCTTTTTCTCTTTTTCTGTGGGATCGTTGACGTACTCTTATCTCATTGTGTGTTTGACGAAGAACTCTGATTTGTCGGTGTTGGTAATGGCTTTCTCTCGTCGTCTTTGCTTGGGTCGTGTATCATGGTGTGATGTGAATGATTACAATATATTACAAATTTTACACCTCTTCTTTGATCCACATTTTTAACCCGATGTGCTCCCAGGCAGTTATAACAGAGGTTGTTGTCTGTTATAACCTTGACTTTCTTCTCTAATTTCATTCCTGGGAATTTTCCACATTGTGGTCCAACCCAATGATCTGTATTGTCGCAAGCAACGCATTTCATTGGTGTTTGTGGTTGTTGACGCTTGTGATTCTGGGTTTGGTCCTCTTGATTACCAACATGTGCTCTTACTTTCTGTGTGCTTGGTGGTGGTGGTCTCTTCGTTGTACCTTGTTTCTGTGTCTCTGTTTCAGGTTTTCCATCAAGTGCCATTGCTCTATGTTCAATGAACTTGATGAATTCACTTACGGCTGGCCACTCTTTGTTTTGACCAACATGTAGATCCCATGCCTGTCTGGTATCTGGATCTGTCAATCGTCTCACAATGCAACTGTTGTAAATGTCCCAAATACTCTTTTTGTCAGTCAATGCCTTCACAGCGCCCATGGATTGGTTGAGTGTGTCCACTAAACTCATTAGTTTCTCTTTTGACCTCTCAGTTACTGGTCTTAAATTGAGAATCCTGTTGATGTGCTCTGTTACGATGTGTTTTGGATTCTCATACCTGTCCTCTAACATCTTCCATGCAACGTTGTAATTCTCTTTACATACTTGAAGATGTCCAATTAAATTTGCTGCTTGGCCTTTGATGTGAGCTCTTAAATAGATGAATTTCTCTGTGTCATCCATTTGTGTTCTGCCTACAGTATTCTGAAACAGATCACTAAATGCTGTCCATTTTGTACAATCACCATGAAAGTCTTCGATCTCTAATTTTGGTAATTGTAAAGTTGATCGCATTTGATCATTTAGACTCATTTGTACTAATCTCTGGTCAATTCTCTCTTTATGCGCGATATGAGTTGCAATTGTACCCTACATTTCTTTATAAACTCTGTACGTTATTGAATACACGTCTTGTGCGAAATACGCGTGTCTCATGACGTGATCCGGAGCTTCCGCGATCACTTGCTCGTGATATTTCACAAACGTTTGAAACTGTTTCTCTGTGAATATCTCTTGCCTCTGTAACATCGTTGTTGTTGAGCTACTCGGTCCATTTAATTTTAACAACTCTAATTCCCGTTGAAATTCACGAAGTCGCGTAAATTGTATACTCAATTTTCGATCCCACAATTCAAATTCTTCACGAAGTCTTTGATCTCTAAGTTGCTTTTCTCTATCTACTGGTTGTGACGCTAATATTCGTGTAGTTTCCCCATTCTCTTGTGTACGCGTTTCAAGTTCATCGTTCTCTGAAGTTAAATAAAAGGGGGGTAATTCGAATTGTGGTGGTGGTAATGATCGTCTCTGTTTCTCGAACTTGTGTTTAAACTCGGATTTGAATTTGTCTTTAAATCTGCAGGTAAATTTAAATTTAAATTTAACAAATCAGTTGGATTTCTTTTTGTTGACTTCTGCTCTGGAATCTCTGGATCTCTCGTTCCGTCATCTGTTGGGGTGGACTCTGGTGTTTCTGTCACGTTCTCTTGGTGGACGTTCACTGAATGAACGAGATTCCCAAAATTTTGACACCGATCATCATCATCAATCCCATCATCAGTAATGACGATGGGGTTAGTATTTCTGCCAATTAAATTTTGTGCCTCAAATGATGCTGCACCGTCCTCTACTGGCTTCTCTGGAATCTGGTCACGGTCGTCTGCCATTGTTAGTAAACAAAATAAATCAAAAAACTTATCTTAATTTTTGAAGAGTTAATTCTACGTTGTGTTTCTCTTATTCAATTGAATTGAATTGAATGCGTAAAGGTTCCGCGCGTCGTTCTCGTTGTAAGTAGCCTCAGTCACGTACAGCTGCTACTCAGTCGGCGTGGCTTGGACTCTTCTCTTGTGGCTGGAGTAGAAGTCGGCTCTGTTCGTTGAATCTCGGCTCTGTGACGTCAAACTCGTCACTGCTGCCTGATGATGCTCTCTCTCTCTCTCTGTAACTCGTAAAAGACCGAAAACTCACGAATGTCTATTCGGACTCTGTATTTCGGCTCGACCACGATGTAAACAACCGGCACGAAATGTTTATGCGTGTATTTCACTGTCTCTATTGTGTGAAATAAAATAACACTGAATTTAATATTTTGTCTCTGTATTTCGATACTTTTATCTCTCGAATGTCTCTCTCTTACTCGTATGAAAGAAAGAGACAGATGAAAAACTAATAAGTTCACTCTTGGTCTTATTCGAATAATTGATCGAAATTTCTATTAAATTTTCACTTGATTTTATAATTTGTTTAAATTATTTAATGTATTTTACTCTGAGTCAAATGTCCGAATTCTCTGTCACAATTAATTAAGTAATTATATAATTAATTGATTTAATTGTTCACTGCACTCTTTCGATAATTCACTCCTGTCCGTCTGAATTGTTTGAAACCACCACGTTAATAATTGTCAATTGTTCACGTGTTTTCCACTGTATAATTCTCTATTTTCCGTAGGCGTTGGTTTTTATTCTCTCTCTCTCTCTCTCTCTCTGAGCCGGATTACTCTGATCCGGCTCGAAGGACCATGTTAATAATTTTGTTTAATTATCCAGGACAAAATTATTGGGAAAATCCGGAAGCGATTTATCACGAATTTTCGTTGATCTGGCACAGATTTGAGTGGACTGTATAATATTAATTCCAAAGATGTGGAGAGGAATTCTTGTTACGGAGAGAAGAGATGAGAGAGGTTGAGCAAGAAAACTCTCGTTTTATATCAAAAATATAACGTATATTCTGTTATCTCTACACTTTGGTTTTCTAGCTTCTTTCACGCGTTAATTGTCTCTAAAATGTTCGTAAGATTCACTGATTATTGTCCTTGTTAACTCTGTAATTAATTACCGAGCGTAAATCGTTAATTAATCACTGACTCTAGTAAGCGTCTCTTTGTATTGAATTTTGTCACTTATTACAAAAACTCTGATTAATGCAATTGACTCTAGACAAAGTAAAAAAGAACTCTCAAATCGTAGATTGACTCTAATTCACGTAAATTTACTCTGTTTAACCGGAGAACTCTTGATTTCTCTCAACACGTGTCAAAAGACGCGGCGACGGTTAAAGTCGTTGATTTTCACTGAATGTTTAAGTCACTTTCTTCTCTGATGTACTCTGCGGTGTCTCTAATAGCCAAGTGACGCGTAAAATGCGTGGCTTTTGTCTCTGGACACACGCCGATGTCCAGAGCCTCTGGTGTTAATCGATCGGATCAAGTTCATGACCTTTTTGACCGATAATTTCAGAAACCAGTCGATAAAGTTAACTGGATTTGTAACAGTGGTGTTACCCCTTGATCAATTTTATGATATTCAAATGATTAACATTTACTGTTTTTTAAATTATATTTCTGAATATCAAAAAAAAAACGATCAAGCTGCAATACCAATGATGAATTGTTGAATATTATTTTCAGAAATGATGAGACTCGGCTACGATCTTTATGCATATCCTCCTCGTCCAGCATGGAAATGGAATGCCCATATTCACGAGCAGCAGGTACGTCCATACCCTGGACAGCGCCAGCTTCATTCCATAGAAAATCAGGAGTGGTACGGTCAAGGTGGAATTTCAAGATCAATTCCTGCACCTCACTCTCATCCGTCAACTATAGTGAGCCCTGAATCAATCACAAGGCAAATCCCACCAGCCCATGCTTTCTCTGCAGTGGGTCTTGACTCTGTCCCAAGACAAATGCCGGCATCTTACGTTAATCCTCCTACTGCACTGCACTCTGGATATATACCAAGGCAAATTCCACCAAACCTAGCATTTACCCAAGTCATAAGTTCAACTTTGGAAAGTCTTGCAACGATGACCCAGCCAACTGCAACGATGACCCAGCCGACTGCAACAATGACCCAGCTGACTGCAACAATGAACCAGCTGACTGCAACGATGACCCAGCCAAATGTAACGATGACTCCAGGTGAATTTCATGAAACCCAAGCGTTTTTGTCTTTTTTGTCTCTCAGCGTTCGCATAGAGATAATATGGCAGTTAAGGGTGTGCATAGTTACTGATGATTTAAAATCACTCAACTTAACGTTCACGGGTTATTCATAAAATGGATCGCAAGTTCATTGCGTATATCTTCACCCTTTACAGCTTCTATGAGCGCATCATCATCGTTTGACATGCCTACATTTACATTTTGAACATTATTTTGGTGCTCCAAATCGATGATAATGTTGCGCAATAAACATGTAGTTTTTATTATCGAATTTACGATTTTTGGACTCTTATCTATATTAGTGTAATAAATACGCCATTTCTGGCTAGTTAGAGCGAACGCATTTTCTACAACCACACGAGCTTTGGACAATCGCTTGTTGAATATTTTCTGTGCTTGTGATAGATGAATGCCGCGATACGGCTTCAATGAAAATTCGGATAGAGAGTACGGTCCATCTCCTACGAAAAAATATGGCAGATATAGGTTTGAATTTTCTACTTTACTAGCTTGTGGCATATCAATTTTTTTTGCATCAGAGCTTTATAGAGCTGAGAAACTTTAAAAGTTGCCGAGTCTTGTTGACTGCCACATCCACCTACGTCTATAAAGACGTATCTGTAGTTGGCGTCGACCACAGCTTGTAAAACGATAGAATAATACCCCTTATAATTATAGTACAGTTTCCCAGAATTATGTGGCTTTTTCACAGCTACATGACGTCCATCAATTGATCCTATGCAATGTGGGAAGTTACATTTGTTTTGAAAATCCTGGGATATTTTAATGAAGTCACTGACGGAAGGAACTTGCATATGTAATGATGCCAGTGTTGACCATAGGACATTCATTGTCTCAGATATGATCACTGAAACAGTTTTGATTCCCATGTTGAAAGGAAACGCCATTTCGGAATACGTACTTTCTGTCGCCAGAAACCTCAGAAATTAGAACCCGTAATTGATATTACATATAAAGTCATGTAAAATTTGAACTTACTCTATTTCAGAATCACAAGCTTAAATCAGAATTAAAGAATTACCTGAGTGTCAAAACCAATCATTCTTCTGGCATGATTAGTTGAGCGTGTAAGTTACACCAATTCTTCATCAGTGAGGAACTAATTTTTGACAAGATATAATCAAAAGTAAGGACAGTCATTCTCATATACTTGATGAATTTTCCAGGATTCTTTCTAAGTGCAGGAAACAACGTGATGTATTCTCCATTAGTAGAACGACTATTGTTGAGTTCGTGAGTTCTATCACTATACATTTGAGTCATAAACTCCGAATTCATTGCTAATGATCCCAAATAATGGGATAGTGCAATATCAACCAATCTGCTCTAAAAAACCGAGTAATTTTTTTTCCATCGAATGTTCGAAGTTATCTTATTACATTTGACGTCCACAACGCTGTCCAAGTCTCCAGATGATGGATTGGGAAGTACGGAGCTAGCTAAAAATGATAGCGATTGGTAATAAGGCCGATTCGATTCGTAGCTGTCCTCTAGACCGTCGCCCGATCGGTGAAGTTGAACGCGGGAATGTTCACTTTTGAACTTTTTCACAAGAGCTTTCCACTTATTCTGCGCTTGAATTTCTGTAACGAGAAAAATATAATTAAAATTGGTATCGTACCCAAGAGGCGGACATCAACGCGCCTAGCTGCATGGGATAACATGGCTCCGACGAGTATCACTCGGCTGCGTACGTGAGAGTTCGGTTACAAATGGACGAGTAAATCTTAAGTATGAATAAAAAAAACTTCAATTTAGAAAAATTGCGTTTGAACAAATATCCTTTTAAATAATGTGCGCCGACGAATTGTCGTAAATGCTAATTTTTCTCGCGATTTCGTACAAGTGATCACTCTCTCATGAATTCTAGTTTGCACTCATTGTGCTGCCTCTTACTCAAACGAAAAATATGCAGATATCAACAAACGAAAAACGAGTTGTACTTGTACACATAATACGCATCTCGCTTAAGTGTGTATGTACATATGACTCTCTACATTATTGACATTTCGTGGCAGTACATTAGACATTTGTTTTTGTATCTGTACACAGCACTGTGTTTCAATTCGTTAACCTCATCACAAAGAGAAATCTAACGTACTGCCGGGAAACATCAACAGGAGAGAAGTTACATTTTTTCGAGTTCAATGAGTTTCGATATTGCAATAATGAAAGAGAATTCCCATAACCCGCACTATTATAACCTTGTAAAAATCGCGCGTGTGTGAGAGTATAACAATGAAAAAACAGAAGTATACTTACTTAATACACGAATATTAACTGACACTTTATCCCACTCGGTGCTAACAAAACCCTTGTGTCGATTCTCGTTCAGCGATTTATTCCAGATGGCTGGCCTACGTTGAACTTCTTCGATAAGTTGTGGCACTTTGTTCTCGTCCATGTCCAACAACGCACTGTCACGAGTTTCATGAGAGTTTGCCGGGAATCGTGTTTCAACGTGCACGGACAGTGCGGCATTGCCAAGTGTCACTAGACTGCGTACGCACGAGCTCAGTCGTTAATCGGTAGGTAACGTAGGTAGGCTGTAAATATCGAGCTGACCGAGTATATATCGATCGAGCGCAAAAGATGCTCGTGGGTGACTGAAGTCGATCGGTGTACATCGGGAAAGCTCGGAGTAGTACCGAATGACGCTCGAGCGCATCACGAACGATGCTCGAGGTCCGCTCGAGCGCATCACGAACGATGCTCGAGGTCCGCTCAAGCATCGTTCGAGATCCGATCGAGCGTACCGAGTCTCTTGAAAATTGGTTGTATAATTGAGAGATTCAAAGCCAGCTGCGCATGCGCAACACAATGAAGGAGAAGCCGAGTTTCCATTAAACAAATAAATTTATTAATAAATTAATTTTTATTAATAAATTTTTAAGAGAATCAAATTCCGGAAAAAATATGTAATGCGCAAGCAGGATTTGAACCCACGACCCTCTGATTACATGTCAGGTGCTCTACCGCTGAGCTATTGCGAGTTACTATATTTACCATCGAATTTTTGATTCTCACATCTTTTCTCCACCTCCCATCCACGAGGCAATGTCGCCATTAAACAAATAAATTTATTAATAAATTAATTTTTATTAATAAATTTTTAAGAGAATAAAATTTGGATATATATATATATTTTTGGAGATCTGTGTCTCGGCGAACTCAATCTATGAAAATATTAATTCTCCAGGAGTGCTTTATTTCACTCATGTGTGTTCATCATCGTGCGTTTTCCTCAAACTGAAGCCTTGCTGGAATGAAAGCACTGTATATATATATACAGGGTGTTTCTAAATTACCGTTACAGCGGGCAATGGGGAGTAGCTTATGATTCAAATAGCCTAGGAAAAATGTAAAAAAAAATATTCATTAATTTGAATTTGAATACAAAGCAATTATCTGCGGACGAATAGCAATTGAGAATGAGCGCGCGTAGAACATGGCATTAGAAAAATATGGCTCCCTAGCAACGCAAATACGTCACTTCCGTTGACAAGCGATCGATATCAGAATCAGACTGCAGTGCCACGCGGTCGGTAAACGGACTGTATTGCAACTTGTTTATAACTGCTGTCGCCGTTGGATGGCGTCACTAATAGCCTAAATTCAGAAGAATGGTGAATTAAATTGATGAGAAACACAGATGAGAGCTATGAATTCCCAACGCATAAATTAGAAATATCATCGCACTTCGTGCACCATCAGCCAGAATGAGATAATTTATTTTGAATACAGAGATATTTGAACAACAGAAAAGATAATTCAGGTTGAAATTATGGATGAGCTCGACACTCCGCCAGTGCTTTCATTCCAGCAAGGCTTGATTTTGAGAAAAACGCACGATGATGAACACACATGAGTGAAATAAAGCACTCCTGGAGAATTAATATTTTCATAGATTGAGTTCGCCGAGACACAGATCTCCAAAAATCTCAACAAGAAGTGAGATTGGGATCAATTATTTTCTGTTCATAGCCAAACAGCAAGCAGTAATATGAATTATCGAATAATCAACCGATAACAGAAGAAATATCACCGTTAAGTCTGCATACTGATTTTCCTAAACGGTGTAATTGTGTAATGAAGTGCTACACTAATAAAGAGACTGCCCTGATGCTGATGAAACTCAGCAACAGGGTGAGCAGAATCCTACACAAATAATAATGTCTTACCATAGGAATTGCCTCACGTAATTTGGTAAGTACAGAAAAATGAGATGATAATTGGGATAACTATCACTTTGCCCATCATTGCCATATCTGCCAGGGGTGCTGCTCTCGGAATTCTTTGCTAGAGAATCGAGATATGTCACTTTCGCACCCAATTGAGCAACAGTAATCTGGAAAATTCAATTGCCAGCTATTCACAACGGAAGTATTGGTGTGAAATGCATAAATCAAGTCCCCAAATCTGTTCAAATCTGTCAGCAAGTGCTACTGTCAGTTAAACACTGGCCCTGGTTCCAATTGATCATTATCGAGGAAAGAACTCTCCACACCTGCAGTAGATTTGATCTGCAGTAATGACCCGACATAAAGCGGTGAATACAAAAGAACGCCACGAGGAAAGTGGAAAAATTGAGGCTCACGGTCATCAACAGACTGACTGCAAACGCTACTTTCAGGAAACAATGCTAAATAAGAGAACCGTGTCACCGTCATTATCTTGAAAGTGGTAAAGTTAGGCATTCACCTTGTATTGTGTTTCTCGCAGAACAGACAGCAATAATCTGGAAAATTCTGTCGCCAACTATTTATGAAGGAAATATCCGACTAGAATGCCAAAATAGAATTTCCAGAGCTGTTCAAATCTGTCAGCAAGTGCTACTGTCAGTGCTTGAAAAACAGAAAAGATAGTTCTGGTGGAATTCATGGATGAGCTCGACATTTCACTAGAGCTTCCACTCCAGTAAGGCTTGACTTTGAGGAAAAAGCACAGATAAACTGATCAGCTGATTGTCTCAAATGAATTTGATCATTCTTCAATGAGTCACGTGATGAGGATAGGGGGTATGTTCCACTTGAGACCAGCTACTGGTCAGTAGCAGGTACTTTAACGTTTAGGAACCAGAAGTTGGTAGTACTCCCTACCTACAATAATAGGAAGTCCTACCAACTTCTGGTTCCTGAACGTAAAAGTACTTACCACTGACCAGTAGCTGGTCCCAAGTGGAACACACCCAGGAGGTACACTTGAAATAAAGCACTCCGGGGAAATCAATATTTCCATAGATTGAGTTCACCGAGATACACATCTGTAGAAATGTCAACAAGAAGTAAGATTGAGACCAATCATATTCTTCTCATAACTCAACAGCAAAGCAGTAATATGAATTATTCAATCATCTACTAATTACAGAAGAAATATCAATGTAAAGTTTGCATACTAATGCCTCTAAGCGCTGTAATTGTGTAATGACGTGCTACACTAACGAAGAGACTGCCCTGATACTGATGAAACTCAACAACAGGGCGATCAGAATCCTAAGCCCCTGATGATTTCTGTCCGTAGGAATTGTCTCACGTAATTTGGTCAGTACAGAAAAATTACATGACAACTGAGACAAATATCACTTCGCCTATCATTGATATTGCTGACGGAAGTGCTACTCTCAAAAATCTGTGCTTGACAATCGAGATATGTCACTCTCGTACCCAATTGGGCACCAATAATCTGAACAATTCAATTGCCAGCTATTTACAACGGAAGTATTGGAGTGAGATGCATAAATCAAGTTCCCAGATCTGTTCAAATCTGTCAGCAAGTGCTACTGTCAGTGCAACACTGGCCCTGGTTCCAATTAATCATTACTGAGGGAAGAACTCTTCACACCTGCAGTAGATTTGATCTGCAATAATGACCCGACATAAAGCAGTGAATACCAGAGAACATCTCGAGGAAAAAGGAAAAATTGAGGTTCACGGTCATTAACAGACTGACTGCAAACGCTACTTTCAGGAAATTATGCTACATAATACAGCCGTGTCACTGTCATCACCTTCAAAGCGGCAAAGTTAGGCATACACCTAGTATGGTGTTTCTAGGAAAACAGACAGCAGTCATTCGGAAAATTCAATTGCTAACTTTTTACAAAGGAAATATTGCACTAGAATGCCTAAATTGAATTTTCAGAGCTGTTCAAATCTGTCAACAAGTGCTACTGTCAGTGCTTAAACAACAGAAAAGATAATTCAGGTGAAATTCATGAATGAACTCGGCACTCCACCAGTGCTTCCATTCCAGCAAGGCTCGACTTCCAGGAAAACACACAGATAAACTGATCAGCCGATTGTCTCAAATGAATTTGATCATTTTCCAATGAGTCACATGATGAGGATAGGATGTATACTTGCGATAAAGCACTCCGGGAAACTCAATATTTTCATAGATTGAGTTCACCGAGACACAGATCTCTAGGAATCTCAACAAAAAGTGAGATTGAGATCAATCATATTCCGTTTATAGCCAAACAGCAAAGCAGTAATATGCATTATCCAATCATCAACCAATTACAGAAGACATATCACCGTTAAGTCTGCATACTGATTTTCCTAAGTAGTGTAATTGTGTAATGAAGTGCTACACTAACAGAGAGACTGCCCTGATGCTGATGAAACTTAGCAACAGGGTGAGCAGAATCCTACACAAATAATAATTTCTTTCCATAGGAATTGCCTCACGTGATTTGGTCATTACAGAAAAATGACATGACAACTGGGACAAATATCACTTTGCCTATCATTGCCATATCTGACCGAAGTGCTACTCTCAGAATTCTGTGCTTGAAAATCAAGATATGTCACACTCGTACCCAATTAGGCAACAGTAATCTGAAAAATTCAATTGCCAGCTATTCACAACAGAAGTATTGGAGTGAAATGCATAAATCAAGTTCCCAGATCTGTTCAAATCTGTCAGCAAGTGCTACGGTTCCAATTAATCATTATTGAGGGAGGAACTCTTCACACCTGCAGTAGATTTGATCTGCAATAACGACTTGACATAAAGCGGTGAATACCAGAGAACGCCACGAGGAAAGTGGAAATACTGATGTTCACGGTCGTTAATAGATCTAAAGCGAGCGCTACTCTCAGGCAGCTTTTCTACATGATGGAGACGTGTCACCGTCATTACATTTATAGCAACGAAGTTAGGCATTCACCTGATATGCAATATTCCAATGCCTCATAATGGGAACTCACTTTTCCTAGAACATATCATTTGGGAGGATATCTCGACTCGAACGACAGGATGAAATCGCACAACTATTCATAGAGTTCAATGAGACACAGGTCCTTAGAAAAGTCGAAAAAAGTGAGACTATGATCAATCATATACTGATCATACCTGAACAAACAGCACTCATATAATTTTCTTCATTATCAGCTATTTACAGACGAAATATCACCCTAGATTTTTTATATTAATTCGCCCAAAAAGGGGGGTTGTGTAATCGAGTGCCACACTGATAAAAACACTGCACTGGTACTGATGAAACTCAATCGATGAACGAAATCCTGAACCATCAATAGTTTCATTCGGTAGCCATTACATGTGGGATAACGCTCAAGTCGATCGGAATAATTATAATATATTGAACTTTCTCTCATATATTTTCTTCTTCGGAACATCTGGACTCGAACCGAAGGATCGAATCAATCAACTTTTCACAATGATCAGTGAGACACAATTCCCCAAATTTTTCAACAAACAGTTGTTATTTGTTGTTGAATGGAGTTGAATCCTTATAGATTCGAGTCAATCCTTCTCTGTTCATACCGGAACACTCATCTAGTGCTAATGAAACTCAATTAGTTTATGAAATTTTGCACCAGCCATAGTTCCATTCAGCACTATCTGCCTTAGACGTTCCGGTCAATACAGAAAAAAGAGGCGAGTGCAGGGAATGAATCAAGTTTCATCATCGTCGGCACAACTCCAAAAGAGGCTACGTCCTAAAAACTTTGATGGAATATCAAGGCATGTAAATTCTCTCATGATTAGAGCAACGTAGATTGCTATTCACCTGATATGTAATATTCAAATTCTTCCACGAGCAAAACTGAATAAGATCGATACGTTGTGTAATATCACTTATTGGTATCCGCAGACTAATGCTTAAGACCAAAAAGATGAATGGAATATGTATGATTTCCTGCCATACAGATTATGTTAAAGGCAAAACACCACTTACTCATGAAAAACATATCAAATGATAGCTCACTGGATGCATTGGAACACGACTTCTCATACATGTCAACAAACAGTGGAATTCATTTGAATTTTATTCAATTCGTACCAAATCCAAAAGCAATAAACTGAAGGATTCATTTTTAATCCATATACAGAGGAGATGTGAAACTATTGGATTCGTACCAAAGTTTCCAATACAGCTGTTATACAATTGTATCACCAGGTGCTACAGTATCTGAAAAACTGCTTCTGGTGCTAATCAACCTCAATCAAGGGAAGAAAACTAGAATTTGATTTAGTTTCATAATACAATAGTCACTTGAGACAATTCGTTCAATACGGGAAAGCGATTCAAGGACATCAATGAAACTGAGGTTCATCGTCGTTGATAAAGCTGAATAAAACGCTACTCTCAACAACCTTTGCTAAAAAATCAATATGTTCCCTTTATCACCGTCAATGCCACGTAAATTTGCATCTACCCGATATGTATCATTTCAGTCCGATATGTAACATTCATCCTTCAATAATGATGTGTGACTATTCGGTCAATGCCTAGCAACGTCTCAAAGATAGGCAAAAGTCTGAGCTCCTCCGTCGTTGATAAAACTGAGTGAAGTGGCACTGAAAAAACTTCTCTGAAAAATCAGTATGTGTCACCTCTATCATAGTCAAAACTACGTAGATTGATATTCACCCGTTACATATTGTGTAAATTTTCCATAAGGAAACAATGTAAAAATTATTGACATGTTTAGAAAATTGATTCTTGTTTATTTAATAACTAATGCTTTATTCCAATCACAACAGGAAATCAGCATTCCTCAAAAAATATTAAGAGGACAGGAGAGTCAGAAAGAATGGAGAAAAGCCAAAAAACCTTCATTCAATTAATTCTTGCGGGATAATGAATCGAAAAATATGGAAAATACCTCTTAAAAATCGTTATTTTTGGGAAGATTAGATAATATGCATTGGAATTGAGTCGGATATTATAGATTCTTAAAATAAATCAACGAAAAGGAGTGTCGACTGACAGCTCCGGGCCACTATGTTTTGATTGATGGGATCGATCTTCGAGTAAAACATGGAGGCCTGCAATCAATCGACTTACCTTTTGTTGATTTATTAAAAAAATATGATATATTCTAATTGAGTCCAGCGCATTTTATCTCATCTTTCCAAAATTGACCATTTTTAGAGGTATTTTCCATATTTCTTGAATCATTATCCCGCGAGAATTCATGGAGCAAAGTTTTCCTTGCTTTTCTTCATTCTTTCGAATCCTCCTGCCCTTTGAATGTCGAAGAAAATTACATTAAGTTTTAACCTCATTATACTTGATATTCTTCCTATAGGAATGTGTTTACGTTCCCATGATTCCTTCATTCATGCTTTTTTTGGCTCAGAAAAACTATCACAGAAATAATATCTTAGTTATCGACATTTGGCTGTAGTTCATTCATAGTATATGGAGATGCGCTATGCACACTCTTAATCTACATTGTAAATAAATTATGATGGAATCTTAACAACTGCAATATCTCTTTCATGGAAAAATATTTGGTTCAAGAAACTTGATGAAATCTCATATAAAAATATGGAAACGCTAGTCAAATTGACATTCTGAAAATATGGAGAATCCTAATTTTTTCCAAACTCGTGATTACATAGAAATAAATACGATAAAACTGATTTTTTTAAATCAGATCTCTGCAGTTTTCCGGAAAGGTGTGAACATTATTCTCAATTGACCAGGCGATGTTCAAAATGTCCTCCATTTTGCTGTATGCAACATAGCAGCCGACGAATCATATTTTGTCTACAATTTTGCAACATTTCTGGAGTAATTCTCTGAATCGCTTGCACAATGCGATTTTGTAACATCTCCAGTGCTGCGATTTCTTCCTGGTAAACAAAATCTTTCACAAAACCCCATACAAAATAACCTAACGGAGTTAAATCGGGTGATCTTGGAGGCCACGCAGCAGCTGGTGGATCAAAGCGATGTGCATTGGGGCCAATATAACGATTTTCAAATCTCCTTCTTATAGCTGCTAAATTGAGATTGGTCCTATGAGGTGGGGCTCCATCTTGTTGAAACCACATTATTCTGCGAACTTCTTGTGGGACTCTGGCTTCATTGAGAAGTCTAGGCAGAACTCGGTACAGAAAATGATTATATCTTTGTCCATTCAAGGTTCCGTCATAGAAATAAGGGCCAACCTAGAGCGAAATGACAATAGCAATACAATAAACCTATACAATAGCAATAGAAACCTAGGATATAATGTTATCATTTCCTCTACACGGGATAATTAGCGGAAGTGATTCAAATTTCATTCCATAGCATTACACTATTCCTAAACATTTACTATCACAAGGAAACAGTTGTTATTGACAATGAGTGTGCAGACCCGTCCACTCTGGGGCCAGTTCACCAAAATTCGTTAGGAATAATACAAGGTATTGCATAACTCTTCTGCAATTTATACACTTGAACACCGGGTTCTGTTTAACTTCTATTAAATTTGTTGTAATCCTTCGATTTGTTCCAGCATTCACGGGCTTGCATTCTATTTTTCAACAATTTCTTTCTGAATATTCAGGAATAATCATTAATTCACCATCAATATTTACCGAAAGAAAAAATATCTAGAGGACATTGAATTAAACTTCATGGTTGAATGGTTATGAACTAATCATCGAATCAGTCATTTATTTATTTGGATTATTAATTTCTCGTCTAATAATTTATATTCCAATATCCAATGAAAAAACCACAAAGCAGTAAGAAGCCGCAAAAGGTTTTATTTCGGAATATTCAGATAAGTATTTTAGCTAGTCTGTTGTTTAACAGCTCAGGAAAATACTTTGATATCATTCTAGAATTTTTGGGGATGAATCATGAATACAAAATGATCTGTTCGAAGATTCATTGAATTTTTATTTTTTAGAAAAGTCTATTGTTAATGTATGTTGTTCAAGAAGCGAAACGAAATTCTTTCACACAAAATATGAGTGATTTAGTGGAGCAATTATCTATAATAATAACGAGAAAATATATTATTAGGATTCCGAAGAAGAACTTAAGGTGTTAGAAAGCATAGAATTGGAAATATAACCCTGTGGAATGCAATTGCAAAATGTATATGAAAAAACAACATTATATCCAGACACATGTTTATAAAGCAAAATAATTACCACGCGATTTCCAATCACCCCAAGCCATACATTTATACTGAACAGTTGCTGTTGTTGTCGACTGCAGTGTAGTGGATAAGGGCGATCATCTCTAGAACCCCACTCATGGGCATTGTGCTGGTTCCATGATGAACATCGACCGAACTTGGCTTCGTCAGAGAAGAGAACTCTCTGGATGAAAAATGGATTCCTGCGGTTCTGTCGAAGTAGCCAAGTGCAGTATCGTAGCCGTCTAGGTTCATCTCCTGGATGTAGCCCTTGGGCTGTAGTGAAGTAATAGGGATGCTGATTATTTTCCTTCAATACTTTCCATATGCGGATATGTGGAACTTCCATTTCACGACTAACAATCCGCGTACTCGTTCGGGGATTATTCTGAAAAACTTCCAGTACATCATCTTCAAAATCAGCATCCTGCACCAAGGGTGGGCGTCCGGCATTACGGTGATTGGGCATAACATCTCCAGTTTCATGGAAACGCTGGACGGTTGTCAGAATCACTACACGAGAAGGGTGTCGACGTCCTTCATAAAGTTCAGCATATTGTCTGGATGCCTCCGCAGCATTTCTATTATACTGCATATATAATTCGACCATGCGAATATATTCTTCTCGTCCATAAGCAGCCATAGTAACAGTGATTTTAACTGCCTACTCTTAGAATGCTCACACTACATCTCGCTTAGAAACTACACATCTGTTATTGATATATCAAATATAATCAATCGAGATATGAATACTTAAAACTCTACGTAAGATATCACTCCGAAGTTGAATCTGCGCAATCTCAAAATGAATGAAATTATAAGAATCCGAAAACAAATGACGAATTTGTTATAATTGAAACTGAAGATTGGTTGCCATGACAACGTGCCATATTCAATATATGACATCAAAATAGAATGAAAAGTCAACAATTCAAACAAATTTTCAGAATAGATACTTCAGAATGTAGCGCGATAGACACCCAGCACAAAAATTAAAGGACCAGTGAATTTCTCCAGTCCTTTCAGTGATTTTCGAATGACTGTAACTTTACGAAAAAGATCGAATCACAATGAGAAAAGTAAATTGAAGCTTGAAGTCTGCAGTTAAAAATAAAAATTTCCATTCCTTTTTTTTTTCTTTACTTTTTCCGAATTGATCCACGGACTAAAAAAAATTTGGCCTCACTCTCACCAAGATCATCTAGTCTGATCTTCTAGTTTCAATTTCTCTCTTTTCTTTACGATCATTTCTACAGTCAGCTTTACCCTAATAATTCAGGCACTTAGACTATATCGGCTAGTTCACGATGAAGATCTGCCACCTCTTTGGAGAAGAAAATGTGGTCGTCGATTCCCTCCCCATAATGAGAATTATCACCATAGTTAACAACGAAGAGTCTAAGCACGTCACTAACAGGAAAATCCGAAACTTGATCAGCTTCTTCAAAATGTAAACAGTAAACCGGAAGTGAAAAGAATTCATTTTTCGGTGATTACCACCATGCTCTACTATGACGTCAGCGCAGGTAAACTCATCTATATGTACTTTATCCTCGCTCAGAAGGCAGATTATCCTATTACTCCACTCGCTGGCTCACTCTGAACAAGAAACATCTCAGAAGTTCGTTTGCAAATACTCTGTCATGATGACAACTGGTTCCATCCTCTACCAGTCGTACTGCTTGATTCAAGAATCGCTTAGATGGAGACGACACCTGCATACCTCACCTTCCAATAGCCGACTAGAGTGCCGGGAGAATAAATCCGTCGGATAGGAACACCTCTGGTCCGGAATTAGTAGATAATCTGTGCAGCTAATTCAGAGAGTTTCCACCATCACTGGGGTCCAAACACGTCACAAAAACGATTTTCGTGTACAAATACTTGACCGTCTATACGTACGTTTTGTTTGGTCATGACCACATCTGCCAATCATTCTCATCACTCTAGGAAGAACCGTTTTATGGTATCACCAAGCATGAGAAGCATTTCATGGTTTAGATGCCAGCTCCACGTGCACCGTGTCACTCGAATTGCTTGGGCAATACGGTTATCTCATCTAGCGGAATTCGTTACCTGTACGGAATTTTTCAATCGAACAATATTTGCAATCTTGGAGCATTGATCAGAAACTACGGAAATAATGGATGACTAGCGGAAAATGAAGAGTTATGGTAGCGTAATTGATGCGTGAACTATCTCCATCGTTATAACTATTCGTAAAGTCATTATACTCGTTTTAAACTTCCATACTAGCATAATTTAATTCAACATAGTTTAATCAATTTCAGGAAGCTTATGACAATATTCTTCAAATTGATAACTCTTGATAGATGAAAATACATTTCATTTACATTTGCCTTTCATTATTGGAAGTCAGTTGGAATACGAATCAGTAACCTCGGGCTAAATTTTAAATGAAATATTGCAATCAGTGAAAGACACTTCATATTGTTGAATTTAGACTGAGATTTTGTTACATATAACTTCAAATAATGCTTATAGTTGTGTAATGGGATTAAAGGCCCATTAATTATGTTTAAAAGGTAAAATGAGCGTACTTCCCCTTCCCTCCCTATTCCGTAAATGATGAATGAATGAATGTATGAATGTGTGAAATATACAAGAACGAATGGACAATACGCTCGAGGAATGCCCGAAGAGGAAGAATGGAGCTGCAGGAGTATCACTGCGAGAGTCATCTACCCGGGAGCCTCAGGAGCCGCAGAAATCCCCGGAGATATCCAGAGAGACAGTCTAGAGCATGTGGACAGCCGGAGAGAGGAGAAATCCCGCATCAATTACTACAAGATAGCAAAACTGGCGGTCAATGAACCCGGATAAAAAGAACTGGGAAACCAAGGCCAAACGACAATTACCATCTGTCGTTTGGCATTGACCTAGTTATCGACAGGATAACTGAACCGAGGATATCGATCTGCTCCACAGAGCGCCTCGATCGATGCCCGAAGAATGCCTCAACCAATAGGAAAAGACTGAAAGGGAATTCTCCACGCTGATTGGCCAAAAATGAGGAACCCGGAAAACGAAGGCAGCCATGACCACCGACAACGTCACTCTGGTCCTGGTCAAAACAACGAACGTCCCGTATTTCACCCAACATCTATTTTTATTAATTATAAGTTAATAAATAAGTGGTGAATTTGAACGTTGAGGACCCGCAGGACTGCCTGAACTTCAGCAATGAGCTGAAATATTCTCTAGGGCGATATCGAGCGTATTGAGTGAGTATTTCACTGAAATTGTACAGTGACAGGTGTGTATGTGTGCGAGTGTATAAATTAGCATAACCGCGTGGTAACAACCTAATGCCCGAAGTTAATTCCGTGTAATTAATTCCGGGGGCCCAAGTCATTATTTGAAAGTTAATTCTGAGAAGTATCAGTTTTTTATTTGTTATTATTTGGTCATCAAGTGCGCCCGGAAAAGTGAGAATAAAGTGTTGAGAAAATACAGCCGTTGCCGGCCTCACCGGCGACGCCATTTTGAGTAGCCGTGTCGACACGTGCACAACACTCACATAAATTCAAGTTTCTCACAAAATAACAATAAACTTGAGAAAATAAGCCCGTAGTCACTTGACGAATAATAATCGTCAAGTGATAGAAAAGGAATTAAGTTAAAATCTTGAATATTAATTGTTAAAACCTGAGATGCCAGCTGTTGGTGACAATGGCCTAATTAATCTCTCTCCCAGAGAGAGAGAGAGAGAGAGAGAGAATATTTTTCAAGACAAATTAAACTCAATACTTTGCATTGTTGCGTTATTATTTGCATTCTTTTATTTTTTATGTTCTTAAATGTATCATTATATATATATGAGAACTTTGTATGCGATAACTATGGATAATTGAATTTTAGGATTACGTAAAATCGTGAAAATACAGGAAAAAAAAAGTCAATTCATTAATGAAGAGATATATTTTTTTTCACTCATTTTCCCGAATATCTTGGAAACTAAAGAACATACGCCCTTTTTGCCTCAGTCTTTTTTCCTAGAAAAGTTTTTTCTCGCTACTTCGCTTACTTTTCGAGATATTCTCAAAAAACAATTGAAAAAAATGAAAACCGATTTTACCTGATCATTTTCTTTTTTTCATACATTTCATTGAATATCTCGGAAACTAAACGAGATAGCGCAATTTTTGTCAAGACCTTGTTAGTAGCTCTTGAAATCCTCCACAAAAAGGGTCTCAACAAAAATCGCTCTATCTCCCTTACTTTCCGAGATATCTTTAAATTCAAGTGTGAAATCAATTTAATCTCTTCACTACTGATTTTTTTTTTTAAAAGATCAGCATTCTTGCAAAAATTGCAGAAAAAACGGATTTCTGTGGAAAATGTGAAACTTTCTTGAAAATTATGAGAATTTAATCAACTGTTGAACAATGACCGAAACCTTGTTGTATAATCACCTCTTGAGAAATTTCGAGAAAAATTTGACAAAAACAGTAAATTCATCGAAAATCTCACGAAATCTTAAAATCTACAAATTTTCCAGATTTGTGGTTTTTATTAAATTTTTTTTTTATTTATTCGCGTTTTCAAACAGCTCAGTTCATTTCGCTGAATACAAGATATATATATATTGCAACGTGATATTTGGAGTACTTTTTGTCGTCTGGGCGCGTAATTAATTTTGAATTTTTAATAGTTTTGGCACCACCAACTGAGAATCAAAACAAACGAATCACGGGAGTTCAATTTTTGTATAAATTATGTAAAACTAATGCCGATTGGTTAATTTCTTTTGTTAACGCTCATTGGATTGTCGTCAATTGAGTTGATGTCTCACGACTGGAAGAGGGAGACACCAGATGGACGATGATGAAGGGAATCGACATTACCGAAGGAGTCGGTTAATTGGACTAAAGTTTTGGCGCCAATGACAAGATTCATCGGAAGAATTAATTGAGACGTTTAGATGAACTTTGGTTGCATCCTTGGACTTGATAAAATTGTCCCAACTCTAATGTCATCGACTTGGAGTTTCTCAATTGTCTTCGTTGGAATTTATTGTCATTGAAAAGAAGAAATTATTGTCGTCAGGTTATACTGGGTTAACTGACGTAGTCTGGGATTGACCAATGAGAAGAGTTCTTCCCGGAAAAGACGCCTTAGTCGAGTACAGCGTTTGCTGTCGGCAGGATTCTCGTTTGGTGTGCCGTAGAGTAGACACATGTTTTGTCGTGTCTCTCTGCCCAATTTTGCATAGTCGCCATTTTCACGTTTGGACAATTAATTCATTGGAATTAATTGTATTAATTGTCGTTTAATTAATTTGAATAAAAAAAAATATTGTTCACGTTGAAATCAATTTTGCATAATCTGGTGAGCAAATTTTTGTTTAATTAAATTTTGTACGGTAATTGATTTCGTGGTCGTGAAAATTGTATTTTTTTCTGTTAGCGTAATGACGCCATATAAAAAGACGCCACGAAATCGAATACCATTTATCGGCGAATTAATTTGATAAATTTTTTTTTTTTGAAACATTAATTTTGTTAAAAATAATTTTTGGAACTCTCGTGCTCGTTTCTCGAAAAAAAAAAAATATTTTTTTTTGGAAAATATTTTTTTTTTTGTTTGGATAAAATGTCGCGAATTGAGAAAATTCAATTAACGGATATATTTTGGCGTCATGGCCAAAGATAATTAATTGGAATTTATTTTGGAATTTTAGTCTCGCGACTTTGTGAAATATATTGAATTCTGTTTTAATTTTTTTTTATTATTCAATATTTTGAGAAATTTTGTTTGATGAATTATTTTTTTATTTTTATTTTTCATGAAATTAATTCAATTAATTTCATGCATTGAGTATGGTTGAGTCGGCCTTGACACCTAGGGAATATCGCTAGGGAATTTCTAGTAACTTAGCGCTAGGGATCAATAGTTACTTTCGTTTCGTTGCGAAAGATGACTGTAGGTGGCAGCAACATGAATTTCTTATGAATTTGAATTTGATTGTAATTCTTTGAATATGTTTTTTTTATTGTTGACTTTATTATGCGTTGACGATTAATTAATAAATTAATCAATTTGTTAATTAATTAAATTTTTTTTTATTTTGATTAATTTGATTTTTAATTTCGTTTCAAAGAATTTGTTTGTAATTAATTGTTTATTTATTTTGAATTGTTTTATTTGTTTGAAATTTATAATTTTTTTTATTTATTGTGCTGCGCACTCGCCGATGTAACGCAGGGGTTTAATAATTTATAATTAATTTTTTTTTTATATAAAATTTTTATTTTATCCCCTAAATTGCTTTGTTTGGAATTATTTACACTCCTTATTCAAACCCACAACAGCGACCCTGAGGGGGAGACTGAACTAGTTCGTGCTGAATAAGGGAGTATTTGAGTTTGTGGTTATTTTATTTGAATTTTTGATTTTGTTGTTATTGTTTAGATCAATTTAAGATTGATCGGATGTTGAAATACATCCTGGCGCCCATTTTGAGTTTGTTTTTGTTTTGAATTTTGTTTTGGCTATTGGGTGCTTTTCAAGCGTGCTTAATTGCTGAGCTTACCGTTAGGCTCAGGAATTACGTCACAATATATATTAAAGAAAAAAATAAAAAGAATAATTCCAGATTTCTGGTTAATTTCAAATTGTTCGAAATGAAACTGATTTTTATTTTTATTTTTTCTACCAAATTTTCATAGCTCCACTGATCAGATTTTTCTCTCAGTGCAGCAAGTTCCATTACATAGGATAAACTGTTTTTGAAAATATCATTCATTGGAAAAATTGTGAAATCGACGATTGACTCAAAAAATGAAAAGAGAAATTAAAGACAGAATGAAAAATGATTAGCAAAAAGTGCATATCAAGGGGTTTGGGGAGTAAACGTTGAACGATGGAAAAAAGTTCATTTTTTGAACAGGGATTAAACAAATTGTTTTGAATCACCTCAAATTTGAAAACTATTTCAATCTAATCGGTCTTCGAATAATTAACTAGCAAAATTGCGTCTTATACATGGACTCTTATGCATTAAATTTGTCTTAGCACGGATCTTTGTTACCAGCCCAGTCGGTAACAAAGATTACGATCTTGGCAAAGAGCTAGCAGAGTATACTCAACTAGCTATTATTTTGGGATTTTTGGTTTTATGCTTTTATTGCTGTTGATTGAAAACTACATTTTGTAATGATTTGAAATAAATATCCTCGATGAGAGATGGCAAAGAATATAGAAAAAAGGTTATGACTAGAAAAATTTTCTTACCGTAATTTTTGTTGAGAATTTATCCAGTGCCACAGTTTCTGGAAAAAGTGGATCGTCGATCAATTCTAATGAGCTGATAAAATTATATTTCCTCTCACAATGGTACAATTTTTTAGACTATAAGAAAATTCAACTCCAATTGATTTATCTTTTTGCTACCCACTCGATCGTATTTTATGGTCGGCACTTTCATCAAACTTCATTGCAATAAACAAAAGAAAGAAAAAGACAGACAGAATGTTCCTTGTTGAAAAACTATTTTATTGATCATTTAATTTACTATACGTACTATTTTATTATAAAAAAGTTTGCACAGGCCTATTTTATTAATTATGTGGAAACAATTATGCACCAAGATTTTTATTTGGCTGCAATTTTTCTTGCATCTTCTTGGGCAAATACATAAAGCGATATACCTTTGCTAAAGTTCATTTCCAATTTGTCATTAATCGCTATATTTTTTCACACTTCCAATATCAACTTTAGAAAAAAAACCACCTCACATTTTTCATTCGGAATTTTCTCCATCCCCTAGTGAATTCATTTGTATCAATTCTTCGAGTATTTTTTAGGTATAATTTCGGTATAGTAGACGTTGAGTGGGATTTTGGTGTAATTTTCAGATTATCCCCAAATCATACTCAAATAATACCAATATTTCCAGTATATTTGTGAAATTTTTATACCCAAATTATCCCGAAGAAACACCATTGTTTCTCTTCCTCCACTACTGAAATGAAAATATCGTTAATTTCCAAACAGAGAATTGTAAAATTCTTTGCGTGGAAACAATGTGTGATCAAAAAAAATATGAATTGGTCTGCTCAATTAATCTGTATGAATATCGTCGCCAAAGAAACAGAGAGGCGCAAGTGCTATACTTATACATAGGACTTACGCCTCTTTGTTCCAAAAGCGACGATATACTCCACGGTCTATTTTTTAAATATCTGAGCCTCTAAGTGGCAGAAATTTGATTACAGAACACCTAATTACTCGATAGCTCAGTTACAAAGTAGCAGACGACTAATCTGAAGGTCCTGGGTTCAATCCCCTCAGATTGCTCGATTTTTTTTTTGCTAGTCCTCTCTATAATGTTATTTTATAATCGTTCAACGTTCCATGTAATACAGAAGTACGAATTAAATAGAAATTTGATTTGAAAGATGTAAGGTATGAATTGGGTTGGGAAAATTTACGAATATACCCAAAATAAGAGTATTTTTTGGGTATAATTTGGGCATATTTCCAGCCATATTGTACAAGAAAATCCCTGAAAATATACTCAAATTCAGAGGATAATTTGGGTATTTTTTAGGCCGAAACGAATTCACTAGGGTTTGTAAAGTATTTCCAAAAAAGTAGACTCATCTCGTTTCACCTCTTCACTACCGAATTTAACAATAAGAAATGTTTTATAACTATTAGAGAATAGTTGAATATAGTCAAAGAATGTAATTGTTCAATCTAACATGTCAAATACCAGTTTTGCTTCTAAAAACTATTTTTCACTGAGTTTGCCAGCTGCAGAATTAAAAAAACAATTTGATTTTTGTTAAAAAAAATGTCATAACTTTGATGGCTCAATTGAAAATTCTTCCGTTTCATCAATTTTTCTCTCAGTGTCGTATTTCCTTTCAGTCTTCGTTTTCTTTTAGAATAAAGAATAATTTTTTGAATTTAAGAATCGATTCTTCGAGTACACTATTATAACGAAACTCATTAATCGAAAAGTTATAAATTTGTGTTAACCAAAAAAGACTACAGATGATGATGATATTTTGTCAAATGAAAATTACTGCATGTTTTGCCACCAATAATGATAGTTTCAGCTAGAAGTTTTTTCGTTCTAATAGTTTACAACAAGATTATTCTCTTTTTAATTATTATTTTCCACAAAAATAAGAGAAGAAATCGAGTTTTCCTATAGGAAATAATCGCCATGGTAATCAAATTTTTTGATACGTGTTGTCAAAGCAAATAAATTAATATATCAAACTTACACACTGTATACTAAAATCGACAGGAGAAAAATTGTAATTCCTCGAAGGAGAATGACGTCCCGAAATTCTGCACTTCTTTGCTCAATTGAAATCAGAGATATGCAATTTTGAGCGGTTTAACCATTTTCAACTTTTCATTATTATCGACATCTTTGTACGCTTCCAATTTTATTTTGATAAAAAATGAATCTATTCCTTATGTTCTTTTCTTAAGAAAATAGAGAATGGTCACATGAAATATCATAAGAGCTCCACAGTTGTCAGGTATTCTTCAATACATTCGTTGTAAACGAATATCGGGATCAAGTTTCTAAAGCTGAAAATGAATAGAGAAGTGAATTCCAAAATTATATACGGAGTGAAAAATTTGTTAAAACGAAGAAAATATTTGATTGAACGGTGGCAAAGAAAATTTCTTGAATCAACAGAAACTTTTTAGCTACAAAAACTATCAAACAGTATGGAAAAAATATTTTGTCGATTTCGCTCAATTTACGTTCAATAAAATATTTTCATTCAAATTATTGAAAAAATTTCAAACACCCGAATTTCGGTTGATTTGAGGACATTACTTTTTGGCCCTATTCAATAGAATATTTTTTTCGCTTTCACCATTTTTTTCTCAGTGTAGACAATATGGAAAATTTCCAGTGAAATTCCTCAAGCGATTCTATTGACCGGAATTTGGATCGGAGCGATAATCAGAAAAAAAACAAATCTGCTTTATCACTCGTATTTATAATGAAAATGTTTTTTGCTTCCGAATGGAAGCTATGTAATCATAAGAATTTTCGGTAATTGGATACTATAGCTCTGCCAACTGAAAATTGGTGTTTTCAACGTTTTATTTCAAATTTTTTTCTTCCGCCTTGCTTTTTGCGCCTATTCTAGGTTCGCATTGAGTTTGGTTTCGGAAAATTTTCATTTTTTAATTTTTTTTGCAAAATTATTGGGGTTGTCAATTTCGAGCTGAAAAACTTGAATTAATTCGTTGGGTTTAACAACTCAACGAATATAACATTCAAACGTTAATAAATGATATTTCACAATAATTTGGAAACAAAATAATAAATTCAATAGAGTAGAGTTTGATGTTTTGATTGAGCATGAGGTGAGGGGCGGGGTGAGAGGTGAGGCAGGTACGAAACAGTCGATTTCTTCCTGACAAAGACAGTTGGTGTGAAAACACAATGATAAACAGAGACCAGTGGTCTTATGAAAATGGCAAATTTGGTAATTCAACCAAATGAGCCTTTTCTAGACCAGTATCATTTGAGTCTTCTGCAGTGAAACATCAAAACTGTGTGTTTTGTTTTAGGAGCTAGTTGCCACCACTGCATCTTGGTTTTCTTTGGGAAATCCAGTTTTTCAGATGAGTATTTTGAAGTTTCATTCAATCCGTATTAAATTTATTGAGGTTTTTTTTCGTCTTTTTCCTTTTTTTTTCGTTACTATTTTTAATTGATATTCCAAATTGAAATTGTTCCACGCGAAGTGTACAAATTATTGACAAATGAATGAAAAGGTACATTTAAAAAGCACATTGTGCAGGAAGTACTTGTTTCTGTGTAATATAAAAATTAAATTTTTATGCCCAATGAAGGTGGGCGGAGGTTTTTGTCAATATATTCTTCATCTAAAATCCCGAGTGTAGTTCATAGGATGGGTCGTGATAGGTTCCTTTTCGAGGCCTATGCACCACTACGTCCTCGTCGTGGCCTTGGGTTACGCCAAACGTGGTGATAATCTCAATTTTCATTTATTGTTTTTTTTTTTTTTTTTGGTTTAATTGGTTAGTGACTTCCAAAAAAAGTTAGTTGTTTTAGATAAAAATTTAATTAGGATTGTGTCTGCTCGCCTTGAAATCTCGCTACTGGTCTCTGCTACATCGAAACACATCAATTTAATTCAAAAAAATTGGTAAAATAATTCAAATTTTCCAATAGTGTGGCAGAGTAAAAGTAGTCAATTACCGAATTTTCGATTCTAATTTTTTTAATAGAAGATACTGAAAATGGTCTAAAGAGGAAGAAAATAATATTTTTAGCGCATGGAACCAAAAATTCAGCTGGCATCAGATTTTGAGGGGACATGTAATTTTTTTTAAGTTTGAAATTTCTCGTATTTTGCGTATTTTTTTTCGTTCATCCCCTAAATTCTCGGTTCCGGGGAATTCCCAATATCATCATCTTGCACCGCAAGAATAATCGTCTCTCAATTCGCCATAGGGCTTGACTTATAAAAAAAATATGCAAAAAATGGTAGTTTTAAGCTTAAAAAAATTCCATCTCCTCCCCAATTATGACGTCCCTCAAATTTTGAGTTCCTGGGGCTCCCAAACACCTTTGCCCTTTACCCCAGAAAAGGATTGTCTCTTAATTCGCCATAGGACCGGACTTATAAAAAAAAATATGCAAACTGAGAAATTTTAATCTCAAAAAAATTCCATCTCCTCCCCAATCATGACGTCCCTCAAATTTTGAGTTCCTAGGGCTCCCAAACACCTTTGTCCTTTACCCAAAAAAGGGTTGTCTCTCAATTCACCATAGGACCGAACTTATAAAAAAAAATATGCAAAAATGGGAAATTTCAAGCTTAAAAAAATTCCATCTCTTCCCCAATTATGACGTCCCTTAAATTTTGAGTTCCTAGGGCTCCGAAACACCTTTGCCCTTTATCCTAAAAAAGATTGTCTCTCAATTCGCCATAGGACCGGATTCATAAAAAAAATTATTTGCAGAAAAAACTTGTTTTTTAATGAAATCAGAGTCGTTCGGCCTACTATTCTGGAAAATCAATTTCTTCATTTTTTCGTAGGAAACTTCAGACTTCATTTTGTACAGCGTACGGTAGTTGAAGAAATGAAACTCTTTCAGCCAGGAGATGAGGGAAATAGATTTTCCAATAAAATATCTAGAATTTGAGAATTTTATGTAAAGTTGCCCTTAATTTTAAATTTCATGCCGGACAAGACTGAAAATTCATTAATTTACCCCCATGACGTTTCCGAGAAAATAAAAATTGGAATTGATTCTGGGATGAATTCATAATTCTCAAGTTTTACGGATTCCATAAAGAAATCTATTTTTCCCGCTCATTGCTGTAAGAATTCCATTCTTCGAGATATCCTACCCTGTGTAAGAAAAAATTTCCACTTCTCAGAGGAAAACTAAAAATGCGCAATTTTTAGAGTGGAAGACCAGAAGAAATTTTGTTTTTATGAAAAATACGTCTATCTTCACTATAAAAACGAGTAATATAATAGATTTGATATTTTTCCCTGAAAATTCATAGCCCGGGAAAAAATCGACATATATGCCCATATATGTCCATATATGATCATATATGTTCATGCGCGGTCAATTTCCATATATGACCATATACGAACATATACGGCCATATATGTCCGTATATGGTCATGTATAGTTATCCCGGGAAAAAATTGTCATACATGTCCATACATGATCATATATGAGCATATATGGACATATATGTCGATTTTTCCCGGGTATGGCAGTCCCATACATGATCATATATGGGCATATATGATCATATATGGGTATGTATGCCGATATTATCCCGCAATATATCATCAAAATGTTCTAATATATGAACATAATACATCAGTATTAATTCCCTTGATCACTCAATTCCTCATTAGTAACGAATTTGAATTAAAAAAAAAAAAAAAAAAAAACCCAGCTGGGATCGAACCCGGGACCGTCACATGATGAGTCCATCATCCTACCAACTTCGCTATTCGCATTTCACATACTGGTTGGATGAATTTTAATCCTGATATAGTGATCAATGTCTTTCGGACTTAGAAAAAATGAGTTCAATTGAATTATTTCAATCATTGTAAATAATTTAGTGATACTGAAAAAACTGATTTTCGAATGCTGACAGAATTTTAAATTCTCAAAGTAAGCGGTAAACAACTAAGAGAACGTGCATTTACCATTAATTATTCAAATTTATCATTTTCACGTTCTTATATGGATTGAGTGCGCATTTTCTCATATATTTCATATATGCACATATATGTTCATATATGTTCATATACGTTCCATATATGCCCATATATGTTCATATATGTCCATATGTGTTTCATATATGCCCATACCTGCTCAGTTTCCACAGGATCATACGACCATATATGACCATGTAAGCCCATATATGTCCATATATGTCTCATATATGCCCATATATGTTCATATATGTTCCATAGATGCCCATATATGCTCCTATATGTCCATATGTGTCTCATATATGCCCAGACCTACTCGGTTCCCACAGGATCATACGACCCTATATGTCCATGTATGCCCATACATGTCCATATATGTCCATGCATGCTCATATATGTTTCATGTATGTCCATATATGCCCATATATGCCCATAGCTGTCTGATTTCTCGGAGAAACGTGTGAGCATATATGTCCATATATGTTCATATATGTACATATATGTGACATACATGTACATATATGTCACATTTATGTTCATATACATGTACATATATGTCACATTTATGTTCATATATGTCCCATATATGTACATATATGTTCATATATGACGATTTTTTCCCGGGAGCTTTTCTCTCAAAAAATACGGAGGATGTAGGGTAAATATGCAGAATAGGGTCCTTAAAAATAAAATTAATTTAAATTAATTTAATTTACCTCAGGAAGGGAGGTGGCGAAAATGATGTAATATGTCTTGGTCAAAAATTTGAAGGGTAATATAGGAACTCGCAATAGCTCAGCGGTAGAGTACCTGACAGGTAATCAGAGGGTCGTGAGGTCAAATCTCGCTTGCGCATTCCATATTTTTTTCCGAAGATTTAACTTCGAATATTATTTAAATTTTATGTAGGCCCCTCTTCTGCATAATTACCCCTCGCCTCTGGATGTAGTTTTTTTTCCAACGTCAATATTGAAAACGTATAAAAATATTGAAACAGATGAGAAGTTGAAAATGAACGAAATGTCAAAACGATTGACCAAGGATGCACTGAATTTTGAAGAGTAGTTACTTTCGTAGTAAGTCCTGTTTAAAAGAGCGTACTTACATAGATAGTATTTATATATCATTGTTGGAAAATGATGACAGAAAACTATTCTGCACTTTTCTATGTCATAGAATCAGCTGATCTCTTGCAGAATTATGGTAATTGTGACAAAATATTGATTTTTATCATTGACTTCATAGATACTTTTGAACGTTCGTCCGAAGGTGGTTAAAAAATGTTCTACATTCATGAACCTGCTTTGTTTTGAACTAATGTTTACAATTACCAAAATCCATTATCCAAATAATTAACATGATATACATAATTTCCATTCTCTCATTCATAGAAAAGCTGAAAGAATGAAGGACGATGAAATTATGATGACAAATTAATATTCAAGAAAATGTTTTCTTCTTTTTCTTCAATCGTTCACGATTTTAGGAAGTTTGAGAATCAGAAAACGCGGGAGCGTTTTGCGCCATGTGCACGTTTAGAGCGTGCACTGGCTAACTATACTTTTCCTATTAGACATTTTTTTTATATTTTTTTAATTACGCCTCCCCCCTCGTCACAAAAAATACTGGACGTTACTTGCAATATTTCAGTGGAGAAATAAACCTTCTTTGCTTGAAAAAATCATTTTTTTAGTTATAAAAAATATTTTGATGTAAGCCACGCCCCATTCCGACGTTTTGAGTTAAAAAGTTTCTCGGTGAGACATTTCGTTGTAACGTTGGCTGCATTTGGCTGGCTGAAATGAATCGGTGAGACATTTTTTCTTAACGTTGGCGGGACTGACTATAAATGTCTACCCGTCAAAACAAAAACAGTGCACCCTAACCCCGAAAAGTTCGAAGTATTATAAACCGTGTTAGCCAGTTTCTCAAACGAAAAAATAAATATTAATTTATAAAAAAATATGAATCAATGAGAGAAGTTGATCGGAAAAAATCACAGCTCATACTGTACTGGAATAATTGAGTGATTCAAAAAAAAAAATTAAAATACAATTGGTTACACATAAAATCAGGAAAAAAAGATTCTGAGGTTTTTGAAGGTCCAATAATACTAATAATTAAAAATGAGAAATTTTATCAAAATATTCAATCAATTATTTAAATATCGTGCCAAAATTCGAAGTAATTTTGTAGTTAAGTTTTTGAGAAAAAAATATTTGAATTTATCTATAGTAGACTTTACACGGGGAGATAAAAAAAGGCGGGATTTTCTATACCGCTCGTGCGGTAAAGTAGATTTCATGCTAATCCTATCGGCTTCCCATATCTCTCTGTACAAAATTTGGAACTTCAGATGTGTCTTCTTTGAAAACTTCGCTCTAAAATCAATTCAAATTTGAGCAGGACATTCCCTATTACCTCATTAATCAATTATTGAGAATTTAATTGAAATGAGGTGATACTGATGTTCGAAATTCATAAAAAAATTCAATTTATACGTAATTTCATGAATTTTCGATCATTTTTTTTTCATTTTATTCTTTTTTCACTAAACGATAATAACTATATTATACATAATAACAGCGTTCTAATTTGTCAGATAGAATTGATCCTCAAAAAAATTGCATAGATTTCTGCCAAAGCATCATACGTAATTTTCTTTCTTTTTTCATCACTTTCACTCATTTCTTCGAATTTTCATTATTCTCAGACTGAGAATTTGTGTTGAATTTTAAGATAATTTTGAAAATTGAAATTTCAAAAAATTACCTATACTTGGAAAAGAAATTGTAAATGGAGCTTCTTCATGCCATATTAATAGAATTAAAATAACTCAAGAATTAATAACGAGAAAAATCTGAAAGTATTCATACAGTTAGGTGATATAGTGTCTCATATTATTCCTCAATCTGGATGAAATCGATTGAAAAATTATTCTAAATTTAAAAAAATAATGAAAAAATTGAAATTTCAAAAAAACGCTCATGTTTGAAAAAAGGTTTCTATAATTTTGTCCTGTAACAATCCCAGGCAGTGGATTGAGGAAATCAATATATGAGCTGAAATTGAAGTTTCTATCTCAATTGTTCTGGTTGTTATAGAAGCAACAACATTCTTCATGAAAAACTATGAAAATCGACATAACTTAAAAACTAAGTATGAGAAATATCTGGAAAAATTGACGCAGTTACAGAATATGATATCAAAAGTTATAAATTCATCTGGACGAAATCGGTCGAGAAATTTTTGAGAAATTGATTTTTTAGAAAAAATCCGAAATTCACCATTTTTCAAAGAATACTGAATGAGTTCCATGCGCCAAGGTCTCAAAAAAAAGCATTTATCAAGACAAATATACTGTAAAAACATAAGATTTTCAGGTTGAAGTTTTACCTTTTCTAAGTAAAAAAGAAATCCACACAAACATACATATCTACACACAGATATTTTGTCCAAATATAATTTTCAGACTCTCTACATTATTTTAAGTGATTCACAACAAAAAATTCAAATTAAGCTTCGATCCGGAAACAACAAAAACAATAACTAAAATACTAAAAATTTTCAAAACTCGAGAACTTGCACCCATGAGATTGACGATTTTCATCGGGTGATGAGCGCGGCACCGCACGTTTTGAGTAAAGTGCAACGTTGCCAATAACCATTAACGAGTCGAAGTGCCAGCCATTTTGATACACACAAATTGAGTGGCGTGGCAACAAGGTGGGAAGAATTTCCACTACGATTCCAGTCGTGTAGTGAGCAGTGCGCCACATTCCGGAATCGGACCCAAAAAAAATTATTTTTTCATACAAAAAAAATATATCCCACAGAGAAAAGGTCCTTTTCGATTCACAACATTGCTCAAAGAGGATTCCAAGAGTTTCAATTTGATATGTTCAGTCTATTATTTGATATTTACATTTTCGTTCAGAGTACGGCGTCACGCTCATAGCGCGGCTTCTCAAGGGTTAAGATTCTCAAGTCTCAAGACATTTAGAATATGGGAAAAAAATCACGAGATTCCATAAGTCCTGCGTCCGAATATCTAGTTTTTTACGATATTGTGAGAATGACAATATCCAAAATGACGCAAAAGAAATGAAATATGGCCCGACAAATTATTAAAAATAAAAAAAACGCGCCATGTGCACGTTTAAAACGTGTTGTTTGGCAGGCCAAAAACTGAACCAGGGTTGGCGGTGCAAATAATAGATGAATGGGCAGAAAAATGAGGTGGCAAATCAAAGATTTAAAAAATATTACGCAAAAGAATGGGAATAAAATCCCATGACAGGGAAAAATATAAAGGAGGCAGGGAGGAATTTTCAATTCAACTTATCTATCTATAATTGCAGCAGTAAAGACGGAAAGATAGGCCTTTCTACGTAAGGAAATAGCTTTGTCTTTCCACTATTAGTAAAAATGCACATGGCGCGCCCGGTTTTTTTCAAATAGATCGAATCATTCTGTAACGTAATAAAGATGATGACGATTACACATCATTTTCAATAAACATGTGAGAAAAAAGATTTGTTCGATAGTATCACACACTCATTAATATGCAATAGAAAAATTAGTTAAAGAGTTAGAAAGGAATGAATATAACCTCAACCAGTTGTTCTTTCAATTGGTATTTGATTCATGGAAAGTTCATAGATTTGTGAGAATCTTGAATAAACATTTCCTCATGTGGAAATCAAGCTGATTATTAGGTGCCTGACCTAGCCTTCATTAAGTTAAGTCATTCTATGATTATACAGAATTCTATTTGAAAAAAACCGGGCGCCCCATGTGCATTTTTACTAATAGTGGAAAGACAACCCGAGAAAAAAAGATTTTGTCTAACTATATATGATTATGTATGATGAATTGTATATAATTAGATCTGAAAAATGGCCATGTCTAATCAGATATAATTATGTATAACCATGCATAAATATATATAACCATGCATAAATATATATAAATAGCCACAACGTATTGATTGAGATAAATGACACTATGATCTATGGATCAATTAGATTTTTCGCTCAAATTCAAGAGGATTTATGGATCGTTATTCGCCGTTTCCAGATTGAACATACTAGAATATTTTGTCACCCGATGATAAGAACGATAATTGAGCATATAGTTCCAATAAAAGACAGTGATGATTTCCCTCACGGATCTTTTTTTACCGTAAAATTCTGTAATTTTACGGTAACAATTTACGGTAAAAATACGGTATTTTACCGTACTTTGCGGTAAAATACGGTATTTTACCGTACTTAGCGGTAAAAAACGGTATTTTACCGTATTTAGCAGTAAAGTACCACCATAACATACGGTATTTTACCGTACTGAACGGTAAAATACGGTACTTTACGGTAATTTCAGGTGAGCATAAAGTACCATTCTATTTTACAGTAATATACGGTGAAATACTCCGCAAAAATACCGTGAAATACGACTGGATACCGTATTTGCCCGCTGAGGAAAAACAGCCAAATAGGCATAATGAAAGGAAACAATCAAAACTTAATTTTTCTTCATATTCAAATTATTTTGTCTCTTCTTTTAAAAATAAAATAGATAATATATAAAAAATAGAAACATTTTTTCTCTTTCTTATTCTAACTCGAAATATTCTCCTCAAAGTTTAAAGTAAATTACATCTTACAAACGGGTGTTGCAGATTGTAAATTCGCGATAATTCATTATCGTTGTATATTTTTCATCAATCTATTCTGCAAGAATACTAAGAAAAATTTGCAAAATTGAATATTCACCTCCTCTGGAATTCCTTCCAGTGCGAACGGATCATAATAATTATAATGCAATTCATTATTGCATTTTGTCACATTCAAATTCATTTTCGAGTCACACTCGATCATAACCTCACTAAATGTGTGACAAGTAACTCTCCATGTAGTGAGAATAACACACTGCTCCTAACACGCGCAAAATTTGAAAACTAATTTCGAAAACTAGTAGGAGAAATTCTAATTTTTTCTTTCAAAATATGAGTACCCCATCGTTATAAGTCAAACACGGATTGCGAATATCACAAAATATGAAATATTTCGAACGTCGATCTCGATGAAAAATTGAAAGTGGCATAACTGTGATATATGGAATGCACAGTAGTAATAAAGTTTATAATGGAGATTTACGGTATAAATCATATTTTTACCGAATAATATGGTATAATACCGTAATTTACAGTATAGAATCGGTACCGAATAATACCGCTTCTTACGGTAAAAGGCGGTGGTTTTCTGTAATTTACATGAAAATACCGCAAATTACCGTAATTGCGGTATTTTACGGTAAAATACCAAAATTACCGTAATTTACAGAAAATACGGTAAAATACCGTAATTTAGGTCCGTGAGGGCAGTAGAACACAGAAAACCCACTGGTCAGGAGAAGGCTCAAGTGGTTTTCAAGCCAAAATTGCCCCACTCCTTTACCTTTGGTCTCTGTTTCTCTTTCACGTTCATCATCAACTGTCATTGTTATTCAAAAATATCGATTTCTTCATTTTCCAACACACCTATCATCACGTTCCCTCTTTCTCAATTCGAGTCAAAACGCGAGACTTTCTCAACTTTTATCTCTGTGATTTTATTTCAAAAATTTATAAATTTATCAATTTGAATTGGAAAAAACAAAATTAAGAACAAAATTATGCCATTTTTTATGAAGTGTCACTATAGTATCACTTTACCAAAATTTCTGTATTGTGTAATTTTCAGTTACCGAACGGTATTTCGAAAATGATATAATAGGGCTGTGATGGGAATCTAATTGTGTGACGAGTCTCCGTGCACCATCTAAATAGTCGGGGAGGATGAATCAATGAAATTTGATTCTCAATACGTCGTGCATGAACTTTAGCATTGTGAAAAAGCAGTTTCACTTCTCACGTGCGGCATTCCGCGCATCCTCTTTTTTCTTAATCGATAAATCAAGAAACAGTTTCCAATTTTTGGTCATTGAGTAAACTCTAGAATAGACTTCTGAAGATCTTCCAGAAATCACAGGGCTTATTCACCATTAGAACTGATGACAAACACATGTAATTAATTAATTGAATATTAAAAAAAATTCATTTGTCAGTTCTTGTTAGTAGTAAAAATTCATGGAGATTGGTCTGGAGATTGGTTTGGAGGTCAGTCTTTTTAATATTTCCATTTTCCAACTCGTTAATGGTCGACTAAATTGAGACGAGCTCAAAGACAAGTTTTTTCTTTACAGAGTTTCCTTCAGTATTTTTCACAGTGGAAATGCAATTGTCAGAGTTTTTTAAGCTCTCTCACTCCTCTGAGCTGTCCGGGATTTCTCTGGAAATCATTTTTGGGACACCCTGTACACTGTTGAATTTCATTCAAGTGAAGTTAGTTGCCGATTTCAGTCCATAATCAAGTTCTGACTGATTGTCATTTGGATACACGTTCGTCATTTTTCATTTGCTCGTATCGCGTAATTGATCTTCCTTGTAGTTTGACATTAAGCAAATATTTCAAAACGTTACAATGTTTTCATTGATCCCCTTCACGGACAGAAATTCCGAAACTTCAGCTGTCGTTCCATCAGAACACATAAGATTGACTAGAAATGGTCTGAAGAAAGAAGTGAAGTGTGGTTGCAATTGGCTTGCAGTGAACGTCCTCAGGACAAGTGGTGAGAAATAGTACATTTTGCAAGTGGAGTGGAAAATTGAATTTCTTTGCACATAGGTCACGAAAACAATGTTCCTAACCTCGATTCGCTCTTTTTTTTCGTGTGCTCGGTACAAAAAATAATGTAGCAGAAATCATTGAATAATATTCAGATTTATTTAGTGAATAGCATGATTTGCAACCAATTCATATTTATTGTCTTGGTCAGATTCCGAAGGCGACTTAAAAGGGCTCACTATCCTGAGATCTGGAAAAGTGTTGGATCCACATTCGTCTGTTCAATGTGCATCTACGTCATTTAATCATTCGATTCAGGAGCAAGCACCGGTAACTAGGCTAGCTAGTGGTACAAGTGCTGAAGTTATGTCCGATTCGAGGAATGAAGTGCCAAGAATCGATGATACAGTTTCTGATGTTTCGTCACTGGATCCAATTCGATTCCTTGATGGGATGAAGATGGTGCCTGGTAATTGTCGTTTGTCAAATATCCTCGAATTGAGATCGTGGTACAATCTCTAATAATTGATGCTCGTGAAAATCTATTCAGGATATAAATTTATTAATTCTTCTCCATCAAATTTTTCTTATGGACATCTATATACAACCAGTACACAATAGCTACGGAATTTTACATAGAAATCGGAAATCAATAGAACTCAAATTGAATATGAATAGAATGTTTTCGTGTTGGTACATATTAATCAATCTATCTCGAAATCCCATATTTTTCATTTTCTGGCAGATACAAGCATAGAAGCCGGGGATAAATCCAGCTGTACAGATGTTTCAATCGACGACGATTTAATCTCACTCAGTGTGTCGTCACTTGAACTATCATCATCCTTGACATAATCCAAAGATTCGCCAGGTCACGATTCGTGTGTTATCGACAGTAAGGATGACTAATGATTATGAATTAATGAAATTTCGCCAGAGATTTCCCCATATAGTACATTTCTCATAATTATTTTTCAAAGCTCATAAGAAAACAATCGATGAAGCTGAGAATTTCCCCAACAATTCTGAAATATCGATGGAAGACTCTGGCCATCCGGAAATCCCGAAGATATCATCTGAAAGTTTAAATGCGCTGCTGGCTCAATACAATAAACCGGTATTCCTATCAGAGTTTCATATTCTCTATCACGATAAACTAGGGGCTTTTTCCACCCAGGTTCAAAGTGGCAAGAACGACATTCCATTCGTAGTCGATGACAACTGCACATTAGCTGATGGGAGAACAGGCTCTATCAATCATGAAAATCAACCGAATTCAACTGTAGAAATTGAAGGGCCTGATAATACCACCCAATCGGCTGCATCTGCCAGTGACCACATGGTTCCCTCTTCACAAGTTTCCGACAGTTCATTTACTGTCGAGAATCAATGTGGGCATGATGTCGACTCGCCACTTTCAAAAAACACTATCAATATCTTCACCACTTCTCCTCTTCAGAAGTTTGAAAAGGATTCCCCTTTGATTATCAATCCAAATGAGAGAGCTGAGAATCCAATGATTAAAATTTATAATGGTCTTGCAGCTGGCACACATTCGAGGAATAATAATCCCACCCTTCGAAATAGCTCACTCCACAGTCATGCACTAGAATCATTCAGCAATAATCAAATGGTATTTTCATGATGAATATTTCCAGGTTAATGTATGCGTACTTAACCTTTCAGCGCTCGCGTGATTTTACCTGACTTTGTAGGTCGTACGGTGAGTGCTCCGCTGCCGTGTTAAATTCCAAGCGATGCTGCCAAATAATCTATCAAGTAGTTCATGTCGACATTCTTTCAAAAAAATTATTGCACACTCAATTTTATATTAAATGACAAATTGAGGGAGAAAGCACACCGTTAGATGATTGAAGATTCTGTTCTTATATTTAGGACTAGTAAGTTAGAGCGGGAGAACAATTTAGTAACAGATTAATTTGAACGGGGACTTCGCAGTAAGTCACAGTGAGTGCCGCATTTCAATCCGTGATCCACAAAATGAAACTGACACTAAATTTACAAGCGATTCTATACAAAGCAATAGTATTCATGCATTTGAGAAGGTTCAATACGAAAATTAGAATTTTTTGAAACTTCTTTATTGGTAAACCTGAAAATGAAACAACAAAACGTGAAAAAGATGGCACCGCACTCATGACGCGAGCAAGGAAAGGTTAACAGTGAATCTTCATGCACCAGGATACAGTATAATTCTATTATACTATATAGTCTACTATAATTATACTTCGTTTTTTAGTAAAGATACTATCCATAAACTGATGAATGTATATTCATACATCAATATTCAGGTTGAACTGATGCCCAGGAGTGGTGTCATGATCAATAAGTTTAAGCTTGATCAGCTGATCGAACATTATGGAAACGATTCTTCGGCTTTGATGAGGGAGCGTTTTTTGACACTTGTTGGTCGGTCGCAATTACTTAAAATGACAGTCACGGGTAAAGGGATTGGTCATAAGCCCATCCCTCCTCTAATTTTGGAGACTATAGAAGGTTGAATATTAATGCCCTATCCATCCTTACATAGTATATTTCATCAAAACAATATCGTTTTTCCCTATCTAGCTTATATTGCCCAACACACGATGAACGAGCTGCCACATAATGTATTCAGGTGACGTGTTGTGCAAATGTTACATGGATTCCGTATACGGCAATAACTCACAGAAACTATGGATTCTTCATCGATGGATTGATATGGCGATTCAAACATCATTTTGTATAAGCGGAAAAAATTGCAGCTAGAAAAATCTTGCTGCATTGTTAACATTTGTTCACTTTGAATTCCCTCAAAATTTCCATTTTCTTCCCAGCACACACGAATTAAGAAAGTGATCATCTAGATCTATTCTGATAAAATTGAAGCTGAAAGATCAGGCTATACGATCCTGATGACACCCAGGTCGCAATTTTTTGGTAGGTCGTGGATCGATTAGAGAAAAGTGAAGAAGAATGAAAAAAAACCTTTCTGCTTCTAACTTTCTTATCCCACTGAAGGGAATAAGAGAGAAAAAACGTCTCAAGATTCTGAAACTAGAGACTTTGGTATCTAATTTTTTTTCATTCCAATCTGATCATTTTTGCGAAGTTATGACTGTTCCAAGATAATCAAAAAACTACGAAAATTTACTGATCCTTCAATTTTTTTGCTCGGTGTATATAGCTGAAGTAACCAAACTTCTACACCTTTTTCCCCTCTGAACAATAAATCTCAGTCCTTTCCTCTCCTTCTCGTCCACATTATTCATAGGAACATCAGAGCTGTATCTCAAAAGCAAAAAAAATCACTAATTCATGGAATTCCATCGAAACACTTGATGACTAGATATTGACTAAGATTTTCCCTTCGGAAACTGACATTCAGCGAAGAATGAATTTTTTTAAATAGGAAAAAGAATTTTCTTTCTCCCACATAACTTGAGAAGATTATTGATCAGTTTGAAAGGGTTGATACTTATCATGATATCCTGTATTCCATTCGTAAGTTCCCTACTTTTTTATGATCACAGTTAAGTACGACAATATTTATAGCCATTCCCATGAGAAAATCCATGGCCATAGTGATAGTAAATGAGAAAGTTTTTGCATAAATGATTCTCATGGGTATTTAGGAAAAATAGTTAGTAGTTAAGCTAGGCGGATTCTGGTAGAAAGATCATCTGAGGCTATAGGACTAGGAGGGGGTATCTGTCCTAGTAGGGGGGTCATGTTAAAGTGGGTGGGGTGGGTGATTTGATTCGCGGTTTTAATTCGCGGGTTCGCGGTTTAATTAGCGGTTTTAATTCGCGGTTTGACAGGTGTACAACGCGAATTTTATTTTTATACTAATGAACATATGATGAATTCCATTTAACCCTTCTCATGGAACGCTCAGGTGAGGTACTTACCTGTGTGAAATGAATGCATGATATGGATGATTAATTAATCTTTTTCATGCTAGATCAAATAATTAGTTTAATCAATGGATCGATTGATGACTTTATCAATCAATAATCGATTGATCGGTAGAGTCGATAGAGAAGCGTGCTGGAACATGTTGAGACATACTTATCTTGAGAGCATGCAGGTGTCCTTTAATTTATCCATGGACCATATGAAAATATGTTTATGTTGATGTTTTCATGAGTGTCGCCACTTGAGAAGGGCTCAAGTGAAGAAAATGTTATCATTTCTGATAACATTCTCCAGACAGTCAATGGAACTTGACACCATGCAGATGTTTTCTTATCGATTCTACATGGGGAAAGTATCAAAGTTATATTTAGGCTTTTTTCGAAAAGTACACTTGAAATATGATTAAGTGTGGGAATGTTGGGATTCGATATCATTCCTCAAATACTCTACGGAACTTGACACCATGCAAGTGTCTTCTTATCTAATCCATCGTATTTATTTCTTATAAGTGCCACCACTTGAAAAGGGCTCAAGTAGAGAAAATGTTATCATTTCTGATAACATTCTCCAGACACTCAATGCAACTTGACACCATACAGATGTTTTCTTATCTATTCTACATGTGGAGAACATCAAAAATCTGTTTATGTTTATATTTCCAAACAATCTCTCACAGCTTAAAGGATCCTTGACTAAATAAAATTTTATCATATTTGATAACGTATTCCAGATACTTGTCGCAATGTGACACCATGCAGATGTCCTCTGACAAAGTCCAGATTTTTGGAGCAATTGTAATCATTTAGTTTTTCAGGAAACTGGAGAGGAGAATGAGTATAAAGAGGGACACAGTTTCCATTCAGCTCATCAGTCAGTTGAATCGTGCAATGAGGAACACCTCCTCACTACAAAAAGAAGACTTAAAAAAACGTTGGATTCTTCTTCAACAAAAAATTCAAGAAGCTAACGAGGAAATTCGACTCAAAATTGAAATACTTCAACTCTGTGCTAAACTAGTGAAACTCTCGCTCGATTAAATATGGATTTGAAAAAAATCACCGCTGCTAGTGAGTTCAGCAATGACTATCTACCAATTGTGAAAATTGCAGATCTTGACAAGAAAAAATCCTTCACTGTCACCAAAATTTGCAAAGTGGATACCCGCATTGGACCGGCAGTAAAGGTTGAGCTTGATAATGCTCAAGCGGCTTTCCTACCAAAGAAATCGACAACATTCTTTTTGGAGAAGCTAGACCAGCTAGAGGCCATGCAAGAGGTTATTGCAGCCGGGAAACATTCGATTACAATGAGATCCATCGGAAAGAGGTACAATCAGGTGGAATTCTCCCAGGAAGATGAGGGATGGAAGGGATGTGCTCATGCATTCAATCGTTGGTGAATAAAAAAATATGTATAAACAATGATTGATGTGAAAAAGAAGTTTATTTTATAAAATGTAATACACAAAATATGAATAAATGGTGAATCTTAAAAATAATTTGTTTCAAATATTACACAATCCACAATCCTTAGTCATAGCTGGTACGCCACCAGCCACATCTCCATTCCATATATTATAATGCATAACGCATCGCCTACAACGAAAAATTACTCGATCTGCTTTCATTTCGTCAGTTAATTTTTCCCACGCTTCATGGACATTGGATGCAGCGAATGTACTTATGAAAGCCCTCGGTAGAAGCGCAATGTCTTCAACATCCATGAGAGCTAAATTTTCCAGTTCAAAAAATATTCTTATAGATCTATCTGTTGATCGTATTATTTTCTTTGACATCCAATGGTTTAGTAGTCGAACGTTCTTAACAGCACAAGTTTTATTTTTTGTATTACAATGGAAGGGGCAAGTGTAAGATGGTATGTCTTGAAATTTAGCAATTGATGGGCAATCATCAAAGAATTCATCCAAGTCCACGATGATAGGCAGAGAATCATTGGTGAAGAACTTCCTCAACCACTCTTTCTTTTCACGTCCTTTTACATAAATTTTGCTAGCCTCTTTCATTCCTTCTTGACATATACTTTCCAGTTGATCATATGGAATATTACCATAATTTCATGGTATTCCATGATAATTCCTTTCTAGCCATTTATTTGCACTACGATATTTCACTGGTATACTGCCTAAATCACATGGAGGCTGGAAAAATATTATAGTCGCTTTTTCCACTGATTTGTTCAGAGATATGTAAGCCAGTTCTTTCACAATAAATTCATTGGAGGCTCCTTGGAAACCTTGCACATCCACCAAGAGCTCCATGATGACTGCTGCTTCTCCAAATGAGCTACTCATTTTTTAAAGTTTTCCCCCACCATTAAACTAATTTTTTCACCCCACCACTGATTGGATGATATTCTACTATGCGATCATGCAAAATGAGACAATATGCTGTAGTCTCTGCTGGAAAACTTTCTCTTGCATCAAATTCCAAGCGAACATCAACTGGACCAAACTTTAATGCCTCATTTTGTCTAGAGCAATCTATGACAATCAGAGGTGCATAAGACAAAAACATACTTTTTGTTAACAGTGGATTCGCAGGCTGATCATAATACGATGACTGAAAATTCGCGTACATGTCATACAGGGTCGCATAATGCTTCTTATCTATGTCAATATTCATATTCCCGTAGGGGTAACATTGAGAGTTCAGAAATAGTTTTACATCGGCAATTTTACAATGATCGAAATGGCTAGCATTTTTCTTCTCCTTATTTTTTCGATCAGTTTGGAAACCTAGGATAACATATCGAGGTTTCTCCAATTGAGTAGCAGTTTTTACTGTCCACACATGTTTCGTTGTCTGTGGAAGCATAGGATATTCATATAATTCCCATGAGCGAAAACTCATGGAAATAGCAGGATCTTTCTGAAGAAATTTGAGTAAATCGATTTTCTTTTTATCAGATAGTGTCACATATGGTATTAACCATTCAACTTTATTCAGTGAAATTTTGATGGGCTCATCACTGGTTTGAACCGTAGCATTTTTATCAGTATGGGATCGTATCAATATTAATTCATGCTTCACATTGATGATAATTTTTCTGTAATCTTCTGCAAATCCTAGCAGTATACTCAATGGCAGAGATACATCAAAGTTCCCAGCACCATCAATTAAACTTGTAGTTCCAGGAATATCAATCCATCCGGCATTTTCCAGCATTTGAGATTGATTGGAATTCAATGATACGAGATTCTTCATTAGTGTAGTAACTCCAACATTTTTTACCTTATCCACTTCAATAGCATTAATTTCATAACGTATTTCCTCAAAGAGATGGGAGAATGCATTGTTAACAAATTTTGTTGTAGCAGAAACAGCAGTATTGTCACTCTTGGTTAGTTTTCCTATTAAATGCAGATAATTTTTATGTGGTAAAATACACAGATCCTGGTTTTGCACCGTAATCCGTATTTCATCGCTGTTATCAAATGTTGACGATGCATAGGGATGATGAGCGTGCATCTCATAGTGAGAAACAGACTCATCAAATGCCACAGGCATCTGGATATTCAACCAACTCTCTTCCATGTTTTGATTTTTTTGACTTCAAAGCCAAGACTTTTTAGAAATCTCACGTTCTGGGGTGTTAACACCTTGGAGCCAGCTTGCGAACTGACACGAGCAGCACACGATTGTTCCTTATATGAAGATCCAATTTTTCAATTATAAACAATCCCCATTATGAAATAGATTTAATATGCAAGCGAATAGTGAGCGTCTCTCCACGAAAATTTACTATATCGCCGTCCTGATCAACTATGCGAAGCTGCAAGTAGTTGATTGTATTCACTGATACAGGTAAATAAATCACGTGAGATGGTACCTCAACAATTTTATATCCTGGAGGTACAACTGGGAAAAATTCGTGTATTGTGTGCACTTTTTCACCATTTATATATGCTCCAGTCGTGATATTACATTCGACACGTAAGGCGTTCACTTTGAGAATGGCTACAGGCTGATCTGATTCATGCATTATATCGGCTTCCAAAAGTCTCGGTGTAAATCCCAATAAACGACCTATCGAGTCTCTAGGCCGAAAATCTATATCTTCACTACATTTAATTTGACTGCGCAAAGTATTATTGTTGCTAGTAATTTTCATCACAATATTTTTCTCAGCCGATCGCTTCTCTATATAATCGGAAATATCTTTTATTTCATAACTTCCTGTTGGAATCTCTACCAACGTTTCAGCAGCGTGAAATTCATTACTGCCGAGAATCTCATTTGATTCTACTGCAATATGAAATTTATTATTCCGAGAGTCAATGTTTGGAATTGAGTTGAATGTTAAGAATTCAACTAATCCAAGAACGTATTTTTTGCCAGGATCCAGTTCGATTGGTGGAAAGTATTGTGCCTCCAATTCGGATGAGGCCCCTGACAACGTCAACGTAAATGAATCAATCATGATGACTGATGATGAACTGAAGAGAATATTCATTTCTCTCTCTTTATATAAAATCTCCAGAGAGAAATTGTAAACATAGATATCCACAATTATACGTGTTCCAATCCTGAAATCGCTCATAATTATACTTTATGCTACCAGCTCCAAGGTAATTGTGAAGATCTTTGGGAGGTTGCAAATTTCCAAAGCTATCAAAATAGATGACATTTTTCCCCATTTTCTTGTATGCCACCCAATGAGTACCGGGTCCATTTTTATCATCCAAGTTGATGATGGCTGATTCATTTTTCATGGGTCCACTGATAGGTAAGTCATTGCGCATAAAAACTCCACGAAAGTAAGGAATTTCCATGATTTTGTCATATTTCCTCAAATCTTCATCAGTTAAAGCCCTGCGTGGTAGCATCTTTAATAGTTTTTTGGTTTCAAGTACAGACCCATGCCTTTCTTATAAGGTTTCATGAAGAGTCCTTTCCCGAGTGCTATTGCCTCCATGGTCTCATTATGCCTCTTATTTTCACCAAGCTGTCGCTTAGCAGCACTGGCATCATTTACAGCCTTAGCTATACCAGCTGCACCACCAGCCAAAGCTCCAGCTGCACTTAGACCAGCGAACAATGGTAGCATACCACCAATCTTGGCTGGAACAGAAAGAACCCGAGGAATCTGCACTTGCTGTTTGCCACCAGTCGACTTCACAGCGACTCTTGCACCCTGCAATGCAGATTGGATTGCACCATGGGAGCCTGAATGCAGCTTCATCGCATCCTTGGCTGCTCTGATGACTTTTCGTAGAGTGATCTTCTTCCCAACCGTTTTCTTCTTTTTCTTCCTTTTAGGCTTTATCCCCATCCCAAATTTTGATTTAGCCTTCATTAGACCAGTTACAAGCAAAGCAGCAGCTTTTTCACCGGCACTGGAGTCTGAGGCATAGACTCTTCTCCACGCACGATCAGCTAATACTTTACCTGCAGCGTTTCGAGCACCAATATTTTCACGATTCTGAGAGTATGCTATATCGTGTTCTTCGCACGCAGAATCAAGTGGATTGATTCCAGGATCTCCACGTGCTAAGCGTTTAGCTAATTTCGTGCCCGGTCCACAGTACTGATAGCCTGGAAGATGTAATTCGAATGGGAGTTTATTGATTAGATCATTCACCACCCCCTTGCCAGATTGCTCGGACGATCCGTGCACGAGCATGTTCAACAGTAGACTGAGTATAAAACTATAAAACGAGGAATTTATATAATTTCCATTCAGTCTCCAGTAAGATGGACTTCCAGACACATGGGCTGCCAGTCATCAACTTTGATACAGTCACCCTGAAAAATTCTCTAAATGAGAAACGTCATGGAACACTCCTACCGAATACTATCCGTGCAGTCTTTTGTGGGCCCTCAGACTGTGGAAAAACTAATGCTCTTCTAAGTTTAGTCACTCATCCTAATGGCTTAAGATTTGAAAATATCTATGTTTATTCAAAATCCTTAAATCAACCGAAATATCAATTTTTAAAAAATGTTTTAGAACCAATTGATGGAATGAGTTATTTTCCTTTCTCTGATAATGATCAGGTGATTTCAATCGCTGAAGCTAAAGAAAATTCTCTCTTCATCTTTGACGATGTTGCATGTGAAAAACAAAATAATATTAAAGCATATTTTTGTATGGGGAGACATAAAAATGTTGACTGTTTTTATCTTTGTCAATCGTATGCTCGCATCCCCAAACATTTAGTACGAGATAATTTGAACTTTTTGGTACTATTCAAACAGGATGAAATGAATTTGAGACACATTTATAATGATCATGTCAACACTGATATGACTTTTGAAACATTCAAAGAATTCTGTCTAGCATGCTGGAAAGACAATTACACATTTGTAGTCATTGATAAGGATAGTGATATTGATGAGGGACGTTACAGGAAGAATTTCGATTCTTTTATAAAGATAAGTAAGTGACTTGTGTGGACAGTAATGAATTAGACTTGAACAAGTCAACATGCCACCAAGCAAGAATGATTTGGCTAAGCAGCAGAATATTCTGCAACAAATTTCTGCGGTGAGGAGTGCTATTCAGAAAAAACATAGAAATATGAAATTAGGGAAGGAGAGTGCAGAGCAAATGATGAATGAAGTTTTCAAACCAATCATCACACCTTTGGAGCAGCTAACAAATGTGAAAAAATTATCCAAGACTGAGTCTCTGAATGATTCTACATTCAATCCTGAGAAACAATCATTATCTTGTAAAAGCAAATCTGTAAATTATTCAATATCCGATAATGCTATCACCTCTACTCCTGCTAAAATATTGATGCCTGGAAAGACAGGAGACGAAGACGATTATGCATCTGCCAGTGAAACTCTCAATGAAACTCTAGCTGTGAATGGATCATCGGATTTTCTCGATGATGAGAGTTTAATTAGAAAATATCTCGCTGTGATTAATACTTCAAAGTGGGATAAGTCTTACGGAGTTCGACAATTGAAGAAGAATTATATGATTGGGAAGTCACCAATATTCTTTGAATCAGATCAGATCCTAGTGAAAATGCCGGATAGATCCATCAAATATGCTGCAACGGACGGTTTATTACAGTTATTATTTTTATTGAATCCAGATAATGAATCAATAATTGAGCAGGATGTGGAAGCATATAAAACTATTATTCTATCTACAAATGCACATAGGAAGCATCATACAGCAAACGGTGCTATTCGTGATAGAATAAGCTCTAAATTTAAAAATTATATTTCCCAATTTAAAAATAAAAAAGGGGGAGGAATTTTCATGAGAGCGATGAAGAATAGTACTGTGAATTACGTTTGGTGGGATGATCCTAATGAACTCGTTGATCGCCTTCGATTACTTGTAGCATCCCAGGCTGCTGGAAATACCAGTCATTCCAATGAAATCATCTCAATTGTTGAAGAGCTTCGTGAAGCTGGAATTATATATTGAGAGGAATTTCAAGGAATAAGACCAGTTTAAAAATGAGTGTTGACGTGTTTGGACGTCATTTAATGACAGATAGTCAGGCTGCACGGGGTCCACCAGGAATTGGATTTAAATTAACAAATGATGGGATGAGACAGGCTTCTTTTTAATTGAATAAAAAATTAAATAATTGATCAAATGAAATATTTGTAACGGTTGGCTTGACTGACCTTGAGCCAACGCGTTAAATGCACTAAAAATTTCTCAAAACTTACCCAAATTTATGCTTCGAATTTTTCCCCAAATTACTCCCGATTAATTTCCCTTTATTTAAACTGGGCGCCAGTCGTTTTTCTGAAATTCTAAGTACTTGGGGGAAAACGACAAATCCCCAAGTTTTACTCTAAATCAATGAAATTACAAAACCCCAAAAAGACTCTAATTTTACCCGCTTTTTTATGTGAAACTCTCAATTTATCCCGAGGGGGAGAGGGGACGATACCCTCTATTTGGGTATTCGTGACGACAAAAACTTTACACAAAACTCATGACGGATTTTCGGTTTAAACAATAAAAATCAAGTATATTCAGAAGAATTAATTATATACACGTAAATTGCAAAAAAAACATGAAATATTCAAAGTAACTTTTCGTGATTAATTTTATAATTATTTCACACTAATTGTTAACTCAGAATCCAACTCAGAATGACCAACAATAAATCCCACATTAGCCGGGTGGCCTCACCCGGAACAGACGCTAACTCGATATTTTCTTTACTTTAAATTCTTTACTCAAAATTCTTCACTATTAATCTTTACTCAAAATTCTTTACTCTAAACTCAAAATGTTAATTGTACGGGGACTCGCGTACCTTACGTTATTTGTGCTGTCTCTCCTCCGTGTCGACCTCTCTTTATTTTCTTTACGTAATCCTTTACAATTTTCTTTACGTTTCTCTACACGATGTGATCGCCACGGTGTCCCGGGAGAAGAAGAACGAGTCTTCTCTCCCACGACTTGGCATTGGGTTCCCTCGGCTGTTTCCGCTCAATTTCGGTAGAGCCGAGGCCCAACCCAACCAATTGTCCCGCGAGTCCCCCACTACTTTACCCTAACGTCACTGGCTTTACTTGAATTTCTCTTAAACTAACTAATTCCAAATAATGTACAAAAATAATCATAATAACTCGGACAATATTTTCCCGACAATAATAAACGGAGAACTTTAGTCTTTTCTTTCCACACACATCACTTTAGTCTTTATTTTCACACTTTTCACTGTTCCTGGAGATCTCCAACTTCCTTCACTGTTGGCCAACATTCCCTCTAGTTGGCTGATACTGGACCAAACGAGTGGATGCTGCGTCTTCCCAATTTTCCCTAATTGGCCTTGATATCCGATGAATAATCTCTGGGACTGGGGGAACTCTTCTCCCGTCCTACCTCTTGACTTTTTCTCCGTTTTCTCGGAGTTAATTTCACCAAATCAAACAAAAATAATTAGTGAGGTCACAAAATATGTTGACCTCACTCTGGACATGTGCTGTTCTGACTCTAAATGAGCCCTATCCTCACCGGGTACCGTGAATCGCGACCAAAACCGTGATTTTCGTGAAATTTATGTATTATTTTAATTTTGCTTGATCCTGTGACGGTAAAAACCGTCACATATTGATCTAAGTTTTATTTTATGAATTTTTTATAAATTTAATTGGCAAAATGGCGTGAAATGAAGCCTACACCGAGCGCGGCCGGGGTCAATGGCTGCTCGGGCTCTTTGACTAATTACACCCAGCAAAAAAATTAAGGGAACGGTAAATTTTGTCAGTTTTTTGCTTGATTTTCAAATGGCTGTAACTTCGCCAAAAATGATCGTATCAGGATAAAAAAAAAATCGTTGGAAAGCTTGAAGTCTCTACTCTTGAAATCTTGAAATGAAAATTTTTTATGACCGTTTGTTATAACGAGATAGGAGAGTTGAAAGTGGAAAAATTTTATTTATTTTTTTTTCATTTTTTTAACTTGTTCCACGGACTCCAAAAAAATTTTCTCGACTCAACCCTTATGAGGATCATGTAGCCTGGTCTTTCAGCTTCAATTTCTTTTTTTTTTTTTTCTGTACGACCCTTTGTTGCTGAGATATTGTCGATTGAATCAAAAAACACCCTTTTGTCTTTAACCGTCGATATCTCAGGAACTACTGATCGCACAGCGAGCGGATGATGAGATTCGTAAACTTGAATGAATTTCCTGTAAGATTCTTGCACTGTTTGATTGAAAAAAAATTTTCTTCCAATTTTAAAATTGGTTCGAAAAAGTACCAAAAAATTGCGTTTTTTTCCTTTTTTGAAAATTGCCCTGCATTTTGCGAAGTTTGCGAAAATTGAAAATGTTTCAACGTTTTTCTTTAGTTTAATGTGTGCTGGGACACCCCCTAAATTTTCAAGCCAATCGGTTCGACCGTTTTTTTTCCCGAACGAACAAAGTTTCAGCAAAAATTAAAGGAACACTTTTTTGTGCCCTAAACACCAATTAATGATGATTAGGGCCGAAAATGTTTATTATCCGTTATTTTTCCGTGATTTTTCGTGCAAAATTTGTTGAATTCCATCGAAAAATGAGAACAATGAAAAATGAAGAAAAATCAATAAAAAAATCAAAAAAACAATTTTTTTAAACGAAAAAAATCAAAAAAAAAATTGTTTGAAAAAATCTGCTGAGTCACTATCTCTCCAAATCAAATGCGATTCCGGTGTTTTTTTTTTCATTTTTCAATTTTTTTTCCGAGTTTTCTACTGGTTTTTTGAGAACAAAAATTGATTTTTCCATTGATTTTCAAAAGAAGAGAAAATTTCTAATTTTCCATTGATTAAAAAAAAAAAATTGAATTTTTTATTGATTAAAAAAAAACGAATTTTTTATTGATTAATGAAAAACAAAATTTCAATTTTTTTATTGTTTTTTTGTTTTTTTCATTGTTCTCATTTTACGATGAAATTCAACGAATTTTGCACAAAAAATCACGGAAAAATAATGAAGAAGAAACATTTTCGGCCCTAATCATCATTAATTGGTGTTTACGCACAAAAAAGTGTTCCTTTAATTTTTGCTGAAACTTTGTTCGTTCGGGAAAAAAAAACGGTCGAACCGATTGGCTTGAAAATTTAGGGGGTGTTCCAGTACACATTAAACTAAAGAAAAACGTTGAAACATTTTCAATTTTCGCAAAATTCGCAAAATGCAGGGCAATTTTCAAAAAAGGAAAAAAACGCAATTTTTTGGTACTTTTTCGAACCAATTTTAAAATTGGAAGAAAATTTTTTTCAATCAAACAGTGCAAGAATCTTACAGGAAATTCATTCAAGTTTACGAATCTCATCATCCGCTCGCTGTGCGATCAGTAGTTCCTGAGATATCAACGATTAAAGACAAAAGGGTGTTTTTTGATTCAATCGACAATATCTCAGCAACAAAGGGTCGTAGAGAAAAAAAAAAAAAAGAAATTGAAACTGAAAGACCAGGCTACATGATCCTCATAAGGGTTGAGTCGAGAAAATTTTTTTGGAGTCCGTGGAACAAGTTAAAAAAATGAAAAAAAAAGAAAAAAAATTTTTCCACTTTCAACTCTCCTATCTCGTTATAACAAACGGTCATAAAAAATTTTCATCTCAAGATTTCAAGAGTAGAGACTTCAAGCTTTCCAACGATTTTTTTTTTATTCTGATACTATCATTTTTGGCGAAGTTACAGCCATTTGAAAATCAAGCAAAAAACTGACAAAATTTACCGTTCCCTTAATTTTTTTGCTGGGTGTATTTGATTAATAACAAACCTGAAAAGTTGGGCGCCAATTGATTTTGAGGTGAAATCAATAAACCTTCAATGGTGCAAATTCGTCCAGTGTACGTTGATCAAAGCGGAAAAGAAACGAGAAAATTTGGGTTCGATTTGGGAGACCCAAAGAAGAGTGAAATTGCAGAGCCAAGAGGATAATTTTTGATTGTAATTTTACTTACAGTATCCCAGTCCTCAATATCCTTTTGATCAATGAAAATATTTTATTTTGTAGTAACGGGCACAAAATCTTCGATCAAATTTTATAGTATATATTTTATTAATGATAGAGCAATAAATTGAACAGAAATTATGAACGGAAAACAGAGCACACTTATGGTGGCAATGGCGCACGAACAACGAGTGAGAACGCGTCACTTGTTGCTGTCTCCTCGTGGTACGCTTGGCCCTTCGATCAATAATTTGACGCATGCGCCAATCATCGACTTGACCAATTACTAACTTTACCTTCCGTGAGATGTCGAGGGCATTCATTTAAATTCAAATTTCACTTCTATCTCAATCCTCCCCCTTCAAACCTTGACATCTCGACGAAACATCCTTGATCTGCTGGACCTGTAAAACTACAATTTTGATTATCCCCAGTCACTGACCCAGTGACCCAATTTGGCTCTGCAAAGCTTCCAACACCACAAGGTGGTTATCATTAATCAGTTTATTGACTCTACTTAATTTGTTACAAAAATACGAATGATTGTTTTATTTTTTTAGTTTGATCAATGGACGTATGTTCTTCGATGGTAATTGGAAATGTGTGTCGATGTCGATCTAGTCGCGTTGATACTTTGATGGAATCAGAACCGTGAGTTCACGAATATCACCCAGTTCGGGACGCTCTTGGAATATCTCGTCCAGGTGTTGCTGGATCAATGGTGTCTGGAGTGCATAAGTCGCTCGACGACGTTTTTCTTCCGTCAGTAACTCGACGGCTTTTTTAGCTGTACTGCTGCTTGGTACCGCAGCGGCCAAAGCATTCTCTCTGATCAAGAAAGCACGGATTTCGTTTGGGCGATCCTTTAGATTGTTGAAACGAGTCTTGTGTTTCCTGGTGAGAACTTCTTTACCCTCATTGATCAAATAAAGGTGATCGAGGGGTACCCTCCAAGATGGCCACGTAGCGTAATTTAATCTGAGGAATTCCACTCTTCCTTCCCATCTGATGTTGCAGTCTGGGCACTCAGGACAGTAGAGCTTCTTGTCTCTTCCGCACCCTGGACATAGGTAGAGGGACATTTCGTGCTCTACTCCATGGGGGTAGAAGCAGTCCACTTTGTCGGCTTTTTCTGCACCACAAACGTGGCAAAAACCAGCCTTGAATTTTTTGATCTCACATTGTCGAAGTGAATGGTTACTCGACCCGCAGTTAGGACATCCTGGTGGGTGTTGACGATGCACTTGAGTTATAAATGTCTGGGTGCCTCGATCAACTTTCTCCGCCGCCCTTTTTGTCAACAGCAACTCACCGCGCCTCACAACGAGTCGTATCAGTGCGTCTTCACTTAGCATCCTACAATCGACATAATAGGTCGAAGTGGTGTCTCCTGGTTTTTTCAAGCCCAATTCGATCATAATGTCATTGAATCGTGGCAGCTTCATCCCTGGTACTGGGCCAACGGTTATCGATGGGGCAAGGGTTGCATCTGGCAAATCGATCGATAGTTGAGGCTTCCCTGTGACGGGATTAGTTTCCACCTTGTAGGTTTTATCAGGAAGGCGCCTACGTCTCTCATTTTCCAACTGGATTTGTATTGGCGTGAGGACTTGAATTGGCTTCAGTTGCAATTCCGGAGCTGGTGTATTCCGGATCTCTTCGATCAATTCTAGCGCTGCCTGACTTGGTTGACGTGGTTGACTAGCTGCTGCTGTCTCTGCAATAGGTCTTCCAAATAATTGATCGAAACTCAGTCCCTCATCCGAATCAACTTCCAACTCTTCTTCGTCAGCGCGTTTGTCCTCGGTATTCACCGAGTTAGAACGTGACTGCACTACTACCTCCAACTCCTTGACATACGCCTCGAGCTTCTGCTTGTCCTCGCTTAGAGCTTTTAGCTGTCGCTCCATCTCCTCGATCACTGCTTTGTCTGCTGCGGAGCTCATCTTCTTGACCTGTAACCCGTAAACTTCTCCTTGGTATCTTCAAGTCCGTGACATAGTATTTCCCGACAATTTTATCGGTCTTATCTACTAATTCTACTATCATTGGTCCTATTTTCCTCTTTACATATGCTGGACCTACATATTTATGTGCAAACTTCGCAGAATAACCATCGGCCTTGCTACTCAATTTTTTATTTGGGTAATATACTTCTGTACCCAACTTGACCTCAACTGAAACTGTACGGTTTGCATTAGCCTTGGCGAGCTTCTGGGCAGAATATTTCTTCAAACGCATTTCGATCTTATGTCTAAACTCATCGATATTTTTCAATCGATCTATCCAAGTTTTTACCGATTCGTCCAGTTGTGTTTGATCTAGCAAAGGTTCAGTTCTTGTATCGTGCTTCGACGTAGCTTCGCGACCGTGATTCAAGAAAAAAGGTGAGATTCTAGTACCCGAGTGAGGAACGGTGTTATACGCGTATTGAATCTTAGATAAGTGTTCGTCCCATTCGTTGTGTTGATCATTTATAAATGCGGCAATCATTGGTTTGATTGTCCTATTTACCCGTTCGACCGGATTAGCTTGAGGGTGAGCTAATGGGGTAGTCATATGTTCCACCCCTCGTGCTAACAAGAACGCTTTTACCTCTTTGTTCACGTACTCTAGGCCGTTATCCGTGATGATAGACTTGGGCGTTCCCCATCGATCGAAAACTGTATCGAGTGCTTTTACTACTAGTTTACCCGTTCTCCGTCGCACCGGGATGAGCTCAATATATTTGGTGTATATGTCCTGGACAACTATTACGTCGGAGTTACCCTTCTTGGATCTTATTTGTGAAACTACCGTATCGACCGAGATTTGAGCCCATGGCTGTTGCAAGTGGCGCGTTGTTAAAAGGCCTTTAATTGGGTTTTGATTATACTTGACCTTAAGACAGATTTCGCAATCTTCTACGTATGATTTGATGTCCTGTGACATTCCAGGCCAGTAATAGTTTTGCTTGATCCGATCGATTGTCTTGTCTTTACCGAGGTGACCTGCCTGTGGCGTATCGTGATTCTCCCGTATTATTGATAGAATTCCGTCCGGTTTAACGACCTTCTTCCACGGATGCTCGTCATCGATCAATGCCTTTTCGTAATCGGGGCGATAATAGTAAAGTGCGTCATTCTCAACTTTCCATTCGGTGAATCGACTTGGCTGTTCTTTTACTAGCTTGTATTTTGTGTCGTACCAATTTTGGTCACAAATTAAATTTAGTTTTACTCTGTTTTTGATCGTTTCTTCGATCAATTTCTCCCAGCCAAGTAGATCCACGTCAAGGTCATGCATTCGCGATAAGGCATCCGGGGCCTCGTTCAATGTTCCGCGTTTGTGTTCGACGGTCATATCGTGCTGGTACAGGTAGATTGCCCAACGTGCTAATCGACCTACGGGGTTCTTAAGGCTATGTAGCCATTTCAGCGCTTGGTGGTCGGTTACGACCTTGAACGGCATGCCTTCGAGGTAGCAACGCAACTTCTCGACCGACCACACCACAGCAAGGCATTCTTTCTCTGTTGTGGTATAATGGACTTCAGCGCCCCTCAATGGCCTACTCAAAACTTCGATCAGATTTTCTTGTCCAGTTTCCGGATCTACTTGGACAAGAATCGCGCCTAGACCAAAATCACTCGCGTCTGTATATAAGGTGAACGGCTTACCTGGTATTGGAACGTATAGACGCGGCGCATTGATCAATGCCCGTTTGATTTTATCGAACGCGTTTTGCTCTATTTCTGTCCATTGCCAGGGTGTTTTTGGACTAGTTAATTTGTTCAATGGACCTTGAACCCTAGCTACGTTCTTCAAGTGTCTATGATACCAGTTGACCAATCCATTGAATTGTCTCAACTGGGTCCTGTCTTTCGGTACAGGAAAATCTAAAATTGGCTGAATCTTCTCCGGGTTTGGTCTCATGCCATATTGATCGATAATATAGCCGAGAAATTTGACTTCGCTGCAGGCAAAACTGCTTTTTTCCCGATTGATTTTCAATTTAGCTTCCCGAAAGACTTCAAAAAGTAGACCTAACTGAGCAATGTGCTCGTCTAGGTCTTCGCTGGTAATTATCCAGTCGTCTAAGTAGGTGAACATTTTATCGACCCATTTATTTGGTAAATTCCTCTGATTGATCAACTCTTTCACGCGCTCTCTCACAATATCCATCAGGCGTTGGAAGGTGGACGGGGCGCCCGTTAGACCGTATGGCATACGGAGCCATTCTAATAGACCTTTGCCCTCTACTGCAAACGCGGTGTATTTTCGGCTACCTTCGTCCATTGGCACTTGATGGAACGCTCCGCTCAGGTCGACCGTGGAGATTATTTTTGCTTCGTGTAATTGCGAAAGGATCGATCTCATATTTGGAAGAGGATAGGCCGGTTTTTTTGAGTTTTTATTGACCGGTTGGTAATTGATACAGAATCGTAAGCCACCGTTGGCTTTTGGAGCTACGACTGGTGAGCACGCCCAATCGCTATTACTCCAGGTGATATATCCCTTTTCTAATAGTCGATCGGTCTCTTGATCAATGAATTTCCGTATCCCTTCACTACGTCTGTACGGTTTTTGACGGTGTGGTGTCGGATCCTCGACTTCGATCACGTGTTTTATAAGGCCGGTCTCTCCTGTAGAATCTCGATCAAATTTCGCGAATTCCGCATCTAAAAAATTTTGGAGTTTCACGTTTTCGTCGTTATTGAGTACTTTTAAGTCCGTAGGGAATACAAATCGGTGTGACAACTGATAGGTGTATTTGCTACCAGCCAGCGTCCATGTGTGAGAGAACGGATCAACTGTGACCTTGAAGGTCAACCAAAAATCCATACCGAGGATCAAGTCGCCAGATAAACCGGGCATCACGCTTAGCCATTGGGATCCGTAAACGTCCCCTATATCAATGATAAAGCAAGCCCCCCCACGCGTTTTGACTTTTGACTTGTCTCCCAGACAAACCCCATTGATCATTGTGGAGTCGGGTATTAGTTCGTGTGGTTGAGTGTCTTTGATTCTTTCGTAAGCCGTTTCGCTGATATACGATCTCTCGCTTCCACTGTCGATTATTCCGCGAACCTTTTGACCGAAAAACGAAACTTCTACAGGGATTCGAACTACTTTAACCGGTTCACGTGTGTTCCCTTCACAATATATCCGTCGTTGTGCTAATTTGTGTGTTAGATGTGGTGACAAACCCGGTGGACGCCACGATTTTATTGTATTTGCATCAATTGACCTGTGTACCTCGGTTGTATTAGTTTTGATTTGATCGTCCGCTGAAGTTAATAAAGTAACCGGCTCTGTTTTATCGATATTTAACATGTTGATCATTTCGACGTCATCGTCATCAGAGATACCTGATTCTTCCGATCGTTCGGCAATGAGATCAAGTTTAAAATCTGATTTGACTTCCTTTTCATGACGAGATTCCAAGTCCTTTATTTGATCTACTTTAAACTTTTGGTCTAATCCACTTGTACTTGGAATTTCGTCAGTTTGTAAATTTTCCTCAACGTTGCCCTTTGTTTCAACACTCTGAGGTTGAGTGGTTGAGGGCTCTAGGCGTTTCCCGATTTAGCTTGACAATTTTTGTTCAAGTGTCCTACCTTTCGGCATGACACGCAAACAATTTGTCGATCATTTGAACAATAACGCGTGGCATGTCCCGTTTGACCGCAATTATAACAAAACATTTTGCTTTGGTCGAAATTCCGTGATTGATTTGACTTGACCGGTTCCGATAATACTTTCTCAGTCCTTGTTGGGTCTACTGAATTCTCGAAACGCTCTAGATTATGTTCGAGTCGTTGTCTGTTTAAAGGTTTAGAATTTTGACCGTTTTTCGCTTTATTATTTGAATTAGAAGTCTGAAAGGCATTTAAATCGAGCGTTTGATCATTTCCCGTTTCGTTATTCGTTTCGACGTCGATTTGATCGTCATCCTCTTCGGGGTCAATAAATTCATCGGATTCTTCTTGAATGCATTGGTAATTGACCGATTTGCTAGTTCCGATTTTAAAGCTCGATTTCGGCTTTTGGAAATTGACCGCCGCAGGTCTTGAATAGCCTCTTTCGTTCACGTAATGTAAGAATTCTGTATAATCGCGCATGTAAAGATTTAATATTTCCGGTAATAACCGCGGGTTAAATTTCGTTAAGATCAATTTTAATTGATCTTCAAATTCTGGCGGAATCTGCATAGTTTCAAAGATCACTCGAACGCGGCACGCGAACTCAGATAATTTTTCATTTTTGTCGACCTGCAATTCATTGATCTCTTGGAGTAATTGATAGTCCGACTTTTTCACTCCCCACTCATAACGAAAAGCCCGGACGAATTGTCTCCAAGTACGCCAGGACTTTTTGTTAACGAGATACCATGATCGATATGGTCCTTCAAAGATTTTCGATAGACACGGGACGAATAGATCTTTATTAATTCCGCTAGAGACTAATAGATCTTTTAGAATTAGCAGAAATTGCTCCGGATCTTTCTCTGTCCGCGGAAAAGAGATCTGCCATGCATTAACGATTTGACCAATTTTCATTGCAGAAGGGAAATTGTTATCGACCGTTGGGTTGTCTCGTTGGACATTACGTGATGCTGTTTGATTGAGACGCGTTGCGGGAAAACGCTCTGTATCGTCACTAGAATCACTCGATCTCCACGATAAATTACCACGTCTTGTACGAGAGTTATTTTCCTTGCCAACTGAATATCGAGATGAGGACGGCAGATTCTCGCGACCAAATGAACGAGTTGACGCACGACTAGCACTCCGCGTTCGCTCATTTGATACTGACGCACGACTAGTACTCTGCATTCGCTCGCTCGGTACTGAGGGCTCTTGATGATTTCGCGCTACTTCTGTCAGCCTCTCCATTTCGTTGTATTGGTCAATTGTCACGAAAGTCTCTTTTGACTCTAATTGACCGTCCGGTAGTTGTCTACTCACAATAACTTGAACGAAATGTGGCCTGTTTGGTATTACATTCGACGGTGGTTAACTCTGGGGGTTTCCGCCGCTAGTCGATAGTGGATTTATTGGGAGAAAACCTCCGGTAGGATTTTGGCTCTGATTGAAATGGACGTGACGGTTATCGAGCTCAGTTCGATCACTATTAGGAGGCACTACAGCGTTTGCCCTTCCGTCCGGTCGATTACTCGGGTTTGCACGGGATGGCGCGAAACTATTTGGTCTATCAATGTTACCCGCTCCGTTTGACGGCTGACGTTGTCTTTCCTCTCTTCGGCGGTGTTTATTGAAGATATTGATCGAATCATCGGCTTCGCTAGTATCGCCATCATAATCGCTTGCGGAAGAGTGTCGTGGATCGTTTCCCCCTTCGTATTCTTGAGACCGTTGGTTGGCATTATTTGATCGACCGTTATTTTGACCTACGTGAACAGCTTCGGTGAGATTGATCATTTGATTCATGAGAGTAGCAAGACTGTCTTGCATCGTATGAACCGCGTTTTCTAATGTCTCTACTCTTCTGGCATTGATCGCTAATTGTTCCTCTTGGAAAGTAGAAGGAGGTCTTCGCGGGGATTGTTCGCCATTTTGTGAACCGCGGCCCCTTCCCCTACTGCTTGGTCTACCAGTTCCATTGAGCGGTACCGAGGGTACACCTCTCGCAAGTGGATTTAGAGTTAACTCGTCATCGGTCAAAGTCGGTCGCGAGTTGTCCGTGTTCTCCGATGCCATTGTTGGTCGACCTCCCGGTGGGGTTCTTGGCAACATTTGATCAATTTCGCTTGACTAAGCTTGCCAAGGTTCACGCCGATTAAGGTTTAGGTTTGATCGAATTATTACGTTAAATCCGGTTTTATTTTACTGTAATTTATTTATTTGAGCAAGGCCGCTGGTTACCCACGGAAACCCGCCCCCATTTATTTGAAAAGTTAAAATTTTAGTTGTTGAAATGAATCAACTCAATCGTTAATTAAAGTGAACTTTAACTTTGCAACAATATGCAATTAATTAATAATTATTTATTAGTAGTCGACCAACCACCTTTGTTGATCAACTCACTTAATTAATTCATTTAATTTATAATAAATCAAGCAATCGAAACGATATTCTCACAACCCGATTCAAAAAAAAATATTTGGAATTGCAATTACGTTCAGTTCCATTAATTAGAATTTAATTCAATTAATTTGTTAGATCAAATCAAGAGCAATATCGATTGACTTGATCAACCATAGGTTTAAATAGTTGACTATCAAATAGGACCAATGATTCGTTACAATAAACTCATTAATCTCAAAGCGATAGAAAGCATTAGTAAAAGAAAATAGAAAAGAAATACATGACTCGTTGTTCGTTCAATTTACTTTGAATTCATATAATAGATCTATTATCGAAGCAAGATTCGATTAACAAATTAGAGAAAATAGTTTTCGTTTTATTTAATTATTCAATAATAAATTTTTAATTAATAAGTAATTTTATTTAATTTCAATAATTTTGATTTTATTAATTAATTATCTAAATTTTATTCATGTTTTATTCGAACAATGAAAATTTCGATTTAATTTCGATTTAATTTTAATTTAAAATTGATTTCAATTTAAATTTTTTTTTGATTTGTACCTTTTATTTTGGTCAATACTTTTCAGCGTGACTGTATGAGTCAATGTGTTTACTTTCTGCTGCTAGCGCTGGCTCAAGTGCCGTTGCTAGGGCCGTTGCTAAGTGAAATTGACCGACGTACGTTGGACAATAGAATTTTATGTGAGGAATTTTCCTCAAATTTTATTTTAAATATTTCAGACTAAATTTTAAATTTTTATAATTTCCCAAACGTGCCCCACGTTGGGCGCCAAATGAGACAGGCTTCTTTTTAATTGAATAAAAAATTAAATAATTGATCAAATGAAATATTGATCTAAGTTTTATTTTATGAATTTTTTATAAATTTAATTGGCAAAATGGCGTGAAATGAAGCCTACACCGAGCGCGGCCGGGGTCAATGGCTGCTCGGGCTCTTTGACTAATTATTTGATTAATAACAAACCTGAAAAGTTGGGCGCCAATTGATTTTGAGGTGAAATCAATAAACCTTCAATGGTGCAAATTCGTCCAGTGTACGTTGATCAAAGCGGAAAAGAAACGAGAAAATTTGGGTTCGATTTGGGAGACCCAAAGAAGAGTGAAATTGCAGAGCCAAGAGGATAATTTTTGATTGTAATTTTACTTACAGTATCCCAGTCCTCAATATCCTTTTGATCAATGAAAATATTTTATTTTGTAGTAACGGGCACAAAATCTTCGATCAAATTTTATAGTATATATTTTATTAATGATAGAGCAATAAATTGAACAGAAATTATGAACGGAAAACAGAGCACACTTATGGTGGCAATGGCGCACGAACAACGAGTGAAAACGCGTCACTTGTTGCTGTCTCCTCGTGGTACGCTTGGCCCTTCGATCAATAATTTGACGCATGCGCCAATGATCGACTTGACCAATTAGTAACTTTACCTTCCGTGAGATGTCGAGGGCATTCATTTAAATTCAAATTTCACTTCTATCTCAGGGAATTACGATATTTCTGGAAAGAGATTAGTAAGTGTGACAGGGCCTTTAGATGGACATGATGCTGTACCACTGAAAACATTGAATGAAAAAATTAGGTTAGAAGTGGGAATAGTGGAGATGAGCGTGAATTCTCAGATAACTCAAATTTATACATTGCTCCAAGGAATCACTGATAGACTGAGTGCACTTGAGGACAGAGCTGGACTTAGTTATGGCGAAAATTGATGTAGTTAATGAACTGCATAGACCTGTTAGAAGAAATTATCCACGCCGACGTGTTAATATTCGAGATTTGGATGAAACATGGCAAGCTGATCTAGTCGATATGACAGCCTATGCACGTGTAAATAATGGATATAAATTTCTCCTCACTGTTATCGATAATTTCTCCAAGTTTGCGTGGGCTGTGCCGATTAAAAGAAAAAATGCTCAGGATGTTTCTGCTGCAATGAACTCCATTTTGAAACAAGGACGTGTACCAAAACACTTACATGTGGATGCTGGGAGGGAATTTTATAATTCAGAGTTCCAGAAATTGATGGAAGAACATGGGATTAATATGTACTCCACATATAGCAATTTGAAAGCTTCTATATGTGAACGTTTCAATCGTACATTAAAAAATAAAATGTGGAAAGAATTCAGTTTACAGGGAAATTACAAATGGATAAATATACTTCCTTATCTCATCAATGAGTATAATAATACACGACATCGAACAATTCGCATGAAGCCAATTGATGTGGCAGCAGAAAATGCCCCTCAATTACGACTCGCGTATGCTGATTTTCGAGTGAATAATGAGACTGCAAAATTTAAAGTTGGAGATAAAGTTAGGATAAGTAAAGTCAAACATGTTTTCGAAAAAGGATATACACCCAATTGGACCACTGAAATATTTACAATTGAGAGTATCCATTACTCAAATCCAGTGACTTACAAACTCAAAGATTATCAAGATAATCCAATAAGAGGCTCTTTTTATGAGCCTGAGTTGAGTTTAGTGAAACATGATGACATTTACTTAGTGGAGAAAATTTTGAAGAGAAATGGCAATCGAGCGTATGTAAAATGGCTCGGTTTTGATAATACGCACAATAGTTGGATTAATGTTGAAGATTTGTGAGAGGCTATATCAATGAAGTGGCTGGCTCAATCTCATCAGTTTCGTTTCTGACTTTGCATCATGAAGACCTGGCTTTTGATGTTCATGGTGTCACTCTGCTCTGCGAGAGAATTATACCAATGTGAGGATATATTCCCATAGTGGATTATATCACGAGTTTTTACGTAAAGTGCTTTTCGTCTCCGCCAATTCATCCGAGTTCGATCTGTACAAGCTACATCCGTATCCAACAGCCCAATATCTGGGTCATGAGAGAAATGGGTCAGCGTACATTCAGCCTAGAGCTGATTACCTGCTGGTTGGAGAACACCACTATACTCTAGCGAGTTATAATGACCTTGTCAGATGTTCAGACAACAACGATACTTGGCTTTGTTATGAAATATTTAACCCCCTTCTTAAACTGAGTCATAATCCGATTTGTGAAGTGGCTGTAATGATGAAGGAGAAGTCATTGAAAAGATATCAAGACTGTGATATTCGTATCAGTTCCAAATTCACTCCTTCTTGGACCAAAGTTGTGGGTGGTTGGTTATATTCTGTTCCAAGAAAAGAGGAAGTTCACATATTATGTGGATCTAATTGGCGTGAAACAATTGATATAAGTGGAACTGGGATTCTTCAATTCAAACCTGAATGCCGAGCAATAACACCATATGCCATGATGGCTGAATATAGACAAAATTACAACACATCAACGGATCTGAAGTGGAGTTTTAAGCTGAATGTTTCAGCTTTATCACCAAATATACTGTCAATTAAGAATGTTCCACGGAGATACACAAATTTAAAAGGGTTACTCCGAGAATTATACATTGATAATTGTCATGATAGTTCAGCCATCGTACATGTAATACTTTCTGTTTTACTCATTATTGCAACATTATTGATAATTTTTTACTTATGTACACTCCCAATAATGATTAAATATGAATTAAAGGAAACTGCTGTATGAAATTTACAAAAATATATTTTTACTACAAAAACTTTTTTTTATTCATTTATTCATTTATTACAATACATTTTTATTCCTATAGCCATATGGTAGAGTATCTGTGATATCCGGTAAAAGCACACGTTTATCATCGTTCCAACTCAATGCTAATTTTTCTTTTTGTTTAATTGTATAAACATTATGTTTCTTCGACTGAATCATATTCTGAGATTTCTTGATATTTTTATGATTGAATAAGCAATTATAATAATCCTCAAATGTGATACTCTTCACGGTTGATTTCTTCACACCCTTTGCTTTCGATTCCACTTCATCTTTGCCTTGCTCTTCACTGTGCACTTTATATGCATACATTTTAGCTCTCAGCCCGATAACTTCCGTCATTATTCGCCCTTTGTTTTCATCTTTCATAAGCCCCAAAACTTTTTTATTTTTCAAAGGCATTTCATAAATGTTATCGGCTGGATACTCTGACGTGTCAAACTTATGGATATCCTTTCTCATTTGCTCATAAATGTTAACCCCTTTGAAATGATATATAAGACTGTCTGTATCAGTATATAATAACTTAGCATCTTCCCCATATGTTTTTTTAATGTAATTATAATGAAAATCATAAATGTATGTTTTGGATATATCTAAAATACAGAAACCTACATATATAGGTTTTTTGAAGTGAATCTTCGTGCAATTCATCTGAATAATAACCATATTCTCATCAAAAATTAAGCTGCTATGGAAATTTGGTTTGGAGATGTAGCTTTGTGCACCATATCGCCCTTCCCATTTGGTTATTAATTTTACATCTACTTGTTTGCGCACATTTTCCATTGTTTTACCGAAAACCGCATTGTTCATTAATTTATAGAAATTTTTCTCGAAATCATTCTTTGAATTTTTTCTCAAATTTGTATTAAGATCTATATAACTCTTGAGCCATGGACTCTGTTTAAATTTCAAAACTCGATGTATTTTCACTAATTTCATACCAAAATTCAAATACTGTTTCAAATTTTTTTAATGAACTATGTAATTCTTCTTGGCATCAAGTGTTGTCAATAGTTTTGGTAAAGTTGACCGTTTATTTGGCGGGATAATGTGCTCTGGACAAAGGGGCAGGTCACTATGACTATCGTGGAGTTCTAGTGGATAATCAAGATCAACTTCTAGAATATAACCTGTGTTTGAGTCATCTGATACATTCAAGATGTTCAGAGAACTCCATTCATCCATCCAACTGAAGTGACCGTAAGGTAAATAATGGCTCATTGCAGCTCCATATAGATTATTAACATCTAAATACATCAGATATGATTCTTCCTTCATTGGATTGAAATCATTCCCCATGTATTTATTATTAGCCCTTCCATAGCGGTTCGAGCATTGAGCTAAACCACCACGTATCCCTTTCTCCACGAAGAGAAGCATTTCCGGATCGCGAAATAACTCCAATTGGACTCCACTCATTTTCAACATAGCATCGAAAGCTAAGCCTGGTGCTGTGTAATAATGCAGAGGATCCAAGTTATATGCTGAGAAGCAGCTCTCTCTGAAGTTTTCAAAGATATCACTCAACAGTAGGACATCAGTCTTTAGGTATAAATCTGAGTATTCTCCAAGGGTCTTAATCTCAAATCTACTCCACACGTCGCAAGCATGATGATAGTCCTCGTCAGAAATGTGATCATCATTCAGTTGAGAAAAAAAATTGTCTTTAGGTGGTAGTTTGTCCTCAGCCAATTTTTCCCATGAATCAATATATTCATAGGGGAACACACCTTTGCGAGTAACCAGCTCAAATTGTTGCTGATTAGGATAATGACCGGCAGTAATTTTCATTTTATCTTTTTCCAAATACGATGATAATTTTTCAATACTGCTAGCCATAAACCGAAACGAATCGATGAATCTCAGGAGAATTTTCGTTGTTGCCACAGTTTTTGTAAACGATATATATCTTTCTTTATTGATCGGGAGAAGCTGAGCCTCACCATCAAATTGAGTGGCTAATTCTTTGATAAAAAAATGGGAATCATATCCCGATAAATTATGGAAAACTATCGGTATAACACAAGACTCCTTATAATTCAAATTGCAGCCTGCATGTGCAGCTCCACGATATCGCCCTGTGAAGTGACAGTGGTCTCGATGCTTGATATCATTTTTGGTGAACGGTTGATGGCAAATATGACAATTTTTTGCTGAATCATAATCCTTCCACATTGCTGGAGTTAAATTCATTCCTTCATTGCGTTTTATTTCGGTACTGACTTCAATTGCTAGCTGATGAAGTTGATTGATGAACCATTGAATACAGTCTTCTCCTCGATAACTGTAAAGCTGTGATTTTGAATCATCATAACTGCATTTAACATAAAATGCAAGACTATGAGGGATGTGTTTGTGCATTTTCTGCGTATTTTTATCCGTATTTTCATTTACTTTTTCTAAAATACATTCACTATCTGCATAAACAACATATGGGACATGCAGTTGATGTTTGAAATTTCGGAATTTCAACCATCTATCATTGAAACTTGGAAAAACCATTCGACATTTATTAATTGAAAAACAATCCAATCGATGTCTCTCATAAGAGTACTTTAATCTAAAGTGGCATAAACAGCGATCGCAAATAAATGTATATGCTTTGCTCTTAGAGAGTTGTGAACTCAACAAACGTGACATGTTGGAGATCCAAGTATAATGATAAATTTCATCTCGGTCATCATCATCATCATCATCATCATCATCATCATCAACGTTGGTGAGAAGACCACGATCTTTACTCCCAATCATGAGAAGGTGATTGGTCTTATAACTCTCGTCTTGACTAGTTTTTTTTTGTCGTTTGCTGAGATATAGTGGCACTATCCAGCCTTTCCTAGAATTGTCATCGTGATATTCTGTTCCATATACATTTATTGACATAGCATTCATTTCCTCAAACTTTGGTATAGCCTTTAGCGCCATCGGATATTTAAACATTCCAAATTTTTTGATAACAGTGCTGAATGGTGGATATGATGCTGGTATGCATTTGGCTTCAACGTTGCATAATGCCGCCATGATCGCCCATAGGAAACAATAAGTATCATCTTTGTTTTGCACATTAACAACTGCTTTTTTATTTCTAATCCATCTTGGTAACTCAATGAAACTCGATGAGCCACCATTTAATGGATTATATTTATTAATGTGCACTTCCAGATTAATTATTTCAAATAATGACCACCCTGAATCTCTTCCTTGAAATTCATCAATTTTCACCAACAGCTGATTTTTAATATGATTATCAAACCACTCGAGAAGATCAGTTGAATCCATAATGATTTCATTTTTGGTGCTAAAGTATTTAGTTTCTTGAAGCACTTCATCATTTTTTTTAACACGAAATTTGCATGATAGCACTACATTCACTTTTAAATTTGGCTGTTTCTTCAAAGCATTTTTTATACGTATTTTTAACATTTTTCCAGCATCTTTCAAAAATTCTACAGGGTTTTTGTGAATTAAATTAATCACTACACTCGTTCGCATACGACAATTGAATGCATTGCGCAGGTCTCGCCACTTAATTCGGTCAGTTAAGTTTCTTCCCAAGCCTGCACCCGTTATTTCCATTTGATTGAATTGTGTCTCTAAACCACACAAAACTCCTAAAGTGGCAGTAATACGAATTTTTTCACCATTAGATTCACTACTTTTTAGCAATTTATTTAACATCTTGGAATTCAGCTGGATATATTTAACCCATTTCCGGATCTCTTGCGGTTTCCGTCTCTTCGCATTTAATTTATATGCTTCTTCAATAATAGTGAGAAGCTTGGAACATTTATCTGCATCCATGGTTATGAAAATGATGTTGCTTCGAAGGATTTCAGGGAAACTAATGCAGAGAAGTGAAAAATCTTCTCCCTTATATAGAAGCATAGATATATGTAAATTGATATCTATGGAAGCATTTAACGTCTTTTTTTTCGTTGGGGGAGAGTTGTTTATAGAATTAAAAATAGTATACCACTTGAGTAGTATCTGGAAAATGTAAAAAAATATGAAAAAAAATAAATAGTTTTTTGGGGAATATATTTATCATGAATGCACATATGGGGAAAAACAGGCAGAACTCCCTCCTCCCAGTGTAATTTGAAAATTTCAGGACTATTGTTTCATTCAATATTTAATCCTGACTGAATTTTTTTTATACCGTGGTAATAATTGTAGAAATTATAAAAGTTATGATAGTGTAATGGAAAGTTTTTTTTTTTTTATTCAACAGAGAATCGTATTGGGGGGTAGATTCTGGTTTATAGCAAACTTGTACTCGTTCGGATCCAATTTCCTTTTAAATCACGATGTCTGTTTAGAAAATTTAAAAAATTCTCAAACAGTCAACAGGATGTTCGACCTCTCTCATTGGAAAATGTGTGTTAAAAAAATGGGAGAGCTGAAATCCTTAAGAAAAAAATGGGTGAGCTCAAATCCATAAGAAAAAAATGGGTGAGCTGAAATCCATAAGAAAAAAATAGCGGACTCTTCTTAGAGCACTGGGTCTACCGCTGTAGACCCCCTGTGGGTGCTTGACCTAAAGGCGCCCTGTGATAAAAACCTATAAGAAAAAAAAGGGCCCTGTCTACGAAAAATGTCTACAGACATTGTCCACTTGTACCATTTCCTCCCACCTCCCAAGACAATTTTTCGAGATAGGTTCAGCTACTCCAAGTGTGATGCACATGGGGCATTTTTTAAATAACATGGGACCTTGACTATTATATTGTCAAATAGTGCACATTTTTTTTGGGGGCATCATAAAGGTCCTCGAAGACAACCAAAATCATTTTCCGGTCAGCTTTGGTAGAGTACAAGTTGAAAGAAAATTTTCGCGCTCACAACAAAAATTTAGATTCGAATCTTCAAACTAAGTGCGAATAGATTTATCAAGTGATTCTGACTTCTTTTGAGTTTCATGTTCAGTGATTAGTTTAAATTATATTCTAAGTGCATTTTTATAGTGAAATTTTTTAAAAATTTATATATATATAAATATTTGAACCGATTGAAGTGTCTACTTAAGTGAAAACTTGTGTTGAAAACTATTGTGAGATAATGGCGAATTACACAACTTTCCAAAATAACATTCACGTTCCAGTGGATTGGATAATTTTATACACCTCAAACATTTTGCGATATGAAATTTATCGTGCTATTGGAGAGTATTATGCTGATCCAGCTGGGCTGCGAGCAAGAGGAATGGGTGTGTATCCTGTAGTGGACTTACATCCTTTAGCGATTTTGGTTGTTCATCCTGGTGAATTTTGGTTTTTATTGCGCAACGACTTCGATATTCATTATGCATACATTCACCACGCTGAGATCCTAGGACAGCGTAATGAACCTGCACCTGAGGAATTTGAAGAGCAGCCTCGAGATCAACAAGCACTAGATGATGTTGCGGCATACGTTGATGTTGAAGATGCGCAACCTGAGATTGTTATAGAGGAAGCAGGTGGTCAGAGACAGATAATGCTAGTAAGGGTAAGTCATTTCTGTAAATAATATTTCTGGGGAGATTCTAGACTCAGAAGAGAATCGAAGTTATTCTTATAAGTGTAGAATTTCAAACATATTTCTAAATATTTTCTCATATTTTCCTCAGATGGAAAATTATGAATATCTGATGCCCCACATCTTGGTACCCAGAAATTGGATAATGATTTATAACCGGCATGATATTTTACGGACTACACTTAATTTTATCCTGGAGAATATTCGCACCGCTCCTGCAATACCATTGTGTCTGCCTCTCAAGCCGCCTGCCCATTTGATGACGATTGATGGGCATAGACACATGTTTTTAGAGCAAGAGGATTATCATGCAATGCAGTCACAATTATTGGAACGAAGGGGCGTGCTCAGTGAAGATGAACTTCAATGGAGCATTCAGGAAAATGAAGATTACATCGATGAACTTATATATTATGGTACAATAGCAGATATGCCATGGGAGGAATAGTATATATATATATATATATATATATATATATATATATATAATTTTCAAGATTTAAATATATTTTTTTTATGTTACAGTAATAAATATAATTTTCAATAGAAAGTATTGTGTTCTTTTTAATTCAGAAGGAAACCATATATAAATACCCATAAATTCAACTGGGTGTGGGAGATGTGATATAACTTTGATACTTTCCCCATGTAGAATCGATAAGAAAACATCTGCATGGTGTCAAGTTCCATTGACTGTCTGGAGAATGTTATCAGAAATGATAACATTTTCTTCACTTGAGCCCTTCTCAAGTGGCGACACTCATGAAAACATCAACATAAACATATTTTCATATGGTCCATGGATAAATTAAAGGACACCTGCATGCTCTCAAGATAAGTATGTCTCAACATGTTCCAGCATGCTTCTCTATCGACTCCACCGATCAATCGATTATTGATTGATAAAGTCATCAATCGATCCATTGATTAAACTAAATATTTGATCTAGCATGAAAAAGATTAATTAATCATCTATATCATGCATTCATTTCACGCAGGTAAGTACCTCACCTGAGCGTTCCATGAGAAGGGTTAAATGGAATTTATCACATGTTCATTGGTATAAACATAAAATCCGCGTTGTACACCTGTCAAACCACGAATTAAAACCGCTAATTAAACCGCGAACCCGCGAATTAAAACCGCGAATCAAATCACCCACCCCACCCACTTTAACATGACCCCCCTACTAGGACAGATACCCCCTCCTAGTCCTATAGCCTCAGATGATCTTTCTACCAGAATCCGCCTAGCTTAACTACTATAGTTATTTTGAGTCACTCTATAACTGCCGTCGTCTGACAATACTCATAACTGCTCAAGTCGTTGAATGGTTTGAATTCCACCATGGTACACTTTGATGCATCTACAGTGTGTTGGTAAACAGCGTAGATGTCAATAATATACGGTGGTGCGTGGATCAGTTGTTATCCTTAGAAACTGAAAGCCAGGGGCTATGGGTTACGTATTTTCGACTCTGCCAATCGTGCCACACTAGGGCATCACAGTCACATTGTGGTCACATGCCAGTGGACTTCGTGGAAGAATCGACTGTCTGATCGATTTGTAGTTGATATGCCATCGCCCGATCCAACCGGGGTATGATCAGAATTCCAGGTGGATGCATGGCTACACTATCAATGTGATCATGGTGAAAGTTCTTCATCATGTAGCGCAGTTTTCTAAAAGTAGCACTCCTTCTGTATTCGCCTCATTTTTTGAGTCATTATGGCAGAATAAATCTACTGCAGGTTAAGAGTATTTTTTCTTTAACGATGATTAATTAGACTGAGGAGCAGTGTTTCACTGACAGTAGCACTTGTTGACAGATTTGAACAGCTCTGAAAATTCAATTTAGGCACTCTAGTGCAATACTTCCTTTGTAAAAAGTTAGCAATTGAATTTTCCGAATGACTGCTGTCTGTTTTCCTAGAAACACCATACTAGGTGTATGCCTAACTTTGCCGCTTTCAAGGTGATGACAGTGACACGGCTGTATTATGTAGCATAATTTCCTGAAAGTAGCGTTTGCAGTCAGTCTGTTAATGACCGTGAACCTCAATTTTTCCTTTCTCCTCGAGATGTTCTCTGGTATTCACTGCTTTATGTCGGGTCATTATTGCAGATCAAATCTACTGCAGATGTGAAGAGTTCGTCCCTCAGTAATGATTAATTGGAACCAGGGCCAGTGTTGCACTGACAGTAGCACTTGCTGACAGATTTGAACAGATCTGGGAACTTGATTTATGCATCTCACTCCAATACTTCCGTTGTAAATAGCTGGCAATTGAATTGTTCAGATTATTGGTGCCCAATTGGGTACGAGAGTGACATATCTCGATTGTCAAGCACAGATTTTTGAGAGTAGCACTTCCGTCAGCAATATCAATGATAGGCGAAGTGATATTTGTCCCAGTTGTCATGTAATTTTTCTGTACTGACCAAATTACGTGAGACAATTCCTACGGACGGAAATCATCAGGGGCTTAGAATTCTGATCGCCCTGTTGTTGAGTTTCATCAGTATCAGGGCAGTCTCTTCGTTAGTGTAGCACGTCATTACACAATTACAGCGCTTAAAGGCATTAGTATGCAAACTTTACATGGACATTTCTTCTGTAATTAGTAGATGATTGAATAATTCATATTACTGCTTTGCTGTTTGGCTATGAGAAGAATATGATTGGTCTCAATCTTACTTCTTGTTGACATTTCTACAGATGTGTATCTCGGTGAACTCAATCCATGAAAATATTGATTTCCCCGGAGTGCTTCATTTCAAGTGTACCTCCTGGGTGTGTTCCACTTGAGACCAGCTACTGGTCAGTGGTAAGTACTTTTACGTTTAGGAACCAGAAGTTGGTAGGACTTCCTATTATTGTAGGTAGGGAGTACTACCAACTTCTGGTTCCTAAACGTTAAAGTACCTGCTACTGACCAGTAGCTGGTCTCAAGTGGAACATACCCCCTATCCTCATCACGTGACTCATTGAAGAATGATCAAATTCATTTGAGACAATCAGCTGATCAGTTTTTCTGTGCTTTTTCCTCAAAGTCAAGCCTTACTGGAGTGGAAGCTCTAGTGAAATGTCGAGCTCATCCATGAATTCCACCCGAACTATCTTTTCTGTTTTTCAAGCACTGACAGTAGCACTTGCTGACAGATTTGAACAGCTCTGGAAATTCTATTTTGGCATTCTAGTTGGATATTTCCTTCATAAATAGTTGGCAACAGAATTTTCCAGATTATTGCTGTCTGTTCTGCTAGAAACACAATACAAGGTGAATGCCTAACTTTACCACTTTCAAGATAATGACGGTGACACGGTTCTCTTATTTAGCATTGTTTCCTGAAAGTAGCGTTTGCAGTCAGTCTGTTGATGACCGTGAGCCTCAATTTTTCCACTTTCCTCGTGGCGTTCTTTTGTATTCACCGCTTTATGTCGGGTCATTACTGCAGATCAAATCTACTGCAGGTGTGAAGAGTTCTTTCCTCGATAATGATCAATTGGAACCAGGGCCAGTGTTTAACTGACAGTAGCACTTGCTGACAGATTTGAACATATTTGGGGACTTGATTTATGCATTTCACACCAATACTTCCGTTGTGAATAGCTGGCAATTGAATTTTCCAGATTACTGTTGCTCAATTGGGTGCGAAAGTGACATATCTCGATTCTCTAGCAAAGAATTCCGAGAGCAGCACCCCTGGCAGATATGGCAATGATGGGCAAAGTGATAGTTATCCCAATTATCATCTCATTTTTCTGTACTGACCAAATTACGTGAGGCAATTCCTATGGTAAGAAATTATTATTCGTGTAGGATTCTGCTCACCCTGTTGCTGAGTTTCATCAGCATCAGGGCAGTCTCTTTATTAGTGTAGCACTTCATTACACAATTACACCGTTTAGGAAAATCAGTATGCAGACTTAACGGTGATATTTCTTCTGTTATCGGTTAATTATTCGATAATTCATATTATTGCTTGCTGTTTGGCTATGAACAGAAAATAATTGATCCCAATCTCACTTCTTTTTGAGATTTTTGGAGATCTGTGTCTCGGCGAACTCAATCTATGAAAATATCAATTCTCCAGGAGTGCTTTATTTCACTCATGTGTGTTCATCATCGTGCGTTGTCCTCAAACTCAAGCCTTGCTGGAATGAAAGCACTGGCGGAGTGCCGAGCTCATCCATAATTTCAACCTGAATTATCTTTTCTGTTGTTCAAATATCTCTGTATTCAAAATAAATTATCTCATTCCGGCTGATGGTGCACGAAGTACGATGATATTTCTAATTTATGCGTTGGGAATTCATAGCTCTCATCTGTGTTTCTCATCAATTTAATTCACCATTCTTCAGAATTTAGGCTATTAGTGACGCCATCCAACGGCGACAGCAGTTATAAACAAGTTGCAATACAGTCCGTTTACCGACCGCGTGGCACTGCAGTCTGATTCTGATATCGATCGCTTGTCAACGGAAGTGACGTATTGACGTTGCTAGGGAGCCATATTTTTCTAATGCCATGTTCTACGCGCGCTCATTCTCAATTGCTATTCGTCCGCAGATAATTGCTTTGTATTCAAATTCAAATTAATGAATATTTTTTTTTACATTTTTCTTAGGCTATTTGAATCATAAGCTACTCCCCATTGCCCGCTGTAACGGTAATTTAGAAACACCCTGTATATATATATATATTGTGACGTAATTCTGAGGTCTAACGGTAAACCTCACAATTAAGCACGCCTGAAAAATAAAACCAACTTCAAAATTCAAAATAATCAAATACCATATGGGCGCCAGGATAATCTAAAATTATCCAAATCAATAAACAAAATAACATAAAATTCAAACCCAAAATACTCCCTTACTCTGCTCGACTGTCTCAGCGATCTCTCCAAGGTCGTTTGTTGTGGGTGAGAATAAGGAGTAATAAAATAAAAAAAAATAAATAATTCAAACACAAAATATTTAGGGAAATCAAAAATGTAAATTTAATTTAATAAAATTGCTTTTAAAAAAAAATAATAATAATGAAAATAATTAATCAAACAATTTATTCGTGCACAGCACGATATTAATTATTTATACGTCACGAGACGTTTCAATAGACTTTAGTTATTTTATAAAATTTCAAAACTTAATTAATAATTGAAAGTTATTAATTAATTTATCGTAAACAAAATTAAAATGATATTCGGTGATACAAAATTTAAATTCAAATGGGATCTAGTGATATCCCGCCAAAGAAAGTTGCTATAAAAGTCACTAGAAAATTCCCTAGGGGACGCTACTACAATGTCCCTGATTTCCCCAACGACCTTGACCAAAAACTGAATTTTCACAATAAAATTTTCAATATGAAAAGAATAAAATAAATTACAAAATATAAAAAAAAAATCCTTTTCCTTTTTCTTTTCCAGGAATAATAAAAAAAAATTATGAAAATGAATTTAAAAAAAATTAGTTATGTTTGATAACGACGTTTTATACTTTTAATTAAAATAAATAAATATAAAAAAAATTTATTCTAATTTGTCAACGAGAGATTTCCAAAAAGAAATAATGACAAATAATTAATGAAAGAGAATTTTTCACACAAGAGTATAATCTCGGAAAAACAAACGATAATTAAAGTCGTTACAATACGACATAAAAAAAAAATTGGAATAAAAAAAAATGGCTCGATAAAATTCTCTATCACACAAAAATTAATTAATTGATTATTTCGCTCACCAGACGAATATTCCAATAACTCCAATCGTAATTAATTTTCCAATAATGTGGCAAACTTTCAACTGAATTTATTTTATAATTTCTTTATTAATTTCTCTAATATTTTAGAAGAAATAATTTCGGAAAGAGTTTTACGCCACAATACGAGCACGCGTCCAGAACGAGAGTGACGCCATGTTGCTCTCGTTGGGGACAAGACACCGGCCGGTACGAAAGTTCCAACGTGGAGGGCTCCCATTGGTTAGACAAGTTCAACTGCCATGAGTTCAACAGGTGACCGCTAGTTGTCACAATATTTGAATTTCCAGCTTCCAACGATGAGAAACAAGAAACTCCCAAAATAATAATTTGCGGAGTATTGTCAATTGCTCAAGATATTGACTGATGCTGGAACCTTCTCCAGACTTCCCTCTTGTCCTCATCCGATGAAGGGAAAATTCTATAGTCTTTCTTTTCTCCAAAACTCCAAATTATAGCCTTTTCCTTGTGTGGTATTTTCGTCCATAAGGTGCTGCCCTCTTCCGCTCAATACGAAATATCGCCGATGAGCGGTACAAATTCAAAAAAATAAAGAAAATACAAATTCATTAGATTATGTTTAAAAAATTAATTATGATCTCCCATTGACAAAAAGGTGTTGACTCTCATCCTGGACACTTTTAAATCATAATTAACGCGCCCAGACGACAACAATGTAACGAGATGAAATATCACGTTACAATATATATATATATATATGTAAAGGATGATTCCACGAACTTTTTAGCCTTCATCGACTACTTCCAGGCCAAATGGCTCGTTCCAGGTCGGTCCTGGAATTTTTTTATATCGAAAGTATAGTTCCAGGCCTGGTTCTGGAACGATACGAAAGGGTAAATTCCATACATACACCATATATATGGATCGGACCTGGTACTATACTATATAGAAATCTATATATACGATGAACCTGGTATTGTACTGCATGTAAAAACTGTATATATGATTGACCTGGTACTATACGATATGTATCAGCTGTATATGTGGTATACTTGGTACTAGACAATACATAATCTTATTGATCTATTGCTATGAAATACATGACGAGTGCCTAGATGATTGTCCTCGACGTTGGTAATCACAAATTATAGTATTTCGAAATCATTGAGGAATATATCTTCAGCGACTCCAAAATATTTCATCATTGCTCGCAATTATACATACAATTCCTTAGTTACCTGTGAAATAACTTATTTTCGCCAAATAACTACTAAATAACACTCAATGTTAAAATATTCCACAGAAATGTAGTGATATATATGAGAAAGAACATTAATATATATTTCCAGGGGCTACACAAATGATTCTTACATACTATCCATTCTTGACAGTTTGATCGAAGACTTAGTTTTAGGTTCTCACTCATTCAGCACGATGCTAATCAACCCATTATTGGGTTTCTAATGCAATAAAAAAAAATCATTCAGCACGATTTCCGTTTTCTAATAGCTAGTACTTCGTTCACGGAGAAATTGTCAACTTTTTTCAAATATCAATATTATGGACAAAACTACTCTGAAAATTCAAGGATTAGTATAGAGTATAGTTCTGGAATCAAAAGTGAGACTACCCTGTGAACATTCAGTTTCATAATAAATAATCAGTGGATTGTATTCAATCTGGAAATACAGGGACATATATAAAAACAATGTTGAGGTATATTTCCAGGACCAAGAGGGATTATTTCAATATGCGACTCGTTTCCGTTAGATTAATCAAAACATACTTTTCGCAATAGATTGAAAATAGTTGGCTGTCTATTGACAGAAGAGTCATGAATCGTATCCGACTTCAGAGCATACCATAGAAATGTTGCAATGCTTAAAAACGTATGCTGCGGTATCGTTCCAGGATCGAGAGAAATAATTTTCATTCACTATTTCTGCTGGTTCAATGAATTATAAAATCATCTGCCGAGGTCTAACAGATCTATTTCCGTCATTGAGTTCTACTAGCTCGTCTTTTTCTGACAGCATAGCTGAGTGGCTGCTCATGACAATATCATAAAAGGATAGAACTATGAATTTGAGTATAAATATAAGGTATAGTTCCAGGACCAGACGTAGAAAGACAACTTGGAGAATTCGTACTACTGGTCAAAGTGTAATGCGATGGTAATTATTCAATAAATACCCAGTGCATGGTATTCAGTTTCGAGGGATGTTCTACAATATGTGATATATATTAAAAGAATATACATTTAAGTATACTCCCAGGACCAACCAGGACCAGAACATATAATGAAAAAATTCCTATTTCTGGTAATCTTTTTTGGATGAGCTACTTAAAAAATATGTGAGATAACGCGATTTCATCACAGCTCGGGTTCCTAGAAAATTTAGAGGACTCCAAAAAAAATCCGAGAGAAATTTCACTTGATTTTCGATAGATTCCGAAAAAAAAAAATTTTTGAAGAAATGCAACAAATGGGGAATTTTTAATTCTGGTGGTCTGCTTGGGATAGGTTCTTGAAAAATATATGAGATAGCATGATTCATACCACAGTTTTTTTCCTTCTTGACGATTGAAGGGTTACGCAAAAGGATTGCTGCTAAATCGCTCTATACCGTTCTGTTTTCGGGACATTCCAGAAAATCGACAATTCAAAGATACTGCGAATATAAAGCAAATTTTATTTTTGGTAAATTGTTTAGATAGACATTCAGAAATTGAGAGGTATGAGGCTATTTTTCAGGGAAGGAACTCCAGGGTAAGGAATCGGAGGGCTCCAAAAAGATACTTACATTTTTTTACAGGTGCTCGAGAAACGACACTTCACATTACACACATGAAAAATATACTATATTTTTTTTATTCAACTTCATATATAAATATGACGTAACAATTCAGACATGAAAAAATTGTGCTTATATGTGAACAACTCTGAGTAGGATAGATCAGAATAAGAATACTGATAACTCTAAAAGTTAACACAAATGATATTAAGCATGGAGCCTTTATGTTTAGGCATTGACAATTATGTTTGTGTAATCGTCTGAGATTCCCATAGTGGAAAGAAAACGATATTACTCTTTTACTTCAGAATTTCCTAGAAATCGAATCAGAACTAGTACTAGTACTAGTACTTGGAGTCTGATATTTCTGTTTTTTTCTACTACATTGTCATCAATCACGATTGATGTAATACATAAACTAAGAACCAGAAAACGGAATAATTGTGGCTCTGCATCACACTAATTCGAAATTAGAATGATGAAAATGAAAAAAATTTTGTCATAGTGGAGCAGAAAATGAAAGGAAAATAGAATTTTTGGAAACTACTTGAGTTTCAAACGTAAAAAAAAATTAAAACTAAATGAAAAATAATCTCTCTGTTTCATCATATGAGATCTTCCATAACTGAAGTATATAGAATGTATCTATGTCACAATCTATCGAACATTTTACATAAAATCTTTCAAATTATAACATTAGTTAATAGGGTCTCTTCTTTAATTGAATATTATTAATCCATGACTTGATTTGAGCTGGCGTACGATCTTGCAGAGCTGGAGTATTCGCTATATCTGCACGAAGTTGTGCAGGTTTTGGTAGATCTTTCAAGTCAAAATACTTCGAATAGAGAATGTTAGCTGCTTGTACTTCGTCGTTTGTCCATCAGCGACGTTTAACAGGACCATATTCAGGAGCTGAAAGAAATATAGTTGAGAAATAACATCTTGTTCGAAATTTGATGCTTTTTGATTATTCTTAATGATAAATTGATTCACGCATTATTTGAAAAAAAAATGGGAACCATCACATCATTGCATTTTGTATTTTTTTTTTATCAAATTTGAATACTGAATGGTATATATCGTATACGTATTCGTTCATTCTGAGAAAATGGGGAAAATTGATACACAATGAACGATCAGATAGATTTGAAGAATGGCATCCAGTCAAAGAATCCATATACACAATACACATGATTCCATGGTACAGTTTCTTTTAATGGATTATTGCTGTCTTGATATTGACGATTTTCCAAAATGAATGAATACAATTTTCCGTTTTTCATTTTGGCACTGTCACTCAATAATTTCCATTTGGAATATAATTTTTTACAAGTATGAACTCTGTTAACTTACTCGATCTTCTCCTTTTCTGCTTCTTATTCTCCCCAAGTGAGTCAGCCTCCTTTAAATCATCCAGATATTTGGTTCTCTTTTGAAGCACCTTTGGATCTGCAATGGTATTATTTCCATTTCTCTTTTTGATATCAGCTTTTTCTTGATTGCTTATTAGTTTCTGACGTTTTTTCCTCAAGACGGGAGATGAATCTTCACTACGAAATGCGGATTCCTCATCATCTTCTTGAATTCCCCGTTTTTTCATGTTATTTTTGTTCATTTTCTCTTTAGTTTGAGACGAAAACACTGTGTCTGTAGGTTCCGAGCCTTCCAAGGGTTGTGAATTTTCTGTCAATAGATTTTGCCCACCAAGGAAATTATCTTCATCACCTTCTTCATCATCAGAAGAATCATCATCGTAACTTCCATCTGGCCTTTTAGCTCTGCTAGCTTTTACCAACAACTGTGAAATGTTGATGATGTCTCGAGCAGCAATAGGCTGTCGATAAACATCTTTGTGGATCTTTTCATCGTGACCCATGAAATTTGCTAAATCTGCTATTTCATTTGATTTCAAATTAAACATGATACATTGGGTAGCAATGTGCTTACGCAACTGAGTTCATCTCAGAGTTTGAGGATTACTAGCACCACATTCTCCCGAGAATTGACGCATCAACGTACAGGCATCTAACCATTGCAAACGATGTTTATCAGCTGTGGCTCGAATTCCAAAAACAAACGGATTACTCTCAGGTATACCTACAACTGATCTAGTTCTCACTAGAGTTTTCATGCAGTGCAAAAGATCTGGAGTGAGTAGCACTGGCACGGTACGATTACGCTTCCCACGAATTTCAAACCTTGCGTAATTCTTCGCAATTCTCTGAGATTTTTCATCAAGTGCATCAAATAAATCTTTGTCAAAGTCTTCAATACCCCCACACTGATTGAAATCATTGATCAATAGTCTTTCGATTTCACCAGCTCTTCGACGATTGAAAACCTGGATTGATGTCAATGTTGCAGAGGCCAGAGCTACCCAAGTATGATATGATACATTAGTTTCTAATTTCATCAAGTACGTTTTCCGCAATTGTTGTAGATAAACATACAGTTTCTCGATGTCAGCTCTAGTGGGTAATTTCACAGTTTTTTGTCTTCTTCGGAGAGTTTCTGTCTCTTCAGCAATCTTGCCTACACTTGCATGAAAATCATCTGCAAGCAGATGCAAAAAGTCTTCACAAGCTACTTTCTGTTCATTTTGTTTTTTCTTAATCCAATTACTTTTGCAATGTCTGCCAATTGCTCTCAATAATCCTCCACATAATTTAGCAGTGCCTGGAGCTCTGTAACAGGTCTCCTCCTCGTCGAGTCCAGCAGTCTTGTGTATTGCCTTTATTACATCATTATAATATTGTGGATCGTACAATGAAGCAAAATCCGTAACTTCTCCGTTGATTTTCTTTAGATTTCTCAACAACTTGGCCGCGGTCCTCATTTTTGTTCGGATCATTTTATAATAATGCTGAGATTTGTAAGTTCTACATTGCTGATTCCCATATTCGATGATCAACTCATCATTTGCTACAATATCTCTAATTTCTTCTTTTCGAATTACGGGAATTATAAACTGTCTCATTACCTTGTTAGCATTGACATGCACTTGACTGAACAGTTTTCTGCTCCTTTGCTGAGTATTACGTTCCTTTTTCGACTTGTGTTTGTGACATTTACTGACGTGATGTCGTAGCGTAGTTTTCGAGAGCCATTGTCCACAGTTAGGACAAGCACTATTGCTCTCTCCCTTGCGAGGTTTATTCTTATTAGGCCTCCGACGAAGGATTAAAAATCCCTGATTGTAATTGGGATCGGTATTATGGAGCATATCTCCTCGTCCTCGGATACGATCAATCATCCTCAAGCGTTCTCGACTTCTTTTCGGTAAAGCTAAGTATGCTTGAACTTCTTTTTGATCTTTATGTTTCCTTCCCAAATGTTTTGCAAATTGATCTTTAATCAGTCTTTTGCAATAGATACAAAAATGAACTTTCTGGTCCCCCTTTCTTCCTCGAGACATTTCAACCTTTAAATCTTTTGGATTACAAAAAACTTTCCCAGGTTCATATACTGATGGTGGCATTTCGAAAGATGAATCTTTCGAAGAATTGTGGATCACTTCGTTCATGGCACAATGAGACTGATCATTTTTGTCATCCTGAATACATTCATCATCTTTGTCGTCTATCTCTGATTCATCCGAATCTTGAGGAACATATTCAGGATCATTGTCATCATCATCAGCGTCATCAGAATCTAAAGTTAATAATATGCGAATCATAAGAAAACAATCAATTTTTTAAATGAAAAAATTCAAAGAATCGATCATGAAAATGCAATGAAATTCGTGGAACTCTAAAAAATTAATAAATGAAAAAAAAATGAATATTTGATGAATCTTGAATTAAGACTCTTTCAAATTGAAAAATATTTATGAAAATGTATCATCGTTCTATCTAATTTCATTGAACATCTGCACTGAGAATGGTTGATCACTCACCAAAATCCATAGCACGTCTGATATTCTCTCTTTTTCCCTCTGTCTTAATCTTACTGAATACCTCGCAATATTTAGTTGTTAATTTCTGATTTACATTTTCGACGTAAGGAGAACCATCTAATAATGTTTCGAAGCTCATTTCTTCTCTGAACGGCAATGGGCTGTATGAATCTTCGTCCATTTTATCGGTTGTATCCATCTCTTGATCATTAATCTGCGAAATAATGAATATAAAACACAAGTGGAATAACTTGAGATAAATCAACATCAGAATAGTAACCGGTGAAGAATCATTAGAGACTTACCCTTCTAATTGATATTGGTTTTGGGAGAGTTTCCACTTTACGGATGCGTAGTGTTTTAATCCTTGCATTCGTATTTACACATATTTCATCGTTTGAAGAATCACCTTCGCTCTCTGTCTCAGGAATAATTGTAGTATCCATCAGGTTCCCATTGTCTTCAGTTTGTTCACTATCCATTGCTTCTACATTAATATTTCCGTCTGTCATGAATCCTTCGTCATCTTCATCAACAGCATTTATTTCTTGTTCCATGCTCTGACCACCGTCCACCTCGATTGTAAGTCTTTCATACGTAAAATCATTAATTTCTTCACAGTTTTCTGTTCGATTATTCAGTAGACTACTAGGAGATTGAATCCTTTGAAATACATTACTAGCAGGTTCATCCTGTTCAGATAAATTTTCCTCGGGTGTAAAATTTTTACTATCATGATTATTTGGAACAGCGGGTTGTTCTCCGACATCTCGTTCTGTGTTGGAAAATTCCAATTTCTTCTTGATCTTCATGATTATATTTGCTCGTGAATCTCCCTCCATTCGTTGCAGCAGTTTATCAATTTTTCGATTTGAGTTTGGAGTGGTCAAGATCTGCTTCGATGTTTCATTACTAGAGTAATGATTGCATGAAAGATTATTAGCAGGAGTGAGTGATGTTTCAAGTACTGCATGTGTCTTTTGCTGGGATTTTATCGATGGTGTGAGTGGGGGTGAGGCTAAGACACTTCTCTTCGTATTATCTTTTCCTTCAGAGTTACATTCTGTGAATAATGGTGAAAGTGATGAAACTGGAAGCGATGATGGTGACTGGGGAATCCAATTGTTTCCAGCTTCATTTTCTTTTCCATTGTCAAATGACGTTTGTATCGTTGTGCATACAATTTTCTCTGCATTCGTTCCAAATTCTTCTTCTCCGTGGATAGTCTTTTGAATAAGGCCTATGGAAAGATCTGATGGGAATTGAATCATCACTGCTTCAGCTCTGCTATCTTTTTCTGAGTCCTGTTCTTCATTTTTTTCACCCAAATTGGATGGAATTATTTTTGAATTATTTGGTATGATATTTTCATCGAGTTTCTGACAAGAATGTTCTGTTGACATTGTGAATGCTCTGTTGACATTGTCAGTATTAAGATCTTGTTTCTCACATGATTTGAATTGATCCAGACTATCTTCTTCCTTGTTTGTCTCTCGTTCTGGAGCTGATGAGGTACCGATACGTCCATCACTTTTGTCAAATACCTTTTGCATATTCTCTCTCGGATTTGAGGGTTCATAAAGTCCAGCACTAGCAGAATATCCTTTAGTTTCCAAATTCTGATCATCATTTTCATCTATCAAGTTTTTCGGCTCCGAATTTGCATCATATTTCAACAACTCTAGTGCTTTTTCTCCATTTTGCTCTTCAAGCAACGCATCTGTTTTCAATATTCTTTCTTGTGTCTCTTTGTTCAATGGTTCTTCACTATTTTCTAGTGGATTTTCGGGATTTAGTTTTGTAAATTTTTTTGAGCATGAGTTTGAAGACTCCTGAGTTAACGCTTTTTGCGAAATGTCTTCCTTCTTTATATCATCCAATAATTTTGTTCCAGTACTTCGCATTTTTATTGACATTTGTATCTGCGTCATCCTCAAACTCCAAATTATTGTCAAACTTCATCGGATACGCATAAATTCTCACTGAGCTTGCCCTCATATTTTCATGTTCTTGTACTATTTTCAGCTCTCGGGCAATTATTTCTTCTGAATGAATAGAGTGAACGATCTTCTTAGATTTCTTTATGAGGGTTTTTCTTTGTAGCAAAGAGGTTGATTCTATCTTTCGCATCTCAATCTTCATTTTAGGAACTGAAGCGATTTTTTCCATCTTCAACATCACGGTATTGATGCCTGTTGAGTCATTTTCCAGTGCACTTGCACTCAATTTTTCTTCACTAAAAGCGTCCAAGTCTCTTCTCAGTTCTTTTTCTGGAGATGCACCCTTCTTCTCCGAGTCTGATGCGAAAAAATTTCTTGCAGCAAATTCTTTTTGTTCATTTTCGTCTAAATTCAGAATTTTGGGAGTTTCAGTCTCTACAGAATTTTTCTCAATGTCTGACTTCGCATTATTATTTCCATCCATGTAACTTTCTGGCTCAAAATTTGACTTGGATTTGATTGAATCAATTCCTCTTGCTTTTTTTTCTGTGTCTTTTTCATTACCATTTTTTGTAGACTGTCCTCTATCATTTTCGATTAATTCTTTAGAATTCAATTTCTTTAATCCTTCTGAACATGGACTGGAACATATCTGAGTAACTACATCTACTTCATTCCCCTTATCTGTTAGACGACCTGAAAGTTCTATCTTAAAACTATCTGCATTATCAGTCGTATTTACATCTGCGTGAACCACCAACTCCAAATTATTGACTTCTATTGACTGTGCTCTAATATTTCTTGATAATGATCTTACTTTTTCATGTTCTTGTACTTTACTCAACTCCTGTACAAGTTTCTTTGATTGGTCAGAATGTGCAGCCTTCTTAGATTTATTCTTGAGTTTTTTCTTTCGTTGTGAAGAAAATAATTTCATTCGCTCTACTCCAGTCTTCATTTTTCCTAATTCTCTGTTACTGAAAGACTCTGATTCTGGCTGCGAAATTTCAGTCAACGGAACGTCTTCCATACGAGGCTCCTCAAGTATCCCGAGCGCTTCAGCTGCGTTCTTTGATTTGGATGATTCATATTGAGATTTCTGCTTCAGATTTGAGATAATTTCACTTAAAGTTTTTCTTGAACCTGTGGAGAAAAATGCAAATTTTCATGAGAGAAGAATCATTGGAAAAATCGTTGGATTTATCTGAAAATTCACAACTACTAATCACCTTGCTTAATTACCGCTGATGGTTCATCACGATCTTTTAAGTCAACAGGATTCTGTAAATACTCAGTATGCAAGTCACTCGAGAAATTCAAATCTGAATTATCTGCTACATATGCGTCTGTGTCAGAACATATATCCTTACTTGAAATCGTCTACAAAGAAATGAAATAATTACTTCAATTTGAATTTTAATACTAAGATGATTAATAAATGTGTATAAATGGACTATTCAAATGCATTACACTGTCTGCATTCCTTGGATCCACTGAATCGAGTGAAACACGAGGACTCTGATACGTGATACTTTCTCTAATTTGGTTCAAAATTCTCCGTGATTCTGAAAAAAAGTTCCCATTTTTTATGATCAGTATAATAGATTGGTGTTCATCGACGCAACTGGAAATTACTAAATGAAGGTTTACAGTGTCCAGCAAGTTTTTTTTCTATGTCAGCTGTTATTTTTGCTGTTGGTCCTGGGACTATAGTAATACTGATTTTTGGATTCATAATTTAATTTTCCGTTGAAATTGAAATTTGCAGTGACTCACGACTTATCTGTCAACCAAAACTAGCTACTACGAATCTTAAAAAAAAAAATAAGTGAGACTGGGTAAAGTAGATTATGTTCGACCTGACGAAAATGAATAATATATCACAATAATTCCACACGGTCCTGGAAATACGCCTCAGTGTATTTTTATATAATTATATGTATGCACATGTGTATATATATCACTCAATTTTTATTCTATACTTCTAAAATGGATACATTTTTCTAGTGATCTGTTGAAAATAAAATTCACCCAACATGAAGCTGGAAAATTGAGCGTATAATTTTCCTGATGATAGAGTATTCCATTGTCAGTGCAAGTACATAGGATGTGAATAGGGTGCTTATATAAAACTAGACACTGGAGTATATTTCCAGGACCAAGGGAAACAATCTTCACATGCTATCTATTTTCATCAAAGCATCATAAAAAAACTTTCTCAAGGTCACACTCATTATTCCCACTATTATTTAGTTCCGATGACTGATCATTTATTGACTGAAACGTAATGGATTGTTGCCAATTTCAATTTTATAAAAACATTTATAGTTCCAGGACCGAAAGTGAAAATACATAGTAAAAACTTCGTGCGACTAAAGAAACTTGGTGCTACATTAATGATTGCAAAAAATTATTATAAAAATAAACTGGATGAGCAGAATGAAGGTTTACTTACTGTTTTTTCCCAGAATTTGTCCCGTGAATTGTTCTTTTTTGAAAACAAATGTACATTGATTGTTTTCTCCTCGTTTCACTTTTGTATAAAATATCACTTTGGGTGGCCCATGAGATGGTTGGATCAAATAATACATCTTCAACAATCATGAATGACAATCAACAAATATAACTCCGTCCATTTACTTCGTTCAAATAGAGTTCTTGGCGCTTACACCATTCAGTTGCCGGTTCTTCACTATCACAGTTACGTGCGTGCTATAGTCGTAGTGGCGAATGAATCGACATCGGCCATCTTCGGCTCTAATGCCTCAGTACGTAAATTCTCACTTCGGCACACTTCGAATGTCAATTCTTTCATTAGCACGACAATACATACCTCGGTTACACGAATGTTGGGTTAGGTTAGTCTCTCGCTGGGCGCAAGCTGGCGACAGTTTGATTCAGCCCAAAGGATTTTAAAGCTTGGCGGGAAATATTTGGAAATATGAAAGTAACTGTTTTTGTTCACGTGATCGCTCTACGTATTGTGAGCGCTCGATATGATATCCCTAATTATATTTCCTCTCAAATATAAAGGTCTCAATAAATACACCCAAATTGAAAATTGCAAATCGCAATGAATCATATCTGAGTGGACATAACCTATAAATGAATTCAGGTGAATTTATCACCAATCTCGTTGGGAAATTTCAGCTGATATTCATTAGATGAGGAACTCATTGCTTTATATATTTTTTTACATTCCAGTCTTTTCAATTCTTTTTGACATCCATTTTCTGGAAGAATTAGGAACATAGAAGATCCCCAATTATGTCTACAGAGCAGAACGATTTCCAATTACTGTCAAAATATGTTTTCATCATGCATATGACAGCTTGGACACGATATCCACTTTCAATTATTTGGAAGACGATAGCGTCATGATTAGAATAATTACTTTCTGCGAAAATAGTATGTATCTCTGGCGGAACTCTTCAATAGTGCTTTCAAGAAGGTCAGAAAAGAGATACAACATTTTGATAAATTAATTAGTAACTATCCTTGATAAATGCATTATTAAGCAGATAAAAACCATTATTGTCGAGCTATGACTGGGATCGAGAGAGAACTTATCATTATATTCATCAGAATTGTCTCTTATCAACATGACGAGAATTTTGATACCTAGATAAACAAAATTGGTCAATATTCATTATTTGATTACAGTGAAAATTGATAATTCACATGACCAGCAACCTTGATGCACAACGATAGTACAAAATCATTTATCCATATATTCACATACATGGAAATTAAATAATCTGAAATGGTAGGCTAGTTTGAATGATGCTGAAGTTCATAAATTCCAATATAGAATAAATGAAATGACCATACAGCTATTTATAACAATATAGGAACCGTTTTAGATCAAATTTCATAGCTAATTCTTGAAGAATACAGAATAGTCGATGACTTTCTCAATAATGTTTACATAGAGATAATTTTCCGATTTAAATTGGTAAAGTACTAGTTGCAGTATATTTGTCAGTGAAAACACCAATAGAAGTCTCTCTTTTATGAAGTGACTGGAAGACATTCGAATAAAAATTCAATCAAATGGATATTTTGATTTTTTCTTCTTTTCATATCTCGCAAACAAAGCGAGATGAAGTGATTCTGCTTGGATATTTTTTGTAGCCTTTCCAATTCTCTACGAAAAAGAACTGAAGTAGAATCATTCCATCTCACTCAATTACCGAGGTATTCCTCAGAACTCAAAATTTTATCTTGCTGCAAACATGAAATAATTCGATTGGAATGCAGTTATATCTGGTAAATACTATCGAACAATTGGAAATACGTAATAACCTTGATATCAATCGACTATATTGAATAATTCAGTCCAGCTTGTCCAGATTCTCATTAGATCCCCGAAAATGCATTTTCCTTTTTACACTTTCTCCATAGCTCAAATTCAATTACATCTAGCGTTCATTAGTATTCCTGGAGTTGAAGCTCATACACGTTGACGTTAATATCGAGAAAATTCGATAAATAAAGTTTCCGCATTTTATACAGGTTTTTACACAAACTCAGTATAATTATATCCAGAACCATATTGCATCAATTAACTGCTGGAATGATGAAACGTTAGTTTTCTGGACTATTTGATTATAATGTCGAGAAATTTTTTCGAGCATCAGAATCAATCCAAGTGTTTCCATCATGTATAGGACAATTTGATCAACAATTTCCTTTTTTAATCACATGAAATACGATAGTTTCATGACTTGAAGAATTCCTAGCTATGGAAAATAGTATTTTCCTTCACCGAAATTCTCTAAGAGTTCTTTCAAAATGACAAGGAGAGGGAAACAACAATTGCAATGGATTCATCAATAATCACCCTTTATATGGCTATCATTAAGGATATTAGAAGCATAATTCTCGAATTGTTGTTGAAGTCAGGACTGCACTTTATACATAAAGGCTTAAACTACAATATGTTCAATTGAGGCCAGCACTATGAACGGTAAAGAACGAGGTTGATAGGATAAAAATAAGGCTATAAATTCAAATATTCGTGTGGAGTATAGTTCCAGGACCAGGACTACAATATAGAGACTGCATGAAATCATATGAAATCACTACATTCATGATAATATCAAATATATAATAAATAACGTGTGAATGGTATCCAGGAGTTAAGGATAGTATGGAAATGTAGTGATTTATACATATATAAAAAGACTTCAAAGTACACTTTCAATATCCAGAGGGATAATTTCATGATAATATTCATTTTTGACAGACTAATTAGGATACTCTTCCAGGATCTTGCTCAATAGATTCTAAAAAACTCATAATTTGTATCCAATCTCGAATTATACAATGGAAATAGAGTATATAAATATGCAATGAATAAGAAAAAAATCTATAGAGGTATACTGCCAGGACCAGGGAAAATGAACTTAAAATTTTCCGTTATTAATTCATATTAGTGAGTTAGTTCTTAGCATAAGAGTAGTAGTTTGTTACAAGTTTCAATACTAGAGAATAGAAGGTACATTATAAATTCAAAGATTTGTAGTGAGTATGGTTCCAGGACCTGAAGCAAGACTGCAAGATAAAGGTTTCGTGAGATCGAATAAAACCTATGACTACATGGAATACGTAATGAAACATCTCGTAAATTGTATCCAGAATCAGATGATTACAATATGAATTGTTCAAATATAGTAATATATATTGGAGAATACATTAAGGTATACTTCCAGGACCAAGAGGAATAATTTCTATATATACTATTTATCTTCGTCAAATTACTTAATTTTACATAGCTAGCTGGTTCTTCATAGGAAAAGACTAAATCATTACGAATTCCAATGCAATACTAGGAATATTACCATATTTCTCACATTTTTACTATTATGAATCCGAATAATCAATATTGAGGAGAGATTAAAAATGAAAATATAATATAAAAACTTTGTGAGATGAGAGAAAACATAACGCTAGATTAATGACGTATCAAATGGTGAATGAATTGTATCCAGTTTGAAACTACACAATTAAAATGGAGCAATGTATACAAAGAAGTATATTGAGCAATACTTCCAGGACCAGTAGACATAATTTCGATACACAATATATTCTGGTTAGAGTGATGATAAAATACTTTGTTAAGTTCTCACATATCAGTTTCTATTATCAGTTTTCATTGGTGGTTATCTGATCATGAAACACTAGTGAATTGCTGTTCATTCAAATGTTTTGGGAGAATTGAAGTATAAACTCGAAGGTGAGGATTGAGTATAGTTCCAGGACCAGTCACAGAAACACAACTCAGCGATTTCGTGAAACTGAAGGAAACCTATTGCTTAATGACATAACATATGGGGGTATATTTCCAGGACCAGGAGCAATAATTTCTCCATGCCATTTATCTGTATCAGATTCATCATGGAATACTTTGCCAAGGTCTCACTCATTAATGTCTCATCGCTCGTTGTTTTCTTGAGAGTATCGAATCGATCTGACCTTCGAAGTTATGAAAAAATTATAGCATAAATTGAGAGTATTGAGTGTACTTTCAGGAGTAAAAATACAAATACAGTATGGGAACGTCGTGAAACTTGAAAAAAACTTAACCGATAATTAATCACATATCGAACAATATGATCCCTATGGTCCTGGCACTGTACGTTAGAAGAGTGGTCCTGGTATTCTGTTGGTCTGGAAGTATACATTAGAGGAGTGGTCCTGGTATTCACTCGGTCTGGAAGGATACGTTTGGGGAAATGGACCTGGAACGCACTGGGACTGGAATTATAGAGTATCGTAATGGTCCTGGAATTTTTCGAGTGCCATTAATACTCTATTATTCACTTGTTTCCATTCTCTGAAAGAACGGAACACTCACTATGGAAAGGGCAATCATCACATGCTTCGAAAACGAGTGAACTGTTCTCGGTCCTGGAATCATCCTTTCCATATATATATATATATATATATATATATATATATATATATATATATATATATATATATATATATATATATATATATATATATATATATATATATATATATATATATATATATATATATATATATATATATATATATATATATATATATATATATATATATATATATATATATATATATATATATATATATATATATATAAGTGAGATGAACAGTTTGGTGACTCGCGATTTTTAAAACGTGGAAAGTGTTGACTTTATGAAAAAAGTGCAAAAGAGGCAACATTACTGTTTTTCAGTAAAAGTAAGACCCCTTGATAGTGGTGATTCACCGGATCCACCGTTTTGTGTTTTTTAGAACCTTGTAACGGTTGGCTTGACTGACCTTGAGCCAACGCGTTAAATGCACTGAAATTCCTCAAACTGACCCAAATTTATGCTCCAAATTTTTCCCCAAATTACTCCCGATTAATTTCCCTTTATTTAAACTGGGCGCCAGTCGTTTTTCGAAACTTTAACAGCTTGGGGGAAAACGACAAATCCCCAAGTTTTATTCTAAATCAACGATAATCTTGATATTTTATCTCGTTACATTGTTGTCGTCTGGGCGCGTTAATCATGATTTAAAAGTGTCCAGGATGAGAGTCAACACCTTTTTGTCAATGGGAGATCATAATTAATTTTAAACATAATTTAATGAATTTGTATTTTTCTTTATTTTTTTTTGAATTTGTACCGCTCATCGGCGATATTTCGTACTGAGCGGAAGAGGGCAGCACCTTACGGACGATTAATACAACAAGGAAAAGGGCTATCTTTTGGATTTTTGACAAAAAGGAAAATATGGAATTTGGCTTCATCGGATGAGGACAAGAAGAAAGACTGGAGAAGGTTCCAGCATCATCTGTCAATATTTTGGAAGAATTGACCATACTCCGCAAATAAATTATTTTGGGAGTTTCTTGTTTCTCATCGTTGGAAGAGGAAAATTCAAAATTGTGACAACTAGTGGTCACCTGTTGAACTCATGGCAGTTGGATTTAACCAACCAATGGGAGCCCTCCACGTTGGAACTTTTGTACCGGCCGGTGTCTTGTCCCCAACGAGAGCAACATGGCGTCACTCTCGTTCTGGACGCGTGCTCGTATTGTGGCGTAAAACTTGTTACGAAATTATTTCTGTTAAATTATCAGAGTAATTAATAAAGAAATTATAATAGAATTATTTATAAAAGTTTGCCACATCGTTGGAAAATTAATTAAGCTTGGAGTTATTGAGATATTCGTCTGGTGAGCGACATAATCAATTAATTAATTTTTGTGTGATAGAGAATTTTATCGAGCCATTTTTTTTTTTCTTCTTCCAATTTTTTTTTATGTCGTATTGTAACGACTTTAATTATTGTTTGTTTTTCCGAGATCATACTCTTGTGTGAAAAATTCTCTTTCATTAATTATTTGTCGTTATTTCTTTTTGGAAATCTCTCGTTGACAATTAAATAATTTATTTTATTTTTTTTTAATTATAAAACGTCGTTATCAAACATAACCAATATTATTTTTTTTTTAATTAATTATTATAATTTCTTCTTATTCCTGGGAAAGAAAAGGAAAAGGATTTTTTTTTTTATTTTATTCTTTTGTAATTCATTTTATTTTTTTCTTTTCATATTTAAAAATTTTCGTTGTGTAAATTTATTTTTGGTCAAGGTCGTTGGGGAAATCAGGGACATTGTAGTAGCGTCCCCTAGGGAATTTTCTAGTGACTTTTCTAGTGACTTTTATAGTGACTTTATTTGGCGGGAAATCCCTAGAATTTATTCAAATTTAAATTTTGTATTACTGATTGAAATTTTAATTTTGTTACGATAAATTAATTAATAACTTTTCAATTATTAATTAATTTTTGAAATTTTATAAAATAACTAAAGTCTATTAAAACGTCTTGTGACGTATAAATAATTAATATTGTGCTGTGCACGAGTAAATTGTTTATTTAATTATTTTCATTATTATTCATATTTTTTTTTAAACAATTTTATTAAATTAAATTTACATTTTTGATTTCCCTAAATATTTTGTGTTTGAATTATTTATTTTTTTTTATTTTGCTACTCCTTATTCTCACCCACAACAAACGACCTTGGAGAGATCGCTGAGACAGTCGAGCAGAGTAAGGGAGTATTTTGGGTTTGAATTTTATGTTATTTTGTTTATTGATTTGGATAATTTTAGATTATCCTGGCGCCCATATGGTATTCGATTATTTTGAATTTTGAAGTTGGTTTTATTTTCAGGCGTGCTTAATTGTGAGGTTTACCGTTAGACCTCAGAATTACGTCACAATATATATATATATATATATATATATATATATATATATATATATATATATATATATATATATATATATATATATATATATATATATATATATATATATATATATATATATATATATATATATATATATATATATATATATATATATATATATATATATATATATATATATATATATATATATATATATATATATATATATATATATATATATATATACATACTATTAATAGTATAATATAACATATGTATAATAGTGTAATAATACATATGGTATTATAATTAATGTTTTTCTGGTGCTGGAGAAGAGTCCCACATTGGGATGTAACTGAATTTTTATATACCACCAATATTAAACTACCATTAACTTATTATACGACACACTGCAGTTTTATTAGTAGTATGCAGGATAAGCATACTGCTAATATATACATATTAATCTAATGCATTATGTTTAATTATGCATTATCCATTAAACAATTAAATTTATTAATAAATTAATTTTTATTAATAAATTTTATTTAGAAAATCAAATTTCGGAAAAATATGTAATGCGCAAGCAGGATTTGAACCCACGACCCTCTGATTACATGTCAGGTGCTCTACCGCTGAGCTATTGCGAGGTAGTATAATAATATGCATTATTATACTACCGTGTAATGGAGGTGTAGATAGTTTGTTTAAGTGTACTAATTATAAGTATTACATATAATTAGTTAATATAGTATTATATTAGTATAATACTAATATAATACTAATATTATATTATGTAATATAATAATTTACAATTATAAATACAATATTATTATATTGTATGTATTTTAATGTAATAATATATTACATTATTGCATATATTATCTATATATATATATATATATATATATATATATATATATATATATATATATATATATATATATATATATAAAAGAGAGAGAGAGAGAGAGAGTGAGTGAGTGAGTCAGAGAGAGAGAGAGGAAGATAAAGAGAGAGATATGTTATATTTTTCTCTTTTTCTTCCGAATGGAAACTTTGTTTTCGCAATTTTTTTTCAAATGCCAATTTTCATTGGAAGCGATTCAATGGAAATGGATCGACTCAAAACGATCCAAAACATCGAGAAATCATAATGAGAAAAAAGTAGTCATGTATGTGTGTGTGTCTGTATGTACGACTTTATGACTCTCTATTACTCGAGAACGGTGAAAGAGAAAAAATCTAAAATTTTGGCAAGATATCAGTTGTGATTAAGTGTGTGTTTCATCAAAATTTCAGCAAGATCGTGCCAATGGTTTCTGAGATATAACAATGTTTTAAAAATCGTACTTATCGAAATTTCTCAATTGGCGTGAGACGAATCCCGTTCAAAAATTTACTCAAGAGTCGCGACCATACTATCTAACTTTTGGCGAATTTTTGTGAATTTAATCCCATTATTCTATTAGTTATTAATTTTTTTGTGCTTTTTTTTTTTCGAAAACTGTATTTTTTTCTCAATATTTCAAAAAAAATTTTTAAAAAAAATAATTTTTCTCGCCTTTTTGGAATGGACACCCCTATTTTTCATTTGGGTTTCTGAAAGAACACCTTTCTCTCCTTCAAATAAGCCCCTACTCGCCTTCTTAGGGCAGTCAGAAACTGTACTCAAAAGGGAACATTAAAAGTAACAAACAGAAGCGTTATATCTTGTGCGTTATTCGCAAGCCCCACTCCTTGTGCGACATTTAATATTTTGCCAATTCAATTGGCAAAATGCTTCCGAATGGAATTTTTATATAAATTATCCATGAGATTACAATTTATTTTTTTCATTATTCTAAATGCAGTAACGAAATTGGGTTTCACAACAATTGTCATAAGTGGACATTTGCACGAAGTAAATTCGCTTGTGAGGACAAATTTAATAATGGTTCGATCTTTGGTGAACTTTATTGATTCATGTGTACCACAAAAAAAAAAAAACAATCTTTCAATCATAAATGGAAAATCCTACGACAGATCTGAAAAATTGAAGTTCGGGTTCCAAATAGAGTTTCTATTTTTTCTGAATGTCGTCAGAATGAAAAGGTACCTATCTTGTAGAAAAAATTGTCTACTTTCGAATGGTGAAATAAAAAATGGTAGTGTTCCTAGGGAGAAAGCTAAGAAAAACCGTGTTTTTTGAAAAAACTAATGTATCGAACATCCTTACAAGAGACTTCTTCTGAAAAATCTGAAATTCTCACCATTTGTGGGGCTCATTGAGATGAATCTTTTAAGCTGAACTTGGATGTAATCGCTTGGATAGTTTTGGAGATATAACCTTTTTTCATAAAATGGTTTTTGGACAATATCTCAGAAACTACTGGAGCGATTTCGCCCAATTTCAATACCAAACTTTTCACTCATTAGATGCACAAACTGGCGAAATTTGAAGTCTCTAACTCGAATAGTTTTTGAGCTATCGTGTATAGTAAATTCAGGATAAAAAACACTGTAATTGAAATTATCTGCAAACGAAAAATCTGAGCAAAATTTACCCCGAGTGAAAATTGTGAGTTCAAATGAGATCTATTTCATCGCTGAGAGTGGGGGCTGTGAATCAATTTTTCGCGAAGAAAAGTCGAAAAAACGATTTTTCGAAAATTTGAATTTTCTCGAAAAGTACTCAAGCGATTTCGCTGAAATTTCACTGACAGCAATTTGCACGGGGAAGGAAAGTACTGTTAAATTTTCGGCTCACCAAGTATTACCGTTGCTGAGCAATGAGCCGATATCTGTCACACATCCACACGCACACACACACACACACACATACAGACATTTTTTAAAAATGTCATTTCTCGACGTTTTGGATCATTCTGAGTCATATTCCGATGAAATCTCGAAATCCAAAAAAATCGCGTTTACAATGCTTCCATTCGGAAGCAAAAAAGTGATTTTTCATATAAAATTTAGAATAATTTGAAAATAATTGAATTTAATATATCCCAATCATTTCATCTTGTATTTTAATGCATTCTAACACGAAAACAGAAAGAGATAATAGAGGAAATTCAGAAAGGACTATTCGGAAGCATCCTGCTAATTTATTAGCAGAAATTGAAGGGAAGAAATAGCGATTCAAGGATAACGTCGAAGGAATACCGACGATCGCCTGCTTGTTTTCTCTGGAGTGAGCTTGTTCGATTCAAATAAATTACCGCTCGGTTATTGCATGAATGCCGGCATAAATGCCACCGATTGTAGACACATGTTTAATGAATAAATTTGAATGAAACGAATTATTTGAGGCGTACAAGCGTTTCTTAAATTTTGAGAAGAGTATCGATAAGACTATATCTTAGAATACCGGTGAAATTTCAGTTACAGGAAAACATAATTGAAATATGGAATTCTCTCCGCATGCCTCATTGCGAGTAGACATTAGTTTGAACGTCCTCATTAATCAATAAGGCGTGTTTTTATTTACTTCCAAATAATACCGATTTCATATTTATCACTCAATTATATTTTGGTTGTTATAGACGCCAAGATTCTTTCACATATTACTTCTTGATTATCTCTGTATGCACGATCAGACAGTTAATTCAAATTTTTTATGCTATTCATCCGCAATGGATCATATGATAGATATAAGAGCTCACTAGAGTCCAGAAAAATGTGATAATTTCTGTAGTATCCATTATGTCTTTAGGAGTACAAGAAATGTGCACGTTGTCGCCTATATCCAATATATTACAGATCTAAGACCTCGTAAAAATTGTTCACGGAAACAGTCACGCTTGGACTTTGGGAAGAGAGATGCGCCACCTATTTTTAAACTTTAGATAACAAAAGTATCGTAAATGTATCAGAATGGCTGACACCTCCACTCTAACTCAGTAATTATTCGGTTTCACTAACTCCATATCGTACAGCTCCATGTCAAGAATACAGCATTAAATACCTCAATTCTTTTCCTTTTTCATATCGACTCATAATACTCACTATACAAGCACCAAAACATTTTAACACACAAATCGAATTATTCCATTCAAAAATATATCGAATAAAGCCGACAGTTTGGTTGTTCGGTCTGTGTACGGCTCGGCGGATCTACCGAGTTAAGCAGCATTGCGTCTGGTTACTACTTGGATGGGTGACCGCTTGCCGCACACAGATTCAAATGACAAACTGAACGATACGGTAGGTGTGACTATAGAGAATTAGTGTGCCTTTCTCGTCAGCGTGACAGAAAGGCACATTAAGGCTCTGTACGAATCCGACTGCACTGATCAAGGTTTTCCATGGTTTCCCTTGGTCCACGACAAATGCGGGCAGTATGGTAAGAAGCCGATCCATGGAGTCGCATCGGGGGTGGGGAAAGGAAGAAGAAAAAATTTAAAAAAAACCGAAAGGTTATACATGGCTGGAAAAAATTAAAAAAAAAATATATCGAATAATTCACAACATACTCTCGATGGAAAGAGCGGAAAAAACCACCATTTAAAAAAAATCGACATTAAGGAATTTTTGATTGATGTTTTGAATATTTTCGGACAAAATCAATATTTCGAGGATGGCTTGATCAAAAAAGAGGGTGCGTGGAACCCACGCGACAGAAGTGAAACTTCTTATACATGAGCCATTGGTCATGTTACACTCGGCTTTGGATTAAAATAACTCGAAAACTATGCAAAATTTATCGAGACATGCTGTGAATGAAATTTAGAGAGAAGATTCACGAACAAAACAAGCAGAACGCTATTCTTCTACGACCAGTAGTTTCCGAGATATCATTTTTTGAATGAGTAGTTTAGAAAAAATGGATGAGGCCCGATAGCAAATGAATGAGCGCTTGGACGTTCTTTCTGAATTTTTCATTCAAAAATCGATATCTTAATAACTACGAGTCGTAAAAAAACGGAGGCTTGCTCATTTTATTCGTTAATCTTCTCTCTAAATTCCATTCACAGCATGTCTCGATAACTTTTGAATAGTTTTATCAGCAAACATTTCTCCTTCCCCCCACTACTCTACTACCACGTTCCCCTCAAAGCCTTACACTTGTTTCGTGACGCGAGAAAAAAGTTGGTACCCTCCCAAAAGAAGTTTCACTTCAAAATTTGGGCAAAGTAACAAAATTTCTTTTCGACATGTACGGAGAGATTTAATTTTTCCAGATGCACAAAAAATTGTCAGTTCCAGAATTGTTTGATTTGGCATGGAATATCCCACATGTAATGAATGAAAGCTTGATTGGTTCGTTTGTCCCTCGGTTATTTTACAAGGCATCCTTGTAGACCCATGGTGTTTATATGCCATATAATATATGATAATCCTCTATCTCCCATCCATGATGAATTTTTCAATTTGAAACTCTGAAACTCGGGTTCGAAGATATGGGTGTAAAGAAAAACATCTTGGTAATGGACTCGGTGAGAGTCTAGAATGTTCTAGAATGTTCCAGATTTTTACCAGACCTGGCTAGTATTTTCTCCAAGCAAAGCAAGGGCGATTTCAGCCAATTCTCTATACAAACCGTATAGATGAATGTGGCAACCAGTAAATCCGTAATTATAATATTCAGGAGGTGAAAGTCAGACAATAAATGGCTTGGAAGTACAGCCAGGACAGTCCAATCACCATGTAATTATTGTACACAATTATATTATTGGTTGTGGTGGTGGAATAGTTGACAAAAATCATGTCATAACAGCTGCTCACTGTGTGGAGAAGTGCAAGCGTGAAGAGTTAATCATTGTAGCTGGAGCAGTAAGTGCGCTTGATCCTCAGATACAACATAGGCGCGTTAGATTAATAATTTTACCTCAAGTCTATAATATTACTGGTGGATTGCTTCATGACGTTGCAGTGCTAAGAGTAGGCGTTATTTTGGATCAGTTATACCAATAAAATTCTAGATTCTAATGAATGCTCTGTTTTAGCTTCTCGATCCTTTAGTGTTAGGTGGAATATTGCAGTGATTACATTCCCAACTGCAACTGAATCGAGCTATGATGTGACAACATGCTCGCTTACTGGAGTGGGAAATACAGACTCTGGGATACCTAGAGCAGAGGAAGCACGATTATCACTGATAGAATTGTTACTTGTGCCCAATGAAGTCTGTGGATGTATGCTGGAAGTGAAAATCCACCGATCTTCACTATGTGCCACTGGTATCAAGGAAGCCGAAGTCACTTCTGTACGCAATTATTGAAGAGATAAATCTGAAGTTAGGAATGAGTCAAGTTAAGGTGAATTCACAAAAAGAGGCACAATGAGAGAAGATCTCGGAAGCTAAGAGAGATACCGGGAATAGTTGTTTGATATAATTTGATCCAATCACATTCCCTTCCATCTAATTGGATGAAATCGGATATAATTAGATCTGCAGCCATATCTCGGTAGATAAGATTATCGGATCTGAATTTCTATACTTAGATCTTAGCAGATGTGGAAAATTGATAGAATTGGATCTAATCAGATCTGAAAATAAAATCCTTCTCCGCACATTCGAGATCTAAATATATCTAATAAGATATAATTATATGAAAAAAAAGTCCAGGTAATGTAATTTTGGCCTGATTTATTTCGTGGATAACTGTACGAGGTACAAGAAAAGAACGACATTAAACTTGATCTATTTGTTGAATGAAAATTGACATATTTTGTGTTAAATGTTTACTTCATTACTAATTCATTAGTTAACAAGATTCTCACTGACTTACTGAGATTCTCACAAAACAAAAGATAGTCAAGGAAACGGATTATCCTGTTTTATGGAACGTTTCTCCCTTGTAATCATTCCCAATCAATGTCTTGGCAATTGAGCGATTTTGCTCGAATCCCTCTTTCTAGACAATTTTAAGAGCTGTAGAAAAATATGTGAGCAGCATCGAGACATCCCGCTTAGCTTCCAAGAAATTGGCAAGAAAACATCGGAAAAACGACTTAGCCGGCTGTACTTCTTCACTCTCAATTTCATATCTAAACTCAAATTCATTATTTTAATGCTATCTTATCATTTCTAGGGATACAGTGAAAGTATACTTGTATGCAATGGAGTGGCAGTTGGGAAAATGCAGTCTGCGAAGAATCACCTATATATCTTTGGTCGAATGTATGAATATGAGGAATTCTTGAGAAAAGCGATTGCATCACCGTAAAGATGTCTCTCTTCATGTTTCATGAATCCCATTGAACTTTAATAGAACAATATAACTCAATTTTAGTATCACTCATTTTTGAGGAATATCTCAGGAATTAGGCGAGATGGCACGATTTGCACTAGTAGAGGAATGATGATTCGATTAAGAGGCTGTGGGAATTTCCATTAGAAAATATATGTAAAAATTGATTCGTCATTATTTCTTTGAAAATTCTCTTTTTTCAGCAATATTGCTCTATCTGCCGTACTTGCCAAAATATATCACGTCTGAAAAGAATGTATAGGAAGTTCTCGTGAAAAGAAAATCGAGTCTTACAGTGGTCGAAAGACTCCTGTTTCGGTCTCTGACTGAGTCTCTATTCACGCCATGGCAGGGACTTTTTAGAGACACCTTGCTAACCTCCCCGTGTCTCTCGTACAGGGACTCACAGTTTCGGCTCAATGAACTAGAATCCTTGCTTGAGAGACTCACAGTTTCGCCAATAAGGACTCCTCCAATCTCTATTGGAGAGCCATCAGTTTTCCCATTTTCCAAAAGACTATTCATTTTCATACATATTTTCATCAGACAATATTTCATTGGAAAGAATATGGAGCTAAAATATCTCCAATATTTTTATTAATTCCAGAAAAGTTTCATCATATAAACACTGAAATTCCAATATGTCCATTTTGCTATATGTTCTACTGATATTGAGAATTTTAAGTGGAGTCACATATAAAAAAATAATAATTCCACACTTTCCAAAAATCATAAAAATTAAGAACTTGAAAATTATGAAGTTAAAATGGAAAAAATGATTCATTCCTCGGTCTCTTTCATATGGACTTATGTCTTTGTAAATCTTTACAAATCTACTGAGAGCCCACTGAAGATACAGTTTTCACGAAAGGGAAGAGCAATTATAAGTATTCTTACGGGAGAGACACAGAGAGACACTGTAAAGACAGTTGCGGGACTTGCGAGACACTCCAGAGATCGAAAAGTCTTCGTGGGAGTCTTTGCAGACGGTAAAAGAACCTTGAAAGACTCAAGAATTTTATCCTCGACTTCTGTAGAAAATTCCTATAGAAAATTGGTATAGCGAATCGTGTACGTCTAACATAAAATTTGGATGTTTTCTATAAGACAAGAATTTCATGTCGTATAGAAAACATCCGAATTCCATATACGCAAGACGTATAAGATTCGCTATATGATCTTTTTGTAGCAATATCTTATAAAAACTCCCTATACTTTTTTTTCATACGTGATATTCTTGAAAAACTATCTAGAGTAAAAATCGACTTGTCCTATTCTACCCTTCAACTACCAAATGATACTACTGAATTAACCCAGCAAAAAAAAATGTCAATAGTCATACAACCCGAGAAGACAAAAATGTATTGAGATCAAATAAACATGAATATCGAATATTTCATGAGCAGCTTATTAAGAATCACTTTTCACATGATAAGTAATCGTGAACTTGATGTGATTGAGAAGAACTCAGTGGAAAACAAGAATTAAATCCTTCATCCTTTTCAACGTGGCTAATCTTAGTCAATTCACTCATGTAAATAATCGAATGACCAGATAGTTCGTGAGGGAAAAAGGATTGTATCCATTGTAATAAGTGCAATATATTCTACTAGTTTACTAACTCAGGTGGGAGAGTCATGAAAAATTGTAAAAAGTCGAGAAATCCTTCAAACATGAATAAATCATCGAAATAATCATAATTCTCTGGTATCCTCATGGTATAGCTCTGCCAACTGAAAAATGAAGGAATTAGAGTTTTTCCCAGCTTTTTTGACTAGAATTGATCTTTGGGCTGTTCCTAAGTGCGCCTTGAAGTCCGCTTGGCGAAATTCTGAAAATTATGAATATTTAACAGTTGACAGCTTATTCTATCTAAATATCGCATTCTAACGCTCAAAATGAGGTATGACGATGTGTGTCATCATGCCCGAAGCAAAGCTGATGCCATCATGTTCCTGAGAGAGCATGATATAATCAAAACCCATGCACTATGTCAAAAGTGTGGGAGTTTGACGGTTATTAACAAGCAGGTAACAGGATTTATCCGCAATGGCTCACATTATGAGCGTGACAACCGTCATCATATGGTCAGAGCTAGATGTTTAACATACTTGAGCATTTATGATGAATCGTGGCTCGCTGGACAGAAGGCGAAGATTAAGAGCATCCCGAGGCTCATCAGTCTATATATGAATGATAAAAACATATCCCTGAGCTTTCTGTGCTTTGAGACACAATTGACTGAAAGTAGTGTTAGGTTGTGGGTTAATAATATTACCGAAAGACTTGTACGAGGGACTAGTGAAGCTCATCATAAACTAATGGGAGGTGTAGGACAAGTCATTGAAATTGCGATTCCTAATCAGAAAGCTGAAACAATCATACCAATCGTCCGTAAATACGTAAGACCGGGTTCAGTAATCCGTACTGATCATGGAAGAGAGTACAAGTGATTGTACTGTTACGGCTATTACCATATCAGAGTCAGTCACAAAGTACGCCATGTAAATCCCCATAAGAAGGCTAACACGCAAAATATCGATCGGATCTGGAAAGAACTGAAGGCTGCTATTCCCAAATACGGGAGGAAACCGGCTAAGTGCCTTGGGTGAGTAGCTAAATAACTTGTGAGCTTCGATTCTCACCCGCGATCGAATCCGATCACCTCCAATTTTTTTCGGAAACTTGTGCACTTTGATTAATTTAATTGATTTAATTCTTCAATTTAATTGATTCATTCAGTAATTTAATTTCTATTTTCATGTGATAATATGAGATTTCAACTATGCTATAACCTGAATAGGTTAGAAGTTTAAATACTCAGGCATTCGGGGCCTTCTCTCCATTTTGAGTTCATATGAATTTCTCATGAATGAACGCTTAGATATGATCGAAGTTGCCGCAAAAAGTGATGTCACGAAAAATAAAAATAGTCTGTACACGGCCGGTAAAATCAAAACTCTGTGGTATATGTCTATATCAAAAAGTAAGAGTATATTACACACCTAGGGAAGGAAGAAGTTAACCTCGATAAAAATTTGCCGTCCGAGCGAAGCGAGGTTGCTTCGAATTCATGCTAATCTCATCAGCAATTACCCAGTTGGTTAAGTGAATGGTTGCGGAGGTCTTCCTTTTGCGGCCGTCACACTACCACTTCTTCGCCGTGGTCCTGGGTACAGCTCAAAGTAGTGAATTGCCTGGTTTCTTCTTTACTTGTATTAAGGGAGTTGTTAGAGGTTGTCAGTTAAGAAGTCGACCACTTACAGTTGTCATTACAAGCGAAATTAGGAAGAAAAAGTTATAAATTATATAAATTATTTGGCAGAGTAAAACTAGTGAATTATCGAAATAATCTAGACGAAGTGAATGTATGAAGAATTAGAAGGATAATTATTGAAACTAAAAATGACTGAAAATAGATAGATACATTTAAAATAGAGATTATGGAAATGAATATTTGGAAAATGAAATTTATGACAATATATATTTCGATTATGGAGATATGATCAGAGATATCATGTTTTGGACATTTAGTCCTGTCATCAATTCTCTACATGAAGAGATCCAGGATTCCATTGATAAATGGTAAAAAATAATAAACGTCAACTGCTGCAACGGGACGATCAATGGTTGTTATTATCCCAACTAGAATCCTATCGCAGACTAATCCTCCACCAGTGTCGAGCTGAAAATTATTTTTGTATTAAGTTTTGTTTTGACACATCCCTGGAGAGAAGAGGTCGAACAGGATGGGTTTGTTTTCCTTGCGACTCATTTTTCGAAGATATATCGGAAGCTAAGTGAGATAATTCGATTTTTCCCTGAATTGTCTTTTGGATTCAGGCAAAATCGTGCCATCTCGCTCAAATTCCATAACATAGTTCAGGAAATATTAGAAGAATGCAATTTTTCGGTCCTTCTTTAGCATATCTCGGAAATAAGGTGAGACGGCGTGCTTTCGCCTTCATTTTTTCTTTGTAAAGAATTTCGAAAGCTTACAAAAAAGATCTCTACGAAAATTTCGATATGACCTTTGATTTTTCAGACATTCTCTGATAAAAGAGTGTCTAAAAACAAACTCATCCAGTAATAGCTCAATCCCCCCTCTTCATTAATATTTTTTTTTTATTATTCCTTAATTATATTCACCTGATGCACTCTAACTGCGTCTCTAACATCCGCAACACACATTTCATTCATTCTGATGGGTACTTCTAATAATTGACAGTAAAGTGCCGTGAGAATTTCTGACTCAGCCCACAATAAATGTACATAATCATTTCTTCCATCTTCATGAGAGACTCCCCAACCAGTCATCACACATTCTGCCGATGTGCAAGGCATTATCCTTTGCGTTGGTAATCGAACCGTCTTGAAATTTCCACCCAGTTGCAGAGGACTTCTCAACTTCAATCAAATCAGAATATCACATTAGCAGTAAAATGAGGTTTAGAAAAATCATTATGAAATGAGGGCAATTCAGTATTTTTCATTTATAACAAAATCGGTATGGGAACCTCTCTTCAAGAAAGTAGAATGTTGAGGATGTTGGAGCGAGGTGAGTATCTAGGAGGTGAGACGCAGGCAAATCCATTGTATTTCTGCTGAATTGCAATCCCTGAACAGGGAAAATATTTCTTTTCAATTAAATCACTAGAGTATATTTGAAGAGTTCCAAAATCAAATAAGTATCACAATATCTTCCCAGATACCCAGCGCTGTCGATGTCCTCAATCGGTCCCGAGAAACCGGCCCGGATTCTCGGAAACGGTCTTGCTAATTTTTGAGGAATGAATCCTATTATAGGGGCCTACCTGGGCCTTGTAGCTATGGATGTCGGTGGATGGTAGGGAGATAGATGATATGATTTTACCCGAGCTTGCGAGATGGCGCAGGTGAAATGTTCCGGGCCTACTGGCCCATGACAGTAAAACGATTTTTTATGAACAATATTTTTTTTAATCGGCTATGCAATATAAGGGTTGATCGCATATTTTCTGAAACTGAAAAATAATCGATCGTATCGAAAACAATTTTCCGTTTGTTCCTCTCTTTATTTTTTGACAATAAGCCGAATAAAGACTAAAATATGAGGATCTGTCGTCCGTTTTTGAGAGTATCTTCAGAATTACTAGAGATAAGTCCCGTTTGTCCAATGCTTTTTCTATAGAAAGATTAAGAGGACTATGGAAAAGTATCAGGGCAAAACTGCTCTATCTTGCTGAATTCGCGAGATATTTCCAAAAGAAAGAGACAAACGGAATCAATTTTTGTCTTATCTCTCTACTGGTGAACCAGACTTGTTCCTTTTCACCTCTCCTCTGATCTCTCCAAACATGCAATCGATAGATAGATAGATAGATTTATTACAGACTTTATAGGGTACAATCCCTTTAGCCGGAGGGGACTGGTCACAGAGGGTAATTACATATTTGGGAAATCGAAGTAACATACAAAAATGATAATAAATGAAATTTTTGGAGTTCAGTTCAGTACATAAGTTCATAGAGGCACTTTTTTGTTACTAATATTGGTGTAATAAGCTTGATTTAAAATCTAGTGTGTCTTAATGGAAATGCTTAAGCTACATCCGTAATATCGCAGGCACAGGAACATGAGTTTTTTTTTTTTCTATTGTCATAAACAATCAGGAGAAATACAGAAAACGTATCAATATTGCTCAATCAAGATGTCCGCCGTTTTGTTTATTGGTCGTAAGCCTCAGCCCCCTGTGAGATAAGAAACTTTGTGATGAGTTGATCATTTTTAACAAATAGATTTTTGGCATGCATCAGTAAATCGTCTCTGAGACTCATAGCAGAAGACATGAAATAAAAAAGAGCTTTCGTATCATTTTTGTTAGGACTTAGAAGGAAATTCAGAAAATCGTGACCAGTGGAGCCTTTGAGCCGAGAGAGGATGAATTTGGATCGAGGAACATCGTAGAATGGGCATTGTTGGATAATGTGCTGGATAGATTCATTGTCCCCACTGTCGCAGAACTGACAGCACTCAAAAGGATTGATTGTAAAGAGGTTCCCATCAATAATGAATCGACAGTTGTAAGGATTGGCCAGTCGGACTTGAGCTTTTATTCTAAGAATAGATAATGGGCACCTGGCCCACAAGTACTCGTTGTTGAGGCTACCCAGGGTTCTAGTTATAGGGAGCTTGTGTGGGATAGCATCCCAGTACTTCAGGTCTTCTGTGATGAGAGATATTTTTAGTTCATCGAGAATTTTCTCTTTGTAAAGCAACCAGTCATTGACATTATGGTTTCCCCAGAGTATCCCGAAACCCGAATCATCCAGAAAACTTTTAAGTCTCAAGCTCCAATTGAATTTATAGATTTTTTTCGGGTTCCTCAGAGGATTAGAGTTCCTGGCGAGTTCCACCATCCGTAAATAACACTTCTTCAGTAGTCTGTTATCAGACATTTTCAGGATTTTAATTACGTAGTTCAAGGTGGCAGATAACACATAGTATTTCACAGGAAGTAGGCCCAGTTCCACTCTGAGAGCCGAATGCGGGGTATTTTTAGATAAACGCAATAATCTTTTGAAAAAGTCAGATTGGGCTGATTCTAAAGCTTCAAAATAATCGAGGGCCCAGGCCGGGGAGGCGTAGAGAAGAATGGCTCTGGAGATAGAATCAAATAATTTCATCATACTTGGCAAGGAGTCTGCCTTGGCCTTGGCAAGAATCCCCAAGACCATTCCATTAGCCTGTAAGGTCTTCTTAATAGCATGCTGAGTTGCCAGGAGACCCATGGATGAACAGCTGATAGGAACTCCAAGGTATTCGTAGCAAGGAACAATCTCCAATTCTTCGTTATCATAGAAAAATTTCAGCGAAGGGCTGAGACGCCCGCCTTCTCTAAAAATCATGACCTTGGTTTTCTCAGAGTTCACCGTAAGACCATTCAGTACACAATAGCAGTGTAGAGCATTTAGGAGTTTTTGAAGCATCATCTCGGTTTGTGCCAAGATAACAAGATCGTCAGCGTAAAGCAAAAGGAGCACATCGTCTTGCCCATCAATGTTCAATCCAGAAAATCCTTGATTTCTCAGATACTTCTCAATATCACAAATAAATAGAATAAAAAGAAGCGGACTCAACGATTCCCCCTGCAAAACACCAGCTGAAACCGGTATCGGCTCAGTGAGACGATCGGCAACCCTGACACAGACATTGGCGTCATCATATAGAGACTTAAGTATTTTTATGAGTTTGGGGGTCAGGCCTAGGTTCAGAAGCTTGGGCCAGAGTCTATGGTGAGGAACAGAATCGAACGCCCGTCTGAAATCGACGAATGCGCTAAATACCTTTCTAGATCCGAGTCTGAGTTGGAGTTGAACAGCAGCTAATAGTACAAAGACCTGATCCAAGCAGCTTCTTTCCGGTCTGAAGCCCCCCTGGCATTCCCCCAAAATTTCCTCCTGATCAGCCCAGATTTGAATCCGGTCTCTCAGTATTTGTGTAAATAGTTTTGTTAAACAATTACACAACGCAATACCCCTGTAGTTCAACGGGTCAGTTTTGTCGCCCTTTTTGTAAATCATAGAGAGAGAAGCAGAACCCCAAGATTCTGGAAGGCGTTCAACTTCCATGATTTTATTAAAAAGAACTTCCAAGTAGAGTAACCAGTTGGGAGGGAGGTATTTAATGAACTCGTTGCCGATTCCATCGGGTCCGGCTGCCTTTTGGTTATTCAGTTTTTTAAGGTTTTTAAAGATTTCTTCACTTGTGAACGGTGTGTCTAGAGCGGGATTTGTATACGTGGATAAGGGAATATGGAGGGGTACTCTAGGCGGAGTGATACTATTGTAGAATTCAAACCATTTTTCAAGAGTTATACAATGAGTAATACCGGAAACCTTTTTTAGCTTTTTAATTACGCTCCAAAATTCTCCCGAGTTCTTAACATTAGCTAGCATATTCTTAATCTCTTCAGAATGCTTTTCCTTCTTCTTTTTTAGCAAATTTACGAAGCTTTTTTTCGTTACCGCGAAATTCATGCCTGCGTCACTATCAAAGTGCGAGGCCTCATATTGGAGTAGATTTTGAGCTAGCTTTTTTTTAGCGTTCCAGCATTCCACATCGTACCACTCATTTCTTTTATTAGAGGCTCTTTTGGTTACTGGCCCCGATTTTCTGATCAAATTAACCCGATACGCAGCTTCTTTAATTGCTGATTTCAAATTGTTGGATATGTGGTCCAAACTCGCACTTGTAAAATCAATTTTAGTTCTTTCAGATGCGTACAGTACTCTAGTATATTCTTCACGTCTCCCCTCATTCCAGCAGAGCCTGGTGAGCCCGGGCCGGTCAGCTATGTCCGGAATTTGAGCACTTATTGGTACATTTAACGTTAAGGTGATCGGAAAATGATCTGACAGTGTGGGGTAAAGAAGAACTTCAAAATCAAACACTAGACTCAATCCAGAGACACTGACCCACGCGAAATCAACCAAGCTACTACCGGTAGAGGAGGTGAATGTTATTTTTCCAGGGTAATCGCTCACCGAGCGACCATTCAAACAGTAGAGATTATTAACCTCCATAAAATTCAAGAGTGTTAGCCCACGGCTACAGTAGTTATTATTATAGACGCTTCTAATTGGGTTTAGGTTAATGTTATTATTGAACACTTCTGGGATTTCCCCATACCCCCCAAGATGGGCATTAAAATCTCCCCCCATAATGAGGTGAGCGTCCGGATAGTCTGAAGAGAACTCGTCTAACAAAATTTGTAGCATATCCAGAGCTGGCTGAATGTCAATTTTTGGAATAAGGTAAATTGTACCAACAATAAAAACTAGGTTATTAATAACAAACTTGACAATAATCCAGTTCTCAGATTTGTGAAGTAATTCCGGAGTACCACAGGAATTGTGCACCAGGACGAGAAGTCCCCCGCTGGCTCTTCCCCTCGTGTAAATCTTGACGGCAGGAGCCCAGAATGGTTGGAAATTGGTGAGATAGTTAGGTAGCTTTTTCCACTCGTGCTATACATGGGTTTCGGTGACTCCAATGAATAAGAAGTCATTTGGGTTTTTGAGTTGGCAAAGATTTTTGTTTGCACCTCTGACATTCCAAAAAGTTATTCTTTGCTTAAGCTGTGAGGCTGGAGATTCGTCAGATGTTATGGGTCCATTGTCGTGATTGGACCCCTTGGAAAAAAAGAGGATCCATGATTTGATCGGTTTTCCTTAGGGACTTGGTCAAGACGGATAATTTGGTTTTCAGTCTCGTTCCAAATGAAGTCACGCCCATCGATATTTAGTTTGCCATGTCCAACTTTGACTGTGTGGTTTTTTTCTCTTTCCCCTCTAGCGATTTCTCTCAATTTGGCTTGGATGAACCTTTCCTTTTTTGTGAGGTCCCCCTCAATAAAAATTTGCTTATTCTTCAGAACCTCCTTCTTTTGACTCAGAATTTTCAATTTGTCCGAGAAACGATTCAATTTAACTAGAACGAACTTTTTTTCTCTACCCATTGGTTTGACCTCATTAGAAGGTTGTGGGTCTAATTGGAAGTGATCACTGAGGAAGGTGTCAATGTCCGCTTGTAAGCTAGAGTGGTAAGGAGAGACTTGGAGCCCACGTATAATTATATTGGATTTTCGGAGCAATTTTTCTTGGAATTCAATACTTCTAGTTAAGTCATCAATTTTGTTTGACAGCGTGGTTGTCAGGTGGGTACCAGTGGGAGGATTAGCAGATCTCACCTCCTTCATTCCAGCTTCAAGATCATTCAGCCTTTTCAGCGTGTCAGGGGGAGACTGAGAATTTTGAATTTCTTGTATAAGGTGCATAAGTTCCCGCCTAAGGGTTTCAATTTTAATGCCAGTACTATTTTCTACTGCCACAACATCTTTTTTAACTTTTTCAATTTTATCATTAATGTTCTGTATTTCACGTTTGATCTCGTTTGTACCTGTGTTCAGATCTTTACGAAGTTTATCGTCTCTGGCTTTGTTGTCCTCATCCATTTTCTTAAGATAAGTCATAACGTCATCTATAGAGAGTGAGGAGGTGGCTGGAGGAGGGCTCATTTCCGTTGAGGGAATTAGTTTCTTGCGAGGATTATTAACTAAAAAGGCTGATTCTTTATTAAACGTGAACTCGTGCTGCTCGTTGGCCCCTATTGGAATGTCTATCGACGGAATGGGAGAATGATCGCTCAAATTGCTGAAGCCCAAGACATTTGTTGAACAGTCCTGAGTTTTTTTTTCTTGTCCAGCTGTGTTTGGAAGCAGCTAACAAACAATCCCGCTTGAGTAGCACACATTTTTGAGGAAATTGAATTATTCCTGGGACGTTCTGTTCTCTTGACTTTACTTTTCTTTGTGATGGTTATGTTTGAGGGATTGTTATTGTTTGTAGTTTTCCGTGCAAGGACAGATAGACTGGGGGAGCTGGGAGTTATTTCTATTGTCGGTATCACAGGTGATTGCACAGAAGATAATCGATTAATTCCTCTGGAAACTATAGAGGTGTCACTTGTATCAGTTTCACTGATCGGGCTAATGACCGGCATGCCCAGTGCTCCCCCACTCCTACCCCTCTCCAACAATGATAATAGTATAATGTACAAAACACGGTTTTAATGAAATAAAACCTAACCTTGTTTTTGTCCACTTAGAAAAAAAGTTATTGCACACTCGAAAGGTAGAATAGAACCAAAATTTATATCTGAATTGGAGACTAAATAATTTACAGAGAGAATCTGCTACTTCACTAGGCCGATAACAGTGGGGTACTTTTAAATTTAATAATTAAAAAACTTAACACGTTAAACTTGACTTATTGCCTCTGTGACCAGGTGGCGCCCCTTCAAACATGCAATCGACGAAAAAATACATATCTCCATTCTCGACGGAGACATTCTTAAAAAATGACAGAAATTATAGTTAAGTGGTAAATAGGAATAAGTATTTTTCTCTTTCTTTCAAGACATTTGGAGAAGTGGCAGAGATAGGCCAGTTTTCCTCTATACTAATATATTTTAGTAGTTAGTAGCTAAAAAATTGCAAAAGTTATAAACAAATCCAGGCAGAAATGACATTATTTATTTATTTATTTTTATTTATTCATTTTACAAGTCCCGCAGGGAATAACCCTATGACAGGGAGGGGTTTACAATTTATACATTGTTGTTTTAATAATTTTGTTTTTTCTTTTTTTTTTTCTTTATATGCGTTACCTGTAAGTTCCATGAAGAGATACATGAAAGAAAAAAAAAAAAAGATTTTAATAAGAGTGAATTAAAGATTTAAAGAGCAGAGCAACAGCCAACAACACAGTGTTAAATCGGGATCATCAAAGTTCGGTATGAAATTTGTAACGGGTTTTCGTCCAATCCCGTCACACTTCCGGCCATCCCTTTCCACACACACGGTTCGATAGCATGGGCGCCAGTTTATTCTTTACCGGAGGAATAAACAAAACTCACTGTGTGCTGGTTTTCCCTGGGCTCACCACGCTTAACCTCTTAGGGCGGTTTCGGGCTAACCTGCTGAACCTTCGGCAGTAATTACTCGGGGAATTACTAACCCCAATGGATGGCATGGGCAATCCATTCCCGGTAACCCAGTGTGCTGGTTATGGTAGAGGGGCGTGGGTCTAGTCACAGTCCCTCTAGCGAGAACAAGTCGGAATTGGGGTATTCCGCGATAGCCTCTGGATGAGCCCGTCCGCAGTATTCCTCTGATCTATCGTCACCCAGAGAATAGCGGACGTCTCCATCCACACGAGAAACGCCACGTAGCCACGCTACGGGCAACCAACGATAACTCTCACCGAAGTGAGCGGTAGAGGATCCAGGGACGTCTCCCGATCCTCTCGAGTCTGCCGCCCAAGGCAGACTAACTGAACACCGTGTCGTTGGGTCTATTTATATCGGCTGAGGCTGCTTCTCCTCGTCTAGAGGTCTCTCCGTGCGCCTGCGTGATTCTTCCTCTCACACCACTGCCAGGCCCGGAGATAACTCCGACATCTCTAGTGGAGCGCCAGCATTTCAGCTGGGCTTCTGCCTTATCCTCAGCCGCATATAAAACCCACTGACGTGTCAGTTAGCTTTCGATAACTTTAAGGTGTCATCTTACGCAGATGGCACCGCGGTAGTATTTTCTAGCTGTTCATGTGTGAGTCTCCTCGAGCTCTACACTTGAATAGCTTCACCCGAAGGTGGCATAAGCCGATACGATAGCCGTAACGAGAAACCTCGTTACAAATTTGCAGACTTTAAGAACACTGCAGATGAACTGGTACAAATTTCTGAGAAGTTGGTCGTCATCAGGAGAAAAATGTAGTAGTTCGACGATAATTCTTTTTTCTTTCACGATATTCCTTTCAGCGAGTGTAAGTCGGAAAGGTGACGGAAGCCAAAACTCCCTGGGGCCCTTATAGAAGGGATAGCGCAAAAAGATGTGAGCGAGGTTTCAGGCTCCCTCAGATTGCCGAGAGGACAGTTGTTCAGAGGGCAGAAGCTTTGGACCAAGAAACGTGTAGTAAGTGACGTATATCTGAAAGTTGTGTTGGAGCTCTTGATAGGATCGACAGGAGATGCGTGATAAATGATTGTGTGAAGAGTCGATTTAATACGTATAAAACACGTCTGCTCTGTTTACTTTATTTCATACGACTAATTCCCTATTACAATAAATGCTATGACGCGACCGGTGAATAAGTATTTGTATGTGAGTTATATATCTGTGAGTGTATTGTGATGTGGCTCTACCGAGACATCTCCATTGTTCCCAACACTTCCCCTCAATGGTGATGCTCCTCTACTAGGCTCCGCTCAAGACCTATTTCTGAAATCAAAAATTTCAATCGAGTTGGCCCCAAGGGCTTTGTTAATAAATCAGCTTGATTGTGCTCAGTAGCACAGTACTGTATAACAACATGACCTCTTTGAAGCTCTCTGACAAAAAGAAATCTGGTTCCAATATGCTTGGTCCTGTTGGTCATTGTCCCATTCATATTGCTAATGCAGCCCTGATGATCTTCAAAAATCTTGGTGGCCTGGATTTGTTGATGATTCATGAACTCCAGAATGCGTCTCAGCCATATGCTTTCTTTTACTGCTTCCGACAGGGCTATCATCTCAGACTCTGTTGATGAAAGTGCAACACAGTCTTGTTTCTTGCTACTCCAGCTGACAACTCCACCTGAGTATTTGAAAATGTAACCGCTGTTGGATCTCCCGGTTTCTCTGTCCTCTGCCCAGTTCGCATCAGCATAACCAATTAAATTTTGTTCTTGTGAATTTTTGTTACTTAATCTGAGCTCGTACATCATAGTAGTTTTTAAATATCTGCACAGTCGCTGAACTTCATTCCAATCTATTTGTTTCATGCTTTCCACATGCTGTGCTAGAAGTACAACTGGTGCTGCTATGTCTGGACGAGTATTAACTGCAACATATAATAATGATCCAAGTAATTTACGATAAAAATCATTCTTAATATCTGGAGAATCAGCACGAAGTTTCTCATAATCTTGCACCATCGGATATTCTGAAAATTTGGCGTCACTCAGCTTTGCTCTCTTCAAGATCTTCTTGATGTACTCCGGCTGACTTATTAGAAAATCTCCCTCCTCATTCCGTCTTGTTTTAATGCCCAGATAGAAATTCATATTCCCAAGATCTGTGATGCAAAATTCCTTGTTCAGCTCTCTCTTCAGGTTTTCAACAGCTTCCATCGATGAATTTGCTACTACGATGTCATCAACATGAACTACAAGATAAACTACAATCTTTTCCTTGATTAATCTGAATAGACAAACATCTTTTTCACAATTCTCGAAACCGTATTTTGCCAATACTTCATTAAGACGATCGTACCAGGCTTTGGCAGCCTGCTTGAGTCCATATAAACTTCTGTTGAGTCTACATCCCCATTCTTTTTTCTCGTGATTGACAAAACCGAGTGGTTGCTCCATGTAGATTACCTCTTTGATTACACCATTTAAAAATGCAGTTTTGACATCAAAATGTCTCACAATATAATTGTGTTTCCCTGCGATGGATAACAGTGTTCTGATTGTCGATATCTTGGCGACTGGAGCAAAGACTTCATCGTAGTCAACTCCATACTTCTGACTGAATCCTCTTGCAACAAGTCGAGCTTTAAAACGTTCTGGTTGACCTGCTGAATTCCGTTTTATCTTGAATAACCATTTACAGCTGATTAGAGATTTTTCTGCTGGAACTGGTTCCAGGTCCCAGGTTTCATTCTGCTCCAAAGATTCAATCTCTTCCCTCATAGCCTTCATCCAGCGCTCCGCATTTGGTCCTCGAATCGCTTCTTCATAGGTACTAGGCTCAGTCTCTTCTTCTTCAATTTGCTCTTCCCCTGAATGTGTTATCGCTGCTACGTTTGAGGTCATCAAACGTTCAGCTAGTGGTTGACTATCAACAGACACATTTGAATTATCCAGCATCGATGCTTCTGCTGCTTCAATCACATGTGATTCTCCTTCCCCTGAAAGTTTCAATTTCTGATTTGATTCCCACGTGATTGTGGTTTCTGTCTCTCCTCTTGATTTTTCTCTTTTTTTCCGATTCACTCTTCTCAATTATTGTGTCATTACAATCGAATACATCTACTTCCCCTTCATCACGAGCTGCTTCCACAAATCTGACGTCTCTGCTCGTGATGATCTTATTATTCGATCTGATTCACAGCCTGTATGCCTTTGACTCCTTCGAATACCCAACAAGAACACACTCCTGTACCTTTAAGCTTAATTTATCCCTCTTATGCTTCGGGTTGAGTGCATAAGCTTTACTTCCAAAAACTCTTAAATGACTCACATCTGGCTTTTCATCGAACATTAATTCATGAGGTGTCAATAGCCTTGAATTTGTTGGTAAAAGATTCTGCAAATATGCTGCAGTAACTGCTGCCTCTCCCCAATAAGTTGCAGGTAGATTTGCATCCAACAACATTGTCCTTATACTCTCCACCAAGTATCTATTTCGCCTCTCCGCCACTCCATTCTGTTCCGGAGTGTACGGCGTGGTGAACTGCGACTTGATTCCCTGCTGCTGTGAAAATTCCGTTAGTTCAGTATTTAAATATTCACCACCTCTATCTGAACGAATTACTTTTGGCTTTTTATTAAATTGAGTTTCGCAATGCTGTACGAAATTCTTTATTACCTCAACTGCCTGTGATTTTCTACGCAATAAAAATACATAGAGATATCTAGAAAAATCATCGATAATTGTCATCAAGTATTTTCTACCACCTGGTGTCTCCACTGGCATTGGCCCACATAAATCTGTCTGCACCATATCCAACGGTGCTTTACTTCGACTTTCTGACTGTTTTGGGAAAGATGCCCTTGTCGATTTCCCTTTTATGCAGCTTTCACACACTTGTTTTATTCCACAATCTTCAATTTTACTTCCTGTAACAAGACTTTGACTAGCGAGTTTCCTTATTGCCTTGGGATCACGATGCCCAAATCTCTCGTGCCATGTATGAATACACGAGTCTGTATGACTCCCAACTGCACATGCATAATGTGACTCCTTCAGTTCATACATACGCCCTTTAATCTCTCCAGTTGCTACTTCTTTATTATTTCTGTAAATCTTCATTTCTTCATTATTTATCTTTACATTATATCCACAATTGTCAAGAGAACTAATCGATATTGAACTGGATTCAAACTCAGGAATATACAAAACATTATTTAAATTCAAAATGCTTCTCTCACCTTGACTTGTGACGCAATTTATTTTACCTGATCCAATTCCATATACTTTACACAATTGCTCATTTGCCACGTAAACAGACGATCTGTGTGAGGTGTTGATGTTTTCGGCAAATTTAATATTATTCGTCATATGTGCTGTTGCCGCCGAATCCAGATACCACCCTGAATTTTGTGAAATATTATTTCCGTTTACCTGGTATGCGGTTTGTAATTCACTGTTATTGTCACTATCGTCGTTATCCTCATGTCTCACCACCGTGGCCTTCGCTGGATTATTTTTCTTCTTTCTCTGTCTTTCGCTCCACTGTTTATACCTTAGACAATCTCTCTGTATGTGTCCTGGACGCTCGCAAAAAAAACAATTTATCCCCTCTCTTCCTCTTGAATCTCTTCCTCTTGAATACACTTTATGTGCCTGAATCTTCCTTGTACATTTCACGACCTTCTCGACGCTTAAATTCTGTCATCAATGTCCCCTTGACTAACTGCAATGTGAGCTCTCCCTCTTTTCTTGATGCCAAAGGTGCAATTACTGACTCATACGAGTCAGGTAAACTATTAATTATTGCACAAATTGCCAAATCATCAATCTGCTCATATCCAAGTGACTTTAATGTATCAATCATATTTTGCATCTTCTTTAAATCTTCCACTAAATCTCCTCCTTCAGTTAAATGCATTCTAAACAACTGCCGCAGCAGAAAAAATTTATTCATCGGCGCTGACTGTTCGTGCTCTTCCTTCAACGCTGCCCATGCCTCTTTCGCAGTTTTACAATTTCTAATATGAGTTGATTGATCATCTTCTATCATGATACTTATTAACGAAAATGCCTGCTCATTATCATCCTCCCATTTTTCTCTAGCTGTAGCTTCTGTGGGTTTATCCTTTACAAGTGTGTACCATGTACGTTCTCTCTTTAAAAGCCTTTCTGTCATGAATTTCCAATTTTGATAATTTTTCTCATTTAGCTTGGTCACTCCAAAAACCGTTGACGATGCCGCCATTTTCTCGAAGAGAAAACAAATTTTTTTCCCGCCTTTTCTCTTCTTCACTTTCCGGGGAGACCCCCGCCTTAATTGCTTTAATTATTCACACAAAAAAAAACTTCAACTGTATTCAACACATCCTCCTCATCCTGGGCCCATAACCTGTTGGAGGTCTTGATAGGATCGACAGGAGATGCGTGATAAATGATTGTGTGAAGAGTCGATTTAATACGTATAAAACACGTCTGCTCTGTTTACTTTATTTCATACGACTAATTCCCTATTACAATAAATGCTATGACGCGACCGGTGAATAAATATTTGTATGTGAGTTATATATCTGTGAGTGTATTGTGATGTGGCTCTACCGAGACATCTTCATTGTTCCCAACAAGTTGCAAGTTTGAGCTGCGAGACTACACGCACGTGGGACCAAGGATGCCTAGCGAGTAGGTATTTCGGGATATAGTCTGTCAGTAGCCTTGGTATTGGGATTTGGGGGCTGAATGAATGGGATAGTGTTGCCAGATCCTCGCTTTCATGAATTATGTGAAGCTGTGTGGACATCATGTCCTTTCTTTGGAGCCAGTGGTTGGGATGGAGGTTCTCCCACATGCATTCAGCGTCTATCTTAGCCAATAGATTATTGAATTGGAATACCCAATTGCGATTAGCGAGTCTCTTCAGTTGTTTCGCACTCATCTCGGGTTGCCTGTTCTTGAATAGCTCCAGATGTCTCATGAGACAAATCCGTGGTAGTCGAGTCTCATCCATCCTCAGAATTTGTATTATCCAGCCGACGGTCAGTTTGAAGATTTTTACAGCAATGGGTACCAGGTCGAACTCAAGACGAACTAGACAGCTGGGAGTTGAAGATGGTAGCCGAAAGAGCTTCTTGAAGAAGAAAAGTTGTGCTGTCTCAAGTAGAGGTAGATAGTTCAGTGCCCACACTGGTGCTCCGTAAGTCAAGATGGTTGAGACGATACTGGCAAACAGTTTAACACAGCTGGGCCAGGAGTCAGACTTGGCCTTGCTCAGGATACTGAGGACTGTCCCTGATGCTATTCGAGCTTTCTGAATCGCTTTACGGGCTGCACGGAGACTCAGGGCAGAACTACCAAATTCAATTGCAAGATATGTATATCCGTCAGTATCTTCGATTTTTTCATTACCAAAGCGTATTGGAGAATCGTTTTTGTGCCTCCTACCATTTTTGAAAATGAGAATTTGAGTTTTAGATCTATTTACCGTGAGGTTCTTAGATTGTACGTAGTCATGTAGAGTATTGACTAGTCGCTGACATTCAGCTCTGCTGTCTGCCAGAAAAACCATGTCGTCAGCGAAATTCAATTGGATCAAGTCGCAGTAGCCATTTATGGGGATACCTCGAGCCTTTCTTTCCGCAAAGTAGTCATGGATATCTGCTATGAACAAGATGAATGGAAGAGGGCTCAATGACTCGCTCTGGAGAACACCAGCAGTGATGTTCGTGGTTTCGGAAAGCTCTCCTTCTTGTTTAACCTGTATACGTGCAGCACTGTAGAGATTTTTTAGAATTCTGATGAGTTTCGCGCTCACACCAAGCTCGTATAGAGTGTGCCAGAGTCTGGAGTGGTTGACAGAATCAAAGGCTCGCCTAAGATCTACGAAAAGAGCCAGCACTGATCTTCTGGGTAGTTGAAGTTGGAAGTTCATGGTGGAGCTAAGGACAAACAGGTTGTCCAAACAGCCACGTCCCATAGTAAACCCTGCTTGCCATTCGAGGATAATTTTACGGGCATCAACCCATTTAACCAGTCTGCCTCTGAGGATAGTAGTGAAGAGTTTGGCGAGACAATTCACAAGCGCTATTCCTCTGTAGTTGGAGGGGTCTTCCTTGTCCCCTTTCTTGTGAATCATGGACATCTGCACGTTTGACCATGAAGTAGGCAGTTTCTCACCGGTCATCACTCTGTTGAACAGCACAGTAATATAGTACAGCCAATTCTCAGGCAGGTTTTTGAGGAAATGGTTGGATATCTCGTCAGAGCCGGGTACCTTTTGAGACTTGCACTTCAGCAGATTTTCAAGTAATTCATCAAGAGTAATTGGGTAATCCAGCATAGGGTCGTAAGGCCCAAAACAGGTATAATCAATTGCTTCACTGGATTCACTGGAAGGATAGACCAACTGGTAGAATTTGTGCCAGTCATTCAGAGATACGAAATATTTCCTAGGGACATATCCCTTACTTCGATATCCCAGAAGGCTATAGGGTCTCGAACATTCGCAAATCAATTTGTTAAATCATTACAGTAATTGTCCTTCTTGTTCTTCAAAAGATTGTTATGATTTTTCCTGGCAGCACAGAAAGCAAGGCGCTCAGCTTCTTCATAATTCGATACTGTCATTTGCTTTTTCAGGATATTGAGGCTTGAATCTGATCGTCTGCATGTGTCATCATACCAGGCTTTGTTGTTTCTGTATTTGCCGTTGGACTAGGTACCTACACACATTTCTAAATTAAGTGCGGCTTCTCTGATTGCCAGGCAGAAGTTCTCGTTGATCTGGTCAGTTGTGCTAGTGTTCAGGTTGAAGGAGATTCTCGGGGAAACCTCAATTAACCTCGCAAAACGATTGGTGGGGCAGGCTCCCACTTCAAATGCTTACTAAATTGGTTAGCTGGGGCTGTAGTGGTGCTGCGGTTTGAATATGATAGAATGAGATTAATCGTTATGGGAAAATGATCAGACAAGGTCATTCTTGTGTCATCCCTGGAGCTATCAATCACGTGTGGCCTAGTGAAATTCACCCAGGCGAGATCAATGGTACTGTAGGATGACTGTTTTTTTCCAAGTAACTGTGTGAGTGCACGTGGAGTGATGTGATGTGTGTGTGAGCGAGACGGATGAGTGTCGTCAGAAAGAATAAACAAAATAGGAAAGACGTTGAGAAATGAAGAGGTTTGATTGTTCGAAGGAAAGTATCGGGTGAGACCAGAGCAGTTTGGTTGAACTGAGAATGAGTTTTGAGAATGAGTGCGATAAGCGCACGTGTGCTTTGTGTGTCCCTATAATTTTACTGTGTATGAGAGAGAAAGAGTGTGAAAGAATGAGAGAGGAAATATTATAAACAAATGAGTGTGGATGGCGTGAGTGGACAAAAAGTGAGTCAGTTCCGGATTAAAAGTTGACGAGTAAAGATCGTGGGCCAAATGCCCTTCTACTATTTAATTTTCCAAGTTATTTTTTAATAAAGTTATTATCATGTTATTCATTTATTATTAATCCTGCCTCCTGTACCATGATCCCACAACTTGGGGGCTCGTCCAGGATCAGTGCAAGCCAGTGATTATTCTAATAAATGACAGAGTTACGGAAGTTTAAGAGTCAAGGTGGTAAGTGAAGTTGAAACGCAGAGGCGAGTTAGTGGAGTAGTCTACAGGAGTTACGTTGTTTCTTGTGGATGGAATACGTGATCGGCAGACGGTCACAGGAGTAAATTCTGACGTATTCCAGAAATAAGAAAATTTTGTAAAGTGCAAAGATGGCAGACGAAACAGTAATTGCTCAGCTCGAGGCGTTAACAGATGAGGAATTGCGAGTAAAACTTCAAGTACTCGGATTACCTAAAGAAGGTGAACGTGGTGTCCTGTTGGACAAATTAAAAGAGTATTTTGAAGTGAATCCAAGTGTTTCCGGCAATGACGGGAAAAAAGATAAGAAAAGAGGTAAACGTGGGCCGAAATCAACTGATGGACGCCAGTCAAAAGATGTTGCTGATGTAGATGAAATGAAGTTAAAGGAATCGAAAGAGCGACTAGCTGCGATGGGCTTATCATCACATGGCAAAAAAATAGAATTACAGGAGAGATTCAAATCAGCCTTGAAGTCTGAAGATGGTGACAATGATGAAGAAGACAACGATGATTATATAACAGGTGACAGTGAAGGAGACAAGAGAAAGTCAGGTGATATTGAAGGAGACGAGAGTGAATCAGAGGAAAGTAGTAACGAAAGTGAAGAAGAAATTGAAGAGAGATCCCAGCAAAAGCGTAAACGATCACCGAGGCACCGACGTACCCAGAAAACCGCACCATTGACATTTAGAGATGTGGAACATGCCCTTGAATCACTTAGTGGCGATAACAATGAGGATGTGCGCAAGTGGATAAATAATTTTGAGGAAAATGCTACAATGTGTGAGTGGTCAGATGTGCACAAAGTGATTTACAATCGACGATTGCTAACTGGATCGGCTAAGGTGGTCACTAACTTTGAAGCAAAAATAAAATCGTGGAAAGCGTTAGAGAAGTTGTTAATGAGAGAATTTTCCAAAGCTACTAATAGCAAGCAGATACACAAACAGTTGAGTGCTGTCAAGAAAAAAGCAGATGAAACGTATCAAGTGTATGTCTACCGTGTCCTTGAAATTGCAAGCCACGCAGATATAGAAGAAGAAGCGATAGTGCAGTATATAATTGACGGAATTCAAGATGATGAGGTAAATAAGACGATTTTGTATGGAGCGAACACAATTAAACAATTGAGAAAGAAATTAGGATTCTATGAAATTCAAAAGAGTAATACAAAGAGTAAATCACATGCAGCTAAGAAACCAAAGGCTCAGGCAAGTGAAAAATTCAAAAAAGGGAAAACTCTCCATCAAATAATATTGGGAAGGCAAAAACATGTTATGTGTGTGGTAGTCCGTCGCATTTGAGTAACGAGGGCCCCCATAAATCAAAAGGATAAAACTGTTTTAGGTGTAATCAATATGGGCATATTGCTAAAAATTGCAACCAAAATGGAAAGCCAGTAGAAAAGACTAGAGATAATTCTACAGGTCCCGATCCACGTGTTGATGTGTTGCATTCGTGGGACAAGAAAACTCATAAAAATGTGGAAATGTTAAATCAAGTGATTAATGCCGTGTTGGATCCTGGAAGTGACTTGCATTCAATTCGGGCAAGTGTGCCCAAGAAAATTGGTCGGCCAGAGTTAAAGCTAAAGATTATTCCGTCTTGCGGTGTCGGTTCGATTATTCATTATACGTTGGGTAGATTTACAGCTAATGTTATGATTGATGAGATGAAATTTAATTTTGATATCGATGTAGTACCGGATGATTTTCTTGGACATGATTTTTTAATTGGTGCTGAATTATCAGAACACGTGGAAGTGAGATTTAGAAATCCAGAAGCAACGTTAGTGAATGTAAATGATACAAATTCTCCTGTTGAAACTGATGACATTGGGTGGAAAGAAGTTTTGAATATTAATGTATGTGACAAAATTAAAGAAGAACAAGTAATATCAATCGAACATGTGCAAGATCCTGAAGTGAAAAAAGAGTTAAAAAGTATGATTGAATCGTATGTGCCAACCGCGGAATTAGATATGGGAGTTAAGATGAAAATTTTGTTAAAAGACGAAGAGCCAGTTTTCCAAAATCCCAGGCGACTATCAGCAGAACAAAAAAAAGTAGTGAATGAGATAATTGACAGGTGGATTCAAGAAGAAATTGTGAGATTCAGTATATCGGAGTACGCAAGCCCAGTAGTGTTAGTGAATAAGAAAAATGGACAAATAAGACTATGTGTTGATTATAGATCATTAAATAAGAAAGTGATAAGAGATCGTAATCCATTGTCTTTGCTAGAAGATCAATGGGATCGATTGCAGTGTGCGCGTGTTTTTGTGACTTTGGACTTGAAAGACGGATTTTCTCATGTTCCAATTGAAGAGGGAAGTATCAAGTATACTTCCTTCGCAGTACCGGACGGACAATATGAGTTTATGAAAGTGCCGTTTGGATTCTGTATTTCATTGGCAGTATTTCAAAGACGCGTAAGAGTTATTTTTCACAAGTTGATTACAGAAGGTGTTGTGTTAGCTTATTTGGACGATTTGATAATACCAGGTGAAGATGAGAAAAGTTGCTTAGAAGAATTGAAAGTAGTTTTTCAAGTAGCAAGTAAATACGGTGTAATTTTTAATTGGAGTAAGTGTGAATTCTTAGTACCACGCGTGGAGTACTTGGGTTACGTTGTTGAAGCAGGTCAGTACGTACTGACCCTCGCCTGATAGTACTATTCCTCGCCTGAAAAGACACTGGCTGTGGAAAAATTCCCAATGCCAACATCAGTGAAGCAAGTGCAAAGTTTTTTAGGACTAACCGAATATTTTCGGAAATTTATGCCGCAGTACGCTGTTATTGCTCGTCCATTATCGCAGTTATTGAGAAAAGACATTAAATTTGAGTTTGGACCGCAACAAGAAGAAGCTTTTCAGACATTAAAGATACTGATGATATCAAATCCAGTTTTGAAATTGTATAAAGTGGGTGCGGAAACGAAATTACATACTGATGCGTGTAAAGACGGACTAGGTGCGATTTTATTGCAAAGAACTCGGAAGGTGGAATGCTGCATCCGATTCATTACGCTAGGTGGAAGTGTAGTCCGGCAGAAGAAAAGTACACGAGTTATGAACAGGAAGTGCTTGCAGTTGTGAAAGCGTTGAAAAAATTCAGAGTTTATTTATCAGACATTCATGTGAAAATACGTACCGATTGTCAAGCGTTCGCGTCAACTATGAGAAAAAAGGAATTGTGTCTACGTGTGTCTCATTAGTCTGATTTTGATTGAACAATTTAACTATACGATTGTGCATAGGCCTGGTACAGCAATGCGTCACGTTGATGCTTTAAGCTGAACCGCAGTTGAAGTGTTATCAATGCAGGAGGGCCGAAGCGGTTTACTGGAGAAAATCACTATGGCACAAAAAGAAGATGTAGAAGTGAAAAAGGCTTCTGATGCTATTGAAAAAACGTAAAAAAGAGGAATTTACTGTAAACAAAAGAGGCGTACTTTATGACGGAATCGAGTTCTTGTCACACAGCTCTGGTGCTGGAGAAGAGTCCCACATTGGGATGTAACTGAATTTTCAGAAATGATGGCAAATGAAGGTCGCTGGAGGTGGTTCTGGCAACAGTGCTGGCTCTGGTCTCCGAAACGGTCCCAGGACTGGCCCGGGACTAGTTTGTGACGGAATCGAGTTCTTGTCACACAGCTCTGGTGCTGGAGAAGAGTCCCACATTGGGATGTAACTGAATTTTCTTTTTTTTTTTTTACAAAGAAACTGAAGGGGCTGAGTTATTGGTTGTTCTAAGAACAATGCAATTCGACGTTATGAAACAACCTCATGAACGAGGTCATTTTAGTTGGAGGAAGACAGAGTATATGATAAAACAAAATTTTTGGTTTCCAAATATGAGACAGGAGATTCAAAAGTACGTTGAGAATTATGTACAGTGCATTCTTGCTGAGAAAAAACAAGGGAAAAGTGATGGTTGGTTAAGTTCCATCGAAAAGGGCTCACTACCATTGGACACACTTCATGTTGATTATCTTGGTCCAATGCCTTCTACGAAAAAATCGTACAATCACATTTTTGCAGTGGTTGACGAATTCACTGAATTTGTGTGGCTTTATCCCACCAAATCAACAACAGCCGGAGAATTCATCACACGATTAAAGAGACAGGCCGTTACTTTTGGCAACCCACGACGGATCATCACTGATAGAGGTACTGCATTCACCTCAAATGCATTTAAAGAGTACTGTGCAGATGAAAATATTGAACACGTGCTAGTTACCACCGGAGTACCACGGGGGAACGGTCAGGCTGAACGAATCAATCGAATAATCATCCCTGTATTAACTAAATTATCATTGTCAAATCCTATGGAGTGGCACAAGTACGTTGATGTTGTACAATAACAGATCAGCTCTTCGTACAGCCGAAGCATCAAGCAGACGCCATTTGAGTTGCTGACTGGTGTAAAAGTGAACTTGAAGGATGATCCAGAGTTAAGGAAACAAGTTGAAGATGAATTGGTGGAAAATTTTGAAGAAAAAAGATTAGAAGTGAGAGGAGAAGCTGAACAGAATATTTTGAAAATGCAAGAAGAAAACAAAAAGAGTTACGATCGTAAACGAAGAGAAGCAGCTGAATACAAAGAAGGAGATATTGTTGCTATTCAACGCACACAATTTGGTGCAGGACTCAAGTCTCATCCGAAGTTCCTTGGCCCTTACAAAGTTACTCCTGTTTGGAGAAATAATCGATACATGGCGGAGAAAGTTGGTGATCATGAGGGTCCGAATCGCACGAGTTCGTCAGCTGATCATATGAAGTCATGGTATCAAGCAACAGATTATGACTTTGATATTGGTGATGACGACAATGAGAGCAGCTGTGAAGATGATGACTAGATAGAGTATCGAGGACGATGCTCAGAGCAGGATGGCAGGATGTAGGATGACTGTTTTTTTCGAGTGACTGTATGAGTGCACGTGGAGTGATGTGATGTGTGTGTGAGCGAGACGGATGAGTGTCGCCAGAAAGAATAAACAAAATAGGAAAGACGTTAAGGAATGAAAAGGTTTGATTGTTTAAAAGAAAGTATCGGGTGAGATCAGAGCAGTTCAGTTGAACTGAGAATGAGTTTTGGGAATGAGTGCGATAAGAGCACGTGGGCTTTGTGTGTCCCTACACGTAGAAAAATTCTGATGGCGGCTGCCATGACGATCGCCATGGCGCCGGCCATGGTGGCCGCCATAAGAAATTTGCCGCTTTCCATGGAGGTCTTCGCCATGGCATTTTTTTCCATGGCGAGTCTCCCCATGGTGTTTCTTTCGATAGCTTTCCTTTCTATGGCGTTATTTCCCATGGCGTTTTCTGCCATGGCGTTTTTTTTCATGGCGATCCTTTCCATGCCAATGTTTTCCATTGCGATTCTTTCCATGGCGATTCTTCCTATGAGGTTGTTTGCCATGGCGATTCTCTCCATGGTGTTTCTTTCGATAGCTTTCTTTTCTATGGCGTTCTTTTCCCATGGCGTTTTCTGCCATGGCGTTTTTGTCCATGGCGATCCTTTCCATGCCGATTTTTTCCATTGCGATTCTTTCCATGGCGATTCATTCCATGGCGGTTTCTTCCAAGGCGATTCTTTCCATGGCGTTTTTCGCCATGGCTATTCTTTTCATGACGTTTCTTTCCATGGCATTTCTTTTTATGGCGATTCTTTTCATGACTTTTCTGTCCATGGCATTTGTTTCCATGGCGATTCTTTGCATTTTTTTTCATAGCTTTCCTTTCCATGGGGTTTTTTTCCCATGGCATTTCTTTTCCATGGTGATTCTATCCATGGTGATTTTTCCATGGCGATTCTTTCCATGGCGATTTTTTCCATGGCGATCTTTTTCATCGCATTCTTTTCCATTGCATTTTCTCCATCGCGGAATTTGTCAATGCGAAATTTGCTATGGACAAATTTGCTATAACCATAAATTTAATGGTGGATATTTGTGTGATGTTTGAATTTCACAATCATAGAATTTTCATGATTATCAAAAAATCCTTAAATTTGTCACGATGTGTGATATTAGTCGCCGAGGCGACATCTTCCTCCTCCTCTAGAGGTAGGAGATCGATGCAGCGGTCGATATCGTTATCGACCGAACTGAGGGGAGGGCAGCACCTCCCGGCGCATGGAATTGGGAAACCGGGCATCTTGCCAAACTTCCCCACTCCTGTGTCACCGAACAATCAAAAATCACGTAGATTATTATTCTCTATATTTAAGTATTAATTAGGGATAAATTAGTGACTAAGTTAGTGAAATAAGTTGTTAATTAGTTGAAGAATATTACTGGACACAATAAGTGCAAAGAATAAAGACTCCAAGTGAGATTAAAATTAAGTTAAATACAAAATAAGACGAGCAACACCGGACGAGAGGTTATTACCGTAGAGTGAGTACCTACTTGTTTACCACGTGGCCAACTCCAGCTTACGATATTTAATCAATTGATTCGCAATTGATTAACAATGAGAAAATATTAGGCATTAATTAGCAGCACGAAATAGAATATTTTGAGGCAAATTAAGTGGCTGATCAAAGAGAAATGATATTATTAATATCATCATTATTCAAGAATCAGACCACGCCAAAAACTCGACCACGTGCAACATTGCGATTTTAATTATTCCTCCAGAATTACGGAGAATAAAACTAGAGTCACCGGACAAGTTAACTACAAGAAAATCAGAGCTAATTAAATACGAATTATTTGTCATCATTTCGGCCATTTTTCATACATTGCGTCCGGTGTCATTAAATTGAGAATTTAAGAATCTCCCACGTGGGGCGGCCATTTTTGATCGACGCCGCTTCACTCAATGCGCCTATAGTCAGGCTTAAAAACATTGACCCGCAGTTGTAGGACATTTTGTCGACGTTGGTCCGAACGATTTTCGCGCGAACAAATACAAATTGAAATAGAGAACTGTAATTGGGAGAAGAGATTGGTTTCAAATTAAATTACTATTGTTAATACAAATTGCCATTTTTATTATTTTATCGAAGACCGGACATCTTTTCAGGGTGATTTTTGAGAGATTAAGACAGAGGGCGCTACCATCAACACAAATTTAGGACATCGTTGGGTTGTGATCAATTTCTCTCGATTTTCACGGATTGTTGTCTGACAATTAATTACTTTTGGTCGCTGTTTTGGTCGCTATTTCTACCTGCTGTTCACTCTCAACTGGCACTACCCCCACTCAGATCCACACACACACGCACGGCTACACACACGCACCCACACACACACGTGCACACACGCATGCACACAGACACTACGAGGCGGGAATTCCATACGAATTTCTGACCTCGTAACAAATTATAATGTCATTAATACTCAGAGTATTAGTGCAGATTTTTCCATAGAGATACTTCTGTGGAAAAATGTCTTCATGAAATCGAATTTGATAAAGAGGTTCTTCATAAAATGATTTCTTATAAAGTTTTTTTTTCATATGAAGGCATTTTATGAAGATATTTTCTATGAAATATATACATATCGTTACCCTAATGACAGAGTAACGCTTTCTAGGAGGATTTTACAGCACTGACATGACTCTGTTATTAAGGAGACGATAGAATATTTTTCATCATATCTTTTTTTACATTTTCAATTTTTTTAGCTGATGAATCTTTGATGATTCGAATTGAATCATTCTGAAATACTTTGGTATTAAATTTTGGAGACTTAAAGTCCGCTAGACTGTCTTCGTTACTTGGTAATGCTAATCTGTAGTTTCTAGCAGTTTTTTAACATCATCTCCACTTTTTTCTTTTGTTATTCTCAAGTGCAGTCTACTCGCACTCCTCGTCGATTTATCCAACTCTAATGACATCTTTTCATATCAATCAATAATAATTTGTTCGATTCAATTGGTCGAGTGAACTTCAGGATTTTGAATCTCTTCATCCTCTTGCTTCTTCTTGTAATCAAGAATAGCCGAACTTCAAAATGTATCTTGCATCATTAATTTTTTGAATTTCCCCTCTTCACTTAGTAAAATCGACTCGGTCCAATGCTCCTTTTTTCTCCATTTTATTCAGCTTTACTGGATAGCTGGTGAAGAATACCAAAAATATTGATGACTCCAACAACAAAATGAATGTAAAATCCCTCTATCTCGCTTAGTTTCTGAGATATTTCCAACCACAATGAAAAGAAAAAATCAATTCGATCAATTTCACTTTTTTACTGGATTTTTTTTCAATTTCTCGGAAACTAAGCGAGATAGAGCAATTTTAGCTGAATCCTTTTGCTTCCGAATGGAAGCATTGTAAACGCGATTTTTTTCGATTTCGAGATTTCATCGGAATATGACTCAGAATGATCCAAAACGTCGAGAAATGACATTTTTAAAAAATGTCTGTATGTGTGTGTGTGTGTGGGTGTGTGTGTGTGTATTGTGACGGTAGTAAAAGGGGTGGGGGGAACAAACTCGTGGCTCTGAGACCACGAGTTAGAGAGAAGTAAAGGGAAAGCATACGTGCGCTCCCATTGGCTGAGAGAGAGCTGGTGGGGGTAAACCCAGCGCGTAGGGTCTGGGCTGCGAGTATATAAGGAGCTCGCAGCGCAGACCGAAGTCACTCGTCCCTCGCCAACGGTGGAAGACACCCGAGGCTCTCCAACGGGCTCACGCCCCGAGGAATCCCGAGCAACGGTGAATAGCCCGAGCGACGTCCCATAACGACGACATAGGCCGTGCATTAGCCAGCCAACCAGAGAACAGCTGCTACAGCAGAGAGAAGGGGAACCCAGGAGTGGGGGGAGCGGCGCCACCAGCAGAGAAGGATATATAAGAAGCCTGCAGCGCAGAGAAGAGTCAGTCGACTGCCGCTTGCGGCAGAAGACTAATCACGCGACGACGATCAGCCCGAGCGAAACCCTTTCCTTACTAAACGACGGCGATAAGCCCGAGTGAGTTTTGTGCAACGGAAGAGCCCGCGCAAAATCCCTTTTAGCGACGGCGAAGAGCCCAAGCGAGTTTCCCGCAACGGTGAAGAGCCCGAGCGATTCAATATAATAAAAATATTTTCTGTGAATAATCTGTAAAATATTCTATAAAAATAAGAGAGACTCTGAGAGCGCTTCCAAGCGTAGGTGGACACTCCAGGTCTTAGGGTGGCGAACTCAAATACGCAGAAGAGGACCAGGATCCGCACGAAGAGGACATCGCCATCGGCCCCGCATTTATTAATGAAATTACTACTAAAATCGTAAAATAAAAGGGTTACTCATTCATAAACACAAATAATTGAGATAAAATTCTAAGAATAAAGATTCTTCATGTAACGGAGGATAAATGCTTCTCTTCAAATCACTTGTAAATATTTAAATAAATATGATTCTTTAGAGCATAACCAATTCGTGTCGGCCACATCATTCAATACTCTAGATATAGGCCTCTCTGGTTCATGGACAGAGACCCATCCACTCCTTTCGTTCTTTAATATCAAAGTGGTACGTTACAGTATGTGTGACAGATGTCAGCTCATTGCTCAGCAACGGTAGTACTTAGTGAGCTGAAAATTTAACAGTACTTTCCCTCCCCATGCAAATTGCTGTCAGTGGAATTTGAGCGCAATCGGTTGAGTACTTTTCGAGAAAACTCCAATTTTTCGACTTTTCTCCGCGAAAAATTGATTCACAGCCCCCACACTCAGCGATGAAATAGACTTCGTTTGAACTCACAATTTTCACTCGGGGTAAATTTTGCTCAGATTTTTCGTTTGCAGATGATTTCAATTACAGTGTTTTTCATCCTGAATTTACTATACACGATAGCTCAAAAACTATTCGAGTTAGAGACTTCAAATTTCACCAGTTTGTGCATCTAAGGCGCGAAAAGTTTGGTATTGAAATTGCGCGAAATCGCTCCATTAGTTCCTGAGATATTGGCCAAAACCCATTTTATGGAAAGAGGTTATTTCTCGAAAACTATCCAAGCGATTACATCCAAGTTCAGCTTAAAAGATTCATCTCAATGAGCCCCACAAATGGTGATAATTTCAGATTTTTCAGAAGAAGTCTCTTGTAAGGATGTTCGATAAATTAGTTTTTTCAAAAATCACGGTTTTTCTTAGCTTTCTCTCTAAGAACACTACTATTTTTTATTTCACCATTCGAAAGTAGACAATTTTTTCTACAAAATGAGTACCTTTTCATCCTGACGACAATCAGAAAGAATAGAAATCCTATTTGGAAACCGAACGTCAATTTTTGTGTTCCATCATTGGATCTGAATTTTCATCTAATATTGAATTTTTATGTACCATGTGATATTATTGCAATTCAATCGATTATTCTGAGCTGAGATTTGTAGGGATTTATAAGTGCGTATTTCTTGCGAGAATAATGTTATTTTTTGAGCGATTGAAAAGATATTCATTTTTATAGAGATTCGATTGATTATGGGTAAAATCTCATTCGGAAGCATTTTGCCTTTCGATTTCCCTTTACGGGAACATTTCAAGTGCATTCTTGGAATGTTTTTTGTAGTTCATCCAGGAGCCGTCCACGGGGAATGTTTGAGAAATATGCCGTGGGAAATGTACCGGAATATTTTACCTAAAACGTTAGGGGGATGTTTACGCGGACTTCACAGAGGCACTGATTCGACGGATGAGGTTCCTGGGACGTTCTAGCGGGAATTGATTCATTACATTCTCGGCGGAAGATCCCTGAAACCTTCTCGAGGATGCGAAATGAAGCCTCCTTATTTCCCTTTTCCGGAATATTCTCGGAGCATTCTTGGAATGTATTCCGTAGCTCGGTCGATACCCGTTCACGGAGAATGTTTGAAAAATATGCCGTGGGGAATGTACCGGAATATTTTGCCGAAAACGTTACGGGCATGTTTCCTCTGAGTCCATAGAGTCTCTGGTTCGACGGATAAGGTTCCTGGAACGTTCTGAAATCAATCGATTCGTTACCGCCCCGGTGGGAGATTTTTGCATACATTCTCGTGGAGGACATATTTTGGAACCTGTCAAGCTTCGTTCCCTCGATGATGGCAGCAATGCTCAGTCGGTGAGTTTTCATCAGCTCAGCACAACTGATGCATCAGCTGTGTTCAGCTGATATAACTTACCGACTGAGCATAGCTGCCCTGCAGATGGCGTTAGATGTTGGGAAAAGTTGCACTATAAAAAAATTTTCTCCGGATACACTACTTGAACGATATTTGAATAATACCAGGTCAATAACCGATCGTACTGAATTAATGAAAGACAGGTAGCTTCCTCAAACACTAATATGTGCTGTTTATGCTGTTTGCAAATTATGACAAATTGAGAGAGATAGATATATATATATATATATATATATCTCGTCACCTTAGAGTGAAAGGGGCGTGAGTGCCATTTTTTCCGATTTCTTTTCCAAGATATCAAAGGGGCGCATCTGTACCGTTATTGCTCCAATAGGCTTTTCAAGGCCTTTTACACAATATTAGTCAAATGAGGAATAATAACATATAAGTACCGGAGATACGCCTCTTTGTCTTTTGTTTTTTCATTGAATTTTTCCTAATTACTGCACAGAGAGAAAAATATAAGAATTTTTCTGAATGATTTTTAAAAAAATTACCATGCTCCACATCAAAATTTTTGCCTTTTTATTTCTTAAAAAGAATAGCCATTTTACACTTGGCTTTGGATTGAAATATCTCGAAAAGTACTGAAAAGTTATCGAAACATGCTGTGAATGAAATTTAGAGGCAAAATCAACGAATAAAAGAAGCAGAATTCCGTTTTTCTACAATTCGTAATTATTAAGATATTGATTTTTTAATGAAAAATTCAGAAGGGACGCTCGAGCGGCCGTTTATTTGCTATCGGGCCTCGTCCATTGTTTCTGACCTACTCATCGAAAAATTGATATCTCGGAAATTACTGGTGGTAGAAAAACGGCATTTTGCTTATTTTCTTCATTAATTTTCCCTCTAAAATTCATTCACAGCATGTCTCGATAAATTTTGCATAGTCTCCGAGATATTTCAATCGAAACCCAAGTGTGACATGGCCAGTTGCTCATGTACCGACAACAGCCGAAGGTACTCGATTATGCCCCTTCGTCTACCACATTATGAGGCAGGCATGGGAAAAATTCTAAAAAAATTCTATAAAAATTCTTAGTAGCGTATGAAAATTTTCTAAGGGCCCGATGATTTATCATTTGTCGGATAGATGATTTTCCGTTAGCTTTGAGAGAAAAAACTATCAGCTAATATTTTTGTAATGCTACGTAACAGTTATTGTAATATTTCATCGTGAAAATTTTATTGGCCCTATTACTAATTGCCGTGGTCAAGACATTTTAACATAATCGAGATAAGAATCGCAAAAAGCGAAAGGGCGTAACTCCAAATATTCCCATGAGATGAAAAAAATTATAAGAACAAGGAGGCGTAAGTGTGGAGATACGTCCTTTTCACTTTAACATTAACAATTATGTAGTGTTCAAAAAGAAAATAACAGAGAGGCGTAAGTGTGCAGATAAGTCCCTTTCATTTTAAGATTGGTAGTTACGCCACTTTGTTATCTTCATTTTCAATTATCCAAATAATTTTCCAGAAACCATAAAAAACATTTTGGAGTGATAAGTGAACATACGCAACTTTCCCACAACAATTTCGTGTTCCTGGCACTTACGCCCCTTTCACTCTACGGTGAAGATATATATAAAAAAGTTGGAAAATGAGAATTTCATCGTTATTTGAAAATAATAAAAAAGTTGAAAGCTGAGGAGCATCTACCGTCACCCGTCACCAAGACCAGCAAAGTATTGATATCAAAAGACAAAGAGCCCTCAGTTCTTTCTCCCTATGAAATCCCCCTATGAAATCATTGTTCATGTTTATGTTGTCCTCGCTGGCTCTCGCCACGTCGATTCATTTTTGGAATCATAATCTTAAGTTAAATAAATAATGATTCTCTGTAACGAAATTGAGGAATAATCCAACATTCCCCAATTCTTTTATTGAAAAATGTGAAAAAATCGTTAATTGACGGACGTTCTCTCGAAGTTTACTAAATGACGTAAAAGAAAATTACATAGTAGCCAATAAATTGATATTTATTTCTCGCAACCATTATTTATAATCATCTCTATCGCTACATCTTGTTTAGTTTCTCTATTCCTAGAATCTTTAATATCCCGTAATTATTGTGAACATCCATCTAATATCAAAAAAAATTTTCTAATATGTGAATAATTTCGATAATTAGGAAAACTTAAATCAAGGCTGCATTACCTTGAAGGAAAAACGAAACAAGGGAGAAATTATGAGCTAATCATTCAAGCATCAGCAGCCATGCTATCTTAAAAGAATAAAAAAAACTGAAAAAAGGGTTAGTTTTTCACTGTTTTTTGTGAAAAAAAAAAAAAAAATAGTGAAAATCAAAATTTTAACTTGGTAGAGGTTCGTCTTGTGATAATAAAGAATCAAAAGCCAAATGTATCCTTGAGTGTTGCAGCGTTGCAAAATTCGATACTTATTGGCAAAAACCCTTTTTTATTATCAACAGAAAAATTTTTTTTAACGCTATCTGCTAGATGAACATCTCAGCTATTCAAGAGAAAAAAAAATAAATTTCCCCGAGAAGAAGACCTCAATAAACGAGACATATGAATATTTGTAATGTTCAAACGGGAGTACCTTCCAAGTGCTATAAGAAAAAATGAACTCCAATATTGTAAAAAAAAAAATATATAAAATTTTTGATGGTAAATAGTAAAGTCTTCGCACGTTTGCGATAGCGTTGCTGACGTCACATGTCTAGTGGGAGGAGCGCCACGAGAAGCAAAAGGAGAGAAAAAAACCCACACATACTTGAATGTTGAAAATAAAATTGTGTGTGAACGAAAGAGGAAGGGGAGCTCCCGTCACCATTTTGGAGAACATCGGAGTATGCGGCAATTTGAAATCGTTCATTGATTCCTCCGAATTTTCAAACACGTTCCCAATTTTCATTTTAATATATCTGTATACTTTAGTTTCTCAGAAGTGTGCTGTCTCAAAGTTGCTTTTTGTTATTGTTCAAGATTAATTTTCTTTTGTTTTTTACTGAAAACTTCATTTTTCCATCGCTGTACGATTCTTGGAAGCGTCGTTATGTGTCATTTGTGCATGTAGTCTTGTTGATGGAGTCTTTCATTCCGAAAACAAGCAGGCGTCCACTTGTTGTGCGTTATTCTAATTCTTGGATTTAATATCCCGCCAATACAATTGGCAAAAAGCCTCCGAATAGAATCTTTAATCTCTAATTCAATAATAGCCATTTCAATTGGTTTGAATCACTTTGACATTGTTTGTAATTTTCTAACTCGACGTGGAAATTGAGACATAGGCCTAAATATGATCTAGCTAGTTACATCATTTTACCAGAAACGATTTCGTTTTTAATCATTGAATATCTTGGAGATTTTGTTGAGGAGTGAAATTGAGTGATTTTAAAGTTTAATGGGGTTTTCTCGAATATATCGGAAAATGAGAGAGATAGAGAACTCATGGAGAGAGATAGATCACTCGGTGGACCCGTGAGTGATCCGAAAGACGACAGACTGAATTGACACTAGTTTCACATATATATCATTAATATAACGCTCTGTGTCATCTGATATCGCATTTGACGATTCTGCATGACATTCAATCGTTCATAAATTGATACGATTCTCCAGTTTCTGGAGAATTTCTCGGTAAATCATGGAGATACGCCTTGTTTCATTGAATATTCCGGACACTAAGTAAGATAGGGCAATTTTACATCAATGCTTTCTTGAAGTTCTTGAAATTCTCTACAGAAAAATTTCTCCCGAATTTATACAGTTTTTCCGAAACCGCGAGGGGTAACTCGCCAACGGGGAAATTCACCACGTGACTAGAAATCCCCAATCCTTACAGCAATGAAAACCCCAACACTTTTTCAGAACCTCAATAAAATGATTTAACAAACATTCCCTCGAATCTCAACCCAATCGCGATGACCAGAGGCCATTGCACATTTGTCAACCAGATGTTGACCAAGCTCCAAGTTGTAAAAACCATAAAAATAATCCTCTTCATTTCTTCAATTGTAAAAGGTTTTCCTTTTACAATTCTAAGAAGTGTCCCTCTCTCCTTTCTTTGCTTCTTCGATTGTTTACGTCAACACGTGGAAGTCATAAAACCCGTAAGACATATTGTTATTGGGAAAGTACGCAGATCCCTGATTTTTCCCCTTTTATATCCTCTGATGCCGCATTTGAAGATTCTGTATGGCATTTAATCGTCTAAAAATTTATAAAAATGGCATTATCATTCGTGATTTTTTTTGCCATACATCCAATTATTTTTGCTTTTTCGTTCCAGATTTGTTGCAAGCGTTGTCGCATCTTAGTGAGTCATTTGAAATAAATAAATCTATTTCATGATCTGAAATTATAAGCTTTGGACGATGAAGATGAAGCTCAGTCCATCTTGCATTCATGCCCCCCACATGGGAATTTTTTTATACTGCCACGACTATTTCTCAAATAGTCAAGGTCAAAGTGAACTTCATGATATTAGTTAAAATATTAGTGGCCGACATGCATTTCACAGGTCGGGTAACCGCTGTTACTGTGTGCATTCACACAAATAGGGCAACTGGCATTAGTGTGCATGTACACAGACGTGGGCTACGTCCGCTGCTTTGGGTACGCTGTGGGGGGCATAACTCGTAGGGTAATTCCAAGAGTCATGTACTTCAGGTATAATAAATGGGAAAAAGGGGGGAGACACATGCATAATACTTGGAGAGCAAACTATGCATTTTTTATAAACCGAGGAGTTTGAAAATTCGAACCCCAAATTCAAACGCAGTAAAACCACCAGCGCCCATCTCAGCCCTCTCCTTAAAATGATTCGTCACCAAGACCCAAAAAGTATCGGCGCCTGGAGACAAAGAACCCTCAGTTCTTTCTCCCTATGGAATGATTGTTTATGTTCATGTTAGCCTCTCCGGCTCTCGCCACGTCGATTTGTTTTTAAACTCACAATCTCAATTTAAAAAATGATTCTTAGTAATCAAATAAAATAATAATCCAATAATTACGATCTCTGTAATCGCAGTTTCAGCCATTTACATTGTCACAGTTTAATCTCTGGAGGATACAAATTCTCCATTGAGCTATTTCATTATTATCTAGTCATTTTCATATTTTTTCGCAACAGGTGAAATGCATTATTATGACTTGAGAGTTTTCTATGCAATTACTTTTACTTTTTCAACCAAAAAAAATGAAATCTGATTTCTATATAAGGCTATTGTATAGCGCTTCTCCTTTTGTTTTACAAATGGTTCAGGCATTTAAAATATCGCGTTATTAATGCCAAAAAAGCGTATCGCGGATTTTACGCCCTTTTGGCTTTGCAGAACCAGAAGGGCGTATCGAAAACCATGTTTCTCTTCTGTTTGATTCAAAAATGTTGAAAACGTATTTTTCTGTCAGAAAAATACAGAAAAAAATTTCTTTTTGTGTACGCCCTTTTGGCTTTAAGAGAAAAAAAGTTTAAAGCCAAAAGGGCGTATCCCAACTTTTTTTTATTGCAATTATTATTAATTATAACGCTAAAAGGAGGGGGAGGGGGGAAATTGAAATCATGATAATGATTACACAAATTATAGAAATACAATAATATTTATTCAAACAAATAATCGATCGGAGATTCAATTTAAGGAGGTACTACCCCAATGCCATTCCCATTATGATCATCGTGGGTTTCTGAAAGTATAATTGGAGAAATTATCTGTGGATCAGTTCTCCAATGAATAACAGTGAATTCCTAAATAATTACCATCATTAACAGATAAGCTTTGATAATATCGGTGATAGCTGCTTCGAACTGTGCCTGACGTACGAAAATGTCTTAAGTAGTTGAATTTTGCAAAGATATTGGAATTTGTGAGTTCTAAAGATTCTGAAGATAGATATCTTTTTTAAATGATTTCTTCAAAATTACTGTTTTGAAGGGTTCCCAGAATTCATTTTTGATGAAAAGACATCTGAAATGAGAAAAAATCAATTAAGTAAAAGTTTACAATCAATTTCATAATCTCGAATTTTCACCTTTTATTCGCACGTTCAACTTCAAACCATTTACTACATTTCCAGCCAATTTTTGAGTTATCCGTGTAGCGTAAATTTGATGATATCATCTAAATAACAAAAAAAGTAATAATTTCAATAAAAAATTAAATTTAAAAAATTAAAATTTAATTTTTTATTGAAATTATTACTTTATTTTGTTATTTAGATGATATCATCAAACTTACGCTATACGGATAACTCCAAAGTTAGCTGGAAATGTGGTAAATGGTTTAAATTTCCGCGTGCGAATAAAAGGTGAAAATTCGAAATTATGAAATTGATTGTAAATTTTTACTTAATTGATTTTTTCTCATTTCAGATGTCTTTTCATCAAAAATGAATTCTGGGAATCCTTCAAAACAGTGATTTTGAGGAAATCATTTGAAAAAGATATCTATCTTCAGAATCTTTATAACTCACAAATTCCAATATCTTTGCAAAATTCAACGACTTAAGACATTTTTGTACGTCAGGTACAGTTCCAGGCAAATATCACCGATATTATCAAAGCTTACACAGAGAAAAATGTTTTCTTAGTTTAAGAATGTGCAGTCACTCAATCTAAGAACATGCAAGTTACTTAAATTAAGAAAGAAAAGTCACTTGATTCAAGTAAGAAAACTCACTTGATTTAAGTGAGTTTTATTTCTTAAATTAAGGAAGAAAAAATCACTTTATTTAAGTGAGAAAACTCACTTGATTTGAGTGAGTTTTACTTTCTTAAATTAAGAAAGAAGAAATCACTGAAATCAAGTGACTTTCCTCACTTGAATCAAGTGACTTTTTCTTTCTTAATTTAAGTGACTGCATATTCTGAAATTAAGAAAACATTTTTTTCTGTGTATCCGTTGATGATGGTAATTATTGATGAATTTACTCTGCTATTCATTGGAGAACTGACCCACAGATAATTTCTCCAATTATACTTTCAGAAACCCACGATGATGATAATGGAAATGGCATTGGGGTAGTACCGCCTTAAATTGAATTTCCAATCGATTATTTGTTTAAATGAATATTGTTGTATTTCTATAATTTGTATAATCATTATTATGATTTCAATTTCCCCCCTCCTTTTAGCGTTTTAATTAATAATAATTGCGATAAAAAAAAGTTGGGATACGCCCTTTTGGCTTTAAACTTTTTTTCTCTTAAAGCCAAAAGGGCGTACAGAAAAAGAAATTTTTTTCTGTATTTTTCTGACAGAAAAATACGTTTTCAACATTTTTGGATCAAACAGAAGAGGACCATCGTTTTCGATACGCCCTTTTGGTTCTGCAAAGCCAAAAGGGCGTAAAATCCGCGATACACCCTTTTGGCATTAGTAACGCGAATATTTTATTTACAGTCATTCTTTTTTCGAATTAATGAGTCTATTCGCGACAGTTCTTCGATTCGCAAAGGTTGATTAATTAATTTATTATTTTTAAACATAACTTTTTTGTGATATACACTTTATTCTTCTTCATTCTCTGGTAAGTTCGCTCCTTCAATTACTTTTATGATTACTAACCAAAGAGGGACTCTAGGAAATATTCGGCTCCTGCGCTACGAAATGTAAATTTCGGGTCGGCTTCGGAAGATATTTTTATAGCTGGGACGACTGTACTTGGCAGTCCGACGTTACCCCCACTCTAGAGGATACGTGTTGGAGCACGATACCACTTCTCTTTCCAAGCAGGTCACTTACTTCTCTTCGTACTGTTGGCGAAGAAAGAGCGCAGTCTCCACAAATTGAAAATAACCTATTCAAACTTGTTTCCCCCAAAATTTACGTTAAGTGTGCATATTTATTTTGTGTTTTCCACGAGGACATATCATTTGTAGCCTTTGTAGTTTAACTTGTAGTGGAAGTGATAAGTAACAAGATGGTTACGTCACTAACGATACATATTATGGTTCGTGAAGAAGGAGATGAGATTTGAGAAATGAATAATTATCAACTTAACCGCGTGTTTCTAAAGTGTTTCGTTAATTTCAATAATTGAGTTTCTCTTGTCTGTGACTAATTATTAGGTTCTTTCATTATTTTTTTGTTGATTGAATTAAACAAGGACTTCAAGTGAGAGTGATAAGTGTCGGGACGTCTACATCATCATTAACGATACTACATCTCACGGTTGATGAAGAAGGAGATGAAACTTGCGAAATTAATCATTATCAGCTCAACCGCGTGTTTCTAAAGTCGCTCATTAATTCAAAAAATTCAGGTTCTTTCGTCTGTGACTAATTATTGCATTCTTCTTTATTGTTTTGTTAATTGAATCAAACTGGGACTTTGACTGGAACTCATACATGACAGAACGGTTATATTATCAGTGAGCATATATTGGAGATTCATTTGGTGTGTTTGGTTATGGACGAATAACCATAAGAAACACTCACGCACTCACACTCACACAGAGCCACTCGAATTTCTTTATCGGTCATCGGCTTACTGACCGTGACCTACTCAACTTTGGCACTCGAGGCGCCACTTGATTGACAGGTGTTCTGACCCGCAATCTATCGAATGATAGATTAATTAATTCAGGACACCTGCCATATTTTCTTAGAATTCTCATCCTTATTCTCGAAAGAGCTATTCTCGCGTCAAGTGCAAAAAGTCTTCTCAGAATTTCTCATATATTCTCAATTAAAAAATAGTTAATAGAAACTCTCAAAACTCTTGATTATCTCAATTCAATTATTGTTAAAACAAAAAGTGATATAAAATTGGGATATTTTATTAGTGCAATATTATAATAAAGTTATAATATTAAATAGAAAATCTCGTGCACGCGTCATTTTTTAACTCACACCACGCTCCTCTCAAAATCCGGTTAAAACTCGCGAATCATTAATAAATATTCAAAAAACCAGTGAACAACTCAAACATTTTGGTCCTTCGAGCAGAATAAATTGAATATTTATTGGATTTTCTCATTCTTTATAATTTTTATCATTAAAATTCGAGAGCGTGGTGTTGCTAACGTTTTCGGCAGTGGTGCTCATCTCAAACATTGAACTTCTCGAAATTTAAATTCGTCCAGTGTGACTCAACTTGGGGATCTCAAACGTATTTTCCACGGAACTCAAAATTCAACTAGTTACGCATCGATCGGCTTCTCAATTGACCAGAGGGCGCTGCTAGGACATCTCAACTCAATTTTTGCGTTTTTTTGAATTTTTTTGAAATTCTTCAACTTCGCAGTGATTCTCAACAGCTTCTCATCAGCAACAAGGGAAGTTGAATTAATTATTATTTTCAAAAGAGATTAAATTGGTCTTCTCGCATAACTTGATTCATTCAAGTGAATAATTTTGGGTTTTCATCTCGAATCTTTGAATAATAATTAACAAATGGCTTTCGAAATTCTCATTTCTTCTCAACACACAAGAGATCGGCAAATTTGGACAATTCATGATCGTATTTTCAACGAAGAGGATGCAATCAGCAGCATCATACGCTGCTTCATCTTGGTCCACGTCAGACTTCCCAACTTCCTTCATCAGCTGCGTCGAACAACTCAAATCGTACGGTTGTGACTGCTCAAATGCATCACGAGCCTGCTCAAGAAATCTCATCAGCGCCATCTCAGTGAAAATTGCAATCCCAAACGGCAATCTCGTGTTCTACTCAACAAAAGTCTTTTCAACTCCGAACTGCTGTTCTTTTAGCTACTAGTCTAGCCCGATTAGTAAACTCAAATGGAAATTCTCAAAAAGTTCGTATTCTCTTAGATCCTGGTTCGGAAATTTCGATGATCTCAGAAAAACTCGTAAGACAACTCAAATTAATTAGATTAAAAAACTCAATCACCCTAACTGGTGTTGGGGAAACGTCGTTTGGGACGACCAATGGAGAAGTACAACTCACTCTACAGTCGATCCACTCAAAAGAACGTATTCAATTGTCTGCTCACGTAATCGATCATCTCAATTCTTCTTTACCGACATTCTCAGCTGAAGATCTTAATTGGGATTATCTCCAAGGATTACAACTTGCTGATCCCAATTTTAGAACTCCAGCTCCGATCGACCTTCTCATCGGCGCTGACATATTCGGACAACTCATAAAACCAAGAGTCATTAATAGAGGTCCAGATTCCCCTGTAGCTCAACTCACCATCTTTGGATGGATTATATTCGGGCCAACCGGACCATCTCATGTAACATCGAGTAATGTTTTCCATGTTACAACAACTAATGATCAACTCAACGAATTACTCTCAAAATTCTGGGTTCAAGAAGAAGTTCCTAGCTCAAAAAACTCAGAATTGACTAAGGAAGAACTCGAATGCGAACAGCATTTTAGAACAACTCATTCTCGCGATTCATCAGGACGCTATATCGTTCGATTACCTCTTACAGACTCAACTTCGTTGTTAGGAGATTCTCATTCTACTGCTCTAGCATGTCTCAAACGAATGCTCAATCGAATTTCTAAGGATCAGAAATTCTTCTCACTCTACTCAGATTTTCTCAAAGAATATAAGGATTTGGATCATATGAGATTGGTAAATAGTGATTCTCATCGGTCAACTCGTCAAAAACAGTCTCAGATCACTCTTTGCTCAGACGGAATGACCTTGGCACATGATATTTCGGTATCAGGAGGGTTGAGGGTTCCTGAAACGACTCAGAGTGCTCTGGCTGGTTCTTCTCATAGTTACTATTTACCTCATCACGGTGTTCTCAGAGAAAGTAGTGAAACAACGAAGTTGCGTGTGGTGTTCAATGGATCGGCTAAGACCAGCTCAGGTAGTTCTCTCAACGATATTCTCCATACAGGGGCCAAAACTCAAAAAGACATCTCAGACGTTCTCCTGTGGACTCGTCAACATCGACTCATCTTCATGACTGACATCACTAAGATGTTTCGTCAAATTCGAGTTCATGAAGATGATTGGCCTCTACAGCAAATTCTCTGGACCAACTCAAATGGAGATATCGTAACGTACCAACTCACTACGGTTACGTATGGAACGCACTCAGCACCGTATCTTGCCAATCGAGTTCTTCTTCAATTAGTTGAAGATGAAGGAGAACGGTATCCTCTAGCTGTCAACTCATTAATTGAAGGAAGATACGTGGATGATATCTGTGGAGGTGCAGATAATTCAGAATTACTCATCAAGACTGCTCAACAAGTAAAAGATCTCTGTGCTGCTGGAGGAATGCCATTAGCTAAATGGCACAGTAATTGCTCAGAACTCCTCAAATGGCTCTCTCCTGACAGTATCTCAAATGATCTTCGATTTTACGAAGATTCTCAAACTCGAATTCTTTGATAATCTTGGGTACCCGCTTCAGACAACTTTATCTTCTCATCAACTTCAAAAAACCCATCGAAAATCTCGAAGAGAATCATTTTATCAGAAATAGCTCAACTCTATGATCCTCTCGGATTTCTCGCTCCTGTAGTAATTCGTGGAAAAATGTTGCTACAGGAGATATGGATCGAAAAACTCGATTGGGATGATGAAGTTTCTCCACAGACATCTCATAAATGGGAACAATTTCGTGAAGATCTCGAACAACTCTCAAAATTGACAGTGCCTAGATGGCTTGGAATTCTCAATAACTCAAAACTCGAAATGCATGGATGCTCAGACGCCTCACAGCTAGCAATGGCTGCAGTAGTATTTCTCAAGGTCACGAATGGTACTGATACTCGAATCTCATTAGTTTGCTCGAAAACGAAGGTAGCTCCGATCAAAAAATTAACGATTCCTCGACTAGAACTCACAGCTGCGGTTCTCCTTGCAAAACTCGTTAAATATGTCAAGGACACACTCAAGTTAAACGACGTCCCGACATATTTGTGGACGGATTCCTCTGTCACTCTCACTTGGATCAGTTCTCATCCTTCTCGATGGAAGGAATTCGTTAGGAATAGAGTTCAACTCATTCAAGAGCTCACGTCGTCTCAATGGAAATTCGTTCCTGGTAAAGTGAACCCTGCTGATTGTGCTTCTAGAGGGTTGACAGCAGCACAATTATGTTCTCATGAGCTTTGGTGGCAAGGTCCTCATTGGCTCAACAAAGACTCCTCATCCTGGCCAGTATTTAGCACAACTCCTCTCTCTCAAATCGATCTGGAAGAAAAGCCTGGTGTAACTCTCAACGTGAAAATTCAACATATAGGAATTTGGGATCTCATCAACAAGTTCTCCTCAGTGAACAAATTGTTCAGAATCACGGCAATATGCCAACGATTCATTGCTCGTCTCAAGAAAATCCCAAATTCTTCTCTATTGACTCCTCTAACTCCTGATGATCTTGAACGTGCTCGAATCTTTTGGATTAAGGCTACTCAAGCAGGTCATTTTTCAACGGAACTTCTCGCATTGTCCAGGGGACAGAAACTAAGTACCTCTCATCCGTTGAATCGACTCACTGCCTTCGTCGATCATCAGGGAGTTCTCCGTGTAGGAGGTCGTCTCAAATTCGCAGATCTCAAGATCGATACTAAGCACCAAGCGATAATTCCAAAAGAATCACACTTTTCTCAACTCATCATTGAGGAAGCTCATCAACGAACTCTTCATGGTGGGACTCAAGTTACTCTCGGACATCTCAGAAACTATTACTGGATTCTTGGTGGAAGAGCTCCAGTAAGATCGTTTATTCTCAAGTGTGTTCCTTGTGCTCGACAGAGAGGAGTGAGAGCTCAACAATTAATGGGACAACTTCCGACTTCTCGATTATCTCAAGTACGTGCATTTTTCAATACAGGAATTGATTATGCAGGTCCAGTTTCTCTCAGGACTACGAAAGGTCGTGGTCATAAGTCTCATAAGGGCTGGTTAGCCATCTTCGTTTGCATGGCCACTTCCGCAGTTCATCTCGAAGTTGTCTCCGACTACTCAGCAGAAGGATTCATCTCGGCCTATCGACGGTTTATATCTCGCCGCGGTATCTGCAAAAATTTGTTTTCTGATTGTGGAACAAATTTCGTTGGAGCAGATAGAAATCTCAAGAATCTCTTCTCAATGGCGTCTCAGGAATCTCATCAAATCGCTCAACTCTTGCTCAACGATGGAACCAGATGGTCGTTTAACCCTCCTGGTGCTCCTCATTTCGGTGGTAAATGGGAAGCTGCTGTAAAGTCAGTGAAGTTCCATCTCAAGAGAACCATCGGTGATTCTCTATTAACTTTCGAGGAACTCACTACTTTATTAGCTCAAATCGAAGCAGTTCTCAACTCTCGACCACTGGAACCTCTCACGGAAGATCCTGATGACGTCAGTGCGCTAACTCCAGGACATTTTCTCATCGGACAACCTCTCTCAGTATTGCCTGAACCTTCTCTAGAGGATCTCAATGTAAATCGTCTCTCTCGGTGGCAACTCATACAGCAGAAGGTTCAGAGCTTTTGGAATAGATGGTCCACTAGTTATCTTCAACATCTTCAGTCAATCTCAAAGTGGCATCATCCTTCTCATGAAATTAAAGTCGGCTCAATCGTTCTTCTCACTGATGAGAGGTTTCCTCCAACAAAATGGCCTCTCGTTAGAGTTACTACTCTGCATCCTGGGAAAGATGATCTCACAAGAGTAGTAACTATCAAAACTGCCAGTTCAACTCTACAAAGACCAATCGCCAAGCTCGCTCTTTTGCCAATCTCAACAAAAGAGTCTTGAACATCTCCACGGCACCAATCTATCATCATCTTCAGTCATCATCGTACTCTGGTGAGGATTTACGACCCACACGAGAGGATATCGGTGATGGATGGAAGCAGTGACATCTCGAATAAGGAATTTACGCCTCCCAAGTCTTGGTGTTTCTGCACTGGTTCAGCTCAGATAGATCTTGGTGAAGTTCTCAAGAGTTCTCAATTAATCTCGAACAAATTAATTTTTTGTTTTGTTTGTTTCAGTTTACTCAATTTGTCAGCAACAGTTGCTGACGGCGGGGAGAATGTTTGGTTATGGACGAATAACCATAAGAAACACTCACGCACTCACACTCACACAGAGCCACTCGAATTTCTTTATCGGTCATCGGCTTACTGACCGTGACCTACTCAACTTTGGCACTCGAGGCGCCACTTGATTGACAGGTGTTCTGACCCGCAATCTATCGAATGATAGATTAATTAATTCAGGACACCTGCCATATTTTCTTAGAATTCTCATCCTTATTCTCGAAAGAGCTATTCTCGCGTCAAGTGCAAAAAGTCTTCTCAGAATTTCTCATATATTCTCAATTAAAAAATAGTTAATAGAAACTCTCAAAACTCTTGATTATCTCAATTCAATTATTGTTAAAACAAAAAGTGATATAAAATTGTGATATTTTATTAGTGCAATATTATAATAAAGTTATAATATTAAATAGAAAATCTCGTGCACGCGTCATTTTTTAACTCACACCACGCTCCTCTCAAAATCCGGTTAAATCTCGCGAATCATTAATAAATATTCAAAAAACCAGTGAACAACTCAAACATGGTGAGTGAAAGAATATATTTTTAAAAAATATATTTCCTGTTAATATATTTCCCTTTCTGTCCGTCATAAATTTCAATTATCGATAATTCAAATTTGCTACGAGGGCTCCATCGAGGAGGGGAAAGCTCCAATGCCCATTTCACGTAAATCCGATTTTTTGATCCTGCCGAAAATATGTATGGAAATATCTTTGTGTTTGAACAAAAAGGGGCGTTACATCGCTTCCTGCGTTGCGTATACGTTTGCGTCTTATGTGGCATAGCCTTTAACCAAAATTGCGCGCTCAAATTCAAAAACAATAGAAATGAAAAATACAATAATTTCTCGAAGTAATTAACGATCATTCGTGATAGTTTTCAATTGAACTCGGAGGATAATTATCGGAAAAATTAAGGAAATAAATTTGATTAAAAAAATTATGAGATCATTTTCTGTGCGCGGAAGCGCGATCGGTTTCGTTTTGATAATTCACTATACTTAGTTATAGTGATCGCGAAATTTCTGAAATAATTTTTTCATTTGGGAAAAAAATACTTTTCTTTCTATCATTCGAGATTTTTGCCCACGCTCGCGAAAAAAAATTAATTTCATATGATGATAGGTGAATGGGAAAAAACTTGGTACCATGACGATCCACAAATTCAGTCGGGTTCTTTCCAAATTACTTCTACTTTTCCCTCAAGTTACCCAACGTAATCGTCATTATATATCGAGATATTCTCAAAGAAAGATGAGTGTGAAATAAGAGGTGAAAATACGCGCATGGAACTCGGAGAGAAAACCCGGCATTTTTCGTGAACCGAGGAGTGATAAAATTCAAACCCCAAATTTAAACGCAATAGGACCACCCAACAATAAAATTTCCTTTGTATTATATTTTCTCTTATTTTTTTGTATACGTTTTCAAGAGTAATCTGAAACTCTTGGTAAAGTCATAAACATCTTTCTTCGAGTTTCCCCAAGGGTTTTTTAAGTGTCTCTCTCTCTCTCACATGCACTGTTCATCACTGCAAAGTCAAATTTTCATAGGGGCACTAGACAGATCTCTAGCAATATTTAAAGTTGACTCCGCGCTGACTTTGATTTTTATCCAATAAAAGAATAAAATCATATGGAAAAAGCATTAAAGTCAACATGAAAACGATTTCGAATCTTTCTGTGAATCTTAATCTATGCACTCGTATAATGAACAGAATGACATTATCACTCGATTCTGCAAAAAAACATCCACTCTCAATTCCTTACAATATTTAGACATGTCAAAAACTCAGTGATTTTTGTAACTTTATAGTTTTTAAAATAAAAAAATCTAGAATGAATCATTATTCATGTATTTAGATATTAAAATCGGATCCAATTTTTAGAATGATGTAATATGTTCTGATTTTTTGACTAGCTAATTAGACAGTAATGATTATTATATAAGTCTTAATTCATAATTTGTTAGGTTCATGAATTTTCTTTGAAATAGAAGAAAAAGTATTTGAAAATCAGCCCTCCATTAGCCGGTCTCAATGGGTGTGGTTTCGTATTCTACACGCACACGTTAGAGGGGGATAACGACCGATGATCTCGGTTATCGTCACTTGGTTTTCGAACTTATAATTGTAATTATTTCTAGCAACAGTATTACCAATGTTCCCAGCAACACTTGGTCCACACCTTCAAGATATATTTAATGTATTTGACTTTAATCACGTTTCCGTTAAGCCATCCAAGAATCGAATTATTTGGCCAAATTTGCAATCTTATAAAAAAAAATATTTGCTGGTCGGACTGGTGGTGATTATTTTGCTTTCTACACTGAGAGAACGATTCGTTAACAGTTAACTCATGTACCAATATCGTATTTTCTTGTATTCAACGAATATTATGTGTCCTCAGATACATCAGCCGGTTGGCTCAACAGCGCATTAGCTAACTATTAAGAAGGCTGGTCACTAAATGCGTTCAAACGGAAAAATTCTGTAAATTCTTGATGTTATTGTTAAATATCCCATACGACTCGTGTTAAATTTTTAATTCGTTCTTGAACCTAGTTTGGACGTAATAAATTAATGAGAATTCTCGGTTATATACAGCCCCGCACAAGTGGTGACCAGCCTCCTTAATTAATACGCAGTTCATACGTCATGCGCCACCTAACCTTTTTTTTTTGAGATTTGATCTTGACAAATTTTATTAAATAATATTAATTTCGGATGATAATACAATTAATATAAATAATGTTAACACATAAATATATTAATATAAATAATATATTTTTTACTGATATCAATTTTCATGAATCGATAGCTCTGTTAATTATAAAAAAATCTAAATTTCAGTCAACTGACCCTTCATTTGAGACAACATATCACATTAGTTAAATATTAATGAATATTAGTTTGGTTATCATTCCAACTAATGTTGGTTGATAGCTGACGAGACTCGTTGTAGCCAAATGAATCGTTTTCTCAGTGTACACACTCATGTTTCTTTCCTTTAAGTTCCTGTTCCCCTGAAGATATGACAATTGTGAGACATTGTTGACACTACAATATTGCAATTACATGTAATAATTCTTTTGTTCCCTCAATTTTTCTATCAATTTCTGCAAATATATTCCGTTTCAAATGAAGAAAAAAAAATTAGTCATTCAATACAATTCCATTCTCGCCAGATAAAAGAGAAGACATTGACATTATTTCTTCAGCCTAGAAGCAGAGTAGCGGAAGTGTCTAAGTTTAAGGATAAGACTTGCGCCTCTTTGTTTCTAAAGCGATCCCGGGAAAAAATCGTCATATATGAACATATATGTGCATATATGGGACATATATGAACATAAATGTGACATATATGTACATATATGTCACATATATGTACATACATGAACATATATGGACATATATGCTCATACGTTTCTCCGAGAAATCAGACAGCTATGAGCATATATGGGCATATATGGACATACATGAAACATATATGAGCATGTATGGACATATATGGACATGTATGGGCATACATGGGCATATAGGGTCGTATGCTCCTGTGGGAACCGAATAGGTATGGGCATATATGAGACACATATGGACATATAGGAGCATATATGGGCATATATGGAACATATATGAACATATATGGGCATATATGAGACATATATGGACATATATGGGCTTACATGGTCATATATGGTCGTATGATCCTCCCGGGAAAAAATAATTTTGTCTAAGTATGTATGATTATATATAATTATATATGAAATTATATATAATTATATATATTCATATATGGATCCATATATAATCATATATAATCATATCAATCTGCATATATAGTTATATATAGAGTTATATATAATTTGATCTATTTCTATCTAACTAGTATATGGCTTCTAAGGTTATATATGGAATTATATATAATCATATATGCGATCATGCATGATTATGTTCAATTATATATATTCATATATGAATTCATATATAATCATGTCTAATTGTGTCAATCTCCATATATAATTAGATCTGATCAGATCTAGCTAGATTAAATTTATGTATCATCATGTATGAGCCTATATATAATTCCATAATCTTATGAGTTATCATATATAGACTCATGTATAATCATATCTGACGAGGTCATCATTGTCGAAGTTTTTTGTGAGAATCTCAAAATTATCTATTTTACATTTTTTGAATCATAAATATAATATTTTCACTGTTACGAACAAACATACAACCAGCGCGTGAATTAACTATTCAATCATTCTTAATATCGAATTTAAAAGAAAATCTTAGTATCACCAATTTTTTTTCATTCTAGTTGAACCGAAATAAATTCTAGTTCAAAACCGTTGAACTGAAATAAACCACTCTCTGCAGTATCGGGCTCAAAATGTGTATTTTTCGCCCCCAAAAATTCATAATTTTTTGGTTCAATCATTCTCGCAATATTAGGTGAATTTTCTCTGATACGATTCTCCAAAAGTCGCACACCATGTGTAATTTGAACATTGTTAACAATTTGTTGGCCAAAATGTTTGGTACCATGTACTGATTTTGCTATTAAACCATTGTAATTTTCAAATGCAAAAGCTGAAGTTGTAGGTAATGGGCCCCATCTTTTAACACAGAGTGTCAAGTGCACAAGCTGATGGGAATTGTAAGTTAATTGTCGATCACCATAAAGATCTTCAATTTCTGAAACAAATAGTTTCAGCAAATTATCCGACTCTTCATTTTATATCCTTAGGTATGGTCATATATAATTAGTTCTGATTATATATAAATGATTATGCATGATCATGTATAATCAGACAAAATCTGTTTTTGGACATTTTATATAATTATATATGGTTATATATATTTATGCATGGTTATACATAATTATATCTGATTAGACATGGCCATTTTTCAGATCTAATTATATATAATTCATCATACATAATCATATATAGTTAGACAAAATCTTTTTTTCTCGGGCTGTGGAAACTGAGCAGCTATGGGCATATATGAAACACATATGGACATATATGAACATATATGGGCATATATGGAACGTATATGAACATATATGAACATATATGTGCATATATGAAAGATATGAAAAAATGCTCACTCAATCCAGATAAGAATGTGAAAATGATAAATTTGAATAATTAATGGTAAATGCACATTCTTTTAGTTGTTTACCGCTTACTTTGAGAACTTAAAATTCTGCCAGCATTCGAAAATCAGTTTTTTTGGTATCACTAAATTATTTACAATGATTGAAATAATTCAATTGAATTCACTTTTTCTAAGTCCGAAAGACATTGATCACTATATCAGGATTAAAATTCATCCATTAAGTATGTGAAATGCGAATAGCGAACCCGGGAAAAAATCGACATATATGCCCATATATGTCCATATATGATCATATATGTTCATGCGCGGTCAATTTCCATATATGACCATATACGAACATATACGGCCATATATGTCCGTATATGGTCATGTATGGTTATCCCGGGAAAAAATTGTCATACATGTCCATACATGATCATATATGAGCATATATGGACATATATGTCGATTTTTTCCCGGGTATGGCAGTCCCATACATGATCATATATGGGCATATATGATCATATATGGGTATGTATGCCGATATTTTCCCGCAATATATCATCAAAATGTTCTAATATATGAACATAATACATCAGTATTAATTCCCTTGATCACTCAATTCCTCATTAGTAACGAATTTGAATTAAAAAAAAAAAAAAAAAAAACATCCAGCTGGGATCGAACCCGGGACCGTCACATGATGAGTCCATCATCCTACCAACTTCGCTATTCGCATTTCACATACTTGTTGGATGAATTTTAATCCTGATATAGTGATCAATGTCTTTCGGACTTAGAAAAAATGAGTTCAATTGAATTATTTCAATCATTGTGAATAATTTAATGATACCGAAAAAACTGATTTTCGAATGCTGGCAGAATTTTAAATTCTCAAAGTAAGCGGTAAACAACTAAGAGAACGTGCATTTACCATTAATTATTCAAATTTATCATTTTCACGTTCTTACATGGATTGAGTGCGCATTTTCTCATATATTTCATATATGCACATATATGTTCATATATGTTCATATACGTTCCATATATGCCCATATATGTTCATATATGTCCATATGTGTTTCATATATGCCCATACCTGCTCAGTTTCCACAGGATCATACGACCATATATGACCATGTAAGCCCATATATGTCCATATATGTCTCATATATGCCCATATATGTTCATATATGTTCCATATATGCCCATATATGCTCCTATATGTCCATATGTGTCTCATATATGCCCAGACCTACTCGGTTCCCACAGGATCATACGACCCTATATGTCCATGTATGCCCATACATGTCCATATATGTCCATGCATGCTCATATATGTTTCATGTATGTCCATATATGCCCATATATGCCCATAGCTGTCTGATTTCTCGGAGAAACGTGTGAGCATATATGTCCATATATGTTCATATATGTACATATATGTGACATACATGTACATATATGTCACATTTATGTTCATATATGTCCCATATATGTACATATATGTTCATATATGACGATTTTTTCCCGGGAAGGTGGTAGGATGATGGACTCACATGTGACGGTCCCGGGTTCGATCCCAGCTGGAAGTTTTTTTTTTTTTTTTTTCAATTCAAATTCGTTATTAATGGTGTTACGAGGCTAGAAATTCGGGTGGAATTCCTGCCTCGTTGTGTATGTGTGCGTGTTCTGTAACGAGGCCCAAAATCGCCTGATTATAGGCCCCGTATGTGTGAAGGTTGCGTGTGTGCGTGGTAGGTGCGTGTGCGTGTAGTAGGTGCGTGCGTGTGTAATAGGTGCGTGTGTATGTGTGTGATTAATGGCGGAAAAGACCAGATTCGATTAAAGAGAGGGCTTCTGCAACGAGAATCCGGAATCACCAACGTTGTCCAGCTTCCTGTGGCGCCCTCTGGGTTCAGACTCACCGTCGATTACTTGTGGGACTAATATCCGGGGTTATTATTGAAATAAATCATGTAAATTCCCATTTGAATACAAAATATCTCTTTTATTAACCCAATTGTGACAAAGTCCGGTATACTACCGTTTGAATTTGGCGCCAGGAGAAGTGCGACACTTTGCCGCCCGAGAGTATACTTTGAAAGTGCGACCACTCGCAAGTCTGAGAGTGTACCCGTGTGATTTGAATGTGCCGGCCGGTATACAAGATGGCCGACCACGTGGCACGAGGCAACACCTGTAGATGATTTTATATTCCCTTTTATGATGTATTATTTCCAGAATCGTCCGGAAATAATATAATGAATTTCTTTCTCAATTATTTTTCCTCAATTGTGCTGATCTTTCCGATTAACTACTTCCCAGATGCTCGAGATAATTGTGGATTATTTCTAATGATCTTTAATTGGCGTGGGGACGCCAATTATCTTTGTGTGATTTTACGATGAGTTCTTTTACTCCAAATCCTAATATCTCTGGCCAAAATATTGGCCCAATTTATCCACAATTAATCCCTCACTTTATCCGGATCAATTAACCCCCAATATTCTTCCAATTAATATTTATTTAATGATACTGAGGCTGAACACGCGGTAACGGAATTACACTTACTTGTGACAGCTCAGTTGTTTTCCTCCGGATTTCTTACACTACAGCTCACTTGGAGTCTTTATTTATTTAATCACTTATTCTAATCTCGTGTGGAGTCTTTATTTTATTATCTTAAATCACTTAACACTAATATTTCCTTAATTAATCACTTAATTACTACAGAGACTTAATATTTACGTTATGTGTCTTTTGACGGTTATTACAGGAGTGGGGATTTTCACTACAGCCGTGAAAATCCTCACCTCTGTCTCCGGCAGGTGCTGCCTCTACCTCCGAACGGTCGATAAATCGATTATCGACGGTGGATTTCTTATTGTCCGGAGGAGGAGGGAGAGGGCGCCTCGACGATAAAAACCCCTTTTACGATCACATCGTAACAGACCCCCCTGCCAGGCGAGACGCACTCTTTCCTCGTCCCCGACTCCTGTGCTCCCGTCGTCCGGTCCCCTGTGAATCCTTAATCTATTTACCTGTCGTTGTGCAACTCCGTTCTCAGCAGCTGCTCACCGCCACTCATCGAACTGAACTGGTGTTAGTCTAAGGAATCGGAATCAGGTGAAGTAACTAATGTACTCTGGTGATCTACGGTTACATGTCTTTATTGGCTTCGTGCGGAGCTCAGTTCCGTACGAGCAAGGAAGCGGAAAAAAAAAAAAAGAAAATGATAATGAAAAAAAAATGATAATAATAAAAAAAAAAAGGTGTATGCAACACAAAAAGTGCAGAAGACTTGTTTACAAAAAAGTAAAGAAGAACAAAAGGGAAAGTGAATACAACAAAAAAAAAAACTCGTCTCTTGGACTTGGTTGCGGCCCCCTTTACCGCTTGGCAACCAGACTTATGGCGCCGAGGTTTCCGGAACCCCTAGGGGAATAATACTGCTCAAAGCACAAAAAGAAAAATAATAAATAATAATAATAAAATAAATAAAAAAAAATGAACTTTTGCCCAAGGGCGAGAAAAGGAAAAAAAAACAGAAATGCGTGAAGCGCTCTTTGGTGGAGAGAGGGCGTGGCTCCTTCTCCGCTGTCCTCCTACTTTTCTTCTCCGTCCTGCTCCTCTCTTTCTCTCTCCTCCCCCTCTGGCTCTTCTCCCTCTTTCTCCTTCTTCTCTTTCTCCTCTCTTTCTTTCTCCTTCTCCTCTCGCTCTTCTCTCTCCCTCGCTTCTCTCTCCTCTCTTTCCCTCGCCTCTCTCTCGTCTCTTTCTCTTGCCTCTCTCTCGTCTCTTTCTCTTGCCTCTCTCTCGTCTCTTTCTCTGTCGAGACGGCTCCGGACTTCGAGTGGCAGCGGGTTGCGGCGCCTCGCTCCACTGCACTGCGGACAGGTGGTGATTTTCTCGCCAGGCCTGCCACAGGTATTACAGTGGAGACTCTCCTGTTCTGCCTTGCAGTCCCTCTTCTTGTGGCCCCGCTTCCCGCACTTCCAGCACTTGCCGATGGTCAAGGGGTCGATGCGGAACCCCGGCACGAGAGTGGGGCGGTCGCCGTGGCGGCTGTGGTCATGCTTCAGGGTGCATGGCCTCGGCCCAACCGCTCCAGCTCTCGAACACCCCGCTGCCGAGCTCCCAGTCCCCGAAGAGGTACTGGGCCTCGGCGTCGACGTCGACGACTCCGGATTCTGGTTCGGGCGATGCTCGGCCGAGGGCGCTGATCCGCCCTCCCTCGTCTGCCGAGTCTGACTCCCCGAGCTCCTCCTGACTCTCTCCATCGCTGGCGTCACTCCCCGAGCTGTGGATGTCGAGGAAGTGGCGCCAGTATTCCGGACCTCCTCCCATCCCGACTCGGCTCTCCACACCCAGGATCGCGGCTCGCCTGCGCAGGCGACGGGGGCTTGGTGTTGGCTCGTCCTGCCGCGCTTGCTTACGCGGCCTCCCTCGTCTGCGCGGCTCTCCGGCCCGCTGGCTGCTGCCTCCTTCCATGTTGGCACTGGTGTTGGTGGTGGTGTCGGTGGCGGTGTCGGCTCTGGTGTTGGTGCTGGCGTTGGCACTGGTGTTGGCGCTGGTGTTGGCGCCGTCAGGGGCATTCCCCCCGTACTCCGGAGTGGTGGGCTCTCCAACTCCACTGTCGGGAGTTCCCCCATTGGGACCTGGTATCCCCTCCTCGGGGCCAATCTCCACTTCCTTGCCGGATTCATCTTCTGTATCTGTCGGGGGAGATGCTTCATTAGTCATGAACTTCCGTAGATCTTTCACGTGTACACGCTCAGCAATCTTCCCGGCAGCGTCGCGAAGGTCGTAACACACCGGAGAATGTACTTTCGCAACCTCATACGGTCCTGTGTACTTAGCCGCTAGCTTGGCTGAGTAGTATTCAGCGGCGTGAGAGAGCTTGTAATTCCGGCGCCATACCTGGTCACCTACTTCATACGTTTCATTCCTATGACCCTGGTCGTACCGTGCTGCTTGTCGCACTTGGGATTGACCCAGCTTCCGGAAGACCAGGTCATGGACCAACTTCATTCTTTTGCTTCTCTCACCCCACTTCTCTACGTCTCCTGGTGCTATGACCTCTGGCTGCTCTATCTGCCTTTTCAGATTATGGACCTGGTCCGGATTACGTGCCATATTGAGGAAGGCGGGGGAAAAACCTGTAATGGACTGAACAGAGGTATTAAGGGCGAACGCCAATTCGGGAAGGTAAACATCCCAATCCCGCTGATTCCCCTTACAATAAATCCCCAGAATCGGTTTGATCGTCCGGTTCACCCTCTCAACCGGATTTGCCTGCGGGTGGTACGGTGGAGTTGTGATGTGTCTTATCCCCGCTTCTTTCAGGTGGTTTTTGATGTACCTCGCTGTGAACTCCGTACCATTGTCCGTAAGGAAGTATTTAGGGCATCCCCAGCGGCATAACACCTGCTTCCGGAAAGCCTCCCAAATGGCTGCAGCCGTTGCTTTACGCAGTGGGCACAGCTCGACGTATTTGGTGAATAGGTCTTGCATCACCAAAACATAGGCATGTCTGCTGTGGCTCAGTGGGAAAGGTCCTGTTATGTCCGCTGCGACCACCGTCCACGGTTCCTCGACTACCCGCTCCCTCATCAGTCCAGCCGGTCGTTGCTGCGAGCTTTTGAAGGCTTGGCACAGCTCGCACCCTCTCACGAATCGGAAGACATCCGTGTACAGCCCTGGCCAATAAAAATCTCGGTGTACCTTGGCGTAGGTCTTCTCGATGCCTAGATGTCCGGACTCTGCAGCTCCATGCGTGTCATTGAGGATTCGTCGACGTAGTTCCGGGGGTACAACGAGTTTCCATGCATTGAGATCTGGCACAAACGGTTCTAAATACAGATTTGGCCTATGATAGTACAGCCGTTCGTCTTCCACATACCAATCCGGATATTTGCTCGGCTGCTCCTGTACCTTTTGTCTCTTTTGCAGGTACCACAAGTCTTCCGTATACCCCAGCGCTGCAATCTGCTGATTGGCATCTTCATACATCCTCGACAGCGCGTCCGGAACAATGTTCTCCGACCCCTTCCGGTATTGTACTTCCATGTCTTGTGTTTGCAATGCGAGGGCCCAGCGCCATAGCCGCTGATTGGTGTCTTTTAACTTCCACAGCCACTTCAGGCTGTGGTGGTCGGTGATGACCGTGAACTTTGATCCCTCGATGTAGGGCCGGAATTTCTTGATGGCCCACACCACTGCCAGGCACTCTTTCTCGGTGACCGTATAATTGATCTCCGCGGCCTGCAATGTCCTCGACGCGAAAGCTATTGGTCGTTCTCCGGATTCTGTCTCTTGAGTCAACTTCGCGCCCAAGGCAAAGCTACTGGCATCGGTGTGAATGGTGAACGGCTTGGCAAAATCGGGACGTGCTAACACTGGTGTATCGATTACGGCATTCCGTAATTCTTCGAAGGCCGTTTGTTGCTCCGGACCCCATTCCCACGGCTGATTATTCTTTAGTAGCTTTAGCAGGGCAGTCTTCTTCCTGCCCAAGTCGCCCAAGAATCGGGAGTACCACCCTATTATGCCCAAAAATCTCCGCAACGATGTTTTGCTTCTGGGCGCCGGAAACTCCCTGATTGGTGCTACTCTGTCCGGGTCTGCTGATAGCCCGTCAGGCCCGATCTTGTACCCGAGGAACTGCGCTTCTTTACAGAGGATTTCACTCTTCTTCCGGTTGATCGTCAGCTTCGCATGACTCAGCCTTCCCAATATCGTCCGGAGTATTTCTCGATGCTGGTCCATCGTTGGTGTTATGATAATGATATCATCAAGGTACGCAAATGCGTTTGGGTAAAGGTCCGATGTTATGACACTGTTCATCAGTTTCTGGAATACCCCAGGTGCATTGCTCAACCCAAACGGCATCCTTGACCAGTGAAATAGGCCTTTTCCAATTACGAAGAAGGCTGTTATCTCCTTGCTGGCCTCGCTCAACGCCACGTGGAAGTAGGCCTTGCTCAGATCCAGCTTTGAGATGAAGTGCGCCTCGCCCAGTCCGTCTAGCACCCTCTCCAAATGCTCAATGTGGTAGGCCAGTTTTTTGACCTGTTTGTTAACCGGTCGGTAGTCAATACAAAACCTTGTAGACCCATCTCCCTTCTTGACGACTACTGGGCAGCTGCACCAAGCACTCATGGACTCTTCTATGTACCCAGCTTGCAGCATGTCCTCCACATGCTGTTGCATGATCGCGATCATTTTTGGCGCCGTCATCCGGATTGGTTGACGCACTGGTGTTGGGTCATCGAGTTCAATATGATACTCCATTAGCGGTGTAATTGGGATGATGTCTGGCTCTTCTGGTAGCCAACTTAGCAGCTCCTCGCGCCAGCTGTCCATTTTGGTGTTATCTGCGGGCATCGTGCTGATTTCTGCCGCCCAAATCCGGAATGGCTCTACCCTTATCCGTGGCCATGTGTCCATCGGTGATGGTAACAGCGCGAACTGCTTTGCCTCTCGCCCAGGTAGTCGCCACGTCCGGTCCTTGGCGCTGAGGTCGACCTCCATGGCCTCCATGAAGTCGATTCCGAGTAGGCACTCTTCTTCCAGCGGGTCCACAATGTACACCGGCACCTTCTGGACAACGCCATCCCAATTGAACTCTAGGAAGACTTGGCCCTGTATGCCGATCGCAGTCCCGTTGGCGGCGTAGAACTTCCCGGGAAATGGGATCGTGAATCCCAGCAGTTGACTTCCCAAGACCGGACTTATACATGACTTGGATGCCCCTGTGTCTACTAAGGCCCTCCGGAGTTTGCCGTTCAGCTCTAAGGCCACGTACCACCGTTTCGCCTGATCGCTGCGCCGTGCTATCAATTTCGCCTCCTCACGTGGCATGCCTTTCACACCAGCTTCATTGCCTGTGTCCTTGCTTCCGGAGATCTCCCGCTCCCTCGTCTCGTCACTGCGCCTCGTCCGGATGTCGCTGAAGGCTGGGTGGACACTGTTGATTGCCCAGCCCTCATTACCGCCCTCTCGTCCCGAGTTGTCCGGCGGTGGTAGCACTAACTCGGGCAGAAGTTTTCCGGGCAGACGTTCTCCGGCTCCGACCAGAGTCCCCACTCTTGCAATTGCTCAATCAGGATCTCTTCCGATGGTAGCGCTACCCGTTCGAACATGGCACTGATCCGTTGGTTTCTTTGGAAGAACTCCCGTCTGTTTTGGGCAATGACTTTGTCGTCACGTGGTACCGGACATTTGCGCCAGCCGTGGCCAACTTTGCCACAGTTGAAGCAAGGCTCTCTGAATCTGCCGTTGTTGGTCCCTCCGGAGTTAGCTGCCGTAGTGCCGGCAGGCGGAGTTATTGTCTGGCTTTGCTGCGTCGTTGCTGGGGGAAACACTCTCGGTGCGGGTAGATTTGCATTGACAGGTGCCCGCGGGGAAAACGGCACCGCTGGGTTCAGACGCTGTTGTACCTGGCCCCCTCCGGCCGATCCCACGGCTGCAATCTCTTCCGGCTGCACTGAGTCCCATTCTTCATTCACTAGATCGTCACTCGGCGTGATGGCCAACTCCTCTTCCTCTGGCCAACCCACCGCCGCTATTCGCCTTCGGGGAAATGGTGGTCGATTCCCCGCGCGGTTAAATGGTTGCTGGGGCTTCGATGGCGGCGTTGGTCCCACGTTTCCGCTCTTGACTTCCGCCGACGGCTCGCGGTAGTTCCGGGCGTAGCGTAAGTCTGCCTCGACCTTCTTCGCCTCCTCGATAAATTGTTCACGTGACCTGATGCCCCTTCGGTTCATCCGGCTCCGGTAATCCGGATGGATTTTAGCGAACAGGGTATCAATTTTCTGCTGGACCCCGTAACCCAATCGATCCATGGCGGCCCACATTGGTGGCAAGTACGTGCTAATGGATTCGTCCTTCGCCTGTGTTCTGTTGTGGACCCAATTGTACAGGTCGGTCTTCCACTCTCTATTCGTGTACATGTTTCGGAAATAATACAGGAAGTCGCTGTACGAGCGGACTCGGTCTTTTGTGGCAGCGTACCATTGAAAGGCCAGGCCGGCCATTGCTGCGGGCAACGCAGTTAAAATCTCCCGTTCGGTAATCGCCGAGGTGGTGCAGAAGAACTCCAACTTCGTCAAAAACTGCTCCGGATCCTCTCCCTCTTTGCCGTGGAACGTGATGTCACTCTTCCGGAGCATATCGGCTACTCGAGAGTATTGCCCTCCAAACGAGCGCTCAACTCTAGTGAACGGGTGTGTTCGGCTCGTCAAGTCCATGTATGCGGGGTCTGCTTCCCGTTCATACCTTACTCCTTCTTTTTCTTCATCATCACCCTCCGGACGATCGTCTTCGGAGCGGTTGTTGTTGTTACCGCGATCGTCTCTCGGTGGCCCCCTTCTCCAGTCCTCACCATCACCACGGCCCGGTCCTTTGCGAGGATCGTTATCATCATCGTCGGGGTCTCCTCCCGGCCCTCGGCCGGGTCCTCCGGACGCCCCTTGCCTCATGGTGTGCTGTTGGTTTGGCGCATTCTGTGTAGGATGGCCTGGAGTGCTGGCAAATCCTGGCGATTGGAACGTGTAAGTGGCGCCAAACGCTGGTGGTTCTGACGCTCGGTAGTTCCACCTAGCATCTTGTGGCGCTTGATTGTTTGGTTCCCGCCATCCGGACGCTGGCTGACTCCAGCTGGCCTGCTGTGACGTTTGGCTCGGTTGATGAGCTGGTCTCGGTGGTGGCCGAGCCATTCCCGCTGGCGGTTGTGTCTGGCTGTTCATAGGGTCCTGCCCTGGCGGCTGCGGGTTCCCTCCGGTCGACGGCTCTGCCCACCTGTCTTGTTGGCTCTGTCCCGATGATTGTTGGCTCCACTCCGTTGATGGCACCGGTGGATTTGGCCGCGAAGTCTGTTCTGGTGTTCGATTAGGCTGGGCCGGTGATGGATTGCCTGGCTGAGGCGGTGCTGGTGGTGGCGGACCCTGGGGAGTCGGTCCGGACTGTGGCCTTTGGCTATTTAGCGGTGTTCCCTGGTTTGAGGGTATCCCGCGGAGGTCCTCCCTCCAGTTGGCCTGTCCGGTATTCTGGAACTGGTATGGGTTCGGCCGAACTTCATACGCAGTAGGGGCGGGGCTGCCACTCCCTGACCAAGCATCATTGTGCTCTTGCTCCCGCTCATTTTGGTGTCCATTTTGACTGGCGGAAGTCCTTGGTGGTAATGGCCCCCAATGTACTCGGTCAGTTCGTCCCGTTGAGTTGATCGGTGGTTGTGGTGGTTGAGGAGGGTTTGGATGAATTCCGTCCCAATCCACGAACCCATCGTTGGATCGTATGTTTCCTCCTCTATGACCTGTGTCCGGGGTGGGCAACCCCGACTGGGTTCCAGCGCCGGCCTGCTGCCGTGTCTCAGCATCTGCCGCGCTCCGTGATGCGATTAGCGGAGGGTTGGTCAGTTCTGCCGGCTCGTCTTGCTGCTCTCCTTCTGTCACTTGAGCTGCGATGGTCGAAGAGTCATCCGGTGTCACAAAGATGCGAACTTCCGGGAACATATGTGATGGTGGAGCTTGTTCGCTGTTTCCGCTAACACTCGGGTTTGGATTTAGCAAGTGCGCCTCGGTCAGTCGTCTACCTGGCGACGCTTGTTGTACCGAATTCTGGCTCTGGGAAAGCGAGGTGCTCGTGGTGAGGTCAAGGGGAAATCCCCCCACCGATGGTAATTCCTCAATGTGGACTCCGGAACTGGCTATGGAGCTGTTGCTACCGGATCTTTCCTCTAAGGGGCACAGTGCTGCGTGTGCCGTCTGGTTGGCTCTCACGTTGTTAGGCGTCGATGTGAAGTCGAATCGGCCGCTGGCCAGTGAGTGATAGGGGCTAGCTGCCATGCGCCGGTACTCATTGGACATCTGCACTGATACTACATGCATCATGTGCTGGTACCCCTGCTCCAATGGAAGCTGCTCGGGCGTCCCCTCCACTGGTGTGAACGACAGTATTCCAGTCGCTCTTGCACCTCCTAGAGTTGCTGCGGATACCCATGTGAAATCAACCCCATGGTCCCATTGAGCTGCTCCCGCCCCGTTCCGAGCCACCACTTCATATCTCCAGGCTCGATCTAATACTTGGCTTGGCGACTGGCCCAACACCCGGAGACCCAAGCTATCCATTCGCACTATCAGCGCTGGCAGTGGTTGGAACTGCAAGAACTGCATCAAACAGTGAGTGGGAGCATTCACTGGGGCCAATCTCCTCCGGAACGTGAATCGTTCTCTCGGGAGTACTCTCGGCCACTCTGGATCGGGTAGCGCAGCCAGTTGTCTGTCCATGGTGGCTGCGACTGCGTTCTGCTGCTAGCTGGTTGAAGATCACCCCGTGTTCGCTGCCGTTCTCTAATTGTCGAACTACTGTTCGACTGCTGTTCTTCGTTGTCTCTGCCGATGCCTTCGTTGATCGAACTACGTCTTCGACCACTGCTGTCACGTTGTGTTGTCTCTGCAATCGTTTTGTTGGTCGAATTAGGTATTCGACTGCTGACGTCGTGTTGTCTCTGCAATCGTTTTGCTGGTCGAATTACTATTCGACTGCTAACGTAGTGTTGTCTCTGCACGCCCCCGCTGATCGATGCGTCCACCGATCCCTCTCTCTCACTTACAATATTGCCTCTTTTCCTTTTAATATCAATAGAAGAATCTCCCCCCTCTTATTCTTACCTCCGGACTTTTTCCCCCCCCTTTTGTTAGGTTTTGGAGTAGGGATTCAAGGACTTGCTTAGTTAAGCTTGAGGGAGACAAGCAATATGTAATCCGGACCAGTTCAGCTGAGTGCGTTATAATGTGAGCTAACTACTAAAATCCTCGTGATCAGCCTCAGATAACTCTAAATCAGGTGTTGCTCCGAATCCGCGCGGTCGCCTAGTGCTGGCACTCGTCAGCTCTACTATTTCAAGTCTTTCCGACTACTACCAAACCTTTTCCCACGAGCTAGGCCGACTACCAAACGATCCGAAGGGTTACCAAACCCTCCCGAGGCCTACCATCGGTCTTGAAGAGACTACCAAATACTTTACCCTCCGGAACAAGGTCCTAGGCTGCAGTACCAAACGATTCGTCAGCTTGAACCTTTTCAACTTCCGGTGCCTCTATTGGAATCTCAGATACTAGTATTTCCTTTGTGGATTCCGAATTTCCAGTTCTTTCGAGAAATAATAATACTTTGAAATTCTCAAATTCCCCTTTGACTTCGTGAAATAACAATACTTTCAATTCCCGAATTCTTGTTTGATTTTACCAATACAGTAATCTTTATTTTTCAAACCTCTTTTGGCTTTATAAAATAATAATATTGATTTGATCTTTGAATACTTCGTTGACTTCCGGAAATCTATTTAGTTCCTGCCTAAATTCTCCGCCATTAATTGAGAATTGAGCTCTCAATTCCCCGTGGTTCTGTGGTGTTCAGAACCGAGAGGTTAGGTTGCGTGTTCTGTTACGAGGCTAGAAATTCGGGTGGAATTCCTGCCTCGTTGTGTATGTGTGCGTGTTCTGTAACGAGGCCCAAAATCGCCTGATTATAGGCCCCGTATGTGTGAAGGTTGCGTGTGTGCGTGGTAGGTGCGTGTGCGTGTAGTAGGTGCGTGCGTGTGTAATAGGTGCGTGTGTATGTGTGTGATTAATGGCGGAAAAGACCAGATTCGATTAAAGAGAGGGCTTCTGCAACGAGAATCCGGAATCACCAACGTTGTCCAGCTTCCTGTGGCGCCCTCTGGGTTCAGACTCACCGTCGATTACTTGTGGGACTAATATCCGGGGTTATTATTGAAATAAATCATGTAAATTCCCATTTGAATACAAAATATCTCTTTTATTAACCCAATTGTGACAAAGTCCGGTATACTACCGTTTGAATTTGGCGCCAGGAGAAGTGCGACACTTTGCCGCCCGAGAGTATACTTTGAAAGTGCGACCACTCGCAAGTCTGAGAGTGTACCCGTGTGATTTGAATGTGCCGGCCGGTATACAAGATGGCCGACCACGTGGCACGAGGCAACACCTGTAGATGATTTTATATTCCCTTTTATGATGTATTATTTCCAGAATCGTCCGGAAATAATATAATGAATTTCTTTCTCAATTATTTTTCCTCAATTGTGCTGATCTTTCCGATTAACTACTTCCCAGATGCTCGAGATAATTGTGGATTATTTCTAATGATCTTTAATTGGCGTGGGGACGCCAATTATCTTTGTGTGATTTTACGATGAGTTCTTTTACTCCAAATCCTAATATCTCTGGCCAAAATATTGGCCCAATTTATCCACAATTAATCCCTCACTTTATCCGGATCAATTAACCCCCAATATTCTTCCAATTAATATTTATTTAATGATACTGAGGCTGAACACGCGGTAACGGAATTACACTTACTTGTGACAGCTCAGTTGTTTTCCTCCGGATTTCTTACACTACAGCTCACTTGGAGTCTTTATTTATTTAATCACTTATTCTAATCTCGTGTGGAGTCTTTATTTTATTATCTTAAATCACTTAACACTAATATTTCCTTAATTAATCACTTAATTACTACAGAGACTTAATATTTACGTTATGTGTCTTTTGACGGTTATTACAGGAGTGGGGATTTTCACTACAGCCGTGAAAATCCTCACCTCTGTCTCCGGCAGGTGCTGCCTCTACCTCCGAACGGTCGATAAATCGATTATCGACGGTGGATTTCTTATTGTCCGGAGGAGGAGGGAGAGGGCGCCTCGACGATAAAAACCCCTTTTACGATCACATCGTAACAATGGGGAATTGAGTGATCAAGGGAATCAATACTGATATATTATGTTCATATATTAGAACATTTTGATGATATATTCCGAGAAAATATCGACATAAATACCCATATATGATCATATATGCCCCTATATGATAATATATGCCCATATATGATCATATATGGGACTGCCATACCCGGGAAAAAATCGACATATATGTCCAGATATGCTCATATATGATCATGTATGGACATGTATGACAATTTTCTCCCGGGACAACCATACATGACCATATATGGACATATATGGCCATATATGTTCGTATATGGTCATATATGGAAATTGACCGCGCATGAACATATATGATCATATATGGACATACAGGGTGATTTTTTTCAAACGTAAAGGCAATTAACTGGAGATGGCTGGAGATGTGAGAAGTACGGGAAAATTTCAAGAAAAAATTTTGGCTGGATATTTTTTGAATTATTGGCGATTGAAATAGGCCAATGGGCTTGGAGGATTTTGGCGCGCAAAACGGAGTGGGGGAGTTGAGTGGCGATGTGACAACGCTGGATTAGCGAACAGTTGAAGCCGAGAATTTTGAATGGTGGGCGAGTCGAATCATTCTCATTTTGCGTGATTCGAGTAGATGCGGAGAGATGGCGTTAGAGGTTTGTTTATTTTGACGTTTCGAGACTTGAGTTCAAAATTCAGTTTCCTTCATTTGATACCTGCGGGCAGTTTTGGGTTATTAAGAGTCCAGCATTTAGTGATGGGTGATCTCTGAAAAAAGAATCGATTCTAGAAAAATTAATCTTCATAACGAATGATTTTTTGAGAATCGATTTTTTCAAAAAAAAAAAATCGAAATGAGAAAATTGAAGAATCGATTTATTAAAAAAAAAAAAATTGAAAAATAGGAGAATCATAGGAAACACATTTGTATGCATATGTATTTTTGTGCATATCTAGCGGCACCGTGAGGGGCGTTGCTAGATGGCATCTCCATGTCTTCTGGGTGCATCTTGGGTGCACCTCAAGTGCTCGAACAGCACGTCTTGGGGGCTTTCCCCGTACTCCCAGGATGCACTGCATGAATGCTTGAGGTGAACACGCAGTGCGTCTTCGGAGTGCTGAAAAAGCCTCCAAGACATGCTGCTTGAGCGCTTGAGGTGCACGCAGAATGCACCCATGAGACATGGAGATGTCATCTAACGATGCTCCTCAGTTGGATTTTCAACGCTTATGCAGTCCGTCTTGCAGGCCTCATCGGCATTTTCTGGGCGCATCTTGGATGCTCCCTCAGCACTTTTACAAACTTTTACCACATGAATGATGATTCGGTAGTCTTTATTCGACCTCGTAACTTGTTAAATTTGAAGAAAAATTGGTCTAAAACCTAGCTTTTCCTATTTTAAATAGATAAAGTCCGACTACTCATATCCTTGGAGTGTTCATGGACGAATATCATTACCATGAACACTCCATTTGAATGAGTAGTCGGACATTATTTATTTAAAATAGGAAAAGCTAGGTTTAAGACACATTTTTCTTCGTATTTAACAAGTTACAAGGTCCAATATAGACTCCCGAATCATCATTCATGTGGAAAAATGCTGAGGGAGCATCCGAGCCGCTCCCGCAAAGCTCTCAGGAGGCCTCCAAGACGCACTGCATGAGCGTTGGAAATTCGCATCAGGGACGTCGTTCGATGGCGTCTCCATGTCCCTCGGTTGCACCCCAGGTGCTCCTCAAGGGCTTAAACAGCACATCTTGGAGACTTTTTTAGCACTTCCAAAACGCACTGCACAAGTGCACGAGGTGCACGGGAAGTGCATCTCAATGGCGTGCAGATGCCTCTCAGATGTTCTACCTGTGCACCTCAAGCACCTATACAATGCATATTGAGAGTGCTGAAAAGGCCTTCAAGACGTGCTGCTTAAGCGCTCAAGCTGCACTCGAAGTGCACCCGAGAGACGTGGAGGTGTCATCTAATGACGCCCCCAGGCACATTTTCAACGCCCATGCAGTGCGACTTGGAGGCCTGCTCGGCACTTTCCGGGCGTAACTCGAATGCTCCCTCAGCACTTTTACAAACTTTTATCACATGAATGATGATTTGGAAGTTTCTATTCGAACTCACTACTCGTTAAATTTGAAGAAAAATGGGTCTAAAACCTAGCTTTTCCTATTTTAAATAAATAAAGTCCGACTACTCATTCAAATGGAGTGTTCATGGTAATGATATTCGTCCATGCACACTCCAAAGAAATGAGTAGTCGGACTTTATCTATTTAAAATAGGAAAAGCTAGGTTTGAGACCCATTTTTGTTCGAATTCAACAAGTTACGAGGTCGAATAAAGACTACCGAATCATCATTCATGTGGTAAAAGTTTGTAAAAGTGCTGAGGGAGCATCCAAGATGCGCCCAGAAAATGCCGATGAGGCCTGCAAGACGGACTGCATAAGCGTTGAAAATCCACCTGAGGAGCATCGTTAGATGACATCTCCATGTTTCATGCGTGCATTCTGCGTGCACCTCAAGCGCTCAAGCAGCATGTCTTGGAGGCTTTTTCAGCACTCCGACGACGCACTGCGTGTTCACTTCAAGCATTCATGCAGTGCATCCTGGGAGTGCGGGAAAAGCCCCCAAGACGTGCTGTTCGAGCACTCGAGGTGCACCCAAGATGCACCCAGAAGACATGGAGATTCCATCCAGCAATGCCCCTCACGGTGCCGCTAGATATGCACAAAAATGCACATTTTTATGCATATGCACAAAAATACATATGCATACAAATGTGTTTCCTATGATTCTCCTATTTTTCAATTTTTTTTTTTTTAATAAATCGATTCTTCAATTTTCTCATTTCGATTTTTTTTTTTTGAAAAAATCGATTCTCAAAAAATCATTCGTTATGAAGATTAATTTTTCTAGAATCGATTCTTTTTTCAGAGATCACCCATCACTAAATGCTGGACTCTTAATAACCCAAAACTGCCCGCAGGTATCAAATGAAGGAAACTGAATTTTGAACTCAAGTCTCAAAACGTCAAAATAAACGAACCCATAACGCCATCTCTCTGCATCTACTCGAATCACGCAAAATAAGAATGATTCGACTCGTCCGCCATTCAAAATTCTCAACTTCAACTGTTCGCTAATCCAGCGTTGCCACATCGCCACTCAACTCCCCCACTCCGTTTTGCGCGCCAAAATCCTCCAAGCCCATTGGCTTATGTTAATCGCTAATAATTCAAAAAATATCTATCCAAAATTATTTTTGAAAATTTTCCCGTACTTCTCACCCCTCCAGCTATCTTCAGTTAATTGCCTTTACGTTTGAAAAAAATCACCCTGTATATGGGCATATATGTCGATTTTTTCCTGGGATAATTTAACTTCTTTTTCTTTTTATCTCTAGATTCTAGTGAGGAATTAATTTTTTAATTCTGTAATTCTACCGGGCCGATGGCATTGATTGGGCCATTGACGGTATGCCACAATTATTTCCACATTGCCCCACCCTCCCCTACATAATTCATTTATTTATTACATGTGATTGTCTCAATTGAATAATTAACGAATATATCGTCTCATATTTAAAGCTATTTTGTTTTTTCATTAGAAAATTTCACTTGGACAAATAAATAATCACCTAATTATCAATGTCTTCATTATATTGACTCTTCATTGTGTAATTTCGGTGTTTTATTATTAAATCGCGTTACTAATGCCAAAAGGGCGTATTGCGGATTTTACGCCCTTTTGGCTTCGCAGAACCAAAAGGGCGTATCGAAAACAATGTTTCTCTTCTGTTTGATTCGAAAATGTTAAAAAAGTATTTTTCTGTCAGAAAAATACAGAAAAAAATTTTTTTTTGTGTACGCCCTTTTGGCTTTAAGAGAAAAAAAATTTTAAGCCAAAAAGGCGTATCCCAACTTTTTTTTATCGCAATTATTATTAATTATAACGCTAAAAGGAGGGGGGGGGGAATTGAAATCATAATAATGATTAAGCAAATTAGAGAAATACAACAATATTTATTTAAACAAATAATCGCTTGGAGATTCAATTTAAGGCGGTACTACCCCAATGCCATTTCCATTATCATCATCGTGGGTTTCTGAAAGTATAATTGGAGGAATTATCTGTGGGTCAGTTCTCCTATGAATAACAACGTGAATTCATAAATAATTACCATCATCAACAGATACACAGAAATAAATGCTTTCTTAACTTGAGAATGTGCAGACACTTAAATTAAGAAAGACAAAGGCACTTGAATCAAGTGAGGAAAGTCACTTAATTTCAGTGAGTTTTACTTTCTTAAATTAAGAAAGAAAAAATCACTTGATTCAAGTGAGAAAACTCATTTGATTTAAGTGAGTTTTCTCACTTGGATCAAGTGATTTTTTCTTTCTTAATTTAAGAAATAAAACTCACTTAAATCAAGGGAGTTTTCTTACTTGAATCAAGTGACTTTTCTTTCTTAATTTAAGTGACTGCACATTCTTAAACTAAGAAAACATTTTTCTCTGTGTAAGCTTTGATAATATCGGTGATATTTGCTTGGAACTGTGCCTGACGTACAAAAATGTCTTAAGTCGTTGAATTTTGCACAAGATATTGGAATTTGTGAGTTATAAAGATTTTGAAGATAGATATTTTTTTTAAATGATTTCCTCGAAATCACTGTTTTGAAAGATTCCCAGAATTTATTTTTGATGAAAAGACATCTGGAATGAGAAAACCTTTTATTCGCACGTGCAACTTTAAACCATTTACACTTAAGACATTTCTGTACGTCAGGCACAGTTCCGAGCAAATATCACCGATATTATCAAAGCTTATCCGTTGATGATGGTAATTATTCATGAATTTACTTCGTTATTCATTGGAGAACTGACCCACAGATAATTTCTCCAATTATACTTTCAGAAACCCACGATGATGATAATGGAAATGGCATTGGGGTAGTACCTTCTTAAATTGAATCTCCAATCGATTATTTGTTTTAATGAATATTGTTGTATTTCTATTATTCGTGTAATCATTATTATGATTTCAATTTCTCCCCTCCTTTTGTCGTTATAATTAATAATAATTGCGATAAAAAAAAGTTGGGATACGCCCTTTTGGCTTTAAATTCTTTTTCTCTTAAAGCCAAAAGGGCGTACACAAAAAGAATTTTTTTTCTGTATTTTTCTGACAGAAAAATACGTTTTCAACATTTTTGAATCAAACAGAAGAGAAACATTTTTTTCGATACGCCCTTCTGCTTCTGCAGAGCCAAAAGGGCGTAAAATACGCGATACGCCCTTTTGGCATTAGTAACGCGAAATAATACGCATGGGGTCATTATCCTTACTTTGAAGTGTACATGTGGAATACGAAATCACACCCATTCCAACTGGTTGTTTTCGATATAAGTCATTTCCATAATTAGAGTCTTTTTCGTTTCAGCTGTCTCGCCGGCCCGCCGAAAGCGTTTATAAGAGTTCAATCAATACTATTATTGCTATTCTGTACCTCGGAATCTAACCCTTCACTCGCGATGGCCACCAACCGAAGTTATCAACGTTGGGGCAAGTCTCGTCGATATAGATTTTTGAAAGCTGCTGTTGAAGAAGAATTACAGGATATATATTCAGCAAGCAATGTTGATGAAGAACCTCCCCCAAAGAAAGCTATGTATCAAGTCAATGTAGTTAGTGACAGTCTACAACTATCAAGCGTGTCAAGCGACGTGAGCGAGGAAGAAATTTCCCCTCAACATATTGCTCCCGTACTTCCCCCGAACGCTTCGAGTGAGGATGACGAAGAATATAATTTCTCGGATGCTGACTCACTTGAGGAGTTGCATCCATGGGAAACCGATGATGAATCAAACAATGAAGTGTGTGAGGATGATTTTGACAGTGAAAGTGTTGTAATACTCAATGAAGACAATTTGCCACTTGCATTGCGAGATTCGTTAAAATTGTTTGCTTTAGAATGTAACTTGGCTCATACGTCATTACGACGGTTATTATACCACTTGAAGCCATTCCATCCGGAATTACCAAAAGATCCGCGTACAATAATGAAGGGGCCAACAAAAGTAGCAATCGAACCGATGGGGCCGGGCCTTTATTATAATTTCGGAATAGCCAATCAATTGGCAAGTAATCTGCGTAACTTCGAGACAATACCAAATTGCCTAACTTTAGATTTTAATGCTGACGGTCTCCAAATTTTCCGAAGTACAAGTTACGATTTCTGGCCCATATTATGCAGGACCCGCGAAATTAGTTCTATTCCGCCATTCGTATGTACTGTGTATGGTGGTACGGGAAAACCCGAGACAGACGATTACTTCAAAGACCTAATTCCGGAATTGCAGGAATTGAGGGGAAATGGCTTAAAAGTCGGTTGTCAAAAAATTACAATAAAAATTGGAAACTTTATTTGCGATCGTCCGGCACGAGCCTACATCAAAGAGATAAAAAGTCATGCAGGCTATTACGGGTGTGATAGATGTGTTACTTGTGGTGATTGGGTTGGGCGTGTAGTATTTCCCCAAACCGATGCTGAATTGAGGACAGATGATAATTTTTTTAATGATGAAAACCACCTAATTGGCCACACAAGTCTATCTCAATTAGATATTGGTATGATATCTAATTTTCCGCTTGATGTGATGCATTTAGTTTACTTGGGAGTGACTCGGAAACTCTTACGTACGTGGACGAATGGGAAACGTGCTTTACGCATGTCATCACTCGCTCGTAAATTAGTAAATGATGATTTAGTTAAATTAAGTAAGATGTGGCCAGTCGAATTCAGTCGTAAACCACGAAGCTCAGCTGAATTGGATCGATGGAAAGCCACTGAATTACGTCAGTTTGTATTGTATATAGGTCCGATTGTTTTGAAAAAGCACTTGCCCAAGACCGATTACAAATTATTTATGTTGCTGCATATCGCTTGTGTAATCCTTTGCCGTCGTGATCTATATCAAAAATTCAATTTGGAAGCGCACGAGTCACTTGTTGCATTTGTCAATCAATGTATACAAAAGTACGGCAAGAAATTTATAACGTATAATGTACATAGTCTTATCCACTTAGCTAAAGATGCAGCTGATCATGGACCAGTGGATTCATTCTCTGCCTTTCCTTTTGAAAATGCCCTTGGATCAGTGAAGAGATTGATCCGCGGAAAGAACAAGCCTCTCCAGCAATTTATTCACCGAACCTTGGAAAATACTGCCATCACTAAATGTGTAACAGCAAAACTTGCCCGAGTTATTGCGCCCTTTGTAACATCACGCCACGATAGGGGTCCTACTGGTGGAAAAGTTGGAACCCAATATTCTAGAATAAATTGGAACGGAGTCATTTTGTCAACCAAACCCGGTGATAATGTCACAATATTGAAAACCAATAAAATAGTTGTAATAGTCAATTTTATTTCAAGCAACGACCTGCTGTTCTGCGTAGCAAAGAAATACCGGAGTCATGACGATTTCTATGAAACTCCATTGAAGTCTTCACACTTAGGAATTTGCAAAGTAGAAAGACTGTCGAATCGTGTGAAAGTATATCCCATATCTGCAATTGCAAAGAAAGGAGTAATGATACTGCAAGGAACTGGTAGTGTAGTTTATCCCTTGGAAGTCGAATCTCGTTAAATTTTGAAACCGCTGCGTATTTCATTCTCGGACCAATATTTTCGAAATATTTCAGAAACTAAGCAAGATAGAGCAATTTAGCACAAACCTTCTTCTGTAGCCCTTCAAATCTCTTTTTAAAAAACCATTGAAGCAAAATCGCTCTATCTCACTTAATTTCCAAGATATTTTTGAAAAATTAATGACAAAATCAAATCAATTTATTTAAACAGTTCTAAATTTTTATCTCCCTCACTTTGAATTCCCCCCCCCCTCCCCAAGTAGCACTGCATGCGCCTATCCAGCTAAGCCCTCTCGCGCATGTGCCGAAAATATTTTGTCAAATGAGGACTCATCTCATGTCTTAATCAAAAATCAACGGGTTTTTCGCTGCAAACCACAACACAATAATACACACCCGAATCCCGGTGTCTTCGTAACTCAAATGAACTTCGTAAAATTTAACAGAATAGTTTATACGAGAGAAAAACGGCAAGTTATCTATGACAGCACGTTATCTACGATAGAATCCCTCGTTTATACATAATCCAATATTATACGCAATTGCTAGTGATTACTACACAAGATACATTGACGATACAGTTAAAATGATTTGTAGTAGTTGAATGAAATCACTTGTTTTATCATTTCTCCATCCTGAAAATATCGATATAAATGTCATGGAAGATCCAGTGAAAATGAGAAATTGTTTAACGACTCAAGTAATTGAACTTGAGTCGTTACAGTCAGTTTATCGTGTAGAATTAGTGATATCTCATCACGGTGCATTGGCTGCTATAAATCGATTCATTTTTGATACTTATAATGATGTGCCTGGACAGGTGGAATATTCAATGAACATTTCCGTGCCTCAGGTATATTAATTAACTTTCCTGAATTCTTCTATTATTTTTATTGTTTACTACTCTAAAATAGTCATCGAAAAAAGACGCATAAAAATTGCATCCATCCTTTGAAATATGAGTATTGAGCGGTTGATCGTTGTCTATCATGTTTATTTTATTTATACTCGTTTCTTCGAGTCTTATTTCACTGTTTAACAATCATTGTTAATATTCGATTACTATTACTTCCTCTTTTTTCTTCAATTATTTGAAAAGTATCGTTCTATGTCCTTCCCATACGTAATATTAATTTTTTACTACTAAGGTAGCTGATACATCATTATTGCATAAAATTTTCTCTATGTTGCAGGATTACACTATCGGAGTGAAGGATGGAAGACGGTAAGCGCAAACGCGTGGCACCAGAAAGGTACATACCTGAAGACAACCCTCCAAATACAAGGTATTGTCTTTCGCCCGAAACCATTTGAAAGTACTGAGCAATGAATTGTGCAAAATCACTAAAACGGAGTAAAAAAGTGAAGCTGAAGTTTATGTTTAAGAAAAAGTGACAAGTACCATCTCCTCAGAATCCCTTGTTTAATAAAAAAAAACTGATATAATTCGGATTATTTTTTCAATCCCAATTTCGACCAATAGGAGCATGGGATTTGACATCACGTGGTGTGTATTATTTCGATAATTTGTGGTAATACCACGGCCGTTGCTAAGCAGCAAAGAAAAGTTTTTAAACAAATTCCAACCCACTTTATGCCACGAAAATGTCAAATCCGTGCATCCTTTCGCCAAAATTTGCATCAAAAAAATAATCCCCCGAATACCCCTCGTGCTGGAAAATTAATTGGGTATTTCCCTCAAGTTTACCCCCTCAGCAACGTGTGCGTTCAGTTTGTCACAAAATCGCTCGCGCGCGAGCGCTCGGGATTTTGTTACTGCCAAACTTCACGCACGTGTTGCTGAGCAACAAAACTTTCGTGAAATACCCGCTAATTGTCTAGCACTCAGGGTATTACAAGTGACAAACTGTCTGTTTCAAGGGTTCCGTGAGGATGAATGAGAATCATAAGAAACAAATGAGATTACATGAAAAATTGTTTCGTAGCAAAAAAAAGTGAATCGGCATCTGCAGATACTAAATACTTGATAATAATTGAATCTGTTTATTGTCGATCCACTCTCACAGAGTAGATCAAATTCTTAGCTTATCCGAATTTTGTCAATTGTTTTTGAAAGAGATGAATTATCAGATACATGTACTTGTCCACAGCTTCTCCAGAAAGCTCAGTTTCCGTTATTCCTCCTAGATTTTCAATTTTGTTCAGAGTTTCAAAATAGTCTGTAGATAGTCCTCAAAGTCAATAATTACTCACAGAGGAACCGTAATTTTCTCTATCAATGTTGCAGAGATGTGGTGTACTGCGTCCTTGAATTTGTTGGAACCAGAGAAACAGCTATTGTACCAGAAGGCTGGATATGCAATGAGGAGGGACAGGATTTCTGCTATTGGCCCTCAGGATTTTCCTCGAAGGATATCAGGAAGGCCATCCGTGAAAATGCTGTCCCAGACGAAGGCACCTGGAAGTCATACCTGGCGAGGGTACATGGTAAAGGTAAGGAAGACTATTCGTATGAAAGCTCAGGAAGCTGCTCTTTTCAAATCCGAAAACATTTATAAAAATCAAAAAGGCCAAGTTTATGTTTTTTCGGCCGATAATCTTCCATAAAACTTTGTTTTCTCTTTCAAATTGTCGGAGAAGAGTTCAGGGGCTTGGGCAGCTAACGCTCAATGACGGAAAGAAGTTCATTTTTCAAACAGGGACTAAAGAAATTGTTTGAAATCATCTCCTATTTTTTCAAATTTCCAATTTAATCGGCTTCCAAGTAATTAATTAGCAAAATTGCGTCTTATACATGAGCTCTTATCCGTCGAACCTGTCTTCTTAGCACGTAATCTTTGTTACCGACAGGATTGGTAACAAAGCTCCGTGCTAAGTCAGGCTTGATGCATAAGAGCCCATGTATAAAACGCAATTTGGCTAATTAATTACTTAAAAACCGATAACATGAAAAATTTGAAAAAATTCGAAGTAATTCAAAACAATTTGTTTAATCCTTGGCTATTCGAAATTATGACTATTTTTTTTCAAAGAGAGGGATTGTGACTACGTCCAAACAGGCACTTGGCCATGTATTTTCCAGAAATTTTCGATTTTGTTTTTCTTCCCAGTTTTTTTTCTTTTTTCCATTCGGGATCCTTATCATTCCATAAGTCAATAACTAGTTACTAACGCATGGTAATTTCCCGATTGTCGACCTCCTAATCTTACTCAGGATTTACCAATAGGCTGGTTGTCAAGCGGAAAAGACCGTAATGCCAGCCTTTTAGATAGAAATTTTTGTAGTAAATCATATTTTAATGTTTTTGTGCTTATAAATAGGTAGCTATGACAAGTGCTTTAGACAAGAAGATGCTGTTATGTACGCAAGCCTCACTGAATCATCAGACACGGAGCCGCTGACGTCAGTGACGAGGAAAAAGAAGAAGACCCGCAAGGAGAACAGCGCAGCCGGCGTGCCGGCAATGGAGGCCCCAGGAGGTAGTGGAGGCCAAGGAAATAGAGCTGTGGAGCCGGATGTAAATGAGCCTGATGCTAATATCGAAGGCCAACGACGTGTCCGCAGATGCCAAAGCTGCAACTGTCCCGTCTGCATTGCCAAAGAGAAAGCAAACGGTAAGTAATCGTGCGATCACTCTGCAATGAACGCCGACTAGTTTGCACTATTGAGGAAGTCCACTTCTGTTTCTTCCTTCCTCATCCTATATTCTGTAATCTTAATAATCTGAAAGATGTTATTTTAATGTTATGTTTAGCAAGCTTCCAGACGAAAGTGCTGCGTAAACTGGTGGAGCTAAAAGTGGAGTTACAAGCCACAGTTGCTGCCAGGCAGGCAGGAGTTGAACCCTTCAGGGCTGGGAACATTCAAATTCCCCTCCGAACAGTGGCTGATCTGGAGCAGTTGGAGGCTTCTCTAACCCCGGCACTAGTCAAAGACTTGGTAATTGCCAGAAACTTAATATATGAAATATTAAAAAGTAGAAGAAGGGGGAGGGGCAGAAAGTGAACTTTGTTTTGAAAACATGGTCGATGTGATGTTATACCTATGTCACGACGGTTGATGAGGACATAAAGAAATCAGTATGATTCGATGGAAGATTATTCAGTCGGAAAAATCGAAAACTTGGCTTTTTCACATCCAAAATTATTAATGAAAATCGAAAGAGGCCCCTTGCGAGTTTTTTCGACAAAATAATCTTTGATGTAATCATTTCACTTTCTTTTTGGTTCCAGCAACCATCATAGGATAGTTTGAATTCTTGACTCCTCTGAATCATCTAATTTTGTTTTTAAAAGAGAGGGATTCTCATGAGCATCTACTTCAACAGGTGATTGACTAGAACCCTCTATTTGCAATGCTGACTGATAATTTTGTTATTTACAGAAAGAGAAATTGAAGCAGCATGTTGACGACAAACTGTACTACACGGCCTTGGGGATGATGAAGTCCATATTCACCATCCCCTTCATGCGAACCCTAAACTGGAACGGCAAGAGACCGGGAAAAACCGGGCTTATCAAAAAGGCTCCGAAATTAGCTCAAACAATAATTGGTAAGTCTGTAAATATCTTAATAAATTCTTTGATCAATTCGTCGTAGCTTTTTTTCTTTTTTAGTCTTTCCTTTTTTTCACTCATATCATACAAAAGTCAATCTAATTACTTCCACGAAAAGTAATGCTTATAATGGCAAATTTTCATTTTTATCGTCCTTTGAAGATAACTACTTTAATTACTATACTTTTCAATTGTGATTCTTCACTTACTCTTTTTACTGCACTTCCTTTAATCAGGATATTTTTTTGCAGATGGTGCCAAAGAAGCTGTTGGCGATAAATGGACGTTGTCAGAAATAAAGGCAAAATTAAAAATAATTCTCGTCAAGGCGGTCAGGATGACTGTTCCAGAGAATGAGGAGGAGATCGCCCTGAACCCATTGGACGATAGTGATGAAGAGAGGGAGCCCCCCCCTGCAGGTGAAAATGGGCAACCCCCCCAGGTGGCAACCCCCCATGGTGGAAATGATGCCATCGTTGATGCTGCTGATGACGATTGAAAGTAAGTTAAAAAAAAAGGTTCATTAATTTACCGTTACTTTAGTTTTTTCTCCGACTGGATATGGAAGCAGCGCCAACCGCCCTTCAGGCATTATATACTATTGCTCTATCTCGTTCAGTTTGCAAGAAATAATTACAAAAACAGACTTAGTATATTTTTTTTATAAAAGAAAATATCATTTTTCGCTTATTTTTTTTTACAAATTTTACTGAAATTAATGGAGATGCGCCTCCTTTGCCTTAACTCTATCTTGCAACTAGATAAATTATCTGCAAAAAATGCTAAGATAAAAACGGTGTAGCTCCATTAGTTCCTGAGATTGTTACCTCAAATCAGCTAATCGCTAAACCTGAAATTTTTACAGGAGAGACAATTGCACTTCGCTACGAGATACATCGCCTGGAAAGGAACCAGCAGGAGGAACTCACTTGTGCCTTGGCCTGGAACATTCCCCCCACTTGTTCTGTACACGTGAAAATTTTGAAGGAAACAAATTTTCCTAAAAACAGCATCACCAGCCGATTTTCTCGTTCAATCATTCTGTAACTTATTACAAAATCGAGTGTTCCTATATACATGAAAAAAAGAGAAATAATATAATAGTATTTCTAAAATATTTTATATCCTCGAAAACGTAGCTTTTATGCATATAGTCATAGTAATAAGCAAATAGTGATTAGAAACTGTTCTTCCTCCTTGCCAATGGCAATTATGTTAGCATCTAAATTGTCGAACGTAAATTTTCTTATTGGAAACCAACAAATTTCTTTTCGAAATGCTTCGAATACTTTGTACGGAGAGTACCTGATATTTTTAGCGTATGTGTGTGTGTGTGTGTGTGTGTGTGTGCAGAAGTCCTCAAAGAGACATTACGGGTCATTTACACGGATAGAGTTCTAGATTTAGAGGATATGGCTTTTCAGCCGCTGAAAAGCCGAAAGTAATGCACGTAGGCAGCATCAAAAGACATATACGTGTTCAAAATGCTGCAGAAATACTGGTAATCGCTGATCGTCACAGATCGTATCAGTTGAAGATACAATTTTTTCATTTCATGAAATCTCATTTGGCCAAAGTAGTTGAGACTGGTGATATATATTAAATACGTGATTGATTAATTTAAGTGGATGTTAAATGTGGATGTTGTGGGAGACAGGTTAAAATGGAGCATGGGTGAAAAAATTAAAAGGATTTTCCTTAAAAAAAATTGGAAGATCTTTTCGGAAAAAAATTTGAGGATTATTCCTTTAAAAAATGTCAGGAATGTTTCTGAAAAAAATGAAAATTAAAAAAAAATGATAATAATTTTTTTAAAGGAAATGAATGAATTTTTTCTTAAAGACAATTATAAGACGTTTTCCAAAGAAAATTGAAGGAATTTTCCTGAAGGAAAATTGAAGGATTTTTTCTAAGAAAAAAATGAAACATTTCTCCCACGAGAAATTGTAGGAATTTTTCTAAAAAAAAAGTTGATGGAATTTTCTTTAAAAAATGTTAAAAATTCAATTTCTTTCAATTTTAAAAGGAAAAGAGCTTGCATGTTTTGAAAAAAAAAGAGATTTTTAATAGCAGTCTATTTCGCCCCAAGACTCCATTTTCTCCATCTCGCTCAACTGAAATTTTAGTCTCTTGAAGATAATAATTCTTTAATATAAATTCACTACCTATTTTCTTATATTTTCAATTGAAAAAGCCACGACACACGTTCGTAAAAAATTATAACGAGAAAAAAGACAATCGAAGAAATATTTGACGTGCCTACAGCGGGAAATACATAAAGCTACTCGAGACATTCAAAGCAATTGTCATTTTGTAAAACTCGTTTTTTTTTCGTTTACTACTTCTTTAACTTTATTTTATTTAACTGGGATAATCCTCTCGCTAATCAAACTACGTTAGTATTACTCAGTTAACTGAATAAAATATTATGTGTTTGTTCATGAAAGAAGCCTTCAGACTCTAGGATTTTACACATTCATAACATTAAATTTTCAACTTTGATGAGTAATGACCACTGAAATTACTTTTCGAGAAAATGTCACTGTCAGTAGAATAATTTCAAAAATGATAAAAAAATTCATAATCAAGCATCTAATTTCTGTTAATTACGAGTAAAACAAATTAGTTGTTTCATTATGAAATTCGTTAATATTTTTGTAGTTATTTTAATGACAGTTATAACTGGCATTAGAATAACTACTTTTATAATCTTTTACAAAATTAAGAGTTCCAATTGAAAAAAAAGACAAAGAATAAAATATTATTTCGAAAATATCTTGAATCCTCGAAAACTTAGCTTATAAGCATATAATCGTAGCAATAAGCGAATAAGTATGAAAACAGTTTATTTTTCCTTTAGAACTGGAACTATACTAGCACCTAAATTCTTGAATTTTATTTTTTGGATAGGAAATATTTAAAATACTTTGTAAAGAGAGTATACAATAATTTTAACGTATGTGCGTGTGTGTAAGTGTGAATCTGAATGTGCATAAAACTCCCAATTACAGCATGATAATGAATGGTATGATAGGAAAATTCTATTTTTTATATTCCAATTACTCTTGATGAAAGAGGGGAGCACCTTTAAGCAACATGTTTTTTTTTTGCAATCGACAATGTGACTATGATTTACCAATTGAGAACTATGTAACAATAAACAAATTTATACCCGATAAATTTTGTATTTATTGAAAACCAGTCAGGTGCGCATTTTCCAGTACTATTCTATTACATTTTATTTTTACATCGTGGGAACGTTCTGGTGGATATAGATCCAATACATATCATTGAAATGTATTGAATAGGCTCTCCAGCTGTTCCAGAACATCGCGGAATATCTGAAGGAAACGTACTAGAAGGCTTTCAGTACGTATTTGGATTGGTACCCAGTACTCGTTATCGAAACTGATCTAATAGCTATCTCCAGCAATGTATCAAAAATACGTCCTCAGTGCATTCTCTTGGAATGGATCAGATCGGGATTTGGAATGTACCAGAACATCCCGGAACATTTCCAAGGTACCTCCTAGGACGCAATCGGGATTGTTGTATAGTCCACAAACGATCGTTCCTGATAGGAACTTGGGAACGTTTCTAGAACCTTTCAACGTATCTCGGAAACGTACCAGGAACGTTCTGGGGCTCAATTTTTGCTCATTGGGGCAGAGTTTATCAATGTTTGTCTCTTCAGCACTTGCTACGATCATATCATCGACGTGAACGACTAGAAATGTGTCTCCATCGTTTTCTTTTCTTTTGAATAGACACTGGTCGACTTGACATGGCTGGAATGAAAATTTTGTTGGTGTCTCTTTCAGAGTGTCGTACCAGACCTTAGCCGACTGCTTCAAGCCATAGATGCTGCGCTTGAGTTTGCATACATGGAGTTCTTGGCCCTTCTTGAAGAACTTTGGTGGCTGCTTCATATATATTTCCTTCGTGAACATCCCGTTGAGGAATGCTGCTTTGGCATCTAGATGCTTCATGAAATATTTCCTATCACCAGCAATTGATAGCAGTGATTTCAATGTTGTAGTTCTTACTACTGGAGCGAAGACTTCATCATAGTCTTCTCCATATTTTTGGGAGAAGCCTTGCGCCACTAATCGAGCTTTGAATTTCCTTGGTTTGCCGTTGGGGTCTTTTTTCAGCTTGAATACCCATCGACAACCTATTGCCTTTTTGTCCTCTGGTAACGGTTGGATTTCCCAGGTTTGATTGTTTTGTAGTGAACGCATCTCATATTCCATTGCTCGTTCCCATTCGCTTGAGTTTGCATTTGAGCTAGATGTAGCTTCTTCTGGGCTTCTGGGGGCTTCAGAGTGTTCTTTGGCGAGATACAATATATTGGATTGATCGTGCTCTGTAAAATCAATGAGCGGTGCTTGAATATTGTCATTTTGTTTCTCTAATCTGGCTGACAGTGGCACATCATCCAGTGACGATGCTGAATCTCTTCCCCTTGATGTGCTGCTGTCATCCCGGTTTCCTGTTAATTCTTCTGACTTTGTCTTCTGATTCTGAATTAATTCGACTGATATTTGCTGCTGCGGCTTGCTTTCATTCAATATGACTTCGTTTTCTTCTTCCATTATTTCTTTTTCAATAAATACGACATCTCGACTGATGACAATCCTCCCAGAGCTCGTGTCTAGAAGTCTGTAGGCTTTTGATTTCTCAGAGTATCCTACAAAAGTGAATGTTTTTGCTTTTGGATCAAGCTTCTTCCTTTTCTCTTTTGGTACGTGGACGTAAGCCTTGCACCCAAACACCTTCATCAAGGATAAATCCGGTTTTCTTCCGTACCACAATTCAAAAGGGGTCTTGCTTCTTTCCTTCGTAGGTAATCGATTTTGCAGGAAAGCTGCAGTCATCACAGTTTCGCCCCAGTATTGTTTTGCCAGTTTTGCGTCAGCTAACATAGCACGTGTTGCCTCCATCAGATAACGATTTTTTCTTTCAGCTGTACCATTCTGCTGAGGAGAATACGGTGCCGTTAGCTGCATCTCGATCCCTTCGGCTTTCGAAAAGTTTTGTACTTCGTGAGATAAGTACTCACCGCCGCGATCGGACCTGAAAACTTGTGGTACCTCTTTAAACTGTGTTCTGCAATTTTCAATGTAATTTTTAATTGCGTTACTTGCCTGAGACTTTTTGGTTAGCAGATATAACTTGCAGTGCTTGCTGTAGTCATCTATGAAAGTTATAAAATAACGTCGCCCCCCTCGTGTTTTTACCGGTAAAGGCCCACATAAATCAGTATGTATCAGTTGGCGTGGTGCTGTTGTAACATGCTTGGATTGTTTTGGAAAAGGCGCCCTCGACATCTTCCCCTGGATACAGCTCTCACGAATTGTTTTTACACCGTAATCTTCAATGTGGAATCCTTTCGCAAGTCCCTCGGCTTCTAAACGTCTGGTTGCTTCTGGATGACGATGAGCCAGACGTTTATGCCAGTTGTGAACGCAGTTGTCTTTATGCAAATCTTTTGAGAAAAAAGCATCATTTGACATCCTCAGCTCATACATCCTATTGTGTACGTCTCCTACTGCTATTTCTTCTGAATCTTTGAAGATTTTCATTGTGTTGTCATGTACTGTCATATTATATCCTTTCTCTGCTAATACTCCGATCGAGATGAGGCTCGTGTCGAAATCAGGAACGTAGAGTACATTGTCGAGTTCAAAAGTTTTGCCGACTCCTGTGCTGTTACACATTTGATTTTGCCTGTACCGATGCCAAATACTGTGCTTTTCTTTTGATTCGCTACTTGTACTGTCGATCGATAGGCTGTGTTTATTTCCGTGTAGAAATTAATATTATTTGTCGTATGTTTACTTGCTCCTGAATCAAAGAACCACACGTTCTGTCGCTTGTTGTTATGTGCGACAAATCGTTCGAGTGTGTTGTCTCGGTCTCGTCGGAGTCATCAGTGTCTGTGTGGGCAGCGTTAGCTTTCATTTTCCTCATTTTATTTTTCCATTTTAAATATTTTACACAGTCGGATTTTATGTGTCCCCTTTTGTGACAAAAGTAGCACTCGATATCACCAATTTTGTTGACCTTCAAAGCAGTTTCTCCATTGTCTATCGTTGTTTTGTTTTGGCGTTTACGGTATTCGTCAGTTAGCTTAGTCTTCACTAAATCGCTTGTTAAATCGTTCTCCGGCCTCGACTCTAAACCCAAAACTAGAGGATTATACGACTCTGGTAAACTGCTCAATAACATCACCACATCAAATTTTTCTGAACCCTCTTAATTCAGCGTAACCAATCTATCCAGTATTGCTTCTCGTTGAGATAAGAAGTCTTCCATGTCCATGTCCTCTGTATATCTCATCGTGCAGTATTGTCTCAGCATGATGACTGTGTTTCCCAATGTGGTTTTTTCGTGATGTTTCTTCAAGACATCCCATTGTTCCTTTGCTGTCTTAGCTTTTTTAATCCTTCTTGACTCGGAATCTTCAATACTGAAACCGATAATTATACACGCTTTGCGATCTTTTTCGGTCCATGCTCTCAATATATCCGCACTCGCGGTACTGGCTGGTGGTCCACTTTGAATAATGTCCAATATAACTAACTAGATCTGATCAGATCCAACTAGATCCGATCAGATCTGATAACCTAATATGTATATTGGGTCATCAGATCTGATCAGATCTGGCTGGATCTGATCAGATCTAGTTAAATCTGATCAGATCTGATCAGATCTAACTAGATCTGATCAGATATGGAAATCAAAATTAAGTGAATAGACAAGCATGATCAGGCAGAATTGGATTTTCATATTATTAAAAAGGGCAGTCATAGAACTATAAATATGGTTTCTTTTAAAATCTTTTTCAAATAAAAATTTATCTGTTAAAAAAAATTGGCAATGTGTCAGATCTGTGCTCATTTCATTATCATAGAATGTCATATTTATTTTCATGCATGATTCTGCATTCCATTTAGACAGTCTCAACTTTGCGCCAAAGTTATTTCCTCAAATTTCTCTAATCTTCTTCATTTATGACGATTCGAATTCTACTTGGTATCAAGAAATCGTGTGATAGCTGAGTGGCTAGAGTAGGTGACTGGTAATCCTATGGTCCCGAGATCGATCCCGCCGAGGTCCATTTTTTTCGATTTTTTTTCTTTAAAAATTTTAATTTTCATTCATTTGTTTAGCAAATAATTCAGATTTTGATTTATTCTTCATTTTCTCTAAAAATTTGAAATTTTTAATTTTGGATTTTGTGCAGATCCAATTGGATCTGATCAGATCTAAGGAACTCAGATCTAATTGGATCAAATTAGATCTGGTCAGAGCGTGCCAATTTTCAGATCTGATCAGATCTAAGGAACTCAGATCGAATTAGATCTGATCAGATCTAATTTGATCTGATCAGATCTGAACATTTTTTCCTGGGAAGATATAATGTTGTGTGTGTACTGTGCGTGTGTATAGGTTGCTATTGTGTGTGTGTATTATTTTGAATATATGAATGTGTAATTTATCGCCTTACGACGTTGCTTTTCTGCCAATAAATAGAGCAATTTTGCCCTTGCGCTGTTTTGTGGAGAATTTTGAAGGCTACAAAAAAGTATAGATGTAAAATCACTCTATCTCCCTTAATTCCCGAGATATTCTCGGAAATAATTGATTGAAAAAATCGATTCGTTCCATTTGACTTCTTCACTGGATTTTTTTTTTAATATCTCGAAAACTGAGTGAGATAGAGTGATTTTGCCGTGATACTTCTGTGTGGAAAATTCCAAGATTTACAGAAAAATGCCTTATCTCACTTAGTTTCCGGAATATTCTCGAAAAACAATTAATAAAAATTGAAACAGACCCGACACGATTTTCCTCCGGCCGCACATGAGAACAATGCAGTTGGCGAAGTTAAGCAGTTGACGCATGCGCACTGTGCTCGAGTACGCAGTATTGTCGAACTAGCCAAAGAGGTCTGTTAATAATTTTGCTCGATTTCCGGTCAAAATTATCAGCCAAGACTGGAAGATTTCTATCACAGTCTTGCGTTGATCTGACTCTTTTTTTAGTGGACTGTATTTTTTAGGTATTTGGATGTAAAGGATATTTATCGGGTAATTAAAAGAATAACGCGGTAATTTCTATAAAAAATAAAACACGTATATTCTGTAAAACTACACAATGGTTTGCACTATATTAGTTAAACTCGAAGTTAATGTTCTCGACTTAATTGTGAATTGTCTCTGTTAAAGTCCTGACAATAGTCAATTATCTCACTCGCGCACACGTACTCGTTACCGGGTGTAAATCGGTCACTAATATTGCGCGATAATTGTCTCTAGTTATTGTCTCTGATTAATTAATTCACTCACTGAATTTAATGTGACTTGACTCAAAAGATGTTATGATTTTTTCTCAGATTTAACCGGAGAACTAGGATATTCTCTTGCCACGTTTGAAAAGACGCCGCGACGGTTATAGTAGAGTTTCTCAGTTAATGGTCTTGTGTCACTCAGTCACTCTCGTTGTTGTTACGCCAAATTCTCGGACAGAAGTGTCCAAAATACGTATTCGTAACGTGCTCGATAGCGTCGTTTTTCTTCTAGTAATTGATGCTCGTGACCTGGCGCCTCTGGTGTGGATAAATTAAGTGTCGATTTTCGATGATTGACCGATCACTACTTTATCGACCAGATAACTGCGCTGGTTTTCTAACAAGGTCACCTCCGAAGTCCATCCGAAGCTGAAATTTACATGTTGTAGCATAGGAGCCGAATATTTCCGAGGTTACTCCATTGGACAGTACGACTTCACGCATGCGTCAACTGCTTAACCTCGCCGACTGTTTTGTTCTCGTGTGTATAGCCGGAGAAAAATCGTGTCGGGTTTGTTTTAATTTTTATCAATTGTTTTTTGAGAATATTCCGGAAACTAAGTGAGATAAGGCATTCTGTGAATCTTGGAATTTTCCACACAGAAGTATCACGGCAAAATCACTCTATCTCACTCAGTTTTCGAGATATTAAAAAAAAAATCCAGTGAAGAAGTCAAATGGAACGAATCGATTTTTCCAATCAATTCTTTCCGAGAATATCTCGGGAATTAACCGAAATTAAGTGATTTTACGTCTATACTCTTTTGTAGCCTTCAAAATTCTCCACAAAACAGCGCAAGGGCCAAATTAGTCTATCTTGCTTAGTTTCCAAGATATTCAAAGAAAAATAAGTCCAGTGATGAAATGAAATTGCATAAATCTACTTTTTCTTTCAATTGTTTTTGGGAATATTCCGAAAACTAAGGAAGATGGAGCGATTTTACTTCCGAATCGTTTTGTAGCTCTTGAAATTTTTCTATGAACAAAAAAGGATCCAAGCGAAATGCCTCTATCTCACTTATTTTCCAAGATATCCATGAATAAGTGAATTCAATGAAAAAGTAAAATTGGATAAATCAATTTTTTCTATTAATCATTATTGAGAATATTTCGTAAACTAAGTGAGATAGAACGATTTTGTCCGAATTCTTTTTTTTAGCTCTTAAAATTTACTACAAAAAGGATCAAAGCAAAATTGCTGTATCTCGCTTATTTTTCAAGACATTCAAAAGGAAAAATCCAGTGAAACAGTCAAATTGAACAAATCGACTTTTTCAATCAATTATTTTCGAAAATATCTCGAAAACTACCCGAGATAGAGTAATTTCACGTTGAACTCGTATTGCAGCTCGTGACATTCTCCATGAAGAAGGTCCGGAGTAAAATTGCTCTATCTCCCTTAGTTCCCAAGATATTTATGAAAGAATGAATCCAGTGAAACAGTAAAATCGGATGAATCGATTTTTTCTTTCAATTGCTTTCGAAAATATCTCGAAAACTAAGCGATTTTACTCTCTTCTTGTTTTGAAGCTATATCTCGCTTGGTTTCCAAGATATTCATAAATAAATGAATTCAAAAGTAAAATTGGTTAAATCAATTTCTCCTGTCAATTTTTTTTGAGAATATCTCAAACTAAGCGAGATGAATAGCTCTATCCTGCTTAATTTCCAAGATATTCATAAAAAATGAATGAAGCGAAAAAGTGAAACTGAATAAATCGTTTTTTTTCTCAATTGCTTCTGAGAATATCTTGAAAATAAAGCGAGATAGAGTGATGTGATGCCGATCTTTTTTTACGGCTCTTGAAATTTTCTATAAAAAAAAATTCAGCCGACATTGCTCTATCTCGCTTGATTTTCGAAATATTGATGAAAGAAAATGAATGAAGCTGCAAAGTGAAGTTGGATGAATGGATTTTCTTGGAAATCGTTTTTGAGAATATCTCGGGATAGAGCGATTTCATTCTCATCTTGTTTTGTAGCTCTTGGAATTCTCTGTAGAAAAGGATCGATGCAGAATTGCTCTATCTCGCTCAGTTTTCAAGATATTTATGAAAAAATAAATCTAGTAAAACGTTAAATTGGATAAATCGATGTTTTAAGAAATTGCCTCTGAAAATATCTCGAAAACTAAGCGAGATAGGGTGATTTTACTCGCATACTCTTTTGCAGCCTTCGGAATTTTCTACAAAACAGCATGAGGGCAAAATTACTCTATCTCGTTTAGTTTCCGAGACATCAAAAAAAAAAATCCAGTGAAAAAGTGAAAGTTTCATGAATCGAATTTTTCTTTCAATTGTTGCTGAAAATATCTGGAGAGCTGAGCGAGATAGAGCAATGTTACCCTGTTGTTGTCTTGTACCTTCTGAAATTGTCCATAAAAAAGGCTCCGAGCGAAGTCGCTCTATCTCGCTTAGTTTCTAAGATATTCTAAGACACATCAATCCAGTGATAAAGTGAAATTGGATAAATTTATTTCTTCTTTTAGTTGTTTTTGGAAATATTTCGAAAACTCAGCAAGATAGAGTGATTTTACTCACAACTTTTTTTCAGCTCTGGAAATTCTCTATAAATAAAGAAGGATTTAAGCAAAGTTATTCTGTCTCACTTAGTTTCCAAGATATTCATTATTAAATGAATCCAGTGGAAAAGTGAAATTGGATGAATCCATTCTTTCTTTTAATTGTTTTTAAAAATGTCTCGGAAACTGAGCGAGATAGAGTCATTTCACTCCCATCTTGTTTCATAGCTCTTGAAATTCTCCACCAAGTAACGAAGACAGTATAGCGGACTTTAAGTCTCCGAAATTAAATTTCAAAGTATTTCAGAATGATTCAATTCGAATCATCAAAGATTCATCAGCAAAAAAAATTGAAACTGTAAAGAAATAATATGATGAAAAATATTCTATCGTCCCCTCAATAACAGAGTCATGTCAGTGCTATAAAATCCTTATAGAAAGCGTTACTCTGTCATTAGGGTAACGATATGTATATATTTCATAGAAAATATCTTCATAAAATGCCTTCATATGAAAAAAAAACTTTATGAGAAATCATTTTATGAAGAACCTCTTTATCAAATTCGATTCCATGAAGACTTTTTTCCACAGAAGTATCTCTATGGAAAAATCTGCACTAATACTCTGAGTATTAATGACATTATAATTTAAGGATTTTTTGATAATCATGAAAATTCTATGATTGTGAAATTCAAACATCACACAAATATCCACCATTAAATTTATGGTTATAGCAAATTTGTCCATGGCAAATTTCGCATTGACAAATTCCGCGATGGAGAAAATGCAATGGAAAAGAATGCGATGAAAAAGATCGCCATGGAAAAAATCGCCATGGAAAGAATCGCCATGGAAAGAATCACCATGGAAAGAATCACCATGGAAAAGAAACGCCATGGGAAAAAAACGCCATGGAAAGAAAAGCTATGAAAAAAAATGGAAAGAATCGCCATGGAAAGAAAAGTCATGAAAAGAATCGCCATGTAAAGAATGCCATGGCAGAAAACGCCATGGGAAAAGAACGCCATAGAAAAGAGAGCTATCGAAAGAAACACCATGGAGAGAATCGCCATGGAAAAAAATGCGATGGCGAAGACCTCCATGGAAAGCGGCAAATTTGTTATGGCGGCCAGCATGGCCGGCGCCATGGCGACCGTCATAGCAGCCGCCATGGCCGCCGCCACGTCAGCCGCCATCAGAATTTTTCTACGTGTATAATTTTAATGTGTATGAGAGAGAAAGAGTGTGAAAGAATGAGAGAGAAAATATTATAAACAAATGAGTGTGGATGGCTTGAGTGGACAAAGAGTGAGTCAGTTCCGGATTAAAAGTCGAAGAGTAAAGATCGTGGGCCAAATGCCCTTCTACTATTCAATTTTCCAAGTTATTTTTTAATAAAGTTATTTTCATGTTTTTCATCTATTATTAATCCTGCCTCCTGTACCATGATCCCACAGTACTGGTACCATTGGTAGAAACGTCGGTGATTTTACCAGGGAAATCACCAGTGATTCTGCCGTTGATGAGAATAAAATTGTTGGTTTTCATGAATTCAGCTAGGATTTTGCCCCTGTGGTTGGTGAGTTTATGTTCGGAAAGGCGCACTCCACATAGCGGCGTATCGTCAAGGACCTCGGGTGGCCAAGAGTTCAGTTCGCCGACACAGCAGTTTGTAACCGTTACAAGCCAACCGTTGGCTTGACTGACCTTGAGCCTACTCATTAAATGCACTGAAAAAACTCCGAAACTTAATCCAAATTTATGCTTTAAATCTTTACCCAATTTACCCCTAATTAATTGACTTTATTAGAAATGGGCGCCAGTCGTTTTAACCGGATTTTACTAATTTGGGGAAAGCGACAAATCCCCAAGTTTCATTCTGATTCAAATAAATAACAAACTCCCAAAAATACTTCGACTTCACCCGCTTTTTTTATATGAAACTCTTCCTTTATCCCGAGGGGGAGAGGGGACGATACCCTCTATTTGGGTATTCGAGACGACAAGAAACTTTACACAAAACTCATGACAAATTTTAACTCAAATAATATAAATTCGATATATTCAGAGAAAATAATTTATGTACATTTAAATCCAAGAAATTATGTTCTTTTTCGATGAATTAGATAATAATTAATTCGTCTGAATTATTACTCTAAACCCAACTCAGGATGAACGACAATAATTTCAACATTAGCCGGGTGGAACAGACGCTAACTCGACGTTTTTTCTACTTTTAATCTTTTACTCGAAATTCTTTACTCTCAATCTTTTACTCAAAATTCTTTACTCTGGACTCAAAATATTTATTGTACGGGGACTCGCGTACCTTACGTTATTTGTGCTGTCTTTCCTCCGTGTCGACCTCTCTTTATTTATCTTTACTTCAATTTTCTTCACGTTTCTCTAACTTCTCTCTACACGATGTGATCGCCGCGGTGTCCCGGAAGAAGAAGAACGAGTCTTCTCTCCCATGAGTTGGCATCAGGTGCCCTCGGCTGTTTCCGCTCAATTTCGGTAGAGCCGAGGCCCAACACAACCCATTGTCCCACGAGTCCCCCACGACCCTACCGTAACGTCACGGATTCTCCTCAATTAATTCCAATATATATACTAAAAGTAATCACAATAATTTAGTCAATAATTCCGCGACAATTCTAAACGGGAAAGTTTTGTCGTTTCATTCACTTTAGTCTCTTTATTTTCACAATTTTCACTGTTTCTGGAGATCTCCAATTCCTCCCGCTGTTGACCAACATTCCTCCTCGTTGGTTGGTGTTGTACCAATCCCTTGGAGGCTGCTCTTGTCCAAGCTTCTCCAGATCGTCCTTGATTCTTCTAATTTATTCGTGGAACTGGGAAAAATCCTTCCCAGTCCTAACTCTCGTACTTTCCTCCAATTTTTGGAGTTCAATCAAACAAAAATAAACAAAAATAATTAGTAAGGTCACAAAATATTTTGACCTCACTCTGGACATTTGCTGTCTTGACTCAAAATGAGCCCTATCCCCACCGAGTACCGCGAATCACGACCAAAACCGTGATTTTCGTGAAATTTCTTCAATATTTTAATTTTATTGATTCTGTGACGGTAAAAACCGTCACAAGTTGAAGTCACCTCCTAAAATCCATGGTTGGTCAGGATATTTAAGGCTCCACTCGTCCATGACGCCTTGCAGCGTTCTGAAAGTAGCTACTACATCAATGTCTGGGGGGAAATATACAAAAACAGATATTGTGTTGAAATAAGAGTAGATAGCTTCAAAGAGGCACCAGTATTCATGAGAGTAAAGTAATTTGAAGGTACAGACATTCTTTTCGGCAAGTATTACGAGACCACCGCTACCTCTGCCTCTAGAGTGAGTTCTCTTGGCTGGTATCCAGTGCTGGTGATATTTGCTGTCCCATAGTTTGGATAGAGTGTAAGGAGTTCCAGTCATGCGAGTTTCGCTGATGCAAATCATAGGGCTAGTGCACTAAGAGACGGAGCTTGATAATTTACTTGGACCATTGGAATTCCAAAAGGTGATCAGTGTTGGGGCTGAAGATTGAAGGATGCTCTGCTGAGTTAGTTTTCCTGCTGTTTTCTTTGACGAAGAATGGTATTGCTAGGATTCTGCTGCTTCCTGTTGCTGGCTTCTATATTCAATGGGATGAGAGATTGGTTTCTCTCGTCCCAGTTGAACCACTCGTCTTGAATTCGTAGCTTTAGGTATCCCATTGAGGTTCTTTTCCCCTTCGCAGATTCCACCTTGGCAATTTTTCTCAGTTGCCTCATGATTGTTGCTTCCCTAGTGGTGTAATCAATGTCGATATAAATAGATGAGTTGCGGAGTACCTCGTTCTTTTGTCTCAAAATTTTTTGTTTGGTCTTCCGATCTCTCAAGGTGGATATAACCAGTGCATGCTCATTAATGATTTTGATATCGGTCATACCAGAACTTAATTTAAATTTATCCTTGAAGGAAACGTGGATGAAGACCTCTAGCGACGATATTCAGCCTTCTTTCTTCTCGTTCTTAGCATCAAGTCTGTGTAGGGTAGAGTTAAGGTTCTTAACCCCAACACAATTACTGTCATTGGCGGCATTGAGATGAGAAGCTTGTACTGTGGCCTTGATACGTCAATCAATGGAACAATGTCTTCAGGGTTACCTGCTAAATTGTTTACCTCCAAAGTCAACAGCCTAGCCTCGATCTTTGAATAGCACTCTGCCCATTTAGCTTCGTTTGTGTTAATTTTCGAAACAAGGCGATTGTAGAGTTGTTTCAGCTCGGTGAATTCTTCATTCGATTCTTGACATACCTGTTCAATTTCGCTGAAAATTTCATTAAGTTGGTGGAATATTTTATCAAAGGATTCCTGCATTTCATCAGGCATTTTGCTCGTTGGGGCACACTCCAGTAGGTTAGGAAATGAGGAAATAAGAATTATTGATACGGAAGGAGGAACCACTGGTTGATCAAATACGGTTTTATCCTTGGATCTCTTTGAATCACACAGCTGATCAGTGAGTAAATTGGATGGTCTCTTGATGCCTTCCGGCTGAAAATAGTCAAGGACACTATCGAGAGACAGTGCTCCGTCTCTCCCTAAACGTACTGCATTTGCTGGTCCACCTCGAATAGGTTGAAATAGTGTTTGGAGCTTAGAGGTTTTTGGGGTAGAAGAAAGTACGTTGTCTGTGACAGCGAGTTGTTTGTCTGCAAGGTTATGTCTTCGTTGTTAGAGAGACACTCGGAAGATAAATCAAAAGAATCAGAGGATAACACAGATATCCATTTAGTCGACAGATCAGATGGGCTAATATCGGATGCGGGGCTCGTACAGATGTCACTGGCTGTCTTTGTTTCCATATCCAATGGTAATCGAGCAATCTCGGTAGCCAAACTCCAAGGTCAACGTTTAACTTCTCAGCTAACCTCAAAATCCTCAGCCGGAGTTTTTTTGCAGAAAGATGTTGAGAAAAAAAAACTGATCACTGAGATTATTATCACTGAGCACTTTAAAAAATTCAGAAAATTTAGCAGACACAATTCAAAAGCAAGCAGTAATTCATAGCAATTGAAAACGAGAAACTTAGGCAGGAGAAAAATGAGCAGTTGCGATTTGAGAGTTGGCGCATGCGCATCCCCCAGAAAATAACATTTTGTTTTTTGCAAATAACTTAAAAACATTTCACGTCATTTTTCTCCTTCGAAACCATCCTGGACGGAATTCTTCCACTCAGCCTACTATCGACTGTCTTGGAACTTGACTAGCGAATTGCACTATTGAGCCATCTGCTGGTTCAAATGTGTACAAGACTCGGTCGGACCCTACTAATTGGATTGATTAATCCCCCAATTAGACGCAGACCCTCATAATTGGGCCCAGGTACCACTGCTGCTATACTGCCTTTTTAATGTCGATAGTAAGAAGGCAGCTACTGTCGACAGTAAGACGGCAGTTACTGTCGACCGCACAAAGGCAGCGTGGTTATATGAGTTCCCCATCTATCAACTTCAAGTTACATGACATAAATCATGAGGCGAAAAAGCGACAACAGTGCATACAGAACATACTTCTCCCTCGAAAGTTAGTAACAATGGCTGACAACTATTGATAGGTAGTCATTTCCTCTTCCCTACTTTCCTCTCACTGTAAATGAAGCCAATTGGTCAAATAGAGGGGCTTTCGTAATTGACGCGCTATTCCCACGCGACCCAAACGCACGACGGTGTCACGTTTCTTAATTGCGCACGCCATTTTCCTGTTTTTGCTTCCGAAGTATTGTAAACGCGATTTTCTTCGATTTCAAGATTTCATTAAAATATGACTCAGAATGATCCAAAACGCCGAGAAATGACCTTTTTGAAAAATGTCTGTATGTATGTATGTGTGTGTGTGTGTGTGTGTATGTGTGACAGATATCAGCTCATTGCTCCGCAACGGTAATACTTGGTGAGCTGAAAATTTAACTGTACTTTCCCTTCCCGTGCAAATTGCTCTCAGTGAAATTTGAGTGAAATCGGTTGAGTACTTTCCGAGAAAACTCAAATTTTCGGAAAATCGCTTTGTCGATTTTTCTCCGCGGAAAACTGATTCACACCCCTCACTCTCAGCGATGGAATGCTTCTCATTTGAACTCACAATTTCCACTCGGGGTGAATTTTGCTGAGATTTTTCGTTTGCAGATAATTTAAATTACAGTGTTTTTTATCCTGAATTTACTATACACGAAAGCTCAAAAACTATGTCAGTTAGAGACTTGAAATTTCGTCACTTTGTGCATCTAATGAATGAAAAGTTTGGTATTGAAATTGGGCGAAATCGCTACAGTAGTTTCTAAGATATTGGCCAAAAACCATGTTATGAAAAGAGGTTATATCTCGAAAACTATCCGAGCGATTACATCCAAGTTCAGCTTGAGAGATTCATCTTAATAAGTCCCACAAATGGTGAGAATTTCAGCTTTTTCGGAGGAAGTCTCTTGTAAAGGTGTTCGATAGATTAGTTTTTTCAAAAATCATGATTTTTCTTAGCTTTCTTCCTACGAACAGTACTATTTTTTATGTCACCGTTCGAGAGTAGACAATTTTTCCTACAAAATGAGTACCTTTTCATTCTGACGGCAATCAGAAAGAATATAAATCCTATTTGGAACCCGAATGTCAATTTTTCTGTTACATCGTAGGATCTGAATTTTCATCTAATATTGTTTTTCTTGTACCATGTGATATTATTGCAATTTAATCGATTATTCTGAGCTGAGATTTCGAGTTCCAAGTAGATTTAATTCCATGTGGAAGCATTTTGCCAATCGAATTGTCAAAATATTGAATGTCGCACCAGGAGTGAGGTTTGCAAATAACGCACTGAGAGTGAGGCTTCTGCTCGTTCAGTAGTTATTCATTCATTTTGACCGATCTCAGCTCCTAATCGACTCTATTCTTCGACAGTATATTCATCCATCCCACATTCAGATGTGTGCAGAATTTCAAATCAATGGCTGTATTTTTTTTCGCTTCTTGAATGTTCTTCTAAACCGCCAAAAATGCGTATTTAAGAGCTTTTTGAATGATTATTGCGTCTCATCTACGCTGCTGAAAAATCTCAAATATTGCATCCAAGTTCTGGATAGGTTGAAAAATGCATTGAAAACACGTTCTATTGGCTGTATTTGGAAAAAAAAGCCTATCGACCTCGCCCTAACATCCGCAAGACTGTTCACTTATGGAACGATTCTTGACAGAAAGTCCTGATATTTGTACAGGACGTGGATGAGTTGTGGACTGATACATGTGAAAATTTCTAGAATTTTCATGGGTTAAGTGATTGATGTAATTGAATGTGAGGAAAAATATATAGAGGTATAGGAACTACGCCCAACAACTCGTATGATTTCCCACTCTTTTTCGTATAGCAAATGAACGCCTCGAACAAAATCTTGAAAGAACTACACAATCTACCTAACTATTTTATGAACATCTGTACGAAATTTCTAGATAATCATCTTGTTCGTAAGAAACATTTATTGAGTTGAAGTTTGGGTGATAGTGAATAAACATTTCAAAACTGTAGCAACATTATCTCGCGATGACGTAGCAGCCTACTGGACTGCGGCTCGATGTGTACACATACGTATGTGCGTGCGTATTATGACGGTAGTGAAAGGGCTGGGGGGAGGGGGGAACGAACTCATGGCTCCAAAGAAGGAAGACGACGAGAGAGGTGCAAAAAGGAAAGAGAAAGTGGGTGCGTTCTGTGATTAGTCAAAAGAGAGCGGGTACGGTCTGGGCTGCAGGTATATAAGCAGCTCGAAGCGCAGATCGACTTCACTTATCACACTAAGGCTTCACAATATCACCAATTATGGGACATTATCTCATCCCAACACTAACAAACTAGATGAAAGACCTATTCCTAACGCTCACAATGATATATTGGCCTTCAAAGATCTTATTAATGAGATAAAAACACTTAATGCAATCTGTAATCTTACACAAATGTTATTATTAGTCAGAGAGCTTAACTCGAAATTATTAAATTTTTATGATATGACTGAAAAATTACTGATAATAACCGATATAATGAACAAGCATGAATAGATAAATCGAAAATAAACATATTACTATAGTCTATTGGAACTCTGACGGGCTCTCTAATAAAATACATTAAATACCTTACTTCTTGAATCAATACAGAGTAAATATTCTAATTTTAAACAAAACTAAATTTATTGTTGGAGCTGTTTAATGCGTGTTCACCTTTTCTTTTAATGGTTACTTGTTGTTCGCTAGAGTGAATTGTGTTGGTTGGGGTTGGTGTGTGAGAGCGTTGGGGAGTGAGTGCAAACTGAGCTGGAGACGAAGTCACAGCATTGTACAAGATAATCATTAAAATAAAGTTCATTTCATTACATTAAATAAAGAACAGAATAATTATTTTCTTTAACGGCTGTCTTCCTCAAATCCTCACAATTGACAAATCTGTTGCAATAGGTTATGGGCCCAGTCGCCGTAATTGCGAAAGAATTGTGAGGTAGACAGGCGCAGAAGGAAAATCACAGGACACGAGGCAGATACGTGGGCAGCCATATTGAGAACACGTAAAACGTAACCGTAATGTCTGAGGCGATCTCAACGCGTAATGTCCTGAAATTCAATGGTGAAGACTTTCAAGCATGGAAATTTCAGATGAAGACATTATTTGTGGCCCATCGAATCTACAGCGTAGGGAATGGGATGCGAGAGAAGCCGACAGGTGAAACGGCGGAAAATATTGAAGCACGAGAAGTGTGGCTGGCGGATGACGCTCGTGCGATGTACCTGATGTCATCGTCAATGGAACCAGAACAATTAAAGCCGTTCTTCAGTTGCACGACTTCGAAGGAGATGTGGGATGGTTTGTTGAGACGCCACGAGCAAAGATCTGCATCGAATAAGCTAATGTTGATGACAAAATTGTACGAGTACAGAATGTCTCCGGGAGACTCGATCATGCAGCATGTGGCCACAGTGCGAAACATGGTGGCATTGTTGAGTGATATAGGGGAAACTATATCTGAGACGGCAGTGATGGCCAAGATTCTCGGTAGCCTGCCAACAAAATATGCAGCATTTCAAACAGCTTGGGACAATATTTCAGCCGACATGCAGACTCTCACAAATCTCGAGGATCGATTAATTCGTGAAGAAACTCGATTATCATTGGATGGCAATATGCAGGGAGCATTTGCAGCAACAGCGAAGTCTGGCAATAAAAGTGGTGTGAAACCAAGTTCGCAAGAAGCGAAGGGACAAAGAAACAAGGACAAAGTGCGTTGTTATAAGTGTTAGGAGCTTGGGCACTATGCGCGGGAGTGCCCGAACAAAAGACGGGAAAGAGATGATCGTGATGATAATGAAAAATACGACTGTGCATTTATTGTAGAGAGTCTGAGCGCGAAACACTCCAGGAACGTCGGTGAAGAGGAGAGTGAGAGGCTTCCGATCAGTATTGTGAACTCAGTGATGAAGGCGAGTAAGCGAGAGATCTGGTTGACCGACAGTGGAGCGTCGAGACACATCACGTACCGACGCGAATGGTTCAGCGAGTATCGTGCGCTGTCACATGGTGGGACAGTAACGCTTGGGGACGATAAAGAATGCATTGTAGTCGGAGAAGGAACAATAAAAATTGAGAAATTTGTTAATGGTGGGTGGTATCCATCTCGAATTGAGAAAGTTCTACACGTTCCTGAAATGAAGAAAAATTTGTTTTCTGTTGGAGTGTGCACTTCGAATGGTCAGGAAGTATGTTTCTCAGCAGATGAAGTTCAAATAAAAGATCGGGGAAAAATTGCGGCACATGGCGTAAAACAAGACAATCAGCTGTGTCGTATGCTGTTTCGAGTGAAATATGAAGAAGTGATTAACGAGGCAAATGTTGCGAAGACAGGTCTGCAAGTGTGGCACGAGAGATTCGGTCATGTCAATGGTCGTGCGATGCGAGAGCTAGTAGATAAAGGACTAGTGGAAGGAGTCGAGTTGCCGAAAACGGGTGATATGTTTTGTGATAAGTGTCAAATCGGTAAATCACATAGACAACCATTTCAAAGTGAGCGTACACGTGCAGCTACGAAGCCTGGTGAAGTGATACACACAGATGTCTGCGGACCCATGTCAGTTGAGTCTCTAGCAGGTGCACGATATTTTCTGATTTTCAAAGATGATGCAACAAGTTTCCGATACATTTATTTTCTACGTCACAAAAGTGACGTGTATGACAAGTTCCGTACGTTTGACAAATTGCTGGAAAAAAAATTCGGAAGAGTGATACGAGTGCTCAGGTCGGACAATGGTCGTGAGTTCCGAAATAAGAAAATGGATGAGTATCTCGAGTCACGTGGCATTGAGCGTGAGTGCACGGCACCGTATACGCCGGAACAGAACGACAAGGCAGAGCGCGACAACAGGACAATTGTCGAGAGCGCCAGGACGATGTTGCAAGGGAGTGGTCTTCCAACTGTTCTATGGGCAGAAGCGTGCAACACGGCAGTTTACCTGATGAATCGAGCTGGATCTTCGAGTGCAAGGAACGGTGCGACAGCGTACGAGGAATGGGTAGAACTAAGCCCAATTTGAAGCATCTGAGAATTTTTGACTCTGAGGCGTTTGTCAATGTACCAAAACAGCAAACGACAAAATTTGATGCTCGAGCGAGAAAAAAAATCCTCGTAGGATATGAAAGTAATTCGTCGAATTATCGTGTGTATGATCCTGAATCCAAGAAAGTAGACGTGTCAAGAGATGTCGTGTTCCGGGAGAAAATCGACAAGGTAACGTTGCCGGTGAACGATGAGTCTCAAGAACGGATACAGTTACGCAGGGTAGAGAGAGGAGTTGTTCGTGTACAAGAAGTAAATGATGAATTGGAAGCAGATGACAACGATGAAGTTCCTCGTCCTGCTATGGAGGATGAAGAAATCGAGAGATCTGAGTTGGTTGTTCCAGTTGATACCGTGCCAAATCTCAGAGATCGGGCGTTGCTGAAAAGACCATCACGTTATGAGAGTAACGTTGTTGAGTATGATGTACCAGCGACGTACGAAGAAGCAATGAGAAGCGAGGATAAGTCGGAGTGGATCGGAGCTATCAAAAGTGAACTCTTGGCTCACGATGAGAATAGAACGTGGTCTTTGGTCAAGAGGGAACCAGAGATGAAGCTTATCGACTCAAGATGGGTTTTTCGAATAATGAAGGATACAGAGGGCAACATTTGTCGCTACAAAGCTCGGCTTTGTGCACGGGGGTTTATGCAACGAAAAGGGGTGGATTTCACAGAAACCTTCGCACCTGTCGTGCGATACGACTCGTTGCGGGTGTTGCTCGCTATCGTTGCCCAAAAAGATCTCGAGCTGGCTCAATTCGATGTACAAACTGCGTTCCTGTACGGCAAACTGGATCAAGAGATTTTCATGGAAGTACCAGAGGGACTCAGCGTCATGGGAGGTAACAAAGAAAACTTCGTTTGTCGACTAGAGAAGTCCTTATGTGGGCTCAAACAGGCTCCACGCTGTTGGAATCAAGAGTTCTGTGCATTTCTTCGAGAATTCGAGTTTCACGAGACAGATGCAGATCATTGCATTTTCGTTGGTAAGGTAGAGAAGTCGGTCGTATATTTGGCACTGTTTGTTGATGACGGGTTGATTGCGGCTGAATCAAAGGATATACTTGAGCGCGTGTTGTTGCATTTTGGAAAAACGTTCAAGATTACAATTGGAGACTCAAGGCTGTTTGTTGAAATGCAAATTGAGCGCAATAGAGATGAGAAAGTGGTGTTCGTACACCAGAGTGCATATGCGAGACGTGTGGTTGAAAAATTTGGTATGAGTAATGCGAAGTCGCTGAGTATTCCGTCTGATCCGCATGTAGTGTTAATACCCGTACTAGAAGGAGAGAGAGTATCTCAAGTACCGTTCAGGGAAGCCGTTGGGTCACTGATGTTTTTGGCAATAGTATTGCGTCCAGATCTAGCTTATGCGGTTAACTCAGTGAGCAAGTACTTGAACAATCACGGTGACGATCACTGGAGAGCTGTGAAACGAATAATCGCGTATCTGTTGGGAACGATTGACTATGGTATTGAGTTTCGTGGCGGTGGAAGCGTGAAGGGTCTAGTTGGCTATTCGGATGCTGATTACGCGAGGGACGTAGAGACTCGGAGATCAACGACGGGGTATTTATACCAGCTATCAGGTGGTTCAATTATGTGGACTAGTCAGCGTCAAAAGCTAGTTACACTTAGTACTACTGAGTCTGAGTACGTTGCTGCTTCCGTGGCATCACGAGAAGCAATTTGGCTCAGGAAGTTATTGTCAGATATCGGATGTCCATGTGAGGGTGCTACTGTGATATATGTAGACAATCAAAGTGCAATTAGATTAGTCAGGAACCTTGAGTTTCATAAACGTACCAAGCACATTGACATCCGTTATCATTATATTCGCGAAAAAGTTGAGGAGAATATACTAAAAGTTGAGTATGTGCACACAGAACAGCAGAAAGCTGACATTTTTACCAAGGCCCTGTCGCGGGAACGTTTCTGTATGTTAAGAGAGAGTATCGGCATGACTGAGTATGGAACACGCAAAAACGGTGGAAGTGTTGGAGCTGTTTAATGCGTGTTCACCTTTTCTTTTAATGGTTACTTGTTGTCCGCTAGAGTGAGTTGTGTTGGTTGGGCTTGTTATGTGAGAGCGTTAGGGAGTGAGTGCAAACTGAGCTGGAGATGAAGTCACAGCATTGTACAAGATAATCATTAAAATAAAGTTCATTTCATTACATTAAATAGAGAACAGAATAATTATTTTCTTTAACGATTGTCTTCCTCAAATCCTCACAATTGACAAATCTGTTGCAATATTTATCAAAACAACTGAAATAAACTTTCGGGGTTATAAATCCATCAGAAAGGATCGTAATGGCGGAACTCACGGTGGCGGAGTAGCCATGTACTTCAAAAATAAAATACCATTCATAGAAACGCAATTAGAGACTTTACTTGAGGCCATTGGGATTAAACTACGCGATGATATGCTATTAATTTCTTGCTACGTACCAACTCGAAATATAAATATGAACGAAATTGAAGAAACTATTAAACTTGAACAACAGAGTCATTATAGCAGGCGACATAAACGCGAAACACTCTTCATGGCATTGCAAAAAATCCAACTTTAATGGAAGATCGATTTTCAATTTCGTCCGAAAAAAAAACCATTACAATAGCTTGTCCTAATTCATTTACATTTACTCCCCATAACGGAGAATTATGTTCAATAGCGGATTTAGTCATTATCAAAAATGTAACGAAATATACCAAGCTAGAAAGCCTAAACGAATTAGACTATGATAACTCACCAGTGCTATTAAAACTCAATTCAAATGTACTTGATACTAATAGAGAAATACTCAATTATCCACAATTACCCAGATAAATAAAGCAGTTGATGAATTTACGACAGACATAAAATCGGCCATGGATGAAGCTATAACTATCACTAAAATAACAGGTAAAAAAGAAATACTTCCTCAAGAAATTGTTCCATTAATTAAAGAGCGCAACTCTACATTCGCTTATGTTTCTGAGAAAACCCGATACACTAATTTGTCTGGACACTGTAAAAACAAAGTGCTATAAAAGGGGAAAAAAAAACAAATCAAAAAAAGAAAAATAACTTAGCAATTGTCAATATGATTTTTGTCTAAGTCATCTCTTTTTATCATGAAACTGTTCTTTTTAATTTTGATTTAGTTTCGATGCAATTTCATTATGGATCTCAAAAGAAAATGAGAATCTATATTCTGTAAATGTATATTCTTGCATCCATCAGGAGCTTCTTTGTACTAAATTTTATATATTCAATTTTAATTATTCTTAACTCGAATGTAAACTGGTTACCCCTGCTAAAATGGTACCATGTATCAAACAGCAGTGAAATAAATAAATAAAAATTAAAGAGCCCAACTAATTTCGTCGCAAATATAAAAAAACTCGTGAAGCCAAATTCAAAATAAACCAAAAGCAACCGACATATGTCACACGTGATGAAATTGAAATCTTCCGTAATCAACAAATTAAGAATAAATTAGAATCATTAAACATCAGGGATAACACTCTTTAGAATGCGGTAAAAATGCGTAAAAATCGAAATAACACTGTTCTCGTTCTTCACGAAAGAAATTGTCTTGCATTTGATAATAAATCCACAGCGAATACCCTTACAGATACAGTCGAACAAGTTCATTATCTAACCCAAAACTTGAGCGATGAAAAAACTGAGAAATTAATTAACACAGAATATGCTAAATTAAAGAACTTATATCCAGATCCACTCGAAATACCCCTCACAACCTCCAAAGAAATGAAACAAACGATGAAATCGACAAAGCCTAAAAAAGCTCCCGGAAATGACGTAATCCACAATTTGATCTTAAAAAGTCTGCCTAAAAAAGGAATTGCTCAATTGAATTATATATATAATTCATGTCTAATTGATTCATATTTCCCCGATTCTTGGAAAAGAGCAATAATGCTGCCTTTCCAAAAACCGGGAAAAGATAAATTGATTCCATAAAATTATAGGCCAATTAGCCTTCTGCCTACATTTGGTAAAATTCTCGAGGTTATTATCGATAAAGTTTTGGCTATTTGCACCCTACATTTCAAAACAATGCCAGAAAAAATTGGATAGTCCTGCACCGGGAGTCGAACCCAGGATCTTCCGATGTCATGTCGGGCACTCTACCGATTGAGCTATCCAGTTCTATACCAAATTTCCATTCGATTAAATTAAATTAAATTAAATTCCATTAAATTAAATTTTAATCATATTTTTGGTATATTATACTTTGCGTGACTTTTGCGTGCATTGTGCAAATAGCGTCAACCTATCGATAATTGACTTAAAAAATATCTAATAGAAAATAACACCGTAATTCCAAAATAATTTGGTTTTCGTGAATCGCATAGCACAGTACAAAGCTTGCTAGATTCACTGATTTCATCTCAATGCACTTCAACGTTAACAAAAGTACCTCGCTCCTATTATTAGACATTGAAAAGGCATTTGACACAGTTTGGAGAGAAGCCCTTACATATAAATTGTTAAAGAATCAAATTCCAATACACCTGGTCAAAATTATTGATAAGTGTCTGGAGAATCGAACCTTCGAGGTTTAGGTGCATGGTAGTCACAGCTCGGCAAGATACATGAACGCAGGAGTCCTGCAGGGTTCTATCCTGAGGGCCAATACTGTTTCTTATCTATGTTAATGATATCCCCAAATATGGTGGAACAAATCTCGCGAAATTCGCAGATAACACAGGAGTATACACAACTTCGTGGAGTAAAGACCTCTCCTTGTAACATATCCAACAGCATGTTAAAATATTAGGAAAGTATTACAAAAAATGAAAAATAAAAATAAATAGAGCCAAGACATAAATGATGATCTTCTCACATAAAAAGAAGCCACCAAAATCTTCAGTATTAATGTATGACCAAAATCTACCACTTGCCAAGCTAGCCAAATACCTAGATCTTTTCCTAGATCCCAACTTCACCTTCAATGAACATACCACAGCAATAATAAAAAAAAAAAGTAAATGCAACAATAGCAATATTATATCCTCTAATTAGCAGAAACAGCAATTTTAGCATTAAGGACAAATTAATAATTTATAAAATGTGTATAAAACCAATTATTATGTATGCCTGCGCAATATGGTCAAACACTTCAGACAGAAATGATAAAAAATTACCAATTCCACAAAATAAATGCCTACACATGATTAAAAATGCAACTAAAACAGAAAAAAGCGATGATATTTATGCAGAATTGAACATGAATAAAAAAAGATGATATAATCTCACAATCTATTAAAATTTATACAGAAAAACTCAATGATTCAGAAATATTAAACAATGTATGTACAACTAAAAACAAATACCCATATGCCAAACTTAAACTTCCCCAACAAGTCCTCATAAACGCCCCTCATCAACCTTGGAATAAGCTCTCTTAATATAACAGAATTAATTAGGGTTTTATAATATTTTTTCCTAAAGAACAATGAAAATCATGATGAAAAATTTTCAATACATGCCAACACTATATTATATATATATTTTGAGTTACATCATAAGAATAGGGATCAATAATCCAATAAGACTCTAGTCACAACTGTAAAAACTCTGATATTTACTGTGTAGAATGTTATAAGATTGAATGAAATTATTTGAAACTGAAACTGACCGACTTTACTCATTCCTCACCAACGGTGGGAGACACCCGAGGCTCTCCAACGGCGCTATATAAGCCATTTGCAGCGTGGAAAACAGGCAGTTGCATTGATAATCAGTTAAAAAAAAAAAATTTTACTGTAACACACTGATCTCGAAGGGTCCCACAGTCATCACAAGTACACAAAAATGTAATGTTCATTACATAATTGAGTTAAGCCAAATGGCAGGTATCGAGTATAGTATGTAAAATACACACATACATTGCAAAAATGACATGTATACGAAAAGAATACAATAAAAACCTTTGAACTTGAACTTGAGAACAGGCAATCAACTGCTACCAGTGGTAGAAGACTCATCTCGCAACGGTGAAGAGCCCGAGCGAAATCTTACTTCCTCAAGTGACTGGAAGAGTCCGAGCGAGTTGCCCGCAATGGTGAAGAGCCCGAACTACTAATTTAATAAAATATTCTTGGTAAATAATCTGTGAAGTATTCTCGATGAGAAAGCACCTGGAAGCGTTACCAGACATCGGCCTAGATGGACACTCCAGGTTTCAGGAAGATAACAATCAATACGTGGAAGAGACCAGGATCCCAACCAAGAGGAAATCTACTATGAAAATAGTAGGAAAAAAGGGTTATTCATTCATTCTTAGTTAATAGAAGAGGATCTCCCCAAGAATCACAATAAAGAAAATTCAATCGTTATGAAGATTTTTGATGAATGGAGAATTTGATCAAATAATTGTAAAAATGATAAAAGCTCCTCTCTAAATAGAAAGATTGTTAAGAGAGTAAATAAATTGTATTCTCTAGACTATAAAGTTTAGAGCATGCACAAAACGTTTCGACTACATTATTTAATATTCTAGTTAGGAGTCTCTTTGATTCGTGGACACAGACCCATCCACTCATCATTCCGTTAATTCGTACAAAAGTGGTACATTACAGTACTCATATACGAATACGTAGAGGCTGCCACGCTCGCTGGTGCGATTACATGCATACAAAAATGAAACATTTTAGCCAGGGATGAATGGAATGTCGGGTTCATTCTGTCATGAATCTGTCCGATAATTCTATCCGATGAATCTGTGATTTTCAACTCATTAATCAAATAGATAAGTCGAGGAAAAACATTTATTGTCCCTAATAATCATTTTTATATTAATTTGGGACTGATAACATCTCCAATTGGGCTTTTGTAGAGCACAGGTGTCCCCTCTTAAAAAATCAGTTTTCTCATGAATTTTTCCAAAAATTTAAATTTTCACTATCAATTTTCATAATTTATAACATATACATTCACAATAAATTCAAAATAGTTTGAAAATATAACTATCACAGGAAAAAATAGAGTCTGAAATCATCCATTTATTTCATTGTTTTGAATTGTTGAGGGAGAGGGACCGCCGTGTGCGGGATGAAACAACGAGCAAAAATGATCGATTATTTTGCGTAATAAAGTGTGTATTAGACATTTACATTGGTAAGACAGAGACCAGTGGCATTGGAGTGGGGCAATTTTGGCACTGTAAACCATTTGAGCCTTCTTCATGTCCAGTGAGTTTTCTGGTGTTACTGTGTTGTTAACTTTGTTTTGTTCTTCTTGATGAAGAAAAGAGTGTAGTGTCTCCACTAAATACCGTTGGATTTTCTCTTCTAGGTGAGTATTTTCGAAATTTTCTAAAATCCGTATTACAATTATAGATGTTTTCAAATTAAATAAATTTCCTTTATGAATTTGATGGAAAAAAATTAATGGTTGATATTATTCCACGCGAAGCATGCATATTATTGACTAGGGTAAACAAAAGTACGCATTTTTATGCTCAATGTACTTGTTTTCCAGAAAAAGCAAAATTAAATTTTCGCAGCTCAAAGAAGGTGAGCGGAGGTTTTGTCAATAACAATTTTTCAACAAAATCCCGTGTGTCGCATTAGGGTTGGTTGTGTAGGTTCTTTTGAGGCCTATGCACCACTACGTCCCCGTCGTGGCCTCGGGTAATGCAAAACGTGGTGATAATCTCAAGTTTATAACTTTTGGTTTTTCGTTTATATGGGTTATACTTCCCAAGAAAAAAGTTGGTTGTAATTTCTTCAAAATTTTAATTAGGATGTTGTTTTGACCTCGCGTCGGGTAACTGACCCCTAGACAACCGAAACATGAAAAAAGTTCCAATAAAACGAGTACACTAAATTTTATTTTAGGGGCAGTCGTGATATGCTGAAGCCTCCAATTGAACTTTGATTCTAACTCAAAATTAACCCCACTTAAGCCCCTACGAGGCTACAATCCTTCGTGAGTAAAATACTTAGGAGTGAATTCGTGAATGAATAAGGAGGGAAAATTATAGATAATGTAGCCCTGGAGTCGAAAGAGCCTATGCGTTATCTCTGGTCCGATATCGGAGAGGCATAAGATTTTTTCTCAATCAATTGTTCTGTCCAAATAAGAAAAATAAAAAATTGTTCTGTCCTTTCATAATTTTTATAATTTCATTTATTATGAGTAGTGAATGGGCACATATCTATACTGTCAGTATAAAACGAGCAAGAGCTTCACCCCATGGGCATTTTCGTAAATTTCAACTCTCGTTATTTACTTGATAATGTCTTCACTATTACAAAATTTATCACGAAGAACATTTAATATTATGCCAATACAATTGGCATGAAGCTTCCGAATGGAACTGTTCACTCTTAATTTTTCATGAATTTAAGTGATATCAGCATGAATACGGTCTTATCTTTCAGCAAGATTTATCTACTTCCTAATGATGGAATAATGAATACTATTGACCTTAAAAAAACTTTAAAAAAATTTGAATTTCTGAAGGAAAAAAAAATTTCAGCATTCTTGTAGAAGAATCCTTTGAAAAGTCTGAAATTTTTAAGATTGGTGATGGTCATCTAAATTGATCTTTCAAGCTCAACTTGGATATGGTCAGACAAGCAGTTCCGTGCATATACGCTCACTGCATGGAATAGTTTTTCAACAATATCTCAGGAGCTGTTCGGTCGATTACGCTGAAATTTAATACCGAAATTCACACTCATAAGATGTACAAACACACGAAATTTGGAGTCTCTAACTCAAATATTTTTTAAGTTATCGCGATAACCGGGATTTTCCAAAAATCACTGTAAAAAAAATATAATAAAAAAAGTAAAGATAAGAGCACTGGTCACCCTTGGGGTTTAATGTGCGCCCTATCCGTGCGCATCTCCTCGAGGAGGATAGACGCTGTAAATTGATTTTTCTCTAAGAAAACTCGAAAAAACGATTTTTTGATGATTCACTTCTTCTCGAGAACCGTTCGACCGATTTAGCCGAAATTCAATAGCAAAGTTAGCACTCATGAGATGTATGAACATACCAAATTTGAAGTCTCTAGCTCAAATATTTTTTAAGTTATCGCAATAACCGCGATTTTTCAAAAATCATAGTAAAAAAATATTTAAAGAAAAAATGAAAATCGGAGCCCTTGTCACCCTTGGGGTTTAATGTGCGCCTCATCCACGCGCATCTCCTCGTGGGGATAGACGCTGTACATTGATTTTTCGCTGAGAAAACTCGAAAAAACGATTTTTTGGCAATTCGCTTTTTCTCGAGAACCATTGAACCGATTTAGCTGAAATTTCGCAGAGAGCATTGCGCTCACATAGTGAATATTCCCTCAGAATTTCATATCGATACATGCAGCCATTTCCACATCAAGTGATGAAACGTGTTATCACAGACACACACACACATACACACACACACACACACACACATACACACAGACATGTGAAAAAAATAGTTTTTTCCGACATTTTAGATCATTTGGAGTCATGATCCGATGAAATCTCAAATTCGAAAAAAATGACGATTACAATGCTTCCATTCGGAAGCAAAAACATCAAAGTATGACATTTTATGATAGATTCTGTGAGAATATTTCACATCATGATATTTTTTGAAAAATTTGCCATCCCTATTCACACCCGAGTTAAAACAGATCATGGCAGATTCTTCGATAATTTGTCGAATTATGACATTTTTTTCTGAATAGATATGACGATATCTGACCTGCTTGTTCCAATTTACGGATAGAAATCGTCAATTTTTGATGGAAAGTGTCAAATATGATCAATATATGTCCGATTCTGACCGAATTTTGACGAAATCTGACATAAATTGTCAGCCAATTTTGATGTATTTTTACAAAATCCTCTAGCTTTTGTCCATTTTCTACAGAATCTGACGACTCGATTCCCATGAGGGAAGGGCGAGAACTGGAGATACACCCCTTCGACTTTGTAAAATGTCAATTACGCTTACATGTTTTTTCAATTTTTTCGTGTCATTTTGTCTTGATCCACTTAAAAAAATATTTGTAATTACATTTTTCGACCTATGCCCTTCTGATTTTCAAAATTGAGTTTCTTTGAGACTTGCTGCCTTAATATCCTGTAGCAACAATATCATTCATAGATAGGGCTGAGATGCTGGTGTATGCTATAAATCGAACACGTTTCAAATAGTCATTAATGTGAAGTCGACATTTATGAACATTAAACTGACTTTATAAACGTTACAGAATTCGTGTTCCCCAATAATTTAAAGAATTGATTAATATTTGAATATTATTATTCATCTTCAGTTATAATCATGATGAGTTTCCCTAAGAGTTCCTCTGGAGGCTCCCTAGAAAATTCCCTTAAACCAGGAATGTTCACCATCATATAGATACGATAACAAGACACACATAATAGAACAGTCACAACATTTTGTATACATAGAACAGATAAATAATGCTGAATATGATAATGCTGAGGCATGAGATTATATACCGCATACTTTGCTCACATTGAGGCTAATATTCAGCAGCTCATTAATTAATGTTTTTCATTTAAGTGCGCTTATTTTTAAGCCTCTAAATACTTCCCATCTTGACTGATTTTATGTGTAATAAATAAACTGTAAATGAAAAAAAAGACAAAAAAATCCCCTTAGAATCCCTCTAAGAGGTTCGCTGGCAGCTCCTCTGGGACTTTCGCGAAGAGTTCCCCTAAAAGTGCCTCTCGAAGCTTCTCTAAGATTTTTTAACGTTCATAAAGTCAGTTTGACGATTATAAATCTGAGTTTAACGTTCATAACCATTTAGAATGTATTCAATATAGAGGCAACTTCAGCCTAGATCAAACCGTACACCAACCCCTCAGCCCTATTCATGAATAAATTGTATTTCCTGAAGATCAATGTCGACATCTACTTTTTATAAAAAGGTTGTCATAATTTTCATTTCAATCAGATTTTGACGGGAATTCCCCTACTTGCTACGATTCCATCATTTATTTACTCACAGTTAATACAGCTACATCATTGGCGCGATGACGAGGCCATGGATTGCTTGTCATATCCACGATAGAATAATAATCAACATCATAATTCTTGTGAACATGGATCTCTTGAACTTCCTGAGGATTTAAGTATCCAGGTGCTAACAATGTTGAAACCAGTACAGTGAGCTGATCAGGCGTATTACGAAAAACACAATGGGCTGCAGTAAGAATATGACGCTCATGGATAATAGTGCCACTGCAGGACATGTAGACTGCATTTTTTAAATAAGTTTGATACTTGAAATTATCACCGACTGTTGCATTTCCGCCCAATAAACACCATGCAACTGAAGAAAATTGAAGCAAGCTCTTTCATTATTTCAATTACTCGAATAAGTAAATCGTGGCAAGCGAGATTGGGCCAAAATGATTCAGGATTCTTATTCGGAGTAAAGGAATCGATGGATGAATTTGTAAAAAAAATTGAAGCAATGCTTTCTACATTATTGATTTTTTTCAAAATTCTTTATAGAAGTCTTCACTCTCAAAAAAAAGCGCGGATCATTTTGACATACAGGCCCATTTTGCCTCGATTTCCCGTAATTTCATGAAAAATGCATACTAACTGCCACTGTACGTAATTAAAACAATGAATAATGGGGGAATTGAATTGGAAGACATTATATGATTTGGAGATTTTTTTTTGTTTTCAAATTCACTCTTCACTTAAGTCTAGGGTAAAGAGGTATGAGCTCTATTCTCTAACAACCTGATATTCTTGAGAATTATGTGAAGAACAGTACTATCGTATGATTCCTCGTGTGACGAGAGACCCTGAAATTTATGATAATTTTTTTTTTTTTTATAACATTCGGTATTTAAATTTCTCTGTAGTTCTCTAACACGTGGAATTATATATTGACAAACGAAACGTTGACGATTTTAGAACGCGTGTGTTAGAACATATGGATTCATAACGTAGAGATAATCCCCCTCTACTCTTTCAAAAAATTATCGTTGATGATTTAGGATTTAAAAAAATTTCATGAAAAAGATAAAATTAGACTAACAGAAATTCAGCTTGTCTATTAGAATAAATTACTTTTCGCATGAAGACTTATACTAATAAATTCAAAAAAAATTAGTCGAGGTGCCTCATTGTCGCCACATTGTCTGTTTATTTGTTCAAATTTTTTCCCCCAAAAAATTAATGACGAGCAAAATAAACTTATGCTTCTAATTCTCTTGACTACTGAATTGATTGAATTATCCACGTTTTTCCACCGAATTGAACTCTAATAAATGTCTAATAAAAGTCACCGAATGGGACTCTAAGAAAATCTATGAACCACTAGTGGGTTATCATTGTTCAATCACAAGTGTTAAGTACACATTTAGGAATACTAGTGTAGTGTCCGATTGCTTTCGTTTCAATGATTAATTACCTAAGAAAAAGAATTACTAAAAATCATCGAGTTCTGGGAAAATATTTCCCATAACTTTCTCACGTTTTTCGTTGGTCCTGAAATAAATTCTGGAGATACTGGATAGTATGCCCAAGTGTCTCACTCAAAATTCTTTTGAAAAAAACAGGACTTCTAATTCAGACCACGCACGTAAGAAGAAACTATCGAATAGAAAATTCAAAAGAAGGAAAGTGGCAAAGTAGTCTGACGCGGATTATCGACTGACGTTTTGTGCAGTGGAGCAAGGGCCATTCCACTCGCGCTGTCTCTCTCTTTTTTATGACTCTTATCTGGCCCAGACAGTTTGTCAAATGTTCTTAGCCTTTCAGAAACTTTATCGCGATGTTTCATTATAGGCAGATGTTTTTTTTTTTAATTCTAGAAAATTCAAAAGTAGAGATTGGGGAGGAAGACTTCCCAAAAATGTTGTAAGTTTCACCCACGTTTTAGGAAACGTAAGATGAGACAATGTGGGAAGGGTGGAATGATGCCGAAACATTGGTCCCAAAGACTCTGGAGAGGAAATTCCAAGTCAAGACGTTATGTCATTGGTGTTGGATTTCTCTCCCTTAAAAATTAGGGAAACGCTCTAAGGAGAATCTTAAAAACCTCGGAACACAAGATTTTAGTTACAATTACAGTTTCAACTAAAGTCAGTCAAGTTTTAGCCTCAAAAATGTCGAGTAAGTTACGTTTAAGCTTTGAAACCGTCATGTCCAACTCGGTTACAAGTGTCAAAATGAGAAAGAAGAAGAAGAAGAAAAGAATTGATAAGTGAACTACAAATTTAGATACCATACGAAAAATCGATAGTTGAGTAAATAGTTACAGATATTTTGCAAATTCGATTCAAGTATTCACGTAAAAAAATTCGGATGGCGGCTACTATGGTGGTAGCCATGGCGCTCGCCATGGTGGCGGCCATGGCACTCGCCTAGGCCGCCGCCATTACGAATTTGCCGCTTCGCATGGAGTTCTTTCCCATGGCAATTTTTTCATGTCGATTTTTTCCATTGTGTATTTTTGCATTGGCGATTCTTTCCATTTTCTTCCTGTGTCTTTTTTTCACAGCTTCTCTTCAGGGCGTCTTGCTTCCGAATGGAAGCATTGTAAACGCTTTTTTTTTCGATTTCGAGATTTCATCAGAATATGACTCAGAATGATCCAAAACGTCGGCTTATCTCTACCCGTACTGGATTCGTTTGAGCAGGGTTCAGTTGTCAGGGATATAAACGATAGTTTCACATCCGATAGACTACGTCCGTAACCGATAGCTCAGATCTCTCGCAATAGTATGCGATGGATTCTATCGGATGTAACTTTTTTTCAATGTTGCATCGGACGAGAGATTTTTGATTTCTTTGAAGGTTACCACCGGTGGAATTCATCCAATTCTCTCGAATCCGATATTTTAATTGTTCGAATCATGCATTCACAACCGATAGGATATGCCGGATGACCGATGCAGCATATCTTTACCCGCACTGAATTCGTTTGAGCAGGGTTCAGTTGTCAGGGATATGGACGATGGGTTCACATCCGATAGCTCATATCGCTTGCAATAGTATGCGATGGATTCTATCGGATGTAACTTTTTTTCAATGTTGCATCGGACGAGAGATTTTTGGTTTCTTTGAAGGTTACCACCGGTGGGATTCATCCAATTCTCTCGAATCCGATATTTTAATTGTTCGTATCATTCATTCACAACCGATAGGATATGTCGGATGAACGATACAAAGTGAATGTATCGGTTGCACCGATTTTTTGACTCAATACCGATAAGGTAGAGAGTACTCTACCTTATCCATACAGTGTCATTCATTCCCGCTCCGCTAGATGGCATTATCAACAAATCACAAACAAGACTAGAGGAGAAGAGAAAGAAGACGTTGAATTAGCCTCTTAATTTTATTGTTCGTCAGACTGAAAAATATTTATTGTGGTTAACTGAACGTTGCGAGAGTATCAACATATTTGTCTCGACTGGCTCGTTGCGATGTACGATAGAAAACCATTTAATTTTCTATCGTACATCGCAACGAGCCAGTCGAGACAAATATGTTGATACTCTCGCAACGTTCAGTTAACCACAATAAATATTTTTCAGTCTGACGAACAATAAAATTAAGAGGCTAATCCAACGTCTTCTTTCTCTTCTCCTCTAGTCTTGTTTGTGATTTGTTGATAATGCCATCTAGCGGAGCGGGAATGAATGACACTGTATGGATAAGGTAGAGTACTCTCTACCTTATCGGTATTGAGTCAAAAAATCGGTGCAACCGATACATTCACTTTGTATCGTTCATCCGGCATATCCTATCGGTTGTGAATGAATGATACGAACAATTAAAATATCGGATTCGAGAGAATTGGATGAATCCCACCGGTGGTAACGTTCAAAGAAACCAAAAATCTCTCGTCCGATGCAACATTGAAAAAAAGTTACATCCGATAGAATCCATCGCATACTATTGCAAGCGATATGAGCTATCGGATGTGAACCCATCGTCCATATCCCTGACAACTGAACCCTGCTCAAACGAATTCAGTGCGGGTAAAGATATGCTGCATCGGTCATCCGGCATATCCTATCGGTTGTGAATGAATGATACGAACAATTAAAATATCGGATTCGAGAGAATTGGATGAATCCCACCGGTGGTAACGTTCAAAGAAACCAAAAATCTCTCGTCCGATGCAACATTGAAAAAAAGTTACATCCGATAGAATCCATCGCATACTATTGCAAGCGATATGAGCTATCGGATGTGAACCCATCGTCCATATCCCTGACAACTGAACCCTGCTCAAACGAATTCAGTGCGGGTAAAGATATGCTGCATCGGTCATCCGGCATATCCTATCGGTTGTGAATGAATGATACGAACAATTAAAATATCGGATTCGAGAGAATTGGATGAATCCCACCGGTGGTAACCTTCAAAGAAACCAAAAATCTCTCGTCCGATGCAACATTGAAAAAAAGTTACATCCGATAGAATCCATCGCATACTATTGCAAGCGATATGAGCTATCGGATGTGAACCCATCGTCCATATCCCTGACAACTGAACCCTGCTCAAACGAATTCAGTGCGGGTAAAGATATGCTGCATCGGTCATCCGGCATATCCTATCGGTTGTGAATGCATGATTCGAACAATTAAAATATCGGATTCGAGAGAATTGGATGAATTCCACCGGTGGTAACCTTCAAAGAAATCAAAAATCTCTCGTCCGATGCAACATTGAAAAAAAGTTACATCCGATAGAATCCATCGCATACTATTGCGAGAGATCTGAGCTATCGGTTACGGACGTAGTCTATCGGATGCGAAACTATCGTTTATATCCCCTGACAACTGAACCCTGCTCAAACGAATCCAGTACGGGTAGAGATAAGCCAAAACGTCGAGAAATGACATTTTAAAAAAATGCCTGTATGTGTGTGTGTGTGTGTGTGTATGTGTGACTGATATCGGCTCATTGCTCAGCAACGGTAATACTTGGTGAGCCGAAAATTTAACAGTACTTTCCCTCCCCGTGCAAATTGCTGTCAGTGAAATTTCAGCGAAATCGGTTGAGTACTTTTCGAGAAAATTCAAATTTTCGAAAAATCGTTTTTTCGACTTTTCTCCGCGAAAAATTGATTCACAGCCCCCACTCTCAGCGATGGAATAGATCTCATTTGAACTCACAATTTTCACTCGGGGTAAATTTTCCTCAGATTTTTCGTTTGCAGATAATTTCAATTACAGTGTTTTTTATCCTGAATTTACTATACACGCTAGCTCAAAAACTATTCGAGTTAGAGACTTCAAATTTCGCCAGTTTGTGCATCTAATGAGTGAAAAGTTTGGTATTGAAATTGGGCAAAATCGCTCCAGTAGTTTCTGAGATATTGTCCAAAAACCATTTTATGAAAAGAGGTTATATCTCCAAAACTATCCAAGTGATTACATCCAAGTTCAGCTTAAAAGATTCATCTCAATGAGCCCCACAAATGGTGAGAATTTCAGATTTTTCAGAAGAAGTCTCTTGTAAGGATGTTCGATAAATTAGTTTTTTCAAAAATCACAGTTTTTCTTAGCTTTCTCCCTAGGAACACTACTATTTTTTATTTCACCATTCGAAAGTAGACAATTTTTTCTACAAGATAGGTACCTTTTCATTCTGACGACATTCAGAAAAAATAGAAATCCTATTTCGAACCCAAATGTCAATTTCCGTGTTCTATCGTAGGATCTGAATTTTCATCTAATATTGAATTCTTATGTACCATGTGATATTATTGCAATTAAATTGATCCTTCTGAGCTGAGATTTCAAGTTCCAAGTAGATTGCAAGTATCGCAGATGGAATTCTGAACAGATCGATACAGTCTGGAGCAATAGCTGTAGGAATATATGAGTGCGTATTTGTTTTTTTTTTTTTTTTTTTTTTTTATTATTGTTAAGTATCAACCTTGATTGGTTATTTACATTCGTCTGTACATTGGCATATTGTAATTTTACATAGGTTTATATTCTAATGTTACTTAATTTAATGAACTTATGGATTATTCTTAAAGCAGCAGGGCTTGCCGAGGCCAAGAATACGTCTGCGGAGTAAGGTGACTGGTATTCACTATGCCTTAGTTCTTCTATCATAATCTTTCTCTGTTCATCGTAAAGTGAACATTGCCATAGAACGTGATTTACGTCTTGTGTCATTTCTCCACAGTCGCATCCGGGGTTCTCAACAAACCCTATGCGGGAGAGTGATTCTTTCAGGTGGTGGTGATTGGCTCTAGCTCTATTTACCCAGGAAATGAGTTCTCGTGGAAGGTTAAGTCCAGCGAACCAGGGTCGAGATTGAAAGTTCCAGAACGTTTCAAAAAATTTCACACCTTTATGCTGAGCTTGGGATTCAATTGTTGTTGCCGTATTTCTAAACCCCTCTGCTTTGAAATACGCTTTGAAGTCTGTGGGGGGAACATGGAGGTATCTTGCGTCATCAATATTACAGTTTTTTGCCAGATTATCGACAAACTCATTCCCTTCAATTCCCCTGTGCGCTGGAATCCAGCAGAAGGAGATTGTAGAATTAGAAGAATTATTGTTGATGAATGCGCGGTATTTTTCTTTAATTTTTAAAATGTACGGATTTATACTTGAGTTAATTTTCATTGATTTGAGTGCCTGCAGCGCACTGAGAGAATCAGAGAGAATGAGATGACTTTCTCCCTTGTGGGACAGTGCGATGTCCATTGCTAAGTTAAGGGCGATGCATTCCGAGGTAAAAACCGACATGTTTGAGTCAAGCTTGATGGTCGTTTGGATTTTCAACGTAGGACAGTAGCACGCTGCCCCGACATAATTGGATTCTGAATCTTTACTCCCGTCAGTATATATGGGGTTAACATTGTTATAGTTTGATCGAATTTCCACATCGAGAGCTGCATTTGGAGTCGCAGTCTCTTGTAACTTTTTCCCGAAATCGACATCAATGTTCAAGGGTGAGATAAGAATTTCATGGTTGTGATTGAAAATGTCCCAACCGTTATCATTCCTTATCAAACCCTGTAAATGTAACAGTCCTCTGATGGTCTTAGTAAGGAGTTCGTCTCGTTCCTTAGGTCTTATTTGTTTATAGTCAAAGAGAATTTTAATTGTCTGGGAAACTTGTGTCGACTGGTTACTCATGAGTTTAATAATATAGTTTTTACAGAGAAATTTTGCACGATCTTCGATTGACATCAGCTTGGATTCTCCCAATAGGATGTTTGTGGGGGTGGTACGCCTATATCCCAGCGCGAATCTGATAGCCGCGTACTGAAGAGATTCGAGCTTGCCCTTGAACTTTTTTGTCGAAGGAAAATAAACAAAGAGACCATAGTCGATGATAGATCTTACGAAACTCTTGTATAAAATCAACAATGTCTCTGGGTCTGTTCCCCACCAGGTTCTCCTGAGATACTTGATTATGTTTAACGCCTTTAAACATCTACGTTGTATACTACTAATCTGAAAATTAAAATTGAGTTTCTGATCGAAATGAATACCGAGAAATTTTGCCGTCGGGCTAGAGGTGATGAATTTATCTCCTACTCTGAGCTGGGTGAGCTCTGGAGGTGATCCACTCTTGCTAAACCTAAGGATGATGGATTTTTCGGCTGCGATCTCTAAACCTAGGGAACGCATATTCAGTATGATCTGGTCGATGCTTTTTTCCAAAGTGATTTTATCCGATTCATAATCATTCATTCTCATATAGACAGCTATATCGTCTGCAAAAAGGGATGTTTTAACTCTCGGGTTAACTTTGTCAAGAATGTTTCTCATATATAGCGTGTAAAGGAGTGGAGAAAGAACGCCCCCTTGCGGAAGCCCTTTGTACACCTTTCTAGTTTCTCCCCCCAAAATATCACAGTGAATAGTTCGCTCAAATGTAATGAATTTAACAAATTTCAGTATAGAACTGGAGCAGCCTATGCTCGCAAGCCCCTGTATCAAAATATCTCCGTTTACGTTGTCGAAGGCGCCCGAGACATCCAGGAATGCTGCTAGTGAGTCTTTTTGATCCCGAAAGGAGTCCTCAACACTAAGGGTCAGATTGGCCAAGTTATCTCTGCAAGAGAGACCTGGTCTAAACCCCGTTTGTGCAGGGGGGAGAAGCTTATGATGCTCCACCCACCACTGCAGCCTGTTCTTATGTATTGTCTCATACAGTTTAAGGACGCAGGATGATAAGGCGATTGGTCTTGCTCCGGTGTTGTTGGCCTTAGGAATAAAGTGGACGTAAATTTCCATCCATTCTGGGGGAAACTTCCCAGATTGGTGCATTTCATTGAAAATGTCGAGCAAAATCAACTTCAAATTCGTTGGTAATTTCTTGAGAAGTACATATGTAATACCATCAACACCAGGGGAAGACCCATTGCTCTTGGAGTCAAGAGCATAATTGAACTCCGAGAAACTGATCTGTTGGTCGAACAACAGATTTGGATCGGTTTCCGGAATCCAACCAGGGCTCGTGGGACACCACAGAGGACTTAATTTTTCCAAGGATTCTAAAGTCTTTCTTTTGAATTCATCGTGGTTTCGCGGAACTTTGGGTTTGGTGTTAATCCATGCATTTTTGAGGACCTTGCAGGTATCCCATACATATTTAATATTAGTCCTAGCATTTATACTTTCGGTGAATTTAATAAAACACAGTTTTTTTTTGGCTTTAAAGGTTTTTCTGGCAATGGCCACGGCTCTCTTATATTCAATGAGGTCTTGAAGAGATTTTGTGAAAGACCATTTTTTAAACATCGCCCTGCGAAGCCTCTTAACCTTCGCACATTCTTGATCCCACCATTTAACAGGATTTCTATGAACTCTGGGCGGAACGTCTCTCTTAACAGGAGTACATTTGGATACGCAGTCAACAAGCTGGTTAATAAAAAATCTATATTTTTCAATTGCATCTAGTTGCTCAAACTGGGGTAATAAGTATAGAGAGAAGGTCTCGCCCAACAGTTCATTTAGTTTAATCCAGTCAGTTTGCACCGATGTTATCTTAAAGGTTTTTTTCCTATAAATAGTTTTTTCAACATTCAGAGTAATGTACAGAGGGTAGTGGTCCGAACCCCATGTTTCGTCAAGTGCTTTCACTTCCATATTATTCGCAATACTTGGGGTACTCATTACCAGGTCTAGATTCGACTTATTACCCCTGTACACATCTAAGTGTGTATAGGTATCTGTATTATGTAGAAAAACATTATTCCTTTCAATACAATAAAACAATTTTTCACCGTTAGAATTACACTGTCGGCAATTCCATGCGACGTGGTGCGCATTAAAATCACCAACAAGTATGCAATTATTTAAGCTATTATATACGTCAAAAATCTTGTCCCAATATTCAAGAGACAAGACATTGCCAGGAATCCGATAACAAATCAGTAGGTTTATCACAGGTTTGACATTGTTAATTTCGATTGCAAGGAGCTCAAGAGAAGGATGAGGACTTTCAATATTACCTTGGATTTTAAAAGACAAATTGTGCTTGATAAATACAATAATGCCACCACCACCTGCATCGATTCTATCATGTCTAACTGTATGAAATCCTGGAAATCGATATTGTCTAGTGTCTAACTGATTGAGTTTCGTCTCTACACCAATGAGTATGTCAACGTCTCGAAGAGCGAGTTGAATATCATTAATATGACTGTTTAATCCCCTGATGTTCCAGAATACAATATTTAAATTGCCCGTTCCTCTGGATTGTGGCTGCTGCTGATGACGTCGATTATCCATGTTTATTTATTTATTATTATTCGTCCTGAGAGAAACAGGAGGAGTAAGCCGAGAATTCCATCTCCTCAGAATCCAGTCGATGGATCAATCTCGTGATCCAGCTCTTCAAAAGTCTATCATCCAAATATATACGGAAGATATTAAGATCTACAACCAGTTTCTCTATGTCAAATTCATAAGTTTTCAATAGGCTCACGAGTTCTTCTCGATTTTTTGTTTCATGAGATTTGACAATCAATTCAATGAATTGCTCGTAATTGACCACGTGCTCATCGGAGGAGTCCTCAAGGTGCTTAAAGAGCCTAGGTGAATATTTCTTCACGTAGTCAAAGGAGATTTCAATTTTTTGCCCCTTTTTCCTTCTTTCCTTATTTCCTTTCTTTTTCTCCGATTCCGTCTTCGATTGTGTCTTAAGGCTCGTCTGCGGGGTCAAAAAAACCTCAGTTTTTTTTTCACTCTCATTGTTTATCTCCTCGATGCTGACAACAGGGTCAGCTGTTTCGTTGCGAGAGCGTTTCGCTGGTCTCTCTGTTAAGCTGAGTTCATCGATGTCATTGTCTTTTGTTTCTGGGTCTGAGGAGATAATCCCTTTATTTGTGTTGCTGTCTGTCAATAAATCTTCAGTAGACATTTGATTATTTTCTGTTTGAGACTTATCCACGATTACCTGGTTTTCCTCATCTATTCTTTCGAATTGTGAATCGTCGTTACATTCTTCATTTTTATTCTCATTGTTATTTCCCAAGAATTGGGATTCACTTTCTGTCTCAACACTTTTTTCACTGTTTTTTTCTTCACCGAGCGTGGTTTTGCTTGAGGATTCAGTGGTATCCACTTGTGGTGGGATTTTCTCGGGACAGTTCCTTGCGATGTGACCGGGTTTCTTACAATGATAGCAATCATCGTTATCGATAGTTGTGCTCATCATATATTGATAACCGTTGTGATTAATTTTTATCACCTCTGGTAATTTCAATATGTCTCTCTCATCGATGATAACCTGTCTCCTTGGACTGAGGATATGTTCGTACCCCGGACGGCTTAAACCCATCTTAATGTATTTCACCTTGGTGACGACGTTGATTTTCAATTCTTTGATGGATTTTTCTATGAGTGAATGCTTAATTTCTGGAGGGACATTAGAAAGTATTATTCTCTTACCTCTGGCTACGAGAGGCTTGATGTTCAGCCTTTTGTTGTCAATTGTAATCACCGTATCCGATGAAGTAAGTTTGCCTACGAGCTCTTGTGTTGATACATAAATAACGACTTGATTGCCCGCAAATCTACTAGCCATCAAGATATTATTTGCACCAATCGTTTCGCCGACGGCAAAGGCATATTCCTGGATTTTAGTACCTTGGAATGAATTCATTACGATTCCCAATTCGGGGGTAACGCAATCTGCATCTGGTGAATCTTGGATTGGCTGGCGCTGTCGCTGGTTCTTGAAACGCTGAGACTGTGGTCGGAGGTTTTGTTGTCTTTTATACTGGGTACTTTGTATATTTACTGGGCTAGAACCACCTGTTCCAGGAAGTCCCGGTAACGTCTCCATATTCCCTATGGAGACTCGGGAAAAACGTGAAGATCAGAAAAAGCCCGAATTGGGCTGAACCTGTTATTGTATTCTGTTGAATACACTTTCACTTAGCGCGCACTATACTTTATTTTGAATTATATTTTCCAGAGCGAAATCAAAACACGTCTTACCTTCTCTTTGTTGCGAGAATAATGTTATTTTTTGAGTAATGAGATACATGAATAGCGATTTGATTCACCATAGATGAATTCCATTCGGAAGCATTTTGCCAATCGAATTGGCAAAATATTAAATGTCGTACAAGGAGTGGGGTTCGCAAATAATGCACCGAGAGTGAGGCTTCTGCTTGTTTTCCATGGTGATTCTTTCCATGGCGTTCTAGAATCGCTATGGGAAGAATCACTCAGTTTTCAAGAAATTCACCTTTCCGGACATATCTTCGGTTCTATCAGTCGTAGCAGCCTGATTGTTATCTTAAATGGAAGATGAAATCATTTCCGATCGATTTATATCATTCGAATCTTTGTTTCATCGATTTTTCAATTACTCATAGCCCATTTTCTGAGAATCAATTTCTACGTTATATTTATTTGCAAAATCTACAGTTCATTTCCAAATAAAAAAAAAAAGAGGATGCGTGGAACCCACACGACAGAAGTGAAACTACTTGCACATTATGTATAGATAAAGATAAATTATTCGAATTTTTTAAACTGAACAAGTGATAAAATAATTGAGAACAAGCAGGAGTTCCACCCTTTGTGGGTTATTTGCAAACCCCACTCTTTGTGTGACATTTAATATTTTGCCAATTCGATTGGCAAAATGCTTCCGAATGGGATTTTACCTATAATCAATCGAATCTCTATAAAAATGAATATCTTTTCAATCGCTCAAAAAATAACATTATTCTCGCAAGAAATACGCACTTATAGATCCCTACAAATCTCAGCTCAGAATAATCGATTAAATTGCAATAATATCGCATGGTACATAAAAATTAAATATTAGATGAAAATTCAGGTCCTATGATGGAACACAAAAATTGACGTTCGGTTTCCAAATCGGATGTCTATTCTTTCTGATTGTCGTCAGGATGGAAAGGTACTCATTTTGTAGAAAAAATGGTCTACTTTCGAATAGTGAAATAAAAAATAGTAATGTTCTTAGGGAGAAAGCTAAGAAAAACCGTGATTTTTGAAAAAACTAATTTATCGAACACCCTTACAAGAGACTTCTTCTGAAAAATTTGAAATTATCACCATTTGTGGGGCTCATTGAGATGAATCTTTAAAGCTGAACTTGGATGTAATCGCTTGGATAGTTTTCAAGATATAACCTCTTTTCATAAAATGGGTTTTGGCCAATATCTCAGAAACTACTGGAGCGATTTCGCCCAATTTCAATACCAAACTTTTCGCTCCTTAGATGCACAAACTGGCGAAATTTGAAGTCTCTAACTCAAATAGTTTTTGAGCTATCGTGTATAGTAAATTCGGGATGAAAAACACTGTAATTGAAATTATCTGCAAACGGAAAATCTGAGCAAAATTCACCCCGAGTGAAAATTGTGAGTTCAAATGAGATGTATTTCATCGCTGAGTGTGGGGGCTGTGAATTAATTTTTCGCGGAGAAAAGTCGAAAAAACGATTTTTCAAAAATTTGAGTTTTCTTGAAATGTACTCAACCGATTTCGCTCAAATTTCACTGACAGCAATTTGCATGGAGAGAGAAAGTACTGTTGAATTTTCAGCTCACTAAGTATTACCGTTGCTGAGCAATGAGCTGATATCTGTCACACACACACACACATACAGACATTTTTTAAAAATGTCATTTCTCGACGTTTTGGATCATTCTGAGTCATATTCCGATGAAATCTCGAAATCGAAAAAAATCGCGTTCACAATGCTTCCATTCGGAAGCAAAAATGAGGATACGGGGTTAATCTCAAAGGAAAACGGAAAATGCACAGCTCAGCACATTTAGCTGTGTAATGAACACAACACTTTGAGAATTTGAGTATCTGCCTATAGTAATTTTGTTATTTGTTCACTAACAAATTATCATTTTTTTTCACGATTATGAAGTGTTCAGACAACTAGATTTTTTTAAATCAGTTTTTTCCGAATACACCTCAAATTGATCGAGATGAAGCAGTTTTGCTTCAATTCTTTTCTGTAGCTCTGAAAACTCTCTATAGAGAAGGATTCGTGCAAAATTGCTCTATCTCGCTTCAATTCCGGGATATTCGAAGATAATTACGGATAAATCAATTTGTCTACAAACTTCATATTTTTTTGTTTTTGATATCCGTTTTGTCGAAAATATCCAGGAAACTGAGCGAGATAACGGAATTCTTCTCATCAGTTTTTCTGTAGAGAATTTTGAAAACTACAAGGAGAGTTGTGACGAGTTACAAGTAACTCGTCGACGCGAGTTTCGCGTAACGCGGTGAGCGAGCTCGAGTGAGAGTGGGGAAGACCGCTTCCTCATCGAAGTAATAAGTATCGACGAGGGGAGCGGGGGAAAAAGTGCCCGAAATTTTAACTGAGGGCAAGGCAAGTGAGTGTAGAGACACTCGAAAAGGTATTGCGGAGAGGTAAAGTCCCTCGTAGGCCAGTCAAGAAGTCAACGCCTCGTAGTAGTCACCGTCTGGAGGTTCCGTCATCGTACGTTCGGTCCTGTAGCGTCCAAGTCGCCGTTGAGGAAGTCCAAGTGCTGTAGAGGAAGTCAAGGTCGAAATTGCGCCGATCATCGTCTTCAGGTCACATCCACCCACTCTCGCCGCCCGTCTGGTTCAGTAAATAGTCCATTCTGTATTGTAGAGTCATTTCAACCTAAAGTCGAGTCGTTTTTGTCAATAAAGCTAAAGTCGTTCTCATTAGTGAAAAGTTGCGTTATATTCATTACTGTCTCACTCAATAGAATTTAATAAGGTCCAGGACGCAAGGAGTATCGTCCTCTTTTCGCCTGAGATGCTAGCTAGCCGAATTGTTGGTCATTCGGCAATTCACGAAAAATAGACCAACTGGCGCCCCAATTAGAGCAAAGTTGAAGTAAAGTCAATAGAGTCAAGTTCCGTAATTTAAAGTCAAGTTTGTTAATTAATTAAATTGAATAATTGCGTCAAACGTCACAGAGTCTCTACAAAAATTGCATCATCTCGCTCAGTTTCCCAGATATTCATCAGAGTCCTACGACAAAAAAAAGATTTATGAATAGAGGAATTCTTTCAATGGTTTTCTGCCTTGAGAATATATGAAAATCTAATGGAGATACGCCCATTTGCCTTAATCTTTTTTTTAGCTTTTGAAATCTTCTACAAAAAAATAGATTCAGGCAAATTCACACTATCTCACTTAGATTCCGAGTATTCTCTAAAAACTACACGAAGAGTAAATTCTGGAGAAAATCATGATGCTAAGCTCTATAGAGCTGATGCAAAATACATTCCGGGGACATCTTATGAGTCTACAAATGGCAAAAACTGTCTTCTTGTCAAGAATTAATGCTTGAGCCAATAAATTTTTTAGAAAAAAGTGTCACATTAATTGTGAAGCGGTATCATGAAAATATTAGCCAGTGCCTTTCTCTTTGACAATTGAAGAAAAATTCTCCATCCATCCAATGACAAATTCTCCTGGCACTTAGAAATTTTAGGTAGTCACTCAGAATCTTTACACGTTTACTTCCGAATTTTTCTCATGCCAATCTCATAATATGTTAGACGAAGGGGCATAGCTGGGTACCTTCGACTGTTTTTGGTACATGAGCCATTGGTCATTTTACACTTCGCTTTGGATTGAAATATCTCGAAAACTATGCGAAATTTATCGAGATATGCCCGGAATGAAATTTAGAGGGAAGATTGACGAATAAAATAAGCAAAACGCTGTTTTTCTACGACCGATAGTTTCGGAGCTATCATTTTTTTAATGGGTGATTCAGAAACAATGGATGAGGCCCGATAGCAAATGAATGAGCGCTTGGACGTCCTTTCTGAATTTTTCATTCAAAAATCGATATCTTAATAACTACGAGTCGTAAAAAAAACGGAGGTTTGCTCATTTTATTCATTAATCTTCCCTCTAAATTTCAATCACAGCATATCTCGATATTTTTTGAGTAGTTTTCGAAAGATTTCAATCCGAAGCCGAGTGTAAAATGGCAGTTTTCCAAGAAATAAAAAGCAAAAATTATGAGGTGGAGCATGGATATTTTTCGGTTGTGTTTCATCACAACTCCTCCTTTGAATGACAATTTTCCGTAATTTTTTAAAAAATCATTTAGATAAATTCCCATATTTTACTCTCCGTGTATTGAGAAGAAAAAATAAAAAAACAATAAACACAGGCAGCGCCACGAGAATGCCGTAGCATCACTGCTACATCATCGCTACCTCTTCCCTCCCGGCCACGACTCCCCCTTCCGTAACCCCTCCCGCCCGCTAGAGTGTAGAGTCAGGCATCGCTGCTGGAGCACTCCCCTCTTCTCCTGCTCTCCCCACCACGTATCTAGCTATTCCCCTCACACGATGACGAATTTTCGTGACACTTGATAATTGGTGCCCCCTCAGCAAAGAAGTTTCACTTCAAAAATTCATTAAAGACCAAGTCCAACCTAGTATGAATGATGGAACCGAGGATATTTCTGAAAAAATTCAATTTCCCAGAATCGACAAAATTTCCTCCATCAACAGCTTGCAACGTAGTAAACCGTTGCACACGGCCTGAGCGCTATACACAGCCCTATCCCCAATAAGCGGTTGCTATGAGAACGTCACGTGACGGGTAATGGTGGGAGTAGGCTCTCGCGGGTATAAAAGGGCGGCGCTCACCCAAATTATTCAGACGACTCACGACTAACTTCTGTTGGCTGTATAGTCTAAGGCTACAGGCCAGTCGTGCGCAGGCGCGACACAAAAAAGAAGAAGAAGAAGACTCACGACTAACGGAGGTGACGAATCTCCCGAAGCCAACTCGACGGAGGAGACTCCCAAGAGTGTCTTACCCCTTGGCCAACGGCGGTCTTGGCAACCTGAGGCCCACTCGACGGAGAAGACTCCCGAGGGTGTCTTACTCCTGAGTCCTTACCACAACGAGTGTCCGACACTCCGGGTGGGCAGCCTTGGCAGCCAGTGTTCTGACAACACTCTGCCGACATTCTGCCGACGGAAGGCCGACTTCCTGAGGTTGAAGACGATGGAGTCTCGGGGACTCCTGAGTGAAGCACAACGAACTTGCGGTTCTGAGTGTTACTATTATTATTGTGATTCTGGGAATTAATAAATTGAAATAAAAATTAAAGAATAAAACAATATTCGTAATCAAAATTTCATGTACGCGAATCGGAATAATTTCGTTCGTCACATAAACGTTATTGACTTAGTATAATTTTTCATTGATAATTCATGTATAGTACACGTATGCACATGTATGCATACATTTCATTCATTCCACCCACACACACCCACACTTTTTGAAATATATATATGCATAAATTTCCCGTTTTACATATGTACTGATTTTCTTTTATATGCCGTTAACTAAATTGAATAAATTGTTTAATTTTCAGTTTAAATTTGTGTTCTGTCTTCTCATTTCTCATTCCCTCTCTCTCAAGTCTAAGAACTAGTTTATAAGTAGCAATTTAACAAATTTGATACGTTACAAACTTTTCAATCAATGTTGCCGATGAGCAATCCCATGCATTAGTGTTATAAGGAGTATAAATTTACCAAATCGGGAGTCTCTAGCTTCAACACTCTCTTTTAGTTATCGTGCTTACAAGAATTATATCGGAAAAGTCATTAAGATTGAAATCTTTCAAAAACTATCATCAAAAAATCGATCAAATTCCGTAGAGAGCTAGCTCATATGATTGCCAGCACAGTGCATTATTCGCAAACTGTGCAAACTGTGCATTATTCGCAAGCCCCATTCCTTGTGCGACATTTAATATTTTGCCAATTCGATTGGCAAAATGCTTCCGAAAGGAATTTTTATATAAATTATCCATGAGATTACAATTGATATTTTTCATTAATCTAAATGCATTAACGGAATTTGGTTTCACAACAATTGTCATAAGTGGACATTTGCACGAAGTAAATTCGCTTGTAAGGACAAATTTAATGATGGTTCGATCTTTGGTGAACTTTATTTATTCATGTTTACCACAAAAAAAAAAAAAAAACAATTTTTCAATCATAAATGGAAGATCCTACGACAGATCTGAAAAATTGAAGTTCGGGTTCCAAATAGGATTTCTATTTTTTCTGAATGTCGTCAGAATGAAAAGGTACCTATCTTGTAGAAAAAATTGTCTAGTTTCGAATGGTGAAATAAAAAATAGTAGTGTTCCTAGGGAGAAAGCTAAGAAAAACCGTGATTTTTGAAAAAACTAATTTATCGAACATCCTTACAAGAGACTTCTTCTGAAAAATCTGAAATTCTCACCATTTGTGGGGCTCATTGAGATGAATCTTTTAAGCTGAACTTGGATGTAATCGCTTGGATAGTTTTGGAGATATAACCTCTTTTCATAAAATGGTTTTTGGACTATATCTCAGAAACTACTGGAGTGATTTTGCCCAATTTCAATACCAAACTTTTCACTCATTAGATGCACAAACTGGCGAAATTTGAAGTCTCTAACTCGAATAGTTTTTGAGCTAGGGTGTATAGTAAATTCAGGATAAAAAACACTGTAATTGAAATTATCTGCACCCAGGAAAAAATGTTCAGATCTGATCAGATCAAATTAGATCTGATCAGATCTAATTAGATCTAATTAGATCCAATCAGATCTGACAAAATGAAAATTTTTAACATGAATAGATCTGATCAGATCTAATTAGATCTGATTAGATCTAATTAGATCTGATTAGATCTAATTAGATCTGATTAGATCTAATTAGATCTGATTAGATCTAATTAGATCTGATTAGATCTGGTTAGATACAATCAGATCTAAGTCTGATTAGATTTCTTCAGATCTAACTAGATCTGATTAGATCCAACTAGATCCGGTCAGATGTAACTAGATCTGATCAGATCCAACTAGTTCTGATCAGATCCAACTAGATCTGATCAGATCTGATGACCTAATATGTATATTGGGTCATCAGATCTGATCAGATCTGGCTGGATCAGATCTGATCAGATCTAACTAGATCTGATCAGATATGGAAATCAAAATTAGGTGAATAGACAAACATGATCAGGCAGAATTGGATTTTCATATGATTAAAAATGGCAGTCATAGAACTATAAATATGGTTTCTTTTAAAATCTTTTTCAAATAAAAATTTATCTGTTAAAAAAAATTGGCAATGTGTCAGATCTGTGCTCATTTCATTATCATAGAATGTCATATTTATTGTCATGCATGATTCTGCATTCCATTTAGACAGTCTCAACTTTTCGCCGAAGTTATTTCCTCAAATTTTTCTAATCTTCTTCATTTATGACGATTCGAATTCTACTTGGTATCCAGAAATCGTGTGATAGCTGAGTGGCTAGAGTAGGAGACTGGTAATCCTATGGTCCCGGGATCGTTCCCGCCGAGGTCCATTATTTTTTCGATTTTTTTTTCTTTAAAAATTTTGATTTTCATTCATTTGTTCAGCAAATAATTCAGATTTTGATTTATTCTTCATTTTCTCTAACAATTTGAAATTTTTAATTTTGGATTTTGTGCAGATCCAATTGGATCTGATCAGATCTAAGGAACTCAGATCTAATTGGATCAAATTAGATCTGGTCAGAGCGTGCCAATTTTCAGATCTGATCAGATCTAAGGAACTCAGATCTAATTAGATCTGATCAGATCTAATTTGATCTGATCAGATCTGAACATTTTTTCCTGGGCAAACGAAAAAATTGAGCAAAATTTACCCCGAGTGAAATTTGTGAGTTCAAATGAGATCTTTTTCATCGCTGAGAGTGGGGGCTGTGAATCAATTTTTCGCGGAGAAAAGTCGAAAAAACGATTTTTCGAAAATTTGAATTTTCTCGAAAAGTACTCAACCGATTTCGCTGAAATTTCACTGACAGCAATTTGCACGGGGAGGAAAAGTACTGTTAAATTTTCGGCTCACCGAGTATTGCCGTTGCTGAGCAATGAGCCGATATCTGTCACACATACACACACACACACACACACACACACACACACACATACAGACATTTTTTAAAAATGTCATTTCTCGACGTTTTGGATCATTCTGAGTCATATTCCGATGAAATCTCGAAATCGAAAAAAATGGCGTTTACAATGCTTCCATTCGGAAGCAAAAGAGCTCAAAGTGAAGAGTTTAATGACCGGAATATACTGACAGGATTTCAGAATCCCACATATGAAATTTCAGAAGTTATTGAGACTTATGTGTGTGCACAGACATATACATACACATACACACACATACAGACAGATTTTTTTTCTAAATATGATCTTTGGAGTTTTCGGATCATTCTATGTAGTTCCTACCAAAAAATCCAGATTGAAAATCTTCCCGATAGTAATGCTTTCATTCAGAAGTAAAAAAAAATAGTTCAAAGATAAAATCAATTCTTGTTTTTATTAAAACTCAAGTATCTTCCTTTCGACTCACCGATTCCGTACTTAGTCGAAAGACTAGGACAAAACAGGGGAACAGCTTTTTGATATTTCAAATGAGTTAGAATGTTCGGGGCTTTAACAATCAAATTTCAATTGAATAAGAGTAATAATTTCTCTTCAACCCCAATATCTCAACGTTACACAAGGAAAAGAAACACTTGTTCGACAATTTTTTACTGGGAAAAAAAATTGAATGACAATTAATTGAAAATTTCCGCAAACATTGCAGTCAGAAGTAAAATAAAGAGTTTATTGTGAAAAAAATTAATGTACAATATCAATCTGCATGAACCTATTGAAGGAAACTCAGAAGGGAGAGTATAGATATGCATCTTTTTTGAGGACGCCCTTAATGAAGTCCATAAAGTCGTAGATGTTGGTATAAACAATTGGTCGGTATTCACCAGCATTGCTGGTCACAATCATTCCAACTAGAACTCCATCACACATCATACCTCCACCATTGTCAAGCTGGAAATAAATTGAAATCAATTCAAAGTAGATTTTAGTGAATGGACATAATGAGTCGATTTTCCTGTGGATTCGATTTTACTGAAATCTCTCGTAAAATGAGTGAGATAATGTAATTTTTTTGGTCCTTTTTTTGGAGAACTTTGAGAGCCACAAAAAAGTTCTCAACAAGAATTTCGCTATGCCACTTAATTTCTGAGATATTAAAAAAAAAGAAGGACAACATGGGCTGTACCTGTTTGACAACTTAAGGGGTTACACCACTGTAAAATTGTCAAGGGATCACTTTGTTTTCTTGGTTCAAGAATTAGTATGAACCTTCCAGAATATGAGCAAGAAAAGTTATCACATGAAACCTCTGTTTTTAAATGAAATTTTCAAGCATCTGTTCGTATTCATAGCCTAAGCCGAAACTTTAATCGTGTTTTTCTCGAGACATGATTTTTCAAATTAGCACGCAACATAACTCCAATAATTTTTATTATTTCTATTTAAATTTTTCGCGGTATCTTGTGAACAGCATTTTGAACGGAATTACGTAGGAGATTTTGAGAAAATTGATTTGCACATTTTTTATTGATGAAACATTGCCGGTTTTTTCGTCGGAAATTGACTGTTTTCATTCAAATGCTCACCAATCATTTACAAAACAATATTTTTGAAATCCCCTACGTGTATTTCTGAAGCTATGTGTATCTAGGCTGAACCAATTTTTTTTTTCAATTGAAATTTGCACCAATTGCATTGCGTGCTGCAGCGTGTTGTAAATTCGAAGAGCCTCGCAAGAATGGCTCTGGTGTCGCCGTTTTTTGATATTTTTTGATGAATTTTTTGATTTCTTTTGAATTTTAGTATATGCTCAATCACTCCCGCAAATATCATTATTCTATTGCATCTCTTTCTAATCAGAAAAAATGTCCAAAAATAGTATATTAGATGACGAGTGCGGGAAGTGCCGTATTGCGAGGGTACGGCACACGGCACGAGTGGTTATACAATTTTATATTACTCACATGCGGTGTGAAATGGCGCTTGACCTTACTCTTTAGAGGTTGACAAGTGCTGTTTTGATCCATTGAAACGTCTTACTCATCGTGTTCGAAGAATGAGATTTTCGGCGTGTATAGAGACTATTTTACCCAGGTAGGAATCGCCCAATGCTCAACTCTTGGCCGAACATCGGCCAAGAATTTGCATGCCAAAGCCTGGTAGCCATGGCTCGGCCAAATCTTCGCCAAGTATTGGTACACCGTTGTTCGGGCCTCCAGAATTGGCTGATCAACGATGTGCCGTAGTTTGGCCTGGCAGAACTGGCCAGGCGTTGTTTGAAACTTGAACTCCCAGGGCTTGGCTTCTGATCGTTGGCCACTCGTCGGGCCAATAATGTACTGCCAAGGCTTCATTTTTTTTTTTATCTTCTGACATAATGAGATTATCTCACATTATCAGATAACTTCTGAACAATCACGAACGAATTTCAGCTCTCCGAACAAGGTAGACGGTGATAAATTTATGAGGATCAAATTCAGTTACCAATGTATGGAATGTCCTCATGGCTAGTACGGTAAGGTAACAAACTGGCAATCCGAAGGTCCAGGGACTGATCTCAAGTGGTGCCTTATTTTTTTATTTGTTTTTATTCCAATTGGATTTTGATCATTCTTACGCGCTTCAGAGGACTCAATTACTTTTGATTGACGTATTTAACATAAAATCTACAATAAAATGAACATTGGCTGAACATTGGGACCAGTATAGTACCCAATGCTCGTTATCGAGGCTTGGCCATGCTTCGGCAATCAGCATTAGTATAATGCTATCATCCAATGCTCAACCAATATTGGGCCAGCCTTGGCTGAGGATTGGGCGCCAGCACTGGCATATTGGCTTCCGGCGCTGGGGTAATATTGGCCCAATGAATTTTTCCTACCCGGGTATCCATGCTGGAGTATGTAGTGATGGCATTATCGCACGCTTCAGCGTGGGTAATGAGCTTTATCCACATCGAAAGTCTCATTCGTCGAACGCGGTGGATGAGACGTTCCAGTGGATAAAACAGCGCTTGTCAACGTCTAAAGAGCGAGGTAAAGCGCCATTTAACCTGCGTGAGTGATATAAATGCCTTTTTTAGGCTTTCACAGTCGTGTAACCCTTCAAGGACATTAAATCACTGTACATGAGTCGAAATAGCTGTTATATCCCAAATTTGCCAGCTTACATCAAAACATTGATAAATAATAATGCAATATAAAAATAAATAACTTACAAGGTATTCATCATCAGAATGAAAAATATCATCACGATGGTATTAAAAAAGAATTGATAAAACATTACGAAACGTTTCAACTTCTTCGTAATGCAGATTAATCTTGAATTTTACGTGATCTCTTTTGATCAATTCAGTAAAGTCTACGGTAAGCTAAATATTTTATCGTGAAAAAAAAATTTATATTCCAAAAACTTAATTTTTATTCTCTTTCAGCCTCATCTAATCGAAAATAATGCGAAACTATTTGAGATTTTCCAAAATTTTTGAAATTATTTTCGGCATATTTCTGTAATATCTTCGTATTATTGAAAGACAAGTGCAAAAATCCCGACATTGAAAAGACTTTGTATAAAAGATTACAAATTTAAAAATTCAATTCTCAAAAGTTAACGCGGTGAAGTTAATTGAAATTCCGTCATTGACGAAACGACTCGACGTACACGGAGAGAAATGGAATAGTAATGGTTACTATGTTATAGCAATGGTTACTATATCACATAGTACTGAGTGCTATGCCAACATAGTACACACTACATAGCAATGAGTACTATGAACATAGTAATGATTACTATGTTCGACATGGTAATCATTGCTATGTTGCACATAGTAATCATTGCTATGGTCGACATGGTACTCATTGCTGTTTTGAACATAGTAATGATTACTATGTTAACATAGTAATGATTACTATGTTAACATAGCAATCATTACTATGTGAACATAGTAATCATTACTATGTTGAACATAGTAATCATTACTATGTTGAAAATAGTAATCATTACTGTGTTAAAATAATTCAAATGACTATGTTCATAGTACATACACACAGTTAATACCGGATCAGAAGGGAATTTCTTCATTTATTTGCTATTATCTCAGTAAATGAGCGAGATGAAGCGAAATGGACATTAATATGGGATCACCAGGGAGTTTCTCCAGTTTTTTGTCAATATTACGGTAAATAAGCGAGATAGAGCGAAATGGGCGTTAACTTGAGATCAGCAGGGAGTTTCTGCACACAGAATACACTGAGTGTAGAACACGCACAGAAGTGCGTAATCTCTGCACATGTGTGCGTAATTAACATGTGTGCGTACTTCACGTTCTCACAATCGAACGTGATTTACGCACACTCGGTGCGTGATGCACGCACACGTGTGCGTGATGTCCACACACGGTAAATAAGCGAAATAGACGTTAATATGGGATCAAGAAGGAGTTTTTCCAGTTTTCCTTAATTATGTCGGTGAATAAACGAGATAGAGCGGAATGGACGTTACTATGAAATCAGGAGGGAGTTTCTCCAGCTTATCACGAGTATCTCGGTGAATAAGCGAGATAGAGCGAAATGGACGTTAATTCTGGAGAAGGAGAGAATTTTTTCAATTTTTCGCTAATATTTCGGTGAATAAGTGAGATAGAGCGAAATGGACATTAAATACCTATTAATATGGGACCACCGGGGAGTTTCTTTAGTTTTTCGCTATTATCTCGGTAAATAAACGAGATAGAGCGAAATGGGCGTTAATTTGGGATCAGGAGGAAGTTTCTCATGCTTATCACGATTATCTCGGTGAATAGGCGAGATAGAGCGAAATGGACATTAATTTGGGATCACCGGGGAGTCTTGCCAGTTTTTCGTGATTAACTCGATGAATATGTGAGATGTAGCGAAATAGACGTTAAAATGGGATCAGGAGATAGTCTCCTCAACTTTCACAATCATCTCTGGAATCAAAGGAGAGAAGTGGAAATGGACGTTAATTTAGTATCTGGAGGGAGTTTTTTCAGTTTTTCGCCACTATATTGGTGAATAAACGAGATAAAGCAAAGTACACATATAGAATTATGAGGAAGTTTTCAGATGAAAAAATATCCTCTTGATCGCAAATTAACATCCACTCCACTCTATCTCGCTTATTCACCAAAATAATTGCGAAGAAGTGGAGTAACTCCCTGGTGATCGCATATTAACGTTCATTTCGCTGCGTCTCGCTTATTCACCGAGATAATCACAAAGAACTGAAAAAACTCCCCGGTGATTCCATATTAATGTCCATTTCGCTCTATCTCACTCATTCACCGAGATGTTAGTGAAAAACTGACAAACCTCTCTCCTGATTCAATATTGATATATATTTCGCCCTATCTCGCTTATTTACCGAGATGTTAGCGAAAAACTGAAAAAACTCTCTCCTGATTCAATATTGATATCGATTTCGCTCTATCTCCTTTATTCACCGAAATAATCGTAATAAACTGAAGAAACTCCCTCCTGCTCCCATATTAATGTCCATTTCGCTCTATCTCGCTTATTCACAGAGATAATCACGATAACCTGGAGAAATTTCCTCCTGATCCCATATCAATATCTATTTCGCTCCATCTCGCTTATTTTCCTCTATAATCGGCAAAAACCAGGGGAATCCCCGGGTGATCCCAAATTGACGCCCATTTCGCTCTATCTCGCTTAGTTACCGAAATATTGACAAAAAACTGGCGAAACTCTCTCCTGATCCGGTATTAACTGAGTGTATGTACTATAAACATAGTAATTTGAATTATTTTAACATAATACTGATTACTATGTTAACATAGTAATGATTACTATGTTAACATAGTAATGATTGCTATTTTAACATAGTAATGATTGCTATGTCCAACATAGTAATCATTGCTATGTTGGCCATAGCAATGATTACCATGTTGGACATAGCAACCATTACTATGTACAACATAGCAATGCTTACCATGTTGAACATAGCAACCATTACTATGTACAACATAGTAATGATTACCATGTTAACATAGCAAGTATCGCTATGTGGCCCGACGCGAAAAAACCATTACTATGTTGAACATAGTAATGGTTACTATGTGATTTCTCTCCGTTTATCGTAGAAAAATTGATTTTCCTTTATTATCTCATATTTTTTGATAAAAATTTTCATTTAACATGGGCAGTGATTGGACCTTTTTAATTGCTGAATTTTATCATAATGATATATTTACGGGATCGACTCGGGCTTCATGGTGAAGATCCTCGGCGCAGAATTCATTCTCTCTGATGTGTACATCTCTGAGTAGACAGTGAAGTCTCTGCAAAATGATTGTCCTAACCCACACTAAATGTCCAGGTCTGTGTATTTGATTCTGATAAGGTGTACTCCAACCAGTGATGAAACAGGTGAAGGGAGGACAAGGGCTTATGTCATGATCCGGCAATCGGACTTTCTCAACATGAATTCCGAGAAGTAGAGGATTCTCTAACTTTAATTAAAGTGGATTATTAACGCTGCATTCAATTCTACTCTACTCAGTAGGAAGAGGTGAGACAGAGGTAGTCATTTTTCTGAATTATTTTCTTTTTTTTTCCAATTTCAAGAGCTACAAAACAGATTTCCGAAATATTTCGCTTTCTCGCTCAGTTTCTGAAATATTCGAAGAAGAATGATCACATGTTCTATGAAAAAATCGCAAACCTCAAAAAAAATCTGAAAAAACTTGAATTTTTTTAAATTAAAGAATTATTTAAAAAATTAAATTTTTTAAAATTATGACGATGATCTGCACTACTAGAGCGCATTTTCCGAATTTTCCAGTGTATCTGAGTACTCAGAGAAGAAATTAAAAGAAAAAACGTCAATAATTCAAGTTATTTTTAATGGCATGTAAGTTTTTCTATCCTTCTCTAGCTGAACATATTGACAGAGCTTGGTTACGTAAATCTTGAAGATGACTTCTGAATTCTTTCCATTTCTTTGCGATTACTTTCGTAAATGTGCTGTCTTGCTAACACGTAGAAAAATTCTGATGGCGGCCGCCATCACAAATTTGCCGCTTTCCATGGAGGTCTTCGCCATGGCATTTTTTTCTATGGCGATTCGCTCCATGGTGTTTCTTTCGATAGCTTTCCTTTCTATGGCGTTCTTTTCCCATGGCATTTTCTGCCATGGAGTTTTTTCGATGGCGATTCTTTCCCTGACGATTTTTTCTATGGCGATTCTTCCCATGGGGTTGTTTGCCATGGTGATTCTTTCCATGGTGTTTCTTTCGATAGCTTTCTCTCTATGGCGTTCTTTTTCCATGGCGTTTTCTGCCATGGCGATTTTTTTATGGCGATCCTCTCCATGCCGATTTTTTCCATCGCGATTCTTTCCATGGCATTTCTTTTTATGGCGATTCTTTTCATGGCTTTTCTTTCCATGGCATTTCTTTCCATGGCGATTCTTTTCATGACTTTTCTTTCCATGGCATTTCTTTCCATGGCGATTCTTTCCCTTTTTTTTCATAGCTTTCCTTTCCATGGCGATTCTTTCGATGGTGATTCTTTCCATGGAGATCTTCTTCATCGCATTCTTTTCCATTGCATTTTCTCCATCGCGGAATTTGCCGATGCGGAATTTGCCTTGGAGAAATTTGCTATAATCATAAATTTAATGGTGGATATTTGTGTGATGTTCGAATTTCACAATCATAAGATTTTCATGATTATCAAAAAATCCTTAAATTATAATGTCATCAATACTCAGAGTATTAATGTAGATTTTTCCATAGAGATACTTCTGTGGAAAAATGTCTTCATGAAATCGAATTTGATAAAGAGCTTCTTCATAAAATGATTTCATATAAAGTTTTTTTTTCATATGAAGGCATTTTATGAAAATATTTTCTATGAAATATATACTGTAACGCCATATTTTTGACGTTAAAATTTTTTCGTTTTTTTAGACCGGTATCGCGGTAAATAATTTGTTAATTGAGTGAAATTGAACCACCAAGACGGAAGGTCCGAGAAATGAGAAAATATAGGTTTTTGTTTGACTGTAAATTAATTGATTTATTTTCTTCCGACTCAAATTTTCCCGCGTTTGCCGGAGTTCCTTCATCCTGCAATGGAGGCGCCACCGGACAGACAAAGATTATAGAGGATACTACAGAGCCTTATCGACGCAGTTAGCGGAAATCGATGGGCGGACTTTGCCGTTGGACTCTCGCAGCGGATTGGAGGAGAATCAAGGACATCAACTAATTGCGCAATTAATAAGATATTAATTAATTGCAATGAAAATTAATATTAGAATGTTAACACACGTGATTTTTGGAATTTTTGACATTAAAAATAAATGAACAGTCTTTAATAAAATCGTTCAATTACCGGAATGAAAGAAAATTATACCGGCTATGAAAGAATGTCTCTAACTGTAGAGACATTCTAATGACTGTACCGGAGCTATTGGACAAATTAATGGGGATTAACAGTTGGAGGTTAATCAATAACAACTCGTGTGAATTTTCTCGGCGAAATTATTTTTTTGTTAACGTCATTTAACGACGCCCGTGATCACCATTTTCGGGTTTTCCGTGGCATGGTCTAGAATTTTCGATTATACTAACTTATTAATGATTTGTTGATTTTCTCGTTTCTCATTTGGTTGTGAAAATTTTCGAAGTAATATTGTCGCGAGAATTTATTAATTTTTTTTTTTTTTGGAATATATTTTTTTTATTTTGGAAAAGTGGCATTCCGACAATGATTACAGTCGAAAATTTTATTTCATTGAGTGTTGTTTAACGATGAATTTAATTTCATTGAAAATTTAATTCATCGATCGTTTTATTTTTTTTTCGGGTTTGACTGAACAAATTGTCGCGGACAACGCTCATGAGAATTCTCGAAGCTGAAGGTGCTTTCACACGAGGTGTTAGGATTGATTCAAATGTTTGACTTTATTTTTTCTGACTAATCATTTGATTTTAACGACGTTTCAAATTTGTTCGTGATAATTGTGTTATGTCGTGTTGTTCAAATAACGTCATGGACTTTTGAGTCAATCCTGAATATTCTCGAATAATTATTTTTTTTTCGTATTGAATCTTTGATGATTTTATTTTCTTTTGTGGATAATTTTTTTTTCGTTTTAACGACAATATTTATTTTTTTGAAGAATTTTCGAATTCAGTAACAATTATTTCATTTAATATTGTATTTTTTTTATGGAGCGAAAATTCTAAAAGAAACATTATCACTCTAATTATATTAATGAATTTTAAATGATTTTTTTTTTATTTCCGAAATCTGTATTCCTAGTTCCAAACTTTACAGGTGAAGTTGAGAACCCAGCCGCCTCCGCGGTCATTAGAATTTTGGATTATTTTGTTACTGACTAGTTGGTGATTCACCTGGGGATTATTTCGGTTCATTTGATTTTTGTTTGGTTGTTTTGATTTTTGGACGAAAGGTCGTCCTGGCGCCCAACAATTAACGTTGATTTGAATTTATTTGGTTTCCAATATTTTGAGTTATTTTTGAGTTTCACGAGATTATTCAATTATCGTGGATTAAAAATACGTGACAATACATATCGTTACCCTAATGACAGAGTAACGCTTTCTATAAGGATTTTATAGCACTGATATGACTGTTATTAACGGGACGATAGGATATTTTTCATCATATCATTTCTTTAAATTATCATTTTTTTTGCTGATGAATCTTTGATGATTCGAATAGAATCATTCTGAAATACTTTGGAATTTAATTTTGGAGACTTAAAGTCCGCTAGACTGGTTTTGCTACTTGGTAATGCTAATCTGTAGTTTCTAGCAGTTTTTTATTATCATTATCTCCATTTTTTTCTTTTGTTATTCTCAAGCAGTCTACTCGCACTCCTCGTCGATTTATCCAACTCTAATGACATTTTTTCATATCAATCAATAATAATTTGTTTGATTCAATTGGTCGAGTGAACTTCAGGATTCTGAATCTCTTCATCCTCTTGCTTCTTCTTGTAATCAAGAATAGCCGAACTTCAAAATGTATCTTGCATCATTAATATTTTGAATTTCCCCTCTTCACTTAGTAAAATCGACTCGGTCCAATGCTCTCATTTTTCTCTATTTTATTCAGCTTTACTGGCCAGTTGGCAAAAAATACCAAAAATATTGACGACCGAAACAACAAAATGAATGTGAAATCCCTCTATCTCGCTTAGCTTCTGAGATATTCACAACCACAATCAAAGGAAAAAATCAATTTATCCAATTTTACGTTTGACTTCATTTATTTCTTCTAATCAATATCTCGGAATCTAAGTCTATCTTGTAGAGAATTCCAAGGGCTAGAAAAAAATATGGGAGTGAAATCACTCTATCTCACTTCGTTTTCGAGATATTCTCAAAAAAAAAATGATTGAAAAAATCAAATCGGTCAATTTTACTTTTTTAGTGGATTTTTTTTTCAATTCCTCGGAAACTAAGCGAGATAGAGCAATTTTGGCTGAATCCTTTTTTATAAAAAATTTCAAGAGCTATAAAACAATATGAACATAACATAACTCTATCTGGCTTTGTTTTCAAGATATTCTTACAAACAATTGAGAGGAAAAATCGATTCATTCAGTTTTACTTTTCCACTTCATTCATATTTTTATGAATATCTTGGCGATGAAGCGCGATACAGCAATTGTGCCCCGATTCTGTTTTGTAGAGAATTTCAAGAGCTATGAAACAAGATGAACGTGAAATGACTCTATCTCGCTTAGTTTCCGAGATATTTTTAAAAACAATTAAAAGAAAGAATGGACTCATTCAATTTTACTTTTCCACTAAATTCATTTAATTATGAATATCTTGGAAACTAAATGAGATGGAATGATTTTGCTTGAATCCTTCTTTATTTATAGAGAATTTCGAGAGCTGAAGAAAAGCTGTGAGTAAAATCACTCTATCTTGCTGGGTTTTCGAAATATTTCCAAAAACAACTGAAGGCCCGGATGGAGTAGGATTATTTGAGAAAACGTAGATTTCACTTTACGAGATCAAAAATGGTTCAATTCTCCAAAACTCAGTACAGCACCATTGTTCTACATTGTCTGTATGGTGCTGTACGGAGTTTTGGGAAATTGAACCATTTTTGACCTCGTAAAGTGAAATCTACGTTTTCTCAAAAAACCCTACTCCATCCGGGCCTGAAAGAAGAGATAAATTTATCCAATTTCACTTTATCACTGGATTTTTTTTTTAATGTCTCGGAAACTAAAGGACATAGAGTAATTTTGCCCTCATGCTGTTTTGTAGAAAATTTCGAAGGCTGCAAAAGAATATGCGAGTAAAATCACCCTATCTCGCTTAGTTTTTGAAATATTCTCAAAGGCAATTTCATGGAAAATCGATTTATCCAATTTAACTTTTAACTAGATTTATTTTTTCATTAATATCTTGCAAAGTGAGCGAGATAGAGCAATTTTGCAACGATCCTTTTCTATAGAGAATTCCAAGAGCTACAAAACAAGATGAGAATGAAACCGCTCTATCCCGAGATATTCTCAAAAACGATTTCCAAAAAAATCCATTCATCCAACTTCACTCTGCAGTTCCATTCATTTCCTTTCATCAATATCTCGAAAATTAAGCGAGATGGAGCAATGTCGGCTGAGTGTTTTTTTATAGAAAATTTCAAGAGCCGTAAAAAAAGATGGGCATCACATCACTCTATCTCGCTTTATTTTCAAAATATTCTCAGAAGCAATTGAGAAGAAAAACGATTTATTCAGTTTCTCTATTCGCTTCATTCATTTTTTATGAATATCTTGGAAATTAAGCTGGAGAGAGCTATTCATCTTGCTTGAAAGTAAAATCGCGCCATCCTCCTTAGTTTTCGAAATATTCCCAAAACAATTGAAAGAGAAAGTAGATTTATTCAATTTCATTTTATCACTGGATTTATTTTTCTTTGAATATGTTGGAATCTAAGCAAGATAGAGCAATTTTGCTCTCGCGCTGTTTCGTAGAGAATTTTAAAGGCTACAAAAGAGTATGGACGTAAAATCACTCTATCTCGCTTAGTTCCCGAGATATTCTCGGAAATAATTCATTGAGAAAATCGATCTGTTCCGTGCGACTTCTTCACTGGTTTTTTTTTAATATCTCGAAAACTGAGTGTGATAGAGTGATTTGGCCGTGATACTTCTGTGTCGAAAATTCCAAGATTTACAGAAAAATGCCTTATCTCGCTTAGTTTGCGGGATATTCTCGAAAAACAATCAATAAAAATTAAAACAAATCCGAAACGATTTTTCTCCGGCTATACACACGAGAACAAAACAGCCGGCGAGGTTGAGCAGTTGACGCATGCGCACTGTTCTCCAGTACGCAGTATTGTCGAACTAGCCAAAGAGGTCACCTCCGAAGTCCATCCAAAGCTGAAATTTCCGAGGTTACTCCATCGGCCAGTGCGACTTCAAGCATGCGTCAACTGATTAACCTCGCCAACCGTTTTGTTCTCGTGTTTACAGTCGAAAAAACCGTGTCGGGTTTCTTTTAATTTTTATCAATTGTTTTTCGAGAATATTCTAGAAACTGAGCGAGATAAGGCATTTTTCTGTAAATCTTGGAATTTTCCACACAGACGTATCACGGCCAAATCGCTCTATCTCACTCAGTTTTCGAGATATTAAAAAAAAATCCAGTGAAAAAGTCAAATGGAACAAATCGATTTTCTCAGTCAATTATTTCCGAGAATATCTCGGGAATTGAGCGAGATAGAATGATTTTACGTCCATACTGTTTTGTAGCCTTCAAAATTCTCCACAAAACAGCGCAAGGGCAAAATTGCTCTATCTTGCTTAGTTTCCAAGATATTCAAAGAAAAATAAATCCAGTGATAAAATGAAATTGAATAAATCTACATTCTCTTTCAATTGTTTTTAGGAATATTTCGAAAACTAACGGAAACTCAGCAAGATAGAGCGATTTTATCTGAATTCTTTTTTTTAGCTCTTAAAATTTACTACAAAAAGGATCTGAGCGGAATTGCGGTATCTCGCTTATTTTTCAAGGTATTCAAAAGGAAAAATCTAGTGAAACAGTCAAATTGAACAAATCGACTTTTTCAATCAATTGTTTTCGAGAATATCCCGAAAACTAAGCGAGATAGAGTAATTTCACTATGAACGCTTTTTGCCGCTCGTGACATTCTCCATGAAGGAGGTCAGGGGTAAAATTGCTCTATCTCCCTTAGTTCCCAAGATATTCATGAAAGAATGAATTCAGTGAAACAGTAAAGTTGGATGAATCGATTTTCTCTTTCATTTGCTCTCGAAAATATCTCGAAAACTAAGTGATTCTACTCTCTTCTTGTTTTGAAGCTCTTGAAATTTTCCATAAGAAAAGCTCTAGGCAAAAACGCTATATCTCGCTTAATTTCCAAGATATTCATGAATAAATGAATTGAAAAGTAAAATTGGTTGAATCAATTTCTCCTGTCAATTGTTTTTGAGAATATCTGAGACTAAGCGAGATGAATAGCTCCATCTCGCTTAATTTCGAAGATATTCATGAAAAATGGATGAAGCGCAAAAGTGAAACTGAATAAATTGTTCTTTTCCTCAATTGCTTCTGAGAATATCTTGAAAATAAAGCGAAATAGAGTGATGTAATGCCCATTTTTACACGGCTCTTGAAATTTTTTATAAAAAAAGATTCAGCCGACATTGCTCTATCTCGCTTGATTATCGAGATACTGATGACAGAAGATGAATGGAACTGCAAAGTGAAGTTGGATGAATGGATTTTTTTGGAAATCGTTTTTGAGAATATCTCGGGATGAAGCGATTCCATTCTCATCTTGTTTTGTAGCTCTTGGAATTCTCTGTAGAAAAGGATCGATGCAGAATTGCTCTATCTCGCTCAGTTTCCAAGATATTTATGAAAAAATAAATCTAGTAAAAAGTTAAATTGGATAAATCGATTTTTCGAGAAATTGCCTTTGAAAATATCTCAAAAACTAAGCGCGATAGGGTGATTTTACTCGCATATTCTTTTGCAGCCTTCGAAATTTCCTACCAAACAGCATGAGAGCAAAATTACACTATCTCGTTTAGTTTCCGGAATATTAAAACAAAATCCAGTGAGAAAGTGAAATTTTCATGAATCGAATTTTTCTTTCAATCATTTCTGAAAATATCTCCAGAACTAAGCGAGATAGAGCAATGTTACCCTTCTCTTGTCTTTTACCTTCTGAAAGTGTCCATAAAAAAGGCTTCAAGCGAAGTCGCTCTATCTCGCTTGGTTTCCAAAATATTCTAAGACACATCAATCCAGTGATGAAGTGAAATTGGATAAATTTATTTCTTCTTTTAGTTATTTTTGGAAATATTTCGAAAACCCAGCAAGATAGAGTGATTTTACTCACAGCTTTTCTTCAGCTCTCGAAATTCTCTATAAATAAAGAAGGATTCAAGCAAAATTATTCTATCTCACTTAGCTTCCAAGATATTCATAATTAAATGAATTCAGTGGAAAAGTAAAATTGGATGAATCCATTCTTTCTTTTAATTGTTTTTAAAAATATCTCGGAAACTAAGCGAGATAGAATCATTTCACTTTCATCTTGTTTCATAGCTCTTGAAATTCTCTACAAAACCGGATCGGGGCACAATTGCTGTATCGCGCTTCCTCGCCAAGATATTCATAAAAATATGAATGAAGTAAAAAAGTAAAATTGAATGAATCGATTTTTTCTCTCAATTGTTTGTAAGAATATCTTGAAAACGAAGCCAGATAGAGTTATGTTATGCTCATATTGTTTTATAGCTCTTGGAACTTATTATAAAAAAGGATTCAGCCGAAATTGCTCTATCTCGCTTAGTTTCCGAGGAATTGAGAAAAAAATCCAGTAAAAAAGTAACATTGACCGATTTGATTTTTTCAATCATTTTTTTTTTGGAATATCTCGAAAACGAAGTGAGATAGAGCGATTTCACTCCCATATTTTTTTCTATTCCTTGGAATTCTCTACAAGACAGGATAGGGGCGAAGTTGCTATATCTCACTCAGTTTCCGAGATATTGATTAGAAGAAATAAATGAAGTGAAAAAGTGAAATTGGATAAATTGATTTTTTCTTTTCATTGTTGTTGAAAATATCTCAGAAACTAAGCGAGATAGAGGGATTTTACATTCATTTTGTTGTTGGGGTCGGCAATATTTTTGGTATTCTTTGCCAGCTGTCCAGTAAAGCTGAATAAAATAGAGAAAGATGAGAGCATTGGACCTAGTCGATTTTACTAAGTGAAGAGTGCTTGAAATTGAGCGGGACAATTTCGAAGGAAATCGTCAATCATCGGTGTATTGCACTGACACCATGAGAGCGATAAGACAACTAATTACCCCCCCCCCTCTTGGATTCACGGCAATCCAACAGTCAGTCGCCCGAAAATAATTCAACGGAAAAGGTCCCCCGGACGTAGTTCAACGGAAAAGGCGATGCTCTTCGAGACCCAATTCCAATGGCGGAATTGAAGCAGCTAATCAACGGTTCTTCAACTACGGCCTCCATCAACTATTCGAACATTCAACTATCTTTGATATCAACGAGGTATTAATCAACGTGTTTCATATAATGTGATCTTATATATTTAACATCATTTGACCACTGGTTTTTCCCTGTGAATAAAAGGGTTTTCCACGTGCTTTAATTTCTGTGCATTCAACAATTCTTTTCCCCTCGCCTTTTCACCATCCACATTTCGTTCACTTGCTTTCGTGGATAATCTACTGAGTTTTCGAACAAAGAGGGGAAATTCAAAAAATTAATGACGCAGGATACATTTTGAAGTTCGACTATTCTTGATTACAAGAAGAAGCAAGAGGATGAAGAGATTCAAAATCCTGAAGTTCACTCGACCAATTGAATTGAACAAATTATTATTGATTGATATGAAAAGTTGTTATGAGAGCTGGATAAATCGACAAGGAGTGCGAGTAGACTGCACTTGAGAATAACAAAAGAAAAAAGTGGAGATGATGATAATAAAGAACTGCTAGAAACTACAGATTAGCATTACCAAGTAACGAAGACAGTCTAGCGGACTTTAAGTCTCCAAAATTGAATTTCAAAGTATTTCAAAATGATTCAATTCAAATCATCAAAGATTCATCAGCGAAAAGAATTGAAAATGTAAAGAAATGATATAATGAAAAATATTCTATCGTCCCCTTAATAACAGAGTCATATCAGTGCTATAAAATCCTTATAGAAAGCATTACGATGTCATTACGGGAACGATATGTGTATATTCCATAGAAAATATCTTCATAAAATGCCTTCATATGAAAAAAAAACTTTATAAGAAATCATTTTATGAAGAAGCTCTTTATCAAATTCGATTTCATGAAGACATTTTTCCACAGAAGTATCTCTATGGAAAAATCTACACTAATACTCTGAGTATTGATGACATTATAATTTAAGGATTTTTTGATAATCATGAAAATCTTATGATTGTGAAATTCGAACATCACACAAATATCCACCATTAAATTTATGGTTATAGCAAATTTCTCTATGGCAATTTTCGCATTGACAAATCCTGCGATGGAGAAAATGCAACGGAAAAGAATACGATGAAAAAGATCGCCATAAAGAAAATTGCCATGGAAAGAATCATTATGGAAAGAATCACCATGGAAAGGAAAGCTATGAAAAAAAATGGAAAGAATCGCCATGGAAAGAAATGCCATGGAAAGAATCGCAATGGAAAATGTCGGCATGGAAAGGATCGCCATGGAAAGAATCGCCATGGAGAACAACGCCAGGGCAGAAAACGCCATGAAAAAAGAACGCCATAAAAACGAAAGCTATCGAAAGAAACACCATGGAGAGAATCGCCATAGAAAAAAATGCCATGGCGAAGACCTCCATGGATAGCGGCAAATTTGTGATGGCGGCCGCCATGGCAGCCGCTATGGCCACCGCATGGCGTCCGCCATCAGAATTTTTCTACGTGAACACCCGGAGAGAAAATCGTCTGTTCCATGATAAGAATAGTAAATTTGACTTGGGGATTAATTCACCAAGTTTAACTCTTACTTTCTTCTAATTTATCTCGTGAATGGTTTCGGAATCTGTACGATAAATTTCTAAGTTTTTGGAGAAATCAAATTAGAATGACTTATATTATTTCCGCTCTTCAACGGATACCCTCTCGAGTTTTTACGCATTTGTGTCCCCCAAACACACTGTACCACTTTTGCCAAGGAAAATAGCATATTACACAACGAGTGCGGGAAGCACCGTATTACCCACGAGCACGTTTGAGCGCTTAAGGGGTTACGCCTCTGTGACTGGCTGAGCAAGATACTTCTCTTCAATTTTTTTTATTCAAGATATGTTCGAATATATAGTTCTGGGCATCAATATTATAGGCAACATATATTAAACTATGCGTATGATTTTTCTTATTGAATAATATTCATAACTGACGAAGTTATAGCATATTTAGTTGGAGGTCCCCTTACGGCTGGCCTTATCGGAATCGCTGGTTTAGTCGATCTGAGAAATAAAAATAATACATTACCATATATCACAAGAGTATAGCTGAGTATAAGCATTCCGGACAAAAAATTCTTTTGTTGACGATCCTTGTGACTCTCGTGTTGCTGAATCGGGCCACATTTTAAACAATTGCAATATCTTCAACAAATTTTTTTTTTTCGAAATCCACATGCTTAAACTTAGCTCTACTCTCGTAATATATAGTAATGCATTATTTTTATTTTTCAGATCAACTAAACCAGCGATTCCGAAGTCACCAGCCATGAGAAGACATTCAACTTAATATGTTATAACTTTGTCAGTTATGAATATTTTTCAATAAAATAATCATACGCATAGTTCGATATATGTGTTCTATGATATTGATATTATAGAACAATAAAACGATATATACCCTAAAACGATATATATTTGAACATATCTCAAATAAAAGAATTTAAAAAAAGGTATCTGGCTCGGCCAGTCACTGTGGCGTAACCCCTTAAACGTGCGAGTGGGTACAGACAACAGCGCACCGCACAAGTTGTCTATGCAATTTTATGGTACTCACATGTGGTGTGAAAGGGTACTTGACCTTACTCTTTAGAGGTTAGTAAGTGCTGTTTAGATCCATTGGCACGTCATACTCATCGTTGTCGATGAATGAGATTTTTGGCGAGTATGACCCATGCTGGAGTGTGTGGTGATGGCATTACCCGGGCTGCGGCGTGGATATGGTTTTTACCCACGTCAAGAGTCTCATTCATCGAACGCGGTGGGTGAGACGTTTCAGGGGATGAAACAGCGCTCGCCAACCTCCAAAGAGCAGGGCAAAGCCCCATTTTACCGACGTAAGTGATATATAACCTTGTTTCCTCTATACTTAGTTAACATCACCATATTGTGCTAAGATTCATGTTAGTCAGCGACCGGGCTCATGGTGTGTCTGTTGTCAAAGCATATATAAGAAAACAGTAGTGTTTGTGTCATTTGACAGACATCGCGCATTAAGCCCAGGATGTCGGGATTACCAATCCGTTCTGCCAAAGAATCACCATAGACTTCTAACGACTTTTTTTTACAGTGTAATTCCTCTAAATTTGACTCGCCCTCCCAGGACTATTCTCTATATCAGACGCATTCTTATGTCCCAACCACATCACATCCAGGTCTCATATGCGTAAGTCTATTCAGCCAAATGCGCAATGGACTTTGTAGATATGCTCTAAAAATTTCAATACATCCACTCAACTGCTTTTTTCGATTGGTAGCTCTGGCAGTCACAATAAATCGTAGTGGAAGATAATTCAGTCAAAGATAAAGAACGTTCGGATGTGGAGAAGTTAATCATAGAAGAATTTCACAGCAGCTCAGAGAGAGCAGAAATGGGCCTGAATCAGACGAAAACGTGAAACGCTTCCTCTTCTCCAACTGGAAGAGAGGGAGGATTCCTTTCCTCTCAACTGCCAGTTGGAGTTGGAAAAAGGCAAGTGTTTCATTTTTTCGTCTGATTCAGGCCCATTTGCCCTAATGCAAGTGAAAAAGTTTCCTATCTAAAGAAACACATTGCGATATTGAGTCAAACTTCGATAATTGATAGTGAAATTCTATCACCTCTAAAGTTCATGACTAAAATTTGACGAGTTGTGCGGGATATTCGAAAGAATCGAGTGTTATGTAGGTCTGTTGGAAAGGACTAATTCAAAAACATGCATAAATATTTGTTTGGTAGAAGGCAAAATCCGCAACGTGTGGGCCGTAAAGCGCTCGTAATCATCTAACTCCACTCGAAAAATGCACTCCCCTCACCTCCCAACCACTGGATTACCAAAAACTGATCACGTCATCCATTAGTTTACTCACTGTTAACATAGCTATATCATTCCCAAGATGATATAACGCTTGACTTTCTGTCGTACGAGGCCCAGAATGAGGGTTGTAATCATCATGTATGTGAACAGTTTGAACTTCGTGTTGTATTGCAAGGCCACTAAAGAATGAAATTGTACCGACGTAAACAGTGATCTGATCAGGACAGACAGCCCAGACACAATGTGCTACAGTGAGAATGTGCCATTCATCAATAACAACTCCACTGCAAGGATTGTAGACAGTATTTGTCAAGAATACTTGATACTTAAAATCACCAGTAACAGCAATATTCCCATTCCACAAACCATGTGCTGAATAAAATTGATACAATTAATGAATTGAATATTTGCAATTACTAAATAATGATAATTTTATATAAATTGTTAACTTACTTTCATTACACACGTTTGAAATAATCAGCAATGATAATATTAAACTAAATTGCATTTTTATTGATAAATTTTGTGTGAATGTTACACTTAAATGGTTTTTTCAAACTATGATTCTAGTTTCATAACGTCTTCATAGTGTGTGAAAAAATATGGAGAACATTTGTGATTGATAAGAGGATTTTCATAGCAAACATTATTATCTAATTTCAAAGATAAAAGAACGATTCTATTCATTATTTTTGGAATTTGTTAAGCAAACTCGGGGAGATCTATGTATTATCTAGGAGTTTGGGTTTGAAGTTGGAATATTATTTTCTTGTAGCAAATTATGAGGATTAAATTTTTTTATGAGGGAGAAAAGAAATTCCGCTGCTACTATCTTTAACACGTAATTGCTTGATAAAAGTAGTGGGAAATCCTTTTAATCTTTCCATTTTTTTCAAAAATTTCATCAATTTGATGCGGTCCTCTTCCAAATGTAAGGTTCATAAACAAAATGCAGTGATGAATAGTGAACCGTCACATTTATCAACATTTTTCCTACATTTCAAAATATGATGTGCCTTCAAAACTCTTTCACCCTCAAGATAATTTCTGCTAGCAGATTGAATGTGTGCCAATTCAAAAATTTCATTAACACTAATCATTTTAATGTGAAAACAAGCAGGACCCAGGTGGAAATATGCTTGACATATTTTGACAAAAAATGTCAAATTCTGATCAAATTTGACAAATTTTGAGAAAAAATCCGTCATAATTTGACCTATTTTCACAGAATCTACCATAAAATGTCATAATTTGACTGTTTTTGTTAAAATATGATGATTTTTGAGTATCAATTGGAACAGTATGTCATATTTTATCCAATTTTCTCAGAAAAATTTCTGTCATAATTTGACAAATTATGACAGAATATGTCATATTTTGATTGTATTGTGTGGCAGAGAACTCTGAGCCATTTGACATATTCTGACAAAAACGTCCAAAAAATATGAAAATAAGACAGAAAATGGCAAATTGTGTCATGATATGTGACTTTTTAACATGTAAAGACATAATATTTCTAAAAGTGTCTATTGAATTTGTCATTTTCAGTCAAAAAATGTCAAATTCTGTCCGAATTATCATATGACATATTTTGACCAAGCTTAACAGAAAAATTATGCCAGAATTTAACATAATTAATCATAAATTCTCATTTTTTAACGAAAAATGTCAAATACTGTCAAAATTATTATATGACAAATTTTAACTGAATCTTAGAGAGAACTTATGTCAGAATTTGACATAATAGCTCATAAACTGTCATTATCGGACAAATTTCGACATGTCCTTCGGCATTTGTGTCATTCCTTGAATTATCCAAATATACTATAAGATGTCATGTCATAATATGTCGTACACCTTGATGAAGAATAAGGGATTGGACATGGCATTGTATGACACAAGTAGGAAAGCCAACACAAACGGGTACTATTCTTTTATGCCGTATGGGAACGACCCATGCGGATAATATCAAAAATGCGGTAATCTTGTTGAGCATTATCTTTGCCCGACCAGATTCACGAAGAAAACTGCCTCGCCCGTTTGAATTTATGACTTCTCAAACGATAGCGGGCTTGGGGACTAGTTTTCTACAATGCGCACTCTAGCGGCGCCTTCGGAACTACCAGTTTCACTCATTTTCTGAAAAATTGTGACATATTTTGTCATATTTCCCCATTTTATGACTACGAAAATTATGACAGATTATGTTCGAAAGGGTATGATATTTTTCACGAAGATATTTTTCACATTTGATGACAAATCAGAATATGTCAAGAAATGTCAAGGAGCAGTCATAAATATTTTCGAACAAATGTCATTGCTTGACATATGTTCGACAAAAAATGTTAAATTTTCAAAATTAATTTAATTCTTGGTCGATGAGAAAATCTGACATATCGGTTATTATTGGTCAGAAAACAAATGAAATTTCCTATTGTGATATGTCAAAAAATGAAATATAATGACAACACTTGCATTATTCTCTGCAATTGTCATATTTTATGATTTTTGTCACATTATGACATTTTTTGTCAAATTATGACATCCACATTTTCTCTAAAATATTTGTCCGAATTGATCATAATATGGCTAATTATGAAATATTTAAATTTGTTATAATATGTCTTAATATGACATATTTTGTCATATTCTTACACTTCATGTCCCTTAAAAATATGACAAATAATGTCTGAAAATTTATAACATATTTCATAAAAAAATGTCATTGATTATCAGAATTTGTCAATTTATGACAAATCAAAATATGTCATAAAATATCAAAAGACAGTCCCAAATTTTTTCAAACAAATGACATTTTTTGACATATGTTTAACAGAAAATGTCAATTTCTAACAATTTATGTCATTTTTGATCAATGAGCAAATCTCACATAGTCGGTCATAATCGGTCAAATAAGAAATTGACAAAATATGAGATGATATGTCAAAAAATGTTAAATTCATATAAAATAAGGAATTGTTTCTATCATTTGTCTTTTTTTCTTATTTTATGACAAAATTTGATATTTTTTGTCAAATTATGACATCCACATATTCTCTAAAATACTTGTTCGAATTGATCATAATATAGCTAATTATGACATTTTTAAATTTGTTATAATATGACTTCCTATGACATATTTTGTCCCATTTTTACACTTCATGCCCGATAAAAATATGACAAGTAATGTCTGAAAATTTATAACATATTTCACGAAAAAATGTCATTAATTATCAGAATTTGTCAATTTATGACACATCAAAATATGTCATAAAATATCAAAAACCAGTTTCAAATTTTTTAGAAAAAATGACATTTTGTGACATATGCTTAACAAAAAATGTCAATTTCTAACGATTTATGTCATATTCGATCGATGACCAAATCTAACATATTTGGTCATTATTGGTCAGAAAAAAAATGACATTTTTTGTCATAGTATGTCAAAAAAGGAAATATTATGTCAAAATTCATCATCACCCTGATTATTTGTCGTATTTTGCCATTTTTCGTTACATTATGACATTTTTTGTCAAAATATGTCAAGCATATTTCCACCTGGGGAGTTCCACCCTTTGTGGGTTATTTGCAAACCCCACTCTTTGTGTGACATTTAATATTTTGCCAATTCGATTGGCAAAATGCTTCCGAATGGGATTTTACCCATAATCAATCGAATCTCTATAAAAATGAATATCTTTTCAATCGCTCAAAAAATAACATTATTGTCGCAAGGAATACGCACTTATAGATCCCTACAAATCTCAACTCAGAATAATCGATTCAATTGCAATAATATCACATGGTACATAAAAATTCAATATTAGATGAAAATTCAGGTCCTATGATGAGCACAAAAATTGACGTTCGGTTTCCAAATCGGATGTCTATTCTTTCTGATTGTCGTCAGGATGGAAAGGTACTCATTTTGTAGAAAAAATAGTCTACTTTCGAATGGTGAAATAAAAAATAGTAGTGTTCTTAGGGAAAAAGCTAAGAAAAACTGTGATTTTTGAAAAAACTAATTTATCGAACACCCTTACAAGAGACTTCTTCTGAAAAATCTGAAATTATCACCATTTGGGGGCTCATTGAGATGAATCTTTAAAGCTGAACTTGGATGTAATCGCTTGGATAGTTTTCAAGATATAACCTCTTTTCATAAAATGGGTTTTGGCCAATATCTCAGAAACTACTGGAGCGATTTCGCCCAATTTCAATACCAAACTTTTCGCTCCTTAGATGCACAAACTGGCGAAATTTGAAGTCTCTAACTCAAATAGTTTTTGAGCTATCGTGTATAGTAAATTCAGGATGAAAAACACTGTAATTGAAATTATCTGCAAACGGAAAATCTGAGCGAAATTTACCCCGAGTGAAAATTGTGAGTTCAAACGAGATGTATTTCATCGCTGAGTGTGGGGGCTGTGAATTAATTTTTCGCGGAGAAAAGTCGAAAAAACGATTTTTCAAAAATTTGAGTTTTCTCGAAATGTACTCAACCGATTTCGCTCAAATTTCACTGACAGCAATTTGCATGGACAGGGAAAGTACTGTTAAATTTTCAGCTCACTAAGTATTACCGTTGCTGAGCAATGAGCTGATATCTGTCACACATACACACACACACCCACACACATACACACATACAGACATTTTTTAAAAATGTCATTTCTCGACGTTTTGGATCATTCTGAGTCATATTCCGATGAAATCTCGAAATCGAAAAAAAACGCGTTTACAATGCTTCCATTCGGAAGCAAAAAACACTTTAACCCAGACCTGGGCAAATCGAGATCTCTGGCCTCCCGGTGCTCTCGACCTTCATTAGTACGGACAATGCCGGACGGTAATCCTGCTACTTGGGTCAATCCGATTCTCCCCTCTCATTTGGTAATGAACAGGGACTGTCGATTTTCCATTTTTCGGTCATTTTTTTTGCATTGGAAATGCCAATGCTTAAACTAGAGCCGAGAACATTTTTTTCTTTCTGCGAAAACCGGTCATCTCTACTAGAGTCTTTATTGTTAGAAAATGGATGTAAAATAATTTTTTTTTTAGGATAAAAAATGAATAAGAACAATGAAAAACTAATAATAATTATGATGATCAATACAAGAAAAAATGTATATGCAAATTTCATCGTTTCATCATTGAATTTTCATTTTGTGACACTGAATTTTTACTGCTAGTGTGATGAAATACTATATCCCATGGTTACTGCTCAGTCCAGTAATTTTTCTGGAACTTTCACCATAAATTTTCATGAATTTTTCTCTCCGTATACAGTCTTTCCGTGGTTTCCATTGAGTAGCATTGATAAAATGTTAGCCAAGAGTAGGCAAAATTATCAGAAAATAACATCATTAAATTAAAAAAAAAGTTAAATAATTCCTTGCCACCATTTCTCGGGGATATCTTATAAATTCAGCGAGATAGCACAGCTATCACCAGTTCTTCACGCGTGTTGAAGGGAAATATATCCAAGAAACTTGAAATTATGCACGTACTCGCACTCAGCTCCCTCTCCAAAATTTCGGTGCACAAAAATATTCTCCAATTTATGACCGGATTAGGCTTCAGGTAGAAGGAGCGGTAATGGGATTAAAGCATGGAGCTCCCGACTACCTGAAATATGCCCAGGTCTGCTTCAACCCCATCAACACGTGTATTTTGTGCAATCTCAAAGTCACCATATGAATTGAGGCTACGCCCGTAGGACAGATCCCAATAATCACTCTCATGACAGTTCATTATGCTCGAGCCTGTCACGCGTTTTTCCTTCGATGCGGCTGGAAAACACGGAACAGTGATACAGACATCAGCTGTAGACTTTAGATGAAGTAGATCTTGCGCGATACATGACCACACGGATGTCTGTTCTGCAGATGAGTGTGGCCAACTGTGATCGTGAGCGTACTTATATTATTAAAATTACTTTTCCACAGCCTGCGCATAGGGACAAGCTCCCAACTACGCGCGCTCTATCGGCGGCGGCGGTACTACGGTCCCCTCTCGTTGCATTCTCGGGACTGTCCCTACAAATTTCATTTTTTCTCGCGTCATTTCATTCTTTTGAAGTGAAACTTCTTTTGGGAGGGTACCAACTTTTTTCTCGCGTCACGAAACGAGTGTAAGGCTTTGAGGGGAACGTGGTAGTAGAGTAGTGGGGGGAAGGAGAAATGTTTGCTGCTGCCGTCGGCTCGTTTTCCGGGTGGTGGGGGAAGCCTGTGTTTTTTTATTTTTTCTTTTCAATACACGGAGAAAAAAATATGAGAATTTATGTAAATGATTTTTGGAAAAATTACGGAAAATTGTCATTCAAAGGAGGAGTTGTCATGAAAGACGACCGAAAAATATGCATGCTCCACCTCATAATTTTTGCTTTTTATTTCTTGAAAAATTGCCATTTTACACTCGGCTTTGGATTGAAATATCTCGAAAACTACTCAAAAGTCATCGAGATATGCTGTGAATGCAATTCAGAGGGAAGATTAACCAATAAAATAAGCAAACCTCCGTTTCTTTACGACTCGTAGTTATTAAGATATCGATTTTTGAATGAAAAATTCACAAAGGACATCCAAGCGCTCATTTATTTGCTATCGGGCCTCACCCATTGTTTCTGAACTACTCGTTCAAAAAATGATGTCTCGGAAACTACTTGTCGTAGAAAAACAGCGTTCTGCTTATTTTGTTCGTCAATCTTCCCTCTAAATTTCATTCACAGCATGTCTCGATAAATTTTGCATAGTTTTCGAGATATTTTAATCCAAAGCCAAGTGTAAAATGACCAATGTATAAGAAGTTTCACTTCTGTCACGTGGGTTCCACACATCCTCTTTTTTTTGTCACTTTTATTTTTCTCGTCTCCCTTTCGTTATTCCATTTTAATATTCTCTCTTTAATTCATTTACATCATTCTTTATCATTAATTATTAATAAACTATCTGGAGTACCCAGCTTTGCTCAGGGGCTGATATAAGATTACATGATAGTTGCAATAAAAGGATAAAATTTGAGATATAAAAAGTCATTTTTTTCGACAACATGTTCCAGAACATTTCATAACATTCTAGTATATTTTTGGATGCTCTGGAATATTGTAGGATGTTCTCGAATGGTCTGGACTATTCTAGAAATTTTCGTTGAAAAGTGCGGCCAAGTACACGTTCGGTTGATTTATATCTTGAGGACCGACAAAACAACAGCCGTTGATTGTACAAATTAAAAAAAAAAGTGAAATCATTGAACACGCCAAGTTCTTTCAGTTTTTTCCTAGGTTTGCCCAAATGCATCTTCGCAGAAGTGAGAAATCCATAGAGCTTCTGGTTGAAGATACCGCCATGGGAACTTGTAAAATATGACTATTTTTTGCTTCCGAATGGAAGCATTGTAAATGCGATTTTTTTCAATTTCGAGATTTCATCGGAATATGACTCAGAATGATCCAAAACGTCGAGAAATGACATTTTTAAAAAATGTCTGTATGTGTGTGTGTGTGTGTGTATGTGTGTATGTGTGACAGATATCGGCTCATTGCTCAGCAACGGTAGTACTTGGCGAGCCGAAAATTTAACAGTACTTTCCCTCCCCGTGCAAATTGCAGTCAGTGAAATTTCAGCGAAATCGGTTGAGTACTTTTCGAGAAAATTCAAATTTTCGAAAAATCGTTTTTTCGACTTTTCTCCGCGAAAAATTGACTCACAGCCCCCACTCTCAGCGATGAAATAGATCTCATTTGAAGTCACAATTTTCACTCGGGGTAAATTTTGCTCAGATTTTTCTTTTGCAGATAATTTCAATTACAGTGTCTTTTAGCCTGAATTTACTATACACGCTAGCTCAAAAACTATTCGAGTTAGAGACTTCAAATTTCGCCAGGTTGTGCATCCAATGAGTGAAAAGTTTGGTATTGAAATTGCGCAAAATCGCTCCAGTAGTTTCTGAGATATTGTCCAAAAACCATTTTATGAAAAGAGGTTATATCTCGAAAACTATTCAAGCGATTACATCCAAGTTTAGCTTAAAAGATTCATCTCAATGAGCCCCACAACTGGTGAGAATTTCAGATTTTTCAGAAGAAGTCGCTTGTAAGGATGTTCGATAAATTAGTTTTTTCAAAAATCACGGTTTTTCTTAGCTTTCTCCCTAGAAACACTACTATTTTTCATTCCACCATTCGCAAGTAGACAATTTTTTCTACAAGATAGGTACCTTTCCATTCTGACGACATTCAGAAAAAATAGAAATCCTATTTGGAACCCGAACTTCAATTTTTCAGATCTGTCGTAGGATCTTCCATTTATGATTGAAAAATTGTTTTTTTTTGTGGTAAACATGAATAAATAAAGTTCACCAAAGATCGAACCATCATTAAATTTGTCCTTACAAGCGAATTTACTTCCTGCAAATGTCCACTTATGACAATTGTTGTGAAACCAAATTTCGTTACTGCATTTAGAATAATGAAAAACATAAATTGTAATCTCATGGATAATTTATATAAAAATTCCATTCGGAAGCATTTTGCCAATCGAATTGGCAAAAAATTAAATGTCGCGCAAGGAGTGGGGCTTGCGAATAACGCACAGGATATAACGCTTCTGCTTGTTTTTATTATTATCCACCAGAACGGAGTGTCCGAGAAACGAGAAACGATAATTATTTTTTTTTGTTACTGATTTATTTGATTTCTTTCCGCCTTGAAATTCCCGCGCTTGCCGGAGTTTTTCTTCATGCCGGAAGGAGGCGCCTGCGGACGGACGAGTATCACAGAGAGCTGCTCCAGGAAGTTATCGACGCAGAAATTGGAAATCGATGGGACGAGTTTTCCGCTGGACTCTCTATTCTAATTGACGGAGAATTAAGGAAATCAAGGACGTCTGGAATATCATAAATTAATTCTATAATAATTGATTGTGATAAGGATTAATTAAGATGTCATCATGGAAAATTTTAACAGAATTTTGACGTGAAATTATTAGATTTATTCTTTTATTATTTATTCAATTACCGGCATAAAAGCAAAATAATACCGGCGATAAAGGAAAGTCTTAAACGTCATTGGATGATTAATTATGGGAAGAGCCACCTGTGGTCTAATTTTCGACGCCCGCTGGCGTCTTCCCTCACTTTCCGTTTTGGTGGCAAATTATACAGACGTGTTTTATTTTCGTTGTGCAATAAATTTTATCGTTGCAATACAGCAATCAATAACGTTGCAATTATCATATTGAGAGAACCCTCTACCGAGGATTTTGGAGATTTACCGGGGTTTGAAAGGAGAGCTGGAAATTTCGAGGCTAAAACAACAACACTCCGGTAAGCGTGTGTTTTATTCTCGGCAAAGTAATTAGACATTTTTTCGTTGTATTAGCGTCTCACGACGCCGGTAACCGCCATTAATGATTTTCCATGGCGTGTTAGATTTTTTTTTTATGAAATTGAAATTTGAAATTCTCGTTTCTCGTAATTTTTTTATCTTGTTAATTTCGGAAAAATTATTGTCGGGAAAATTAATTGAAAATTTGTGATCTAATTAATTTTTTAACTTCTCGATAAGAGAAGTTTATGTAATGGCCCCGAAAATGAAAAATCGATTTTTCGATCGATCTTCATGTTTCAAGACCTCCCCAACATTTTTTGATAGTTTTCACGATCATGTCTGTATGTCTGTTTGTGTGTGTGTGTGTGTATGTCCGTGATCAATTTTTTCGTTCACGTTTTCTCATAAAGCAATAATGTGATCGAGGTGATCGATGTCGTAATTGAAGCATCTTGACATAAATTCGCGGTCATTAGATTTTGATCGGCATCGATCCAGTACTTTCTTAGTTTTTTAAGGAAAACATTATTAAGTTTTTCCTAATTTCCCAAAAAGAGGAGTCTATGCACTACCCCCGAAAAGGAAAAATTGATTTCTTTATTGATCTCCATATTTTGAGATTTCCTCAACATATCGTGATAGTTTCCACGATCATGTCCGTTGTTATTTATCGTTTTTATCATTCATCATTTTTTCTAATAGTAAGTAGTGAGAGAAATTATCGGGAAGTTCTTAGTGTGGCTTGAAGTCGCACAATACATTCTCACTAATTCCTTCTAATCAGCAATAACGCACTCCTCCATTCGCGAGCGAGCGTAGTGAGCGAGCAACTACGCACTCCTCTATTCGCGAGCGAGCGTAACGAGTGAGCAACTACGCACTCCTCTATTCGCGAGCGAGCAATTGCTCACCCCTAGTTCTTATAAAAAAATTGGTCGACATTTAATTTAATTTTCAGCGATAATTTTTTTTTTGTGTGACGAAAATTTTGATTATTATTTTTTTTTATTCGATAACGGCGATTGTTTCGTCTAATTTTTTTTTTTTTATTATTAATTATTTTTATTATTTCAAGTTTATCGCTGGAAATTATGAAGGTGTATTTTAAAGGGCGCCGATCGTCCATGCGGCTATAGAGCCTTAAGGTACTTGTCACAGGAATCAGAATTAATTCAAATTGAGATTTTTTGCTTCCGAATGGAAGCTTTGTAATCGTAATTTTTTTCGATTTTGAGATTTCATCATAATATTACTGCAAATGACCCAAAACGTCGAGATTCGTCGTTTTTAAAAAATGTCTGTGTGTATGTATGTGTGTGTGTGTGTGTGTGATGACGCATTTTCCGCTTTACTCTGAAGTGGCGTTAGCTAGCGATCTGAAAATTTTACCATAAGTTCAGCATGCGTGCCCCAAGCTCTCACAAAAATTTCAGCTAAATCGGCCGGATAGTTTTTGAGAAAAATGAAAATGTTGAAATATCGTTTTTTCGACTTTTCTCGATGAAAAATGGAATCACAGCGTCCAGTCTCCGCGAGTAGATGCGCGTCCAAGAGCCGCATCTTTGACCTCCGGGGTAGTGGGAGCTCAGATATTTATTTTAGCCAGTAGAAAACTTTTGATAAATTTTTCGTGAAAATGTTGATTCCACGATAACTCAATAAATAATGAGCTAGAGACCTCAAATTTTGTGAGGTTATACATCTGATGAGCACAAAGTTTGGTATTGAAACTGGGCGGAATCGGTCCAGTAGTTTTTTAGATATTAGCATAGAAACATCAGAAAGAGCAAGCTATATCTTCAAAACTATTCAATTGATTATATTTGGAACAAACATAACCCTCTGAGGCCTATTTTAGTTTTCGCATTCCACGCACAGATCAGTGATGCCATTTTTTTTTTTTTTTTTTTTTTTTTTTTGGAGGTGGGAAAAATCTTACATGAGACACCCGCAGATGGGATGTGGGTAGTGTCAGATTCTTACTGACAAAAAAACCCACCTTCGTGATATCATTCATGCACTATGCTGCAAACCACTTTCGCTTCACTTCAGCATGGACATTGTCTCCAGACGCTGTGACGTAGCGCTCTGATGTCATCTTCTTTCTTATCAATCATTGTGTGGATGATTTCAGCTACCTTTGTTGCTTGTTAGGCTGATCATCATGCTAATCTTATTGAATTATCGTCCGGTATGAGCTTTCAACTCAAGACTCTCTTCGTTTCATCTGTCGGACATAAGCATGGTGTGACTGACATTGTCTATCATTCCGCATCGAGGGCATTGGTCCGTCTCTGCTCTCTTCCTCCTGAATAGGAATTTTCTAAAGCAACTGTGTCCAGATAAAGCTTGCGGATTAATGTTCAGAGGGTTAAAAGGTCTTGGCTATGCGTCATTTGTGTTATAACTTTTAGAATTATCGGAATAATAATTCTAGGGAACCATTCACAAAATTGATCCTCCATGAATTTCCATTTTCCTATATGTTTCCCTGAGGAGGGCAATATATCTGAATTAATTATCGTGAAGTAAATCTTTTTTTATTGAAAGATGAACCCATTGTCGTTGTGACTTAATCATTTGCCAAATTTGAAGAATATTTCATATCCCAAACATATTGATATTTGCATAAATTCAACATTCAACATAATAAACATTATAAACATATATTATAATAGATAATTCAACATTATAAACAGCACTTATATTTTGGTTCTGGTTCTTGGAAATGCTGTTTATAAGCATAACACTTATGCCCCTCTGTCTGTTAGGCATTGATTTCGGTCGTACAAGTGTTCAGTACCACATCATCATAATTTGTTGGAAATTATTGTTAGCGAACAATAATTTGAGAATAATTGACCATTCTACTAGGCGTCGGTACTCAGTAATTTTCCGCATTTTATGTGATATGATTGATTGTTGTGGTAGAATTATTTCGACTTCTGAAATGAGATAGTTTATATCAACTTGATTGATTCATGCTATCTATACATTATATTTTCCTTGTATCGATTTTTGGTAGCACAATTTTAGTATTGAGAAAAAATTCAAAGTTACGCAAATTTTGAAAATTTCTCATTGCAGAGAATTTTATCATAAGCAACCTTGAATTAGGCTGAGTTTGGGCAAGGCTAAATTCGAATTAGCTAACTTGACTATGAAGTTGAAGCTCAAGATTTCAATGGAATATGACTCAAGGTGTTCCAAAAAGTAGAAATATGAATAATAAAAAAGAATTTTGTTACTCATAGCAAACGAGGGGATTCTCATCATCTTCAGAACATTCAAATAGATATCATATTTAACAAAAAGAACATGAATTGACGTGATTAATATGAATAAGATCAGTGATGGTAGATTTGAAATTAAAAAATTCATTCGGAAGCTTTCTGCCAATTGCATTGGCAGAATATTAGATGTAAGATTCTCAAATTACGCACAAGTAATGGGGCTCCTGCTTGTTTGTATATCAACGTGGACGAAGTAAGATGGAGTTCTATGTGGACAAAAAAACTCCACGGGAAATATGGCTGCTTAGGGATCTAATGTCCATACAGAACTAGGAAAATTATAGATCTAGTGCATGTACACAACTGCAAAAAATATTCTTAGGTATATTCGGCACTAACGTACTTGGCGCGGGGTTTTTGGTGAATTGATGACGGGCATGATTCGAAACTTACAGCCAGTACTGCTAACATTTCGGCATGTACCGTTTCTATGTAGCGTAAGTTAAAAAACTGTACAACGTGCTAATGGGCAGCAAATTTCGGAACTTAGCCTGAGACTATATCCGAAACATTCATGCCTGACACACTATTGATTTTATAACATTTTGATGGAGTATGTTCATGTTGTACGCTCTCTCATCTCGATTGAAACATTACAGAACTAATTTTCGGATGTGGGTTTGAGTGTAAAACACCGCGCCAAGTACGTTAGTGCCGTATATGGTCAAGAATATTTTTTTGCAGTTGTGTACATGCACTAGATCTATAATTCTTCTACACCCAGCAAAAAAATTAAGGGAACGGTAAATTTTGTCAGTTTTTTGCTTGATTTTCAAATGGCTATAACTTCGCCAAAAATGATCGTATCAGAATAAAAAAAAATCGTTGGAAAGCTTGAAGTCTCTACTCTTGAAATCTTGAGATGAAAATTTTTTATGACCATTTGTTATAACGAGAAAGGAGAGTTGAAAGTGGAAAATTTTTTTTTGAAGTGAAACTTCTTTTGGGAGGGTACCAACTTTTTTCTCGCGTCACGAAACGAGTGTATGGCTTTGAGGGGAACGTGGTAGTCGAGTAGTGGGGGGAAGGAGAAATTTTTGCTGCTGCTGTCGAGTCGCTCTCCGGGTGGTGGGGCAGGCCTGTGTTTTTTTTAATTTTTTCTTTTCAATACACGGAGAGAAAAATAGGGAATTTATCTAAATGATTTTTTAAAAAATTACGGAAAATTGTCATTCAAAGCAGGAGTTGTCATGGAACACGACCGAAAAATATCCATGCTCCACCTCATAATTTTTGCTCTTTATTTCTTGAAAAATTGCCATTTTACACTCGGCTTTGGATTGAAATATCTCGAAAACTATTCAAAAGTTATCGAGACATGCTGTGAATGAAATTTAGAGGGAAGATTAACGAATAAATAAACAAACCTCCGTTTTTTCACGACTCGTAGTTATTAAGATATCGATTTTTGAATGAAAAATTCAGAAAGGACGTCTAAGCGCTCATTTATTTGCTATCGGGCCTCATCCATTGTTTCTGAACTACTCATTCAAAAAATGATATCTCGGAAACTACTGGTCGTAGATAAACAGCGTTCTTCTTATTTTGTTCGTCAATCTTCCCTCCAAATTTCATTCCCAGCATGTCTCGATAAATTTTGCATAGTTTTCGTGATATTTTAATCCAAAGCCAAGTGTAAAATGACCAATGGCTCATGTGTAAGAAGTTTCACTTCTGTCACGTGGGTTCCACGCATCCTCTTTTTTTTTTTTTTTCATTTTTTCAACTTGTTTCACGGACTTCACAGAAATTTTCTCGACTTAACCCTTATGAGGATCGTGTAGCCTGGTCTTTCAGCTTCAATTTCTTTTTTTTTTCCCTACGACCCTTTGTTGCTGAGATATTGTTGATTGAATCAAAAAACACCCTTTTGTCTTTAATCGTCGATATCTCAGGAACTACTGATCGCACAGCGAGCGGATGATGAGATTCGTAAACTTGATTAAATTTCCTGTGAGATTCTTGCATTGCTTGATTGAAAAAAAATTTTCTTCCAATTCAAAAATTGGTTCGAAAAAGTACCAAAAAATTGCGTTTTTTTCCTTTTTTGAAAATTGCCTTGCATTTTGTGAATTTTGCGAAAATTGAAAATAATTCAACGTTTTTCTTTAGTTTAATGTGTGCTGGAACCCCCCCCCCCCCTCCCCTAAATTTTCAAGACAATCGGTTCGACCGTTTTTTTTCCCGAACGAACAAAGTTTCAGCAAAAATTAAAGAAACACTTTTTTGTGCCCTAAACACCAATTAATGATGATTAGGGCCGAAAATGTTTTTTCTCCGTGATTTTTCGTGCAAAATTTGTTGAATTCCATCGAAAAATGAGAACAATGAAAAATGAAGAAAAATCAATGAAAAAAAAACAAAAAAAAACATTTTTTTAAACGAAAAAAAATCGAAAAAAAAATTGTTTGAAAAAATCTGCTGAGTCACTATCTCTCCAAATCATATGCGATTCCGGTGTTTTTTTTTTTATTTTTCAAATTTTTTTTCCACGTTTTCTACTGGTTTTTTGAGAACAAAAATTGATTTTTCCATTGATTTCCAAAAGAAGAGAAAATTTCTAATTTTCCATTGATTAAAAAAAAATGAATTTTTTATTGATTAAAAAAAAATGAATTTTTTATTGATTAAAAAAAAATGAATTTTTCATTGCTTAAAAAAAAAATTCGAATTTTTTATTGATTAATGAAAAACAAAATTTCAATTTTTTTATTGTTTTTTTCATTGTTCTCATTTTTTGATGAAATTCCACAAATTTTGCACAAAAAATCACGGAAAAATAACGGAGAAAAAACATTTTCGGCCCTAATCATCATTAATTGGTGTTTAGGGCACAAAAAAGTGTTCCTTTAATTTTTGCTGAAACTTTATTCGTTCGGGAAATAGAAACGGTCGAACCGATTGACTTGAAAATTTAGGGAGTGTTCCAGCACTCATTAAACTAAAGAAAAACGTTGAAACATTTTCAATTTTCGCAAAATTCGCAAAATGCAGGGCTATTTTCAGAAAAAGAAAAAAACGAAATTTTTTGGTACTTTTTCGAACCAATTTTGAAAGTGGAAGAAAATTTTTTTTCAATCAAGCAATGCAAGAATCTCACAGGAAATTTAATCAAGTTTACGAATCTCATCATCCGCTCGCTGTGTGATCAGTAGTTCCTGAGATATCGACGATTAAAGACAAACGGGTGTTTTTCGATTCAATCAACAATATCTCAGCAACAAAAGGTCGTAGGGAAAAAAAAAAAAGAAATTGAAGTTGAAAGACCAGGCTACACGATTCTCATAAGGGTTAAGTCGAGGAAATTTTTTTGAAGTCCGTGGAACAAGTTGAAAAAACGAAAAAAAAAGAAAAAAAAAATTTCCACTTTCAACTCTCCTATCTCGTTATAACAAATGGTCATAAAAAATTTTCATCTCAAGATTTCAAGAGTAGAGACTTCAAGCTTTCCAACGATTTTTTTTTATTCTGATACGATCATTTTTGGCGAAGTTACAGCCATTTGAAAATCAAGCAAAAAACTGACAAAATTTAACGTTCCCTTAATTTTTTTGCTGGGTGTAGTTCTGTATGGACATTAGATCCCTAAGAAGCCGTATTTCCCGTGGAGTTTTTTTGTCCACATAGAACTCTAACAATCTTACTTCGTGCACATTGATATACAAAAAAATAGTCATATTTTACAAGTTCCCATGGCGCTATCTTCAACCAGAAGCTCTACGGATTTCTCACTTCTGCGAAGATGCGTTTGGGCAAGCTTAGAACAAAACTGAAAGAACTTAGCGTGTTCAATGATTTAATTTTTTTTAACATTTGTACAATCAACGGCTGTTGTTTTGTCGGTCCTCAAGATATAAATCAACCAAACGTGTATTTGGTCATATTTTTTAACAAAAACCAGGGTTTTTGTTTTATCTGTCAGATTTCATGCCTTTTTTGAATGTGAAAAAGTTAATATTTCTGAGAATTTCAACAAAATGGTAAAAGTCGTAGATCTCATTCAAATTGGGTCACATATATTTGAAATATCCTGCACTCAAGTCTCAAATTAAATTTTTGTTGATGGAGAAAATCAGCTCAGAGAGGGATATATAATATTTGACATCGATCTGACTGACATGAAAGAAGCATTCATTTATTCTTTTCCAAAAATAATAAGTACGCACTTTTAGAATTTCTTGGCCACCGTTTTTTTGTAATACTTGCATCATCAACATGAACCCACTCACTCTTTTGATCCCGTAATAAGGAAGTGTAATGATCTTGAGTAGTGGTACTGCAATGTAGTATAGCACTATTAACATAATAGGTGTTGCCACAAATAGATATTGTGGCTTTTGGAATAGCTTTCAATTTCCAATTACTAGTCTTCTGTTTTATGTTTTTCTTGTTAACGGGAAATATTGCCAGTTTCACGATTATTACTTTTGCACAACAAGTTATAACAGATTTTCGTAATTGTTTACTCATTCTACCACAGTTTTCACATGACTCATCAACATTATACCAATGAGAAAATGATTTTTTGATTAAATCACGAAGTTCAATCGCTTCTTTCAAGTCTTTCAATGATAATGTTTTCATGAAATGATTCTCTTTAGATTTTGTCTTGTAATCACAGTCCATACATCAATCTGAATGTTCGAATTCAATGGTAGAAAGGTTCTGTAATATACTTATCTTCTTGAATAAATGTTCTAGAAACATCATAGGATCGTGTTCACCATGGGAAAATGATTGAATCCCAATACATTCAACAAGGGGAGTAGTCGTTAATATTTGAGAGCCTTCAAGATACTTTTTCAAAAAACTGGTAATTATAGTATACTCACTATTGGATGTGGATAATAATCCACATTGAAAAATAGGGGAATGGAAACTACATTGAATTACTGCATTCGTAGAACTAGAGACACCATCAGGGTTATTTAAGCCTGTAATGGATGATTGAATACATTGTTTTTTATCCTCAGGTTGTTCCTCAGTTATTAATCCTTCTTTGAATGCCCATTGCGTATCCCATACTTTTGGCCAGTGTCGGCTGTTCACTGGAATTTGTGGTAGATCAGCTCTATATTCTGCTCTCAATCTATTATATTCCTGAATTGCATGACTTGAAGCTTTCATTGATGATGGATCAAAATTGATTAAGTGTAATCCTTCTAACAAAGTAACTCTTGAGAGAGCTACATAAGTTTGACCTGATAAAAATATGCTATTTCCCACATCAATTACAGCGCTGTGCAAACTCAGTCCCTGAGATTTATGGATGGTAATGCCATAGCTGAGACAAATCGGGAATTGCTTTCCCACTACATAAGCTCCATCCATAATTTCAAATTTGACATCCATTCTTTCAATGTCGTGTTCTTCTCGAGATTCCAAACGGATACGGATAGATTTTATACACTTTGCACCTCGTTCAATCGATTTTGAGATTGATACAACAATTCCAATTGTTCCGTTGACTAAACCTATGGTAACATCAATATTCCGTCTCAACATAATCTTTGTACGTATTTTAATAACAATAACTTTCGATAATCCTGCTGAAGAGCGATCATCACGGTCCAATTTGTCAAGGATTTTGCGAGCTTTACTGCGTAAGCGGAAACTACGACAATCAATTAAATCTTCAGCAGTAAGTATTATTTCTTCAGAGCAGATCTGTTCTCACATGACGGCGTTTAAACAATCACATTGTTCACGAGTTGCTAATAAACAAACCGTATTTATGGGTATAGCCGTCATATACGAAGACAAACAATGCAATCGATCCGTGATCTTTGGTCCTTCTATGTTGAATATGCGGGATTCCAGTAATTTAAGATCCTCTGAGTTCATCATGCCGATTCTCATACGAGATAGAAGATCTCCATATGCTTTATCATTCTGCTGACGCATGTTAATAGTCAATTCGTCATAGGAAAATAAATCCTCCCAAAGGTGTATACTGATCATAGATCCTAACTTCTTCTCTGCATCGCTTGCTGATAATAGTACATACGGTGGATCTTGTCGAGCTGGAGGGAGCTGCAGTAAGTCCCCAAATAATATGATATGCTTTTTTTCCTAACCAGCCGTCAGTTTCTCCAATGGTGTCAAATATTTCCATGAGTCTTAGATTGATGTACATTAAGGTTAGATTAGAAACCATTAAAATTTCATCAATTATTATTAGCTCGACATCACGCATTTCATCACGCATAAGTTTCAATAAATTATCTGATAACTGCTTATACTGAGTGTTATCATCGTGTTCAATCGGCAACTGAAAATATCTATGGATGGTTAATCCATTGATATTAAACGCAGCTATGCCCGTAGGGGCAGTAACAGCAGTTTTCCGATTCATGTTTTTGCTGATCCATGTTCTGATAACTTCAATCAAAAAGCTTTTGCCAGTTCCACCTTCTCCACTAATGTACAAACGCAATATTTCATTCTGTGAACCTATTGTCTATATGATCTTGTCGAAGATTCTCTTCTGATCAGCATTCATTTGTGATACCATATCATCTAAATCGGTATCCTTCCATATTTTTTCCTCCATATCTTTAAACTCTTGCATAGCGGCTTTGCCTTCTGTAAGATCACATCCAGCCCGTACTTCAGGAGATTGAGTACGTGTCTCGTTGTCAATTTTGTCCAATTCTTCCATAATCTGCTCATTGACATAATCCAATCCCCGCTGGTAATCTTCCAGATGCTGATGATATTCGCATGCATCTGCGAGAGAATCTTTGTTGCTGTCAAAAGCTTCGGCGTACGATTGGAATCCACGTTTTAATTCATCAGTATCCCTCCATGGTTGGAACAATAATAGTAAAGAAAAGAAAAAATTTTCTGGTTCAGTCGTTACATTGTATCTTCAGTGATTTATCAAGTAGCCTCTGTCACGTCTTTTTAGGAATAAAGATGGCTTCAACTTGTAGTAAATAACGCCTTTGAGTTTTGGTTCAGTTCTGACCATGTCATACCATTTACAGAATTCATAGAGGCCTATGGACTCAAGTTCCTTCGGTCACGAGGGATAATGATCATCGATTAATGATTCACAGAAGATATCTGTGCAGTCATCATCCATTTTTGTAACTTCATCAAATGCCTTTACTTTCCGATTCGAAGCATTCTCACATCCAACCATTTTATCGTTGTGTGCGGATCAGTACCATCCAATGGAATCCCTCATAGAGTATCCGCAGCTTCGAGAGCTCCAAGCTCTCGGTTTCGGAGGCCTTGCATTCCCATGTTCCATAATTTGCCCTTTGCTGTTTTTGAAGATACAGCTTCCTTTATAACAGTAGATTCTTTTGTTTCTTCAGGTTTTGTTGCGTATTTAGTCACATATTGAGTTGCAAGCGTAGAATCTTCTCCTATGTATTGAATATCCATATTACCTTCCCATGCACTTAGTATGGTAGGATTATAATCATTAACGTTGATTTCATCTTTAGTCCGGGGCAAATCATACAATCGGGACTTAGTTTTCAGCTTTCTACAGGCTATTATGCCTATGCATTTGGTAGTTCCTAACTCGTCTGTATAAGGTTGGAGAAATTTTTCCATTCGGTATTGTACAAGTAACATATTTCATGATAAATTCTGCGATTTCCACGTTGGAATTTATTCCAATCGTGGGGGCCTTCTACCCAGATCAGTAGATGAAAATCCTGCATTCCACGTCCTTGATATTCTCGACGCCAAAAATAATGTTTTATTTTCCCAATAGGCTCGCTATCTGATGTAAGAAAATCGAGCATTGCATGAAATTTATTATCAATGAATCGAGACACCGATCACGATCAGCTGCTACGACCTCGCCATCAGATAATTTATCCAAATGTGGTGCATTTATTTTGCGGACATGCGTTGCCAATTCCTTCCAATTCCATTCGGCTTAAAGTAAGGAACCATATCACCGGTCCATAATGCCTAGTCATACAAGATAAATTACCACGGGGTTTCTTCCAAAATTGTACAGAATTACGCAAACGTTCGAATATTGTGTTTAGATTCCTCTCAATATCGCCATTATGAATTTGTTCTAGATAACTCTTAGCTGTATATTTTTGTCGTGCATTTGCTACATTGAGCGTGTGATAAATTCCACTATGAATTTGTCGTAAATGAGTATTATTCACTAAATAAAATAGATATTGCAGATTACGCCGGAAACGAGGATCTTTTGAACAAAGTCTCGTCTTAATATAGTCGAAATCCGTTAAATTTTCATTCAGTATTTCGTGATGACCATTAGTTCCATATGGATATTGTGACGTGGTTTTTTCCACGCCACATGTATTTTAACTGAGAAAAATATTCGTGAGTAGAGAGAGAGAAATACGTAAAATCCTCCAGGTCATGAGGAAAAACTGACTTAAGGCTATCTTAAAACCTCCAGGTCATGAGGATAAACCGACTGAGGGTCTCTCCAAAAAACTCCAGTTCATGAGGATAAACTGACTGAGGCTCCCTCAAAAATCCTCCAGGTCATGAGGAAAAATTGACTTAAGGCTCTCTCAATACGGCTGCATAGGGAACGTAAATACCGTAATGCACCCGATCCTTATCCCCCTGATTTTCAGACAACCTCTGGTCATAGCCGCACCATTCCAGTGCGACCGGAAAGGCAATTGCGTGCCCAGCAAAAAATGTCCTTGAGCGGAAAAGGCGTAAGGGCATCCCCAGCCGAGATATTTGCCGAAATAAGGGAAACCCTCCAAGTCATGAGGGAAAACCGACTTAAAGCTATCTATTAAGGTTCTCTCAAATATCTCAAAGGCAAAGAACTCCCCTTGTTGAGGGTTGAGCTCTTTTTACCAGTAAAAATCCCGAAATAATTGAATTAAGTAAATTCCCACGAAAAACTATCGTCATAATTACCGCCATTCCACTTTCGTCTGATTTTGCCGTTATGGATATCCCTTCTGGCAGATCTCGAGTGGAAGAGAGGGCTCAGGAGCACCCAAGGTTTATTGACCAAGATACTGTGTTTCCTAGGGCTTCTGGACCACCCTCTTGGTCGTCTTTGGAGGTGAGTGCAGAGGACGGTTGGAAGGGAGCCGCGCTCTAATTTTGCGGGAATATTCGGGCCCTCGGACTGGAAGGCCCTGAGGTAGGAAATAAGCCACCCTGTCGAAGGGATTGCCAAAACCCGGCTTTATCGTATCGACGAGGTGCGTCCAAGTATTCCCCGGCAAACGTGCCCCTTCAAATGACGATTATCCACTCGAGAGAGAGGAAAACATCCCCTCGATGGCCCCAAACCTTAGCCAGAGGGAAAACCCTACATCTTATTCAAAACTCCTCTCCCAGTTCAGTCATAACTCCATTATATTGTGCAATAAATCCCCGAAACCAATCTCACAATATCCTTGAATTACCCTTTCCGATCCCCAATTCATTACCGTATCTATCCCGATTTTATTGAATAAATTAAAGTAGTTTACCTTCGGGAGAATTCAAATATTCCGAGTTTCACGGATTTGAACTACTCCCGCCGAAGCCCAAGCTTCGGCCATTTTCTTGCTACCGTTTAGTACTGAAATTAGACGCGAGGGCGCAGCCCGAGTGGCTGGCTCCCACCACTCTACGCAGTCGTTGAAACGTGCACGTCGTCTGGCACATTAAAATCGTGAAATCGCGGTAAAACAAGTCTCCCATACCCCCAGTCGTCCCGAAAAATTATCCCAAAGGGCGGAGGACAAAATGGTGAGTCTATTGAGATATTAATTATCGCGATTTTCCGTGTTTTAAGTGTTTTTTCAGCCAGTGAAAAGATCGAGTGAAAATGACGCACCACGTGGCTGTAGCGTCACCTCAATCTCTTGGTTCTCTCAATTCCCTCGTGGCCGGCTATCTTAATCAATTCTAAAGGCCAACGAGGGAGAATAAATGAGGAGAAAGATATGCAACGATGCATTTGAGGACTTTCCCGATTTCAGGGGAAAATGGCCAATTTTACAAGTGCAAAAGTGGGACACGAGAAAGGACGCCACACGAGACATTGGACTTTCTTGGATCTCTTATGGCTCTCTTACTCTCTCCTGATCGGTTCCCTTAATTTTAATTGATGGCCAGGATGAGGAGAAATGTGTGGAAATGCACTCTAGAATGTTTCCCGATGATATCAGCAATTTTAATGCATCTTCGCAGCACTTTTTGGCCATCGCATCATCAGCTGATGCAATGACGCTCAAGACACGTGCTCCCCACGCTTGGGTAAAGCTGGCTTTCTCTATCTCTCTCGCACTCATTGTACCTATCGCTTGTCTCCTTTTCTCGGAAAAGTATGAAAGGCTGAATTGGTTATCGAACGTTAATTCCCCCAGTTGGTTGGGAACTCAACGACTCCAACCCAAATTCGCCATATTTTCCGTTTACCTTTGAGACGAAGCATTTCTTTTCCTTTACCTGTAACAACCACATCAGTGTGAAGGTAGCAGAGCATGAAGCTCTCCCTTACTGTTGCCAGGCAAACTAGAGAAATCCCTAGACTAGGGTCAAGTATCTGGAGGTTATCTAAGGCATATTCCTGGCGCACATTTACGAGTACGGTTACCTATTGTACCCTCGCGACAGAATATGATCTTTTGACTTTTTTTTATCTTTAAGTAATTTCATGCAGTCGGGTTAACTTTTTGACGTTTTCTACGCAACAACCACATGATAAGTAATTCGCGAGTAGCCCACGCTCAACCAAGGCATCTACATGACCTTGCGGCTACCTTTAGATGATTATGACACACGTTGGTTATCTTTATGCGAACCTAGCGAACCACGATTATCTATTTGTTATCTTCGGTATTTCACGCACATTACCGAATCTGCGGAATTTACCTGCGTGAAATTTCTCTCTCTCTCTACCTTCCTTATTTACCGAATTTCAGACAATCGGTTGAATTTACTGAACTCTGTGTAATTATTCTTTCGAACGTTACTCTTAAACGTATTGTCGCTTTTGTTTTATCTAAGATTTTGTATATTGTTTTGGCAAGAGCGGAACACGTACGAACTATGCTGACTTCTATTTCATTTCTTTATTTCCTATCTATTCCCTATTCTCTTGGTAGTACGGTTCGGTTATCTTTCACTAATTTTTAACGCTATCTTTGCGACTTCTGCGTGTGCCCTAGACTCACGCCCGCTCTCTACCATTCTGAGTTAGCCTAGCACAACCACAACCCCCTTCTTGGATTCCGCTTTCCCGACGTTTTTTCAACCCCTTAACCGGTTTACCGTTACCGTACCGTTATTTCACCGCTGATCTGGTTAGATAAATCCAGTAGTATCAAAATTTATCTGGCGCCCATTCCTTTTATTTTTGAGCTACCGGTTAAGTGGAGTTGGGGGACGGTACTTTTGGGGCCGTATCGAGCTCCAGGGCTACGTCGGGGGAGAGTAATTTGGTCGAGGGGGCCGAAGGTGGAAATTGGAGTATTGGATGGATAAGGTTAAGGAAGGTCAGGGCTATAGGGAGAACGCATTTTTCCCAAATATTTTAATTTCTCACAATATAAATAGGGAAAACATAACAGATCTAATGTTTCCATATTGTGACGTGGTTTTTTTCCCCGTCACCTGTAGGCTAGAGAATAAGCAGAGTCGTGAGTAGAGAGAGAGAATTTAGCGCGAATAATTGAAGTAGCCCGGTTATCTTAAAAATTCTCCCGGTCACGAGGATAAACTGACTTTCGGTTATCTTAGAAATCTCCAGGTCATGAGGGTAAACTGACTCAAGGTTCTCTTACGCGTTTATTGTATAAAATCCTCCAAGTCATGAGGAAAAACTGACTTACGGTTCTCTGGAATAATCCCCAATATTACGTAAACTCCCGCGAAAACAAGTATTAACATAAATAATTACCGCCATTTTTCGTATCAACCGATTATCCGTAGGGCCATACCTCTTTCGTCAATCTCGCGGTGGGAGAGAGGGCCCGGAAGCCTCCATGGTTAATTGACCAAGATAACGTGTTTCCTGGAGCTTCCGGACCACCCTCTTGGTCGTCCCCAGGGGTGAGTGCAGAGGACGGCTTGAAAGGAGTCGCGCTCCACGTATGTGGGAATGATCGGGCCCTCGGATGGAAGGTCTGGAGGCAGGGAATAACCCACCCCGCCAAAAGAATTGCCAAAAACGGGTTTACGGTATCGCCGAGGCGAGTCCGCTCATTCCCCGGGAGACGTGCCCCTCTGGCAGCGGCTATCCACCACGAGACAGGGGGAAAACAACCCCCCCCACAACGGCTCAAACTAATTGGCCGGAAGAGTCTTCCCCAAAAACCCATTATCCCACGAATTTCACCCCCAGCTATAATTAATCCACTCCTTTAGAACCTCCATAGTTCCACTGAAACTTCTCACAACACCCCCTCTTAACCCCCTACCGATTCCCCCAAAAATTCATCTCGTTAAAAATCCCATTATCCTACCGAAAACATAAAATAATAGAAGTGGGAGAAATTCAAAGATATTTGAATTCTCCCGCTCGAACAAATACGCATGAGTGCGTCATAAGTACCTTTGAGTGGCGCGAGGGCGCAGCACAGGGCAGCAGCCTCACCGCTCCACTCAACTACATGCACTCCCCACCACTGAACAAGTCAGTTGGAGAAGAGTGCGTAGCAGAGAGCATCGTCGTGTCCGTGCTCCAAAAGTTTTAACGTTTTCTCGTATGAGAAAGAGAGTGGAAAACCCCAGAACTCCCCGGAAAATTACGTGCACCGCCGCGAAAAATAATGGTGAGTACCGTGAATTAATCACCGCGAGTTTTCGTATTAATTACACCGGTTCTCAGAAGTGTCACGAATAAAAATGCCGAGTGACGCTACACGCGGTCGTAGCGTCCCTTTTTCCTTTCGACTTTTCTCACTCTCCCATGGCCGGATATCGTTGGTTAATTAATAAGCCACTGGGAGAGAAAATACGTAAAATTACGCGAGTGTCGCCTATATAACTTTTCGCGGTTTTCAGGGAGACTTTGGAGAGGATACGCAGGAATGCAGGGCTGACGCGCCACGTGGGTTTTGTATTTTCCATAGTTTTCTTTATCTCTCCTGGCCGGTTATCTCCACTAAAATAAGAGGCCAGTGAGGAGATCATGGGGAAAATAAATGCACCAATACTCTCCCAATGTTTTAGGATTTTTTTTCAGGCATCTTGGAGCATTTTTGGAGCAGTTGGAGTATCTTTTTGGCAAAGCATCATGGGCTGATGCAATGCCAAGAACCACGCGCTCCCCAAGCGTGGGTAGAGCGGGCTTTCTTTCTCCCTTGCACACGCTCATTCACCCATGGTTCTCTCTCTCCCTTACGCATAGCTGCTTGAATTCACTCGGAATTCGCAGATATTGCGCTCTCTCTCTCACGCTCATTCAGTTGTGCAGGCTCTCTCGCTCACACGCATAGCAGTGAATATTCTTCCAAAATCCACTGCTATCGCTGTCTCTCTCGCACTCATTTAGTTGCGCACTCTTTCTCTCTCATACACACAGCTGCTCGAGTTTATTCAATTCGCAGCTATGTTTATCTCTCTCGCACTCACGTAATACCTGAAAATAATATCTCTATCGATCTTTAAGCATGAAAATACACGTGAGTTGCTGAGTTATTTCTCCTTTCAATTCGGAGAAATAATTCCAGCCGGATTAAAGAGAATTTTCGAGTGCCTTTCTTTACAGGCATCGATGTCTCTTTTCCGTTCAGTGCCGTTTTCTCTTCCTTTTTCCCTCACACCCAAGTCGGTGCGAAGGCAGTTGGGGGTACGCTCACAACCAGCGACCCAGCGACTCCCCTAGACTAGGGGAAATTCCCTAGTTACTGACTAGGGAGAGATTTAGGCGCGCTTTCAAGAGCATCGTCCTTGAAATACTCTGTCACAATTCATGTAGAGAGGAATTATCCTTTCTTCTGGGCTTTTTCGATAGACTTCCAGAGTTTAGGTTATCTTTTGGGATTTTTGCATTAATTGACATGCAATAAATAATCCTCAATACCTATCAATGAATTAGGATATTTTGGGTCATTTCCGGTTCCCTCGCAACATTTTTAAGGAAATGCCTACTAATTCAAAATAATGATGGGATTAAGCGTGCCGCCGGTTATCTTTTCCGCCAGTTCATAGGAACGTAAGGGCGTGCGAACCTTTCGCAATGGCGCCCGAGTTAATTAATGGAATTAATTGAAAATAATTATCCATTAACATTGGCGAGTATCTTTTAGGGAATACCGCCCAATCTAACTGATAGATAATTATCTAAAAATTATCTTTACCGGATTTTGGGGCAGTTCAGTACCTTTTATTAGCTTTTTTTTTATTGTTGGCGATTTTGGATCTGAATGAATAAAATTAAGTAATTCTCTCGCTATGTACGATTACTCTCTCTCTCTCTCGCTCGATTTAATATTCTAAGTACTTCCTCGGTTCGTCCGACTCTCTAAGGGATTTATCGGTTAATTCGACCTTTTCCAATGTCGTTCAGGGGCTTTGAGTCGATCGTTTAGACGTTTCTTGATAAAAGGCGCTTCCCGCAATTTTTCCTAGTGGCATTGGCTACTTGTATGGCCGAAATATTTACTGTATAACTGAACTTTTGTATGATTCTCTGTTTCTGGAGGCAATAGCGAAACACGTAAGGACATTATTGACTCGAATTCTTTATTTCTCGATCCCTAACCCCAAACTCTCGTCCTATGGTTCGGATCTCTTCTTCGGATTTTATTGGTGTTTTATCTCATTTTTGGCGACTTCTGAGTGTGCCCTAGACCTACGCCCTCTCTCCACGAAACTGAACTAGCCTAGCACAAGCCGCAACCCCCTTTCCCGACACCCTTTTCTCTGGCGTTTCCTCAATCCCCTCGGGAGTTTACCGTTACCGTTACCGTCATTTTTACTGCTGGTCTGGTTAGATAGGTCCAGCAGTATCAAAATCTATCTGGCGCCCATCTCTATTTTCTTTTTGAGCTACTCTCGAGGCGGGTTGGGGGACGGTATTTTGAGCCGTATCGGGTTTTACAGCCACGCTGGAGGAAGGGGGGGAGGGGTCAAGGGGGCCGAAGGTGAAAGTTAGGATATTTGCTTAAATTTAGGGTATCGTGTGTAAGGCAACAGGGAGAACGAAGCAGATATTTTAATTCCTCACATATAAAAGTTCAATGGTTTGTCTTTCATTTTTTTCATTTGATACAGATTACATGCTTTATCATTTATCCTCTTATCATACATAGGATAGATAGTATATTGCTCAAATCTTGATGTACTCTTCTCTACTTGAGTCACCATTGCAGATCCGTGAGAATAATTGTGATCGGCAAGGGCTTCTGGAACTTCAATCGTTAATTCATTGTTTTGATCTGATGATTGGACCTTCTCGTTTATGTAAATTGATTCATCTTTTTCATAATTTTCCTCCTCATCATTACTGGGGACCTCATACTCAATTTCATCATATAACTTATCAGTTTCTTCAGATTGAACTTCATATTCAACTTCGCTTTCGCATAGGCAGTCCATTAACTTCTCAGCTGAATTGGGTAAAATAATCTTAGCGTATGATGGGTTATTACTCTGTAACCATTTCAGCGCGGAGAAAACGTTCTGCAAGTCTACTAAGTTATGCCAGACTATCTTCGATTTATTAGGGAGCTCACGAATCAAAATATAAAGCTCATGATTCTTATTGATAGGATCTGTGGTAGAAGCAATTTTGTTCAAAGTTTCCTCTATTGGTAAATAGAGATGGAATGACTGGCCTACTAATTTCGGGACTCTCATAGTGTGCTGAATATTTTTTGTCTGAACAGTACCAGCTCTTTGTACGTCTTGAAATACTTTGGCCTTTTGAATGAGCATTTTCTCATAATCGTTCAAGTTTCGCATCTCGCTAAGGACGTTGCCGGCATCGAGACAATTGAGGATGCATGTCGGAGATAATCGATTTGAGCGGAATTTCTTTAAACAATAATCACATACATAGTCACTCGATTCGATTTTATGATCTTTTATATATTTCAATAAATCCTTCCAGTATTGACTTTCAATGTCCTTCCGGAGATTCCCTGTTTCCTGCATTGATCGTCTAGGATTTAACTTTTGACATGAAATACAAAAGTCTTCAGACAAGTCCATAGAGCGTTCGTTTAAAGCTAGAAATGCATCTTTATATTCGGCCTGTATTTTATCTTCATCTAAATGCTCAGTCTTCATCCCAGGAAGTTGAAATAATTCACCCTTACTCTTCATATCATTCGACATCCGTCTGAGAGTTATCAAATCTGGAGATTCTAATGCAACATCTAAATTCTCCAATTCTCGGAAAGTTTGCTTCATTTTATATAGAAGTCTCCTTATGATTCTCACGTTTGGAAAATGTGGCGCTTACATTTCCATTCCAGACGTCAAGAATGAGCATGAATTCTGATATATATAACAATCAGATAAATGGCCTAATTTATCTTCTGAATGTTTGGGGAAGCACTCAGTGAGGAATTTTGGAAAAGTACTCAATCTCTGCACTGCTAGACTCTCAAGGAATTTCTCATAATTTTGTACAATATCTCCGTTTAGGAGAGCTTGGCAATAAACTCCGCATGACCATATCTTTCGATGCTTCCTGTTTATTAACAGAGGTAAGAAATTCGTAGATTGTCCCTCAGAATTGATGGCTGTCACATGATTTCGCAATTCATCGAAGGAATATATCGTTTCATAAAAATAAGACTCTGAAGTTGATGTACGTCTCGACTTGCTACATAAATTCATTATTTTTCTCCTTTAGTATTCTTGGCTCTAGTCAAAGAATTATCTGCATTCTTCCTTAAAGCTAATGATAAGCGATTCAGAATTTTGACATAGCTTTTCCGCTTTTCGATACACCATATGATTATTCTCTCAGCTTCTAACTTACTTTCAGCAGGGATGCTGAGATCAACTTCGTTAATGACGTGTGTTAGCTTATCGATGCATTCATCAGAACGAAATTTCATGGGTATTGATTCCGGCTTCGATTCAGTCTTACTTTTCTCATTCTTTATCACATCTGTCGAAGCTGATTGTTTCCTTTTGACATGTTTTTTCGCACAATTATTATTCAATGCCTGTTCTTTTATGACAGATTGGCCTCTTTGAGGAATGCCTCCCACAGATTTACTCGGTGCATTTATATTGATCTTTTTGTGAATGTTTTCTTTGATTCTGATTCTATTGTAACGTGACTTTTTATCCGGGGGATAAAAAGCCACTGCGCCGTCCCTCCCTCCACCTCTCTCTATCAAAGTTCCCTGTTAAAACCTAATAAATGGGCGCCAGGTGGTTTTTTACGGAACCACCAAACCGGAAGTTCCTCGGTGGGTTCCCGCCCCACATATTTACGGCTCATACCCGGCCCGTAGCAGCCAGGAACTCCACCGAGAACGGAACGAAATAGGTGGAAGGGGGGAGGTGTTACCTTCTTCCCGGCTAGCCCGAGAGATTCACATGTCATGAGTCAGGGGTGGAATCGGGGGTGTTAACCCGATCCGCTGCCGTTTCTCCTCAAATAACGGAAAACAAAAAAAAAGACCCTCCGAAAACGATTCCCTGAAAACCAAAAAGAACCCTGAAAAGTTGAGAAAGTTGGGAAAGGGAGAATAGAAAAAAAAGTAATCGAAACACAAGAAGAATCGGGTAAACGTAGAGTATATTGCCAGTAGAATCAAAAATTTTACATTCGGGTGAACTCCCCGTTTATTATCCCCGAAGTTTCCCTTAACGGCTAAAAATGCGCGAGACTCAAAAAAAATACAGAAAAACCCAAAAAATATAATAAATTCTTGGAAATGGCCAATAGTGTCCTTTAATTAATTTTATTTTAGTGATGATTATTGATTACTCTGAAATAAATTGATTTTAGTGATTATTATTGCGTGTATCGAAATTTGATGATTTTAGTTATTATTATCACCAGACGCGAAATAAAATTATTTTAGTTATTATTATTCGCTTCCTGGAAAGCACAATAACCGTCCTGAGGCCCTAGATTTCTCGGAATTTGTCCGAGGTATACGGGTGACGTGATATGGGGGGGACGGGGGAATGGAACGTATTATCACCGGGTTTTTGGCAATGAAATGCTCCAATTTCCATTTCAGTTTTTCCAAATAAAAAAATTCAAAAAAACGTCATGGGGGGATAAATGGGGACTTGTCGGGTTCGTGGGGATCAACCCCATCGAAGGGGGTTGGTTTCAGATTTTTCCAGTGGGAATTACGGGAGTTACGGGACAAAAACCATTTCGCCTACCTCAACACAACGAGTGCGAGAGAGACAGACGACCGGCTCGTTTCGGCTGATGCAACACGTGGGTTTTGGGCATTTTTCCTTTCAACAAAAAAAAATGTAAAATAGACGCCACGGGGTTTCCACGACGGGTGGGGCAATTAAGTAAATAAATTAATATTTAATTACGTCACGGGGAAAATCACAGGAAATTAAATTCAAGGGATTACTACGGGGAGTGGGAAATACGAAAAAAAAGTTTATTCTCTTACCACCTTCTTCGGCGGCTCTTCCTCTTTCCTTTTCTCCATTTTCTCCCGTCCTCTCGAATTCCTCTCCTCTCTTTCCGTTCGTTCCTTTTGCAAAAAAACCTCGCGTACAACGAAAAAACACACCACACGTGTTGCACACTGTCCGGCGTATCTGCGACTGTGTATGACTCTCTGGGCACGGTCGCTCTCACAACTCATGCCCCTTTCGGCCGCTAGGGTGCATGACATTGTGACGTTGAAATTAAATGAATAATTCCAACTCACTGTTTTAAATTTTATTGATTTATTTCTGTATTGTTCGGGCCAATTTTACTCATTAACGATTACTCGAATCTCACCTGCTAAATTATTATTTCAAAAGAATAAGAGAGTATTTCCCCCAAAAGGAAATAGGATTGTTCGGGCTGTACTGTTTTATTAATTGGAAAAGAAAATGTTCGGGATAAATTTACATAGGAATTTACTGTTCGGGTATACGTTGAAAATAAGATGATATTTGAGACGATTTGAGATGTCTATGATTTAACAATATTTATTTAATGAAATTGTTTATTCGCCACAACTTTTGACACACCCGATACTTTTGTACACCGAGTGTACCGCGTATTGGAATATGCTGCGTCCAGCGATATCCCCACTCACTCACTCTATCTCTCTCACACTCGTACAAAACCCCTATCCCTCTTTTACAATATTGTCTTTATTTGCAAAATGAATGTTATTGCTGGGGAAACTTCAGTCCCAATACTTTGGATAATTATAGGCGATTTTTCTGTGTATATAACTTAATTGTCCGGGCAGTAATTATTGATATATTCGGATTTTCCGAATGTTTGCCACGTGGCGATATCCAAGTGGCCAAAATGGCGTCGCCGGAGAAGCCGGGACGTCTTACTTGTGATAATTATTCTACTATATTTAATGGGTGCACTTGAAACTCGTAAATTCACAAACCGACTATCAACAATCCTGTTTTTGCAACAATGATACTTTAGGGCTCTTTTGTTCTATCTATTTTCCCGTAATCGCTACGGGAAAATACACGTTTCGCCTATCTTATATTCGCACACACACCTGTCACTTTATGCAATAATTAAAGTGTACTCACGCACGATATTACGCTCGGATTCGCTTTGGATTGACTGCTAACTTCTGCAGTAGTTTCTGGTCAGTTTTGGGTCCTCTATTTTGGTTGAATTATCTTAATTTATGATAATAAAAATATATAAATTAAGAAGTGAACCAAAACGTGTGAAGACCAAGACCAGAGTGTCGTTGTCCAGGGTCAGGGAGCCAACCACAGCTTGCTTCTTCCGGGATTATTAACTTCAGCCAATCCTGACGGAGGATTCCCTTTTGTTCTTGGCTCATTGGCTAGAAGTGTCGCCAGTATCGATCGAGGCGCTCGGTGGCGCTAATCAATACCTCAGGCCCAGTTATCCAGTCGATAACTGGGTCAATGTCACGACAGATGGTAATTGTCGTTTTAGCCTTGAATCTTCTTATTCCGGGAGCAATGACCGATTGGTGCTGTCCTCTAGTCTTTTGGCGGTATTTTCCTTGTATTCAAGTTGACTCTGGACTCTGACAGGTGTTCTTTGGGACATCTGGGCATTGTTCTGGCCTTGGAATTTTCTAAGTTGTTGCTATTCTCTGTCATTGTCCTCCGGGTGATGACTTCTTCTTCTTAGCACTCCGGGCGTAATATACACATTCATTCATTACAGGTATCATTCATTTCTCCATTCATTCTTTTTATTTAGGAGTAGGGAGGGCCAGGGAAGTACTCTCATTTTAACTAACTAATTTAATTGACGGGCATTTATTCTCGTCACAACATGGATCTTCACGACGGGACTTCTTCGCGCGGTTTTCATTCGAATTCAAACGGGTTAATCGACTATTTTCTATACTAACAATTTATTTTCTTAGCGACCAGGCTACTTTTGGGCGCGCTTCTCCGGGATTTTACAATTGTTTTTTTTTTTTTTTTTTTTTTTTTTTTTTGGATTTTACAATTACTAAATTTTTTTTTTTATACTTTATTGGGCACGGATCGTGTCCGCTGATGCCCTTAAATTTTAATCATAACTACACTCTAACCTTGAGGCACGGATCTTGTCCGCCGATGCCTCCTAAATACTACCGGGCCTTATATATCCCACAAAAAAAAACGATTGGCGTACGTTGAGGCACGGATCTCGTCCGCTGCTGCCTCCCAATCCTCACTAAAGTGCAAAAAAAACAAAATATTGCTCAAAACTTTTTTTTTTTCTCACTACTACACAAAAAATCCCCTTATTGGGAGCCCCCTTCTTACTGGGCTTTTCACGCGGTTTCCCATCCCTAGCCTCGCTTCCGCTTTGAACGGTCGCGTTTCGGGGTTTGTCACGGGTTTTTTGGGGCGTTGCGTAACGGGAATATTGGGGTTTTTGATATACGTATACGGGGTGACTCGACTATTTGCCTCAGGGTTGTGCGCGACGGTTATTGCACTTACCTGTGCTCTGCCGATGTTCCGCGACGAATGAGATCCTTAGGGGCTCGTTACACTATCATCTGCTATTTTTCGCGAGTCATCGACATTATTATTGTCATTAGGTGAATGTTGGAGAGAGCTGCTTATCACAAGATGATCAATAGAATGACGACTAGAATCATCCAGATCATTGTTTTTAGTAGTCACCGAACTACTTCCGTTGAATTCTCGCTTATCAGCATTGTAGTCAATATTAATTTGTATTTTTTCATTCTCCATGAATGAGTTCATTTTCAGATTGGGAGGACGATCAACATTCATCTTCCGACTACTGTATATCCGCTGTTGATACGCCTTATATTCTTTGTAACGAATTTGTTCTAGAGTCAACTGTTGCACTGTATTTGAATTAGAAACTGTTGGAAAACAATTGAGTTCACCAGTTTGAAACATCATTCGGAGATGTGTGCGAATTAGCTGTATATCATAGGCGATGGACTCCGGTTTCTCTCTGAATAATAACGATACAGCATTCGCAATGGCAAATACTTCACAGTCTATACAATTTGGTTGCTGTTGAACTCTTACAAATCGTACGGAATTATTTGTCGTGTTATTAAATGGATATAAGCGTTGTAAAAATTTAAGATGATCTTCGTGCAAGGAACCCCTATTAAGCGAATCGTGTATATAGATATTTTTGGCGTCATAAAAGCTCCAAATCCAGTGCCCACTGTCTTTTTGTCCCTTATCGCTACTGTCCAAAATTTGAATGTGTTTTTTTGCCATAGGTATGGGAGTGATACGATCGGGGCTCTGTAGGAAGAGTGGATCGTGGTGTTGATAATCTGAGAATTGACTCAATAATCGCCCGAAATAGTTTCTGTCTTCATCTTGTAATTGCTCATTATTCGTAATCATATTCAGCCAGTGTACAGATAGCTGTACAACGTCATTTCTGGAACTCTTATTACGTTTCGTGGATGGAATTTTACTACTTGTTTCTCCCGGTGTTTCATTGAGTGTTCTCTTACGAGACCCTATTCCTACTTTATCTTCATTTGATACAGAATTCTTATTGTTGACTTCTATTTCACTTAAGGGAGTTCGCATTTTATGCGAATCTTTTCTCTGCCAGATATTATTGCCCCCAATGTTTTGTCGGCGATTTTTCTTGTCGTCATCATTGAGGCTAAAATGACAATTATTATCATTCTCGTTAGTGTTCTCAGTCTCATCAAGCCAAACTTTGTGTTGCTCATTCGCCGTTGGTGATAGTTTTTCACTTTTGTGATCACCAGAAATGATGCCTCCAGCTCGTGGAACTTTCTGTCTTTTAGTAACCTTAGTTGAACCAGGGAATCTACATAATTTTCGCGATTCAAACATTTGTAACAAATGCTTACGCATTTTAGCAACATCGTATGTAATTTCTTCAGGATTCTCTCCTACTGCCAAGGAAACGGCAAAAGCAATGGCGAAAACACCACAGTCGAAACCATTCTTCTGATTCTGCACTTGACAAAATTTAACTCGACTTTTTTCAAAAGAAAAAAACGGATACAAAATCCGTAAATTGCGGATGTGACTCTCATGGAGACATTCTCAATTAGCTGAATCGTAAACATGCAGAATGTTTGTATCAAAATAAGTACAGATCCAATGACCTCCGTTCATATCACCAGCATTATCATCAGTTGATTCTTCAGCCATACTATGTAATAAATGGATATGTTTCTTCTTGGGCTGTACTGAACGATGCCACTCGGGGATTTGAAATGTCCATGATTATATGAACTCAAAATCATACTGTTCTTGTAATAGAAACGCGAAATAGTCAATTTCATCGTCAGATAACCATCCATCGCTCCCTTTTGCTAAAATGATACTTCAATCAAAGGAAGGCATAATTTGAATTAATAAACAATATTTTTTTCAATAATTTTACTATCATAACAATCTCTACAAGTTTATAAAATTCACAATTATACAATGATTGTGAGATGGAAAATGAACTTCTATGTAACAGCTGGAAAACGGAGCAACAGCTATGTACCAGCTGAAGAAAGGAAAAACAGCTATGTAGCAGCTGGAAAAAGGAAATACAGCTATATAACAGCTGATACGGAAAACACACAGCTATATAGCTGAAAATAAATTTCCTTCAGCAAATCGGAAAGAGGTAAACTGCTGTCCTTGAACTGAATATTCGCTCCTCAATGAAATTTCAATTGGGACCTGCAGAAAAAAACATTAATTATACCCTGATGAAGTGAATTATGGAAAAGTAGAAATTATACCAGAAATATTTGAAGACTCCTCATTTGATGAAAATCACACTTGGCTCCTCACTACTCGTTCAATCTTAGAATGTAACTCCCGCTTAAAGTTTAAAAATCCTACTCCACGTTGCTCCTCTCTGAATCCTGAAAATTTCAAAATCGACATAAATGACATCAACTAGTTTCATGATATTTGACTATCAAGTGTTCGAAAGATATTATATTTTATCGCTTCTCAAGATCGAACACTGGAAAGGACAATTTTCTCCTGATACAGTCTGTGAAGAATATCATGGGATTCAAGATGGAAAAAAATCCACTTGTGCTGTTTTCCTCCTTCGACTAAATTGTTCCATTCTTTTTCCCAAATATTTCGAAAACTAACCGAGACAATGTGATGCTGCCCTGATTCTCTTTGATACCTCTTAGAGTTCTGTACAATTTTTTTTTCATTTTTTGAGTCTATTCCAAGAAACGCACGTAGAAAAACATACAGCCAATTATTTCTCGCGGGGAAAATATCGGAAGTAGTACATGAGCATCCGCCCAAAAGCTCATCACAAAGATGATCCAAATAGTCGTGTTCTTTGCTCTCATCACTTTGATGAGCGATGAGAGCGCATGCGCATTAAGCATAGTTGCATATTATATGCTTAGGCCGATACACGGCATCCCTCATGAGAGAAGCTGTTGCGTATTCACCCTAATCTGGCTGCTATCTCCTTCTACCTACTGTTGTCTCTTTCTATTTTTCTCTCTTTTTCATCTTGGTCACCTGAAGCGCGATTGTGATTGCGTCTAACTCCATAGCGTTGAGTATTTTTCGCCATATTGGCTGCAAATAAAATTTCTCCGTGCAATATATTCTATTTTGTGCATATTAAAGTATCTAAATAGTTGAGAAGACTTCAATTAAAGTTCTTAAGACTGTAACTTACAATAAAAATGGGAGATCCCTTGAATTATGGGTTTATTCCGGACAGTGAGAACGACGATGAGACTAGCGTCAGTTCGTACGATAGAGACAGGGAGAGACGCTCTCAGTCAACTACGAGATTTATACGAGGACGAGGAGGAAATCGTACCCCCAACACCAAAAAGAGCACGCACTGAGGGCTACGAGGCTCGTGTTGACAGATTACAAAGCCAGGTAGAAGTATTGACTTCCTTACTTACGCAAAGAGCAGCGTCAGATGCACCAAGTACTAAGATGGGGCAAGGGCCGCCGGCAGCAACGGCACCCTTTCTATCAAGACCTATTGATGGTAAAAAATTATTTAATCTTGGTGATCTGAAGACTGACGTAGATGAGAAAAAGCGGATTCGTCCGGCAAGCAAGGAGAGACTGCAGGTCCTGCAGACGCTGCAGCGTTTCGAGTCAACAGAATGGAAAGATTTAAGGTACTCTACTGCCCTGAGAAATTTCTCAGCAACACCAGGCTTGAGGTGAACGGTGGCTCGTTCGGTAGAGTGTCGGATTGCCAACTCGTAGACCCGGGTTCAAATCCTAGTCTCTGCCGAATGATACAAGCACCACTGTAAAAATTATTTACAAGTGCTTTGTCCACAGACACACCATGAACCTCCGTCGCTGATTGGCATAATCTTAGCGAAAAGATGGCGACGTTAAATAAGTATAAAAAAAAAAAAAAAAATCACCAGGCTTCATGGATCTTAAGGTAAATGAAGAATTATGTCATCTTGATAACAAAAAAGACCCTCTACTCCCAACTGATCGAGTTCTGGGCGGGTTGTGTCATGCTATTCTTGAACAACAGGATCTCTTAAAGTCTAATCTTCAAGATGTAGTTGACTGGGCATTCAAGAACCCCCAAGACCTGAATGCTTCGGCCTTATTTGAGAAGCTATCTTCAAGTTTCGGGTCAGGCTCGATAATGTTCAAGAATTATGAGCAGATTTTGCAGATAATTTGTGGTAAGAGGGCTGAATGTATTGAGAAACGAAGAGAACGTCTTCTCAATGAGTTGCCCGGCTTATCTCTACCCGTACTGGATTCGTTTGAGCAGGGTTCAGTTGTCAGGGATATAAACGATAGATTCACATCCGATAGACTACGTCCGTAACCGATAGCTCAGATCTCTCGCAATAGTATGCGATGGATTCTATCGGATGTAACTTTTTTTCAATGTTGCATCGGACGAGAGATTTTTGATTTCTTTGAAGGTTACCACCGGTGGAATTCATCCAATTCTCTCGAATCCGATATTTTAATTGTTCGAATCATGCACTCACAACCGATAGGATATGCCGGATGACCGATGCAGCATATCTTTACCCGCACTGAATTCGTTTGAGCAGGGTTCAGTTGTCAGGGATATGGACGATGGGTTCACATCCGATAGCTCATATCGCTTGCAATAGTATGCGATGGATTCTATCGGATGTAACTTTTTTCAATGTTGCATCGGACGAGAGATTTTTGGTTTCTTTGAAGGTTACCACCGGTGGGATTCATCCAATTCTCTCGAATCCGATATTTTAATTGTTCGTATCATTCATTCACAACCGATAGGATATGCCGGATGAACGATACAAAGTGAATATATCGGTTGCACCGATTTTTTGACTCAATACCGATAAGGTAGAGAGTACTCTACCTTATCCATACAGTGTCATTCATTCCCGCTCCGCTAGATGGCATTATCAACAAATCACAAACAAGACTAGAGGACGTTAGGCCAAAATCTCCAATGGGCAGAATCTCAGCTCCGTATAGTTGGCCCCCCATGTATGGATATTCCCATTTTTTTATATTGCAATCGTTTGACGGACGATTGACGGTGATTGACAGATAATTATTAATGTTTGACGGATAATAGTTTTTTTAAAATAAATTTTTCGAAATTCAGCAAAAAATCAAAATGAGTTGGCCCCCCCATTTTGGAATTTTTGATTTCTAGAAGTGGCTGTAGGAAGAAAATCGTTTGACGGTTTTTGACAGACAATCAATAAATATGGAATATTACTATTTTTGCTTTAATTCCATAATTCCCTATTCTGGTTTTGAAAATTCATGGAGCTTTGGTTCACAAGTTCCACACCAGAGCAGTGCAGACTGTAACCTAATCTGAGAGCCCGGGAAGTGGTGACGGTTTTAAAATCGTACAGTTCGAGTAAAGCAAAAAACATTCTACATGAAAGTGAGAATAAATTTAAATAAATTTATTGATTAATCTTCCCTTTTCGGAGTATCTCGGCCTTGAGCCACTCAATTATTCTCCATTAGCATGGCAATTCTCCGTTCGTTATCATGGCTTGATGATGAAGAATCCTGTAATTCATAAATAATTCAGATAATCTGAATTTATTTCCAAAATTTCCTGAACTGTTGATTTCTTCACTTGAACCGTACAATTTTGAAACCGTTGCTAGTTCCCGGGCGCTCAGATTAGGTTAGGGTCTGCACGCTCCAGTGCGGACACTTGTAAATCGAAAGCACCATTACATGTGTGTCCCATGTGACCTGTTAAAATAAAAAACTATTGTTTACTAATAACTTTGTTGGATACATCTCTGATTGGAAATGGACAATCAGCTGTCAGATGATGTAATGGGTAGTGCAGTGAACTTCCGAGTAAGCTCAGAATCTTTTACTCGTGTCAATGGTGAATACTTGATAACACAATTAATCATTCTTCCGCAATGAACACTATTTAACCTACAAATTCTTGTTTGATTGGCTCCACTACCTTTCACAACAGAATTATATTATCATGCACAAAAAGACTGGCAACCTCCTCATTCTTTCTCATTTGCTCTGATAGAAAATTCAGATCTTAATCGAATAAATAACGGCAATATCTGTTTTCTTTCTAATATCTCGAAAATAAATAATGTTGAAAAATTTTCTCTGTAGCCCTGAATTTTCTCATTCATTTTTGGAGATGTTTGAAAAGAAAATAAGAATAAAATGAATGTGTTTCTATTAAAGCTATGTTAATATTAAAATTTTTGAAGTAGATCATACATTATGGATCACAACCTCTCTCCTGATCATTCTGAGAGAACGGAGCAGTCATGGACATTAACTACACATAGCTGAAATTTGGAGTAATGCTGATGTTGTCCTTGGCATCACCCCACATCACTCTTAAAATTTTCGAACGTCACTCAAGTTCAGAACACGCGACAGAAGTGAAACTTCTTGTTCATTGTGTATAAATAGCGATGAATTATTCGGATTTTTTTAAATGAACAAGCTGTAAGAATTGAGAAAAGTGAGGATACGAAGTTAATCTCAAAGGAAAACGGCAAAAAGTACAGCTCAGTACATTTAGCTGTGTAATGAGCACAGAACTTGGACAATTTGAATATCTGCCTATAGTATTTTCGTCATCTATTCACGTACAAATTATCTTTTTTTTCACGATTATGAAGTGTTCGGACAACTAAATTTTTTTAATCAGTTTTTTTGTAAAGACACTGAGAATTAATTAAGATAGAACGGTTTTGCTTCAATCCTTCTCTCATGTAGCTCTCAAAACGCTCTATGAACAAGAATTCGTGCAAATTTTCTTCATTCTAGCTCAATTTCGGAATATTCGAAGAAATTTGCTGATAAATGAATTTTTCTACAAACTTCATTTTCTTTTGTTTTTGACATCCGTTTCTCCGAAAATATATTGGAAACTGAGCGAGATAATGGAAATTTTCTCATGACGATTGTTGTAGAGAATTTTAAAAACTACGAGAAGAGATTCTATAAACATTGCATCATCTCACTCAGTTTTCCAGATATTTATCAAAGGCCCACGACCAAAAAATAATTTATGAATAGAGGAATTGTTTGAATAGTTTTTTCTTGAGAATATATCGAAATTTAATGAAGATACGTATATTTACCTTGATTTTCATTTGCTCTTGAAATCTGCTACAAAAGAAAAGATTCAGATAAAGTCACGCTATCTCACTTAGATTCCAAGTAATCTCAAAAAATGACATGGAGAGAAAATTCTCGAGAAAATCATGATAAGATGTTCAGCTCCATAGAGCAAATGCAAAACAATGCCGGAGACACCTTGTGAGTCTACAAATGGCAAAAATGTCCTGTTAACAGGATTAATGGGCCGATGCATTTTTCAGGGACAAGTATCACATCAATTGTCAAGCGGAATCATGAAAATATCAGCCAATGCCTTTCTCATGGACAATTGAAGGGAAATTCTCCATCCATCCAATCACAAATTCTCCTGGCACTTAGAAATTTTAAGTAGCCAGTCAGAATTTTTACACGTTTATTTTCGAATTTTCCCCATGCCAGCCTCATAATACGGTAGACGAAGGGCATAGTTGGGTACCTCCGACTATTTTCGCTACATGGGCCATTGGTCATTTCACACTCGGCTCTGGATTGAAATATTTCGAAAACTATGCAAAATTTATAGAGACATACTGTGAATGAAATTTAAAGGGAAAATTGACGAAGAAAATAAGCAAAACGCCATTTTTCTACGACCAGTAGTTTCCGGAATATCAATTTTTTAATGAGTCGTTCAGTAACAATGGACGAGGTTCGATAGCAAATGAATGGGCGCTCGGACGTCTTTTCTGAATTTTTCATTAAAAAATTGATATCTTATTAACTACGAGTCGTAGAAAAACGGAGATTTGCTTATTTTATTCGTGACTCTTTCCTCTGAATTTCATTCACAGCATGTCTTGATAACTCTTGAGTAGTTTTCAAGATATTTCAATCCAAAGCCAAGTGTAAAATGGCATATATGTATAAAAGAGTATGCACGTAGCACTCAACGCGAAGAACCTACCCCCCCCCCCTTCTGCCGTCTTCCCTCTCCACCGCTGAAGGTTATGCTAGAATGGCATCGCCAGCAACGCACTCTCCTCTTTCTTGCTTCTCCTTTCCTCCCACTATTCCACTGTCACGTTCCCCTCAAAGTGTTTCACTCGTTTCGTGACGCGAGAAAAAAGTTGGTACCATCCCAAAAGAAGTTTCACTTCAATAATTTGAAAATTCACTACAAAAAATGAATAGTTTGGAAGAAGCCGCATCGTTTTATCCTGGAGCAATGCCAAGTACAAAGGATGATTTGAAAATTAGTTTGTTATTGTTAAGAAAAGTGGCAAGATTTGCAAGTATTTGAAGTTTTACAATTACCAAATTTATTCATTTGTACAAAAGAAATTTCTTTACTATAGTAATTCTAATGCAAAAGTTCAATTATTGATAGTCTTGGTGCACGATTGATGAAAAATTAAATAGAAAAAACGTGTGGTGAAACGGAGAAATTTCAGGTTCGATGGTCTACATCAATTCAAAAAATTCCATTGAAGAGTTGAGGAAAATTTTTTAATTTCAGATTTGATTGTTTGTAATTTTCAAAAAATGTGATTTTTAGGTAAAATTTGAAGGCAAAATCCTTTCCCTTTCTGACAAACTTCATCCATTCAAATGTTGTTGTAAAAAAAAAATAATTTTTCAAAATCTATTTAATTTTATAATTGGATGTTTAATAATTTTTATAATTGCTACTTTTCATAATAAATTGTCGGAATTATGGCTGAATTTTCTCATCAGAATTTCTTCTTATTATTTGGATTTAGGGAAAAAAATTGATTGTTTGGAAAAATTACAATGATAAATATTAATGAAAACTCGAACGTCAGGTATAAGAGGGTTAAACATCAAGCATTTCTTTAATTTTTGGAAAAAGAGGAAATTCCTCCAATTCATTTCCATATACTAAATATATAAAATGTCCGATTTCATAATCAGTGAAAATGCGCGTCGTCCCGACCGATCTGGAGCTTGAAAATATGACTTTAGACTTTCAGAGGAGTAGATCAAGACCAATGAGCACGTCCGTTCATTTCATAAGAAGCAGAGAATGTTTAGCAATGTCCTGAGGAAGGGAAAAAATCATTAACTCTGAATCTCCAACACGAATTAGTCGCGGAGAGGCGAAATAGGACAAGTCGATTTTTTTCACCAATCAATTTTGTAGAATATATCAGGAACTAATGGAGACAGGTCCTTTTCATTTCAAGCCTTCTTTGAAGAGAATTCCCAGAAACCAATCGACATACGCCTTTTTGTTTCTCAGCTCTTTTTATTGAGAATCTTCAGGGCTGCAGAAAGGAATTGGGGTAAAAAGGGTGTATCTACATCTACATGATTTACTGTAGTATTCTAATCGACTTATCCTGTTCAACTTCTCTGCTACTGAGATGTCTTCAGCTCTTTGATAGGATTATCAGAGAGTTCAATCGAATCTACCTGAAGCATGAAACTTCAGCTTCCTTGGGAAATAAAATTTTCAATTCACCTCTCACGGCACCGTCATGACAAACAAAGTCTTTCTCTTGTCCTTAGAACACAAGCTGCACTAACTACTCTGCTCTTCATCAAACGCTAACAATCTCTCCTCACGGCTGAACGCGTGATAAATGCTCTCGAACAGTTGCCTAGGTTGAAGAAAGGTAAAGAAGGGGACCAAAAAGAACACACAAAACTATAAGAAAATCATCTCCATCATTGCATTTTTTTTGAGTGAAACACTCTCGTGAAAAATCTGAAGAAATTTGAGAGTGGGTGAGACGGGCCGAGACATCTTCCAGAACTTGCTCAGAATTTTCTGCAGAGTTGCCTGAATTTAGAAAATGTAAAACTGTGAAAAGATGGATTTTCTTATCATTTTTGACGTTCTAAAAATTGAGCACCTCTTCCAAAAAATATGAAAAAATTTGAGAATATGTGAGACATGGTAAAGCATCCTCCTAAATTTTTTCATAACTTTGAAGGACTCACGTAGCAATAATGCCAGAAGCTAATAATTACATGATGGAAACATCTATCTCCCAGTTGCTAGAAACACTGTCTTCACCGTAATGGTAACTTTAATGTGATATATATAACTGTACATAGGAACAAATCTCAGATCTTATGATCTCTTTGGATAAAAAAAGGATTCATAGAGTGAATTTCAATTATTGCAATATATATATAGCTCCACAAGGATGTGAAATAATATCAGAATCATTAGCACGCTTGCAAGCTGTACTATATGCATCATACAGCTCCCAGTTATCATTACAACGCAGACAATAGGCGACGAATCTATCAGTGTGATATGCTATGATGCCAGCCAATCTGTGTTGCGAGCGAGAGTAAGATTGGAGAAACTCAAATGAGAGGATTTATTAATTATCCAATCCTTATTATTCCCGAATCACCCTTGCTCCTTTTTGAATTAATCGCAAAACAAAAGTTGGAATCGTTGCGATCCACGATAATTATTACTTTAATTCACTTTTGCATGCAATAAATTGGGAACGCGCCGTTCGGGATTAAATACTTAAGTATAAGGAGATCACTTCGCGAAGATAGGAAATGACAGGGCAATAACTGGATTAAATTCGATAAAAGGTAAATTTTAACTAGATTCATCAATTTATTCAAGAGTAGAATAAGAACTTTGGACTCGCAGAGACACAACCGGGAGTGCACAACAGGGTAATTTTGTTAATAAATAACCCATTTAGTCATTTAATACAATAAGAGGAAAAAAAAAACTTACTTGGAAGTAACTAGTGGTTAGGAGAAGGCAAGAGTTTCACTTTTGGGTAGGACTTGATCGTTCAGTGACAGCTGGTTGCAGGTGTGTAGGGCAGGTAGGCTCGTGACGTCAGGAAATTCCTTCGTTGAATGGGGAACCGGTGGGCCGCTTGTCCTTTGCAGGGGTTGCTGGTGTTTTCCAACGTCCTTTGGATGCGGGGAAATACCGATGTATTTTGACGGTGAACAATTCTCTATCTCTCAGGTAGATACTAGTTTCGTTCTGCTGGTTTTTCTTTGGATATTTCAAGTTACGCAACAAGGTAGCGTTTCAAGACAAAAAAAATGGCTTCTTCCGATAAACCAAGACTGAATTTTAGTAGCGAGGAAGGTTTCCTCAACACTGTCCGAACTTTTGGGTATTTTCTGAGTCCGCGATTTGAACTGAATCTAGCTCTCTATTCCAGTAGTTTGATGAGATGACTGCCCCGAATTTCGGGTGGCTCGCTCCTTTTATCCACCTCAAATTGACCTCTGGAAGGGATGATTTTTCCGTTGGTCATCTCGCGTCTCATTTGCAGGTGATGGCGACTTCAATGGGTTGTAATTTAACATTTTTTCCAATGCTTAAATCCTATCTGTCAATTTTATTTTCCTTAAATCGTTTTAGGGCTCGTTTTTGTTTAGCGTTATGCGCAATGATGTCCCTTAGATTTCTTCGGTTCTTGGAGATTTTATGACTTTTGCCAAGCCAGCTGCTCCGTGCACGTGAGTGAAATTCTGACGGCAACAATCGTCAGGGTTACTTTGGAAATGCCCTTATTTGGTATTTTTAGGTTTAGACATGTGTCCATTCATTTGAGTTTGGTGAGGGCTTGTCCATTTTCAGCTCGTTTGAATGTTTGTATCGCTCGATCCTTGTATAACCCACCTAAGTATAGCCATGGATCCCTCTTTGTCGAGCCCGTTTGGCTCTCCGCAGGGGTCTGTCTTTCTCCCACGCGTTGGGGCCTACGCATGGGTCTGTCCTTCTCCGACGCGTTGGGGCCTACGCATGGGTCTGTCCTTCTCCCACACGTTGGGTTTTTCCCCTGTCGATGTCAGCTGCAGAGTGTCCTCACGCGGTTACCTGGTTATAGGGTGAGCATGAGCGCGAGAGAGAAGAAAGATAGTAGCTAGCGTCGCTACTATTTCCTGGTTTCTCGATTTGCCCCGTAGTCCCAATACCTTTGGCATCTTTTGGTGAAGGGGCAACTCTCTGAATTCCTCAGTTTATTGCACCCTTTTCATCCTTCTCACCTGTTTCCTTTTTGCCCGAGTTTTTGGTTGAGGGAATGTTATTTTCAACGGAAAAATAACATTCTCCAAAAAAAATACGGGTTTCTAAAATCCTATCGCGTACGCAACATCTGTAATCATAGGGGAATTTAATTTAGTTAGACAATGCATGAGAAAAACTAGCAGTATTGGAATGAAAGGGAAAATTGTATCTGTAACGCCGCTGACCTGTACGGATTTCCTAAATCCAAGACCTTGGGAATATCTTTTAGCTTACAGGGTAACGGCGTTTTCGCTCGATTTTGCGATCTCACTTCTAAGTTGATGAATACTTGGAAGTTTGGTCCACATGTTACAGTGCATAGTTGTTTACAACTTTCGCTGCGACATTTGACTTTCGTCAACATTTTGTAGAGCTGGACAGAGTTTTGTAGAGCAGTAAATCCAAATTGAAAGATCAAGTTGGGATCAATACAGATAATGGGAGCGGTATCAGTATACTCATCACAATTTTTACAATTGAAAACTTTGAAGATACTTGGTTCAGTCTTGAAGCATAATTCCCAAGTATTGTTAAATGTGTTATCTAGATTTATTATGCACGTGCCCTTCGCATTCCGTTTCTTTTGGAATTCCAAAGGATACAAAGATGACAATAATGCTGCCCTTTCAGCATAAACTGAGTCGTCAAGCTCCTGATTGATCAGAGTACCAACGAACTTCAAAGTTTTCTCTTCACTTTCATTCAATAATGTCCTGTATTTTAAATTATCTGATGCTGCACACAATAAAATATGAATCAAAGAGTCAAATTTGGTAGTATTATTTATGTGGTAAAAAGTATCATTCATCTTGACTGCAGGCATCATGTTGCCAGCACGTAAAATTGGAATTGATGGTACTCGAAGAGAGTTATCAGCTTCCTCATTTGTATTATTATTAATATCTTCATCTGTCTTACTGACCCAAAAATAATCCGGCTGTCCTTTATTACGCCAATTGTCCGTCAACTGTGTATCCGGATCGTCCCTTGCATTTCGTGGGAAGTGAGTGCCATAGTTGAAATTCTCCCTTGAAGGAGTTGTAACAGCAAAGGAATCATCAGACACAGAAACGTTGTATTCATTAGGGGTTTCATCAGCGTGATCGTTGACATTGGATGATTGGAGATTGGAGACGGGCGAGTTTGTTGACGTTTCAACGGTTGATTTTTGTGGGTTGATCCATTATAGAGTGCAGAGCTTCCTAATGATGATTGAGAGTCTGGTGAATCTTCAGATTCATTTGTAGGAAGAATTTGGATGTAAATAATCGCCTGAGGTACCATTTTTTCACTTGGTCGTACGGAAATTACTATCTGATTAAAATCATTACATAATTCCCATGTATTACTCACTCTCCAGCAATAGCCAATAAAATGACCAGGAGGTCCTGCTATCACACCAGCCAGACGAAATTCATGATTTTTCAAGTTCAAGTATTTAGGAATCTCCTTCAATTTGCCACTCAGACCAGTAGTAGAGCTGATATCGCTTTTAAGGTCCAATTCAATATATATTTGCTGTGAAAATGATGAGGATTTCATTGAACAATATTCAGCACAATTTTTTTTTGAGCATGAAATCGTCCTATCATTCACATAATATGCAAGAGAATCTTGAAGAGAATTATACCCATTTTCCCTCATGACATTCTGATCTACAGCAAGAATGCTCTCTGTTATAGAATACAGACCACAACTTCGACCGGTTACTTGATAGACGATACTAGGTTCTGTAGCGAAACATGTTTTCCATGTTAAGCTAACAGGCAAAAAAAGATTAATATTACAGGACTTCAAATTTGGATTGTCTCCATAATTTTCAATGATATTTTGCGGGAAAAGTAGTTTCAGCAGCTTTGTTTTACTCTTATAAATTGGAGCACCGATTCCAGTCTTCAAAATGTTGCCAACAAATTGTAGAGTCTCATTGGACGACTCGTCAACGACTGTTTTGTAACAGGGATCATCCATTACTGCACCGCATAGAACCTGTATGATTGAGTCGAAACCACAAGTGTTAGAAGTATAGAAAACTTTCCCATTTATTTTCACATCTCCACATTCCCATTTAACAATACCATCGACTTATGAACATTAGCAGCCAACGTGTTTCGATGTTTTACATCAGTTTCAGGTTGATAATATTTACCTCTACCTTTTTTTGGCACATCTGTCTGATTTTCAAATTTTTTTTCGCCATTTAAGGGATTACTTGTGCTTGAGTGATGTTGCTGGTCGATTTTTCGTTTCTTTGGCAGTGGATTTTTTTCCTGCTGATCATTTTGAGTTTCACTCAAAAATTTTTCCTGTGTTTTATGACGATAATCTCCATTGGATTGTCCCGGTGATTTTTGACTAGGTTCATCAACAACAATACTCTCAGTTGACTCATCAGAACTATCGCTATCACTCTCGATGTTTACTGCTGGTGGTACCGAATTTGGATTTTTACATGAGCTAGAATCTTTTGAAGCACTCTGTGGATCCTTAGATGAGGCATTTTCCTTTTTGCAACCATGAAACTCAGAAGTGAAGATCGTTGCACTACTTGAATTATTGCTGTACATACGCTTCAGAAATTTATCCACTCGACTTGGTCCAGCATTATTTTTATTAACTCGGTGTCGTAGATTATTGAAATGACCTTCCAGGAATTCAGTAGTAGAGTGACCCACTTCTTTTTCCAAAGCTGCTGCTGTCCAAAGAGGGAATTCGTAAAGTATTCCAATTGAACGATTCATAAACTCTTTGCAATAGAAACGGTTCAGATCATTGCTTTCAACTTCACAGCTACCAGGTGGTTGCTCAGCCTTGGTTCGAATATTATCGATCCATCGTTGGATTGGACTTTTTTCAATGTTGTCACATGGTTCATCAATCGCCTGAGTTTCTTCTTTTTTTTTCAACATAAGATCTTCAACTTCTTTCAATTCAAATGGGAATTCCCGAGTTGCAATGTACTCTTCCAGTTTTGCTCTACAATCTACAACTGTTTTGCCTGGAAAACTCTCGATAACGGTATCATTAGATTTATGTAATGCCACTGTCATCATCAACGATAGGATCTCTTTCAATTGTCCCAGATTCTGTGAATCGACCATGAGAGCGACACAATAAAGATTGTGTTGTCGCACAGTCGAGAATTTTATCGCTTGAAATTCATCCCATTTGGCTATCATGATCATGAGATGAGCTACGTCATTCCTCAAGTAAGTATAAATGCAAGAACGATTTTTCCACTCTGCATGTCCCATCGCACGTAACAATATAGTTTCTACGTATGTTTTTACTGTTTGATCATTCAAAGCTAGAGAAATAGCATTCATGAGAGCTCTTGATCGATCACATGATATTTGCCATGGCTTCTGAGAACCCAGTTTTAACCATTGTCGTAGTGCATAGATGATTGTATCCGAGTCTTGGCTTTTAGTTAAAAAATCATAAACTGATGTAGTTGTTCCGTTACAATTTATTGTAATAGAGTACAGGACGATGTGGCCGGATTTGCTCCCATCAAGGCGTTTGATTTTCTTCACAAAGCTCCCTGATCCATCAATCGCTGGTGCTGCTTCGTCCTTCATGAATCTGAGATACTGGGCATAAGCATGCTGTTGAGCATGAGTGCTGTAGGACACATAAAACTTATCACGTCTAACTTCATGAATGAATCCATTGTATGGAGCTGTGTATTTCATTTCTTCAATTGTTTTTACTACATCTTTCCCATCTGTAGATTTCACATTAAGTTCAGGGTTAAGATACTCATTCTTTGCCTGTCTCAGGGTATTCATTTTAGGGACATTGGGATCCACTCGACCACCAAGTCTTGTATCAGCTACCTAACTTTTTTGCCAATTCCCTGCTCCCATGTAATAAACGTCTCTTCCTATGTTTCGTCGTCTTTCTCCTTTACAAACACGATGTACTTTCTCATGCTCCGTATCATAAAATGTATCATGGGCTCTCATTCTCATTTGGATGAGACTTCGTGAAGATTTCCCTGGATCCTTGTCTATGTAACAAAACAATCGATTATTACATAATTTGCTCTTACAAAATCCAGTTATTCTACAATAATGCAAACTTCCTGGTGAATTGTAAATTTTCGAGTGTGTGAAGCTGAATGCACAGGGAAGTTCAGTTTGGCGATATATGATAATACTCAACATATCTGTCCATTTGTCTCTTTTTAAAACTGAATAGGTTCTATTATCACCATATGGAATTGGAGATCCTAGCATTGTTTGCCACTCGTCTTGTGAAATTTCGAGGGGGAAGTAATCAAGACCTTGAGCCTCGGCTTCAAATTCATAGGTATCATCATGCACGTCAGTTGATACAGAATCATCGAGTGTTGAATCGAGTGAAGTATTCTGTGCACGTACTGGAGCCTCTTCAATAATTATTCCCAGATTTTCTTTTGCCTTAGTTACGATATTTCTTCTGTTTTGCATTACATTTGTATAACAGTTGCCTGCGTTCCATTTTCCTCCAGTATCCTTGCTCATAACTTCCCAAAATGGATCACTCCAACTAGGATACCCATTAGTCGTGAAAAACTCAAGTTACTTTTCTACGAGAGCTATCGCATCCTCCTTACTAACGAGAGCTTCGCGTGGCATTTTTCTGTATTTATTCAATCATTAATCCCTAGAAAAGTAAGAAAATTCAGAATGTTGATTTGTTTTGAACTATTGACAGATAAATTTGGAGAAAAATGACTATAACCAACTCAAGCGTGAAGGGAACGAAATGAAATTTTGAATAAATTGATGAATCTATCAACATCATACCAAATAATGCCCCGCAGTATTATTATTGCTTATTTGAACGATTCAACATTAAAATTCATTTTATTGTTTTCGAATTATACTGCTTCATTCGTTCTGGTTAGAAAATTTCTCATCCAAGCATGGAAATAGGTTACTTGAATTTTGGAAAATCAACTCAAGTTATGTCCTATGGATATCAAATCTCTCTTTTTTAATTAATTTATTCAGCAAATAAATGGTCCTTTAGAACACTAGGCTTGATAATTAAGTGAAAATAAATGATTAATACGCTTTTAATAATCTGTTTTGTTCGTTTAAATACTGCAGAAAACCGTTAAATTTTTTTTCGAGGGCGGCTACTTTCTATTAAATCAAATTGATTGGTGAGTCTTTATGACCAATCAGATAAATCATCCATTGGATCAAATTTTCAAAAGAAATTTTCCTCCTGATTTAATCCACTCTTTTCAATGAAAACGCTCACTGCATAGTAAAATTCATAGATGACTATGGAGTTTTGTTAGCACGTTGCATTCAGTGATATTGCTGTGAAATTCATACAGGAGGTTCTCTATTTTATGCTTATTATGTATTATTTTTCCAAAATTTTCATCTGATTATTTTCAGCAAATAAATTATCAAAATTGCATCTTATACGTGGAGTCTCATGCATCAAATCTGTTTTAGCACGCGACCTTGACTATCGCCTGAGTTGATAACAAAGGTCTCGTGCTAAGATAGTTTTGATGCATAACAGCCTATGTATAAAGTGTAAATTCTGATAATCAATTACGTTCAAACCGATCAGATGAAAATTTTGGGGAATCTAGCACATCATGAGCATAATATTGGGGACATCCTGTATGTATTTTACGGAAAAATTAGTGAACCCAAAGTGTTAACGAAACTCCTCCATAAACTAAAGGACGATACGTGTAGATGTGATCAAATTCTCTCCTCAATTGCTCAATCTTGATGATTTTATCACAAAAGCAATTGAGCTTAAGGAATTCATATCCTTTGATTGAATTGAATATCCATTGATATTTAACTTGGATTCAATTGTTAAATTCACAGATATGGAATCGAGAAAAAATATTTATTCCTCTCAATTTGTAGCAACGAATCTAAATTGATTAGAGTTCACTGACACCATCTCAGCTTCTCCATTTTTTTCAAATGGGAAGAAAATTCGGATTTTCATCTTCACCCTGGCTGAATCATCGTGCATTTCATGTTGCAGGTATTCATTACAAGGAATAATTTTTCCTTTTCTGTGGAGCTATCAGTCATCCCAATCTTTCAAGTATTAGAAAATAGAAATATTATTGTACTGGTTGAAGGAGATTCAATCTTCTGCAACATTCATTCTGCAATATTTAATTCGTTTCTGAAAAGTTCCCAAATTTTCAGGTCTTCCTTCTGGACACCTGTAAAAATTGTATTGAAAATATTTGAAACTACTGATCTAGCATAAAAAGGAGAGGACTTTTGAATATCAGAAGCAAGTAAGGATGAATTATTAAGGCAATTGAGGAATATTAGTATGGATATTTTTGTTTATCGTGAAATGAATGATCACGGACTAACCTTTTTTTCTCTTTCTCCAATTGATTATTGAGAATGATGGATTCCTGTCAATTAATTGCTGGGTGAAATTGGAGCTGAAATTGGGCCCTCTTAAGGATATAAGTAGACCTGATTCATCCATAGTTAGAGTAATTATTCGATACCACGAGTGTAATATAATCAGAGCAGTGAGATTATTCGCCAGTGACTATAAATAAAAATTAATCATCATTCAGAAGCTTAAAAAAATAGGAAGAAATTAATTTTGATCTGCATAATTTAGCCAATTTGGAAAGTTGATAATGTTCTTGAAAAGAAAAAGCCTGGATGATTCGGCCACGTGGAAAGAATATTCACTGGAGGAATTTAAAGTTCATGATAACTACGAAACGAAAAACCTCTTATTATAAGCTCATACTACACTTACTTTTTTGCAGCAATCTTCGATGAATTCCCTGGCAATTCCGGCGACTCTTAATTGGAAAATAATGATCACCTTTTGTCAATTAATTCAGACGAAATGTACCATCATCTGTGTAACATAAATTCGCCATTATGTTGTACCCTCAGTTCATTGCTCCAAAACAATTATCCATTTTTTGGAAAAGAAATACAGAAACTTGTTTGTGATAGTAGCTTTAAATCATTGATTCGCCTCCAAATTACAGCATCTTTGATCTAATTTCTTCTTATAAAGATTCTTCAGCTCCGAAAATATACAGAAAACCACGATTTACTCCAAAACGATGAGTGGCACTTAAAGGCGTGTTCTGATATTCATCAGTACTGCGACATGTGACGTCATTTATTGATCCCAGTGCTCACTGGCAGTCGGTTTCGTTTGAGTTGTGACTACTGGTGCGCTAGCAGCTTTGTTAATAACGGAGTGCATACAATGTACTGTGCCTACAATGTACTGTAACGTAATATTTGGATTACGTTACTTTTTGTCGTCTGGGCGCGTAATTAATTTTAAATTCTGAATAGTTTTGGCACCACCAATTGAGAATCAAAACAAACGAATCACGAGAGTTCAATTTTGATATAAATTATGTAAAACTAATGCCGATTGGTTAATTTTGTATGTTAACGCTCATTGGATTGTCGTCAATTGAGTTGATGTCTCACGATTGGAAGAGGGAGACACCAGATGGACGATGATGAAGGAAATCGACATTACCGAAGGAGTCGGTTAATTGGACGAAAGTTTTGGCGCCAATGACAAGATTCATCGGAAGAATTAATTGAGACGTTTAGATGAACTTAGGTTGCATCCTTGGACTTGATAAAATTGTCCCAACTCCAATGTCATCGACTTGGAGTTTCTCAATTGTCTTCGTTGGAATTTATTGTCATTGAACAGAAGAAATTATTGTCGTCAGGTTAAGCTGTGTTAACTGACGTAGTCTGGGATTGACCAATGAGAAGAGTCCTTCCCGGAAAAGACGCCTTAGCCGAGTACAGCGTTTGCTGTCGGCAGGATTCTCGTTTGGTGTGCCGTAGAGTGAACACATGTTTTGTCGTGTCTCTCTGCACAATTTTGCATAGTCGCCATTTTCACGTTTGGACAATTAATTCATTGGAATTAATTGTATTAATTGTCGTTTAATTAAATTGAATAAAGAAAAAAAATAAATATTGTTTACGTTGAAATCAATTTTTCATAATCTGGTGAGCAAAATTTTGTTTAATTAAATTTTGTACAGTAATTGATTTCGTGGTCGTGAAAATTGTATTTTTTTTTCTGTTAGCGTAATGACGCCATATAAAAAGACGCCACGAAATCGGATACCATTTATCAGCGAATTAATTTGATAATTTTTTTTTTGGAAACATTAATTTTTTTAAAAATAATTTTTGGAACTCTCGTGCTCGTTTCTCGGAAAAAAAAAATATTTTTTTTAGAAAAATATTTTTTTTTTGTTTTTGTTTGGATAAAATGTCGCGAATTGAGAATTTTCAATTAACGGAAATATTTTGGCGTCATGGCCAAAGATAATTAATTGGAATTTATTTTGGAATTTTAGTCTCGCGACTTTGTGAAATATATTGAATTCTGTTTTAATTTTTTTTAGTATTCAATATTTTGAGAAATTTTGTTTGATGAATTATGTTTTTTTTTTATTTTTATTTTCATGAAATTAATTCAATTAATTTCATGCATCGAGTATGGTTGAGTCGGCCTTGACACCTAGGGAATATCGCTAGGGAATTTCTAGTAACTTAGTGCTAGGGAACAATAGTTACTTTCGTTTCGTTGCGAAAGATGACTGTAGGTGGCAGCAACATTTATTTCTTCTGAATTTGAATTTGAATGTTATTCTTTGAATATTTCTTTTATTTGATAACTTTATTATGTGCTGACGATTAATTAATGAATTAATCAATTTGTTAATTAATTAAATTCTTTTATTGGATTAACTTTTGTGAGGAATTAGAATATTTACTTTGTTCTCCCTTGTTCCCTTAATATCCCAACCGAAATTTTGAGTAAATATCCCAACTTTCACCTTCGGCCCCCTTGACACATCCTCCCCTTCCTCCAGCGTGGCTGTAACACCCGATACGGCTCAAAATACCGTCCCCCAACCCGCCTCGAGAGTAGCTCAAAAAGAAAATAGATATGGGCGCCAGATAGATTTTGATACTGCTGGACCTATCTAACCAGACCAACGGTAAAACTGACGGTAACGGTAACGGTAAACTCTCGAGGGGATTGTGGAAACGCCGGAGAAAAGGGTGTCGGAAAAGGGGGTTGCGGCTTGTGCTAGGCTAGTTCAGTTTCGTGGAGAGAGGGCGTAGGTCTAGGGCACACTCAGAAGTCGCCAAAAATGAGATAAAACACCAAGAAAATCCGAAGAAGAGATCCGAACCATAGGACGGGAGTTTGGGGTTAGGGATTGAGAAATAAAGAATTCGAGTCAGTAATATCCTTACGTGTTCCGCTATTGCATCCAAGAATCAGAAAAATTATACAAAACTTTCCGTTATACCTTACTTAGTACATTCCTTCTTTCGTTATCGTAAAGGTAGTCAATGCTACTAGGAAAAATGGCGAGAAGCGCCTTTTATTAAGAAATGTCCAAAAGATCGACCCCAAAATCCCTTAACAACAGCAAAAAGGTCGAATTAATCGATGATTCCCTTAGATAGTCTGACGAATCGAGAAAGTCCTTAGCATCTTAAATCGAGCGAGAGAGAGAGAGAGAGAATAATCGTACAAAACGAGAGAGTTACTTAATTTCATCCATTTGGACCTAAAATCGCCAATAATGAAAAATATACTAAAAGGTACAAACGCTCCCCAAAATCTGGTAAAGATAATTTTTAGATAATTATTTATCAGTTAAATTGGGCGGAATTCCCGAAAAGATGCTCGCCAATGTTAATTAATAATTAATTTTAATTAATTCCATCAATTAACTCGTGCGCCATTGCGAGAGGCTCATACGCCCTTACGTTCCCATGAACTGGCGGAGAAGATAACCGGCGGCACGATTAATCCCATCATTATTTCGAATTAGGCGGCATTCCCTTCAAAATGGAGTGAGGGAACCGGAAATGCCCAAAAATACCCTAATTCATTGATAGGTATAGGGAATTATTTATTGCACCTCCATTAATGCAAAAATCCCAAAAGATAACCCAAACTCCAAAAGTCTATCGAAAGAGTTCATAATAAAAGGTATTTTCCCTCTACATTAATTGTGGGGGAGTGTTTCAAGGCCGATGCTCTTGGAAGCGCGCCTAAATCTCTCCCTAGTCGGTTACTAGGGAATTTCCCCTAGCCTAGGGAGTCGCTGAGTCGCTGGTTGTGCGCGTAACCCAACTGCCTTCGCACCGACTTGGGTGTGAAGGAAAAAGGAAGAGAAAACGGCACAGAACGGAAAAGAGACATCGATGCCTGTAAAGAAAGGCACTCGAAAATTCTCTATAATCCGGCTGGAATTATTTCTCCGAATCGAGAGGAGAAATAACTCAACAGCGTGTTTACGTGAATGCTCGCTTTATTTCAGGTAGGAATAATATTCGGAAACACGGGCGAGTGCGAGAGAGACAGCAATAGCTGCGAATTCGAAAGAATTCAAGCAGCTATGCGTGTGAGAGAGAGAAAAAAAAGATAGAAAGGTATGAGTGTGAGAGAGCCAGCAATAGCTGCGAAAGTAATACTTTCTAACAGCTATGCGTGCGAGTGAGATAGCCGTATGTGAGTGAGTGTGTGCGAGAGAGAAAGAGATAGCCGGCTCTACCCAAGCGTTGGGGAGCACGTGCTTCGCGGCATTGCATCAACTCATTGATGCATGGTTTTAACCGCTTAAAATGCCCCAAAATCCTGAAAGAAAAAGTCCTAAAACATGTTTAATTTATTTGTTTTCCCCATTATCTCCTCACTGGCCTTTAATTAATTAAAGAAAACCGGCCAGGAGAGATAAAGAGAGCCGGGGAAAACTTCATTAAAATTCGAGGCGCCACGAGGTGCGTGGCGTCGTTTCTCCTCGCATTTTCATTGTCCTTGAAAAACGTCCTAAAAATTCCTGAAATTCGCGAAAATTACGGAAAACACATTCGCGAAATTTCTTTGAATATTTTTCTCAGTGGCCTCATGAATTTTTGAGATAGCCGGCCACGAGGAACTAGAGAAAAACGATGAAGATAAAAGGGACGCTACAACCACGTGTAGCGTCTCATCGTGAATTTTTTCTCGCGGCGGTTAAACTCGATGTAATTATTCACACTTCGCGAAAATAATTAATGTAAAGGACTCACCATTATTCCCACGGGGTTTAGGCACTTTTTAGGGAATATTTGGGGTTTTTGGGTAGACTTTTTCTCGCGAACACACGAATAATGCAAGAACGAATCACGAGAGATGTTTACGGTCTCACCACTCTACTCGAACTAACTCTTCGAGGAGAGGGGAGTAGTTGAGTTGAGTGGGGCGGTGGGGCCAGCTGCGTTGTGCTGCGCCCTCGCGCCACTCGGAGGTATTAATGCCGCACTCATGCGCATTGATTTGAGTGGGAGAATTCAAATGCTCTTGAATTCTCCCATTTTTATCTTCTATTATTTTCTTAACGAAATGGGGAAATTTTTGACGGGATAATTTTGTAATCGGTAGAGGACTAACAGGGGGTGTTTTTGAGGGTTTTCTCGGAAACTATGGTGGCTTTACAGGAGGATACAAAGTTATCTATGTGGGGAAAGTGTTGGGAAAAATAGGTTTTGGGAGATACTATTTGGCTGATTATTTGTGAGCCTGTTTGGGGAGATGGTTTTCCCCTTCTTATGGGGGATAGCCGCCATCAGAGGGGCACGTCTCCTGGGGAATGAGCAGACTCCCCTCGGCGATAACGTAAACCCAGTTTTGGCAATTCCTTTGGCAGGATGGGTTATTCCCTGCCTCCAGACCTTCCATCCGAGGGCCTGATCATTCCCACACACCTGGAGCGCGACTCCTTTCAAATCGTCCTCTGCACTCACCCCTGAGGACGGCCAAGAGGGTGGTCCGGAAGCTCCTAGGAAACACGTTATTTTTGGTCAATTAACCATGGTGCTTCCGGGCCCTCTCTTCCCCCACAAGATAGCCAAAGGTACTGCCCTGCGGAAACTATATACAAAAAATGAAATGGCGGTACTATTGCTCTTTTATCGTGGGCACGAACGTATTTTCGGGGCTGTAGTTAACTGAATCCTTAAGGGATCGTTATAACCCCCGTTTGAAAGAACCGTAAGTCAGTTTTCCCTCTTGACTTGGAGGTTTTTATGCTCAATAGTTTCAAGATAGCCCTAGTCAGTTTTCCCTCATGACTTGGAGGATTTTTAAGGTAACCTTGAGTCAGTTTACCCTCGTGACCGGGAGGTTTCTAAGATAACCGTGAGTCAGTTTAACCTCGTGACCGGGAGGTTTCTAAGATAATCGTTTAAGTACTTTACCGGAATCACGCGAAATTCTCTCTCTCTACTCACGAATTTTTCTCAGTTAAAATACAGGTGGCGTGGAAAAAAAACCACGTCACACTTTATTTTAAATTTGGTTTCAAAGAATTTGTTTGTAATTAATTGTTTATTTATTTTGAATTGTTTTATTTGTTTGAAATTTATAATATTTGATTTATTGTGCTGCGCACTCGCCGATGTAACGCAGGGGTTTAATAATTTATAATTAATTTTTTTTTTTATATAAAATTTTGATTTTATCCCCTAAATTGTTTTGTTTGGAATTATTTACACTCCTTATTCAAACCCACAACAGCGACCCTGAGGGGGAGACTGAACTAGTTCGTGCTGAATAAGGGAGTATTCGAGTTTGTGGTTAATTATTTGAATTTTTGATTTTGTTGTTGTTGTTTAGATCAATTTAAGATTGATCGGATGTTGAGATACATCCTGGCGCCCATTTTGAGTTTGTTTTTGTTTTGAATTTTGTTTTGGCTATTGGGTGCTTTTCAAGCGTGCTTAATTGCTGAGCTTACCGTTAGGCTCAGGAATTACGTCACAGTACATACAATGTATTGTATACTGTGCATACCATGTGTTATAAATCCGCAGTTCTCCAACCAATCACAGAGGTGGGTTAGAAATGTTATTCTCAGTATTTTCATTTTTCTTATATCTAATTATTTCCTCGGCATTCACTCGAGTGAAGTTGAAGATTCTGGGAACGATTCGGATATAGACAATAATTGCGGATTCTTTAAATTCAATGAGTCTGGCAATTACGATTCGGACGGTGACCCACCGAAGTCCAGCCAAGCCATTTCAAAGCTCGATAATGATGAAGTGGATGGCGTAGAGACAGTCGAGAAAAAAGTAGAGATTGTTGAGGATAGTATTCAACTTTCTAAAAAGGAGAATGAAAAGGTTGCAAGTAAGGAGACGGTGCTAATCAAAGTTGACGATAATTCACTCACAAGAATATGCGAGATTTAATGGGAAACCAAGACTCATAGTGACATTAGATGACTCAGTGAACCTGGACATGATTCCGAGGCATACGACAGAGGAGATGAAGAGGGTAGGAAAAACCGAAGGAAAGAGCTTGAGGGCGAGAAGGATAAAAAGCCAGATAGAAGTGTAGCTCGTGCTCTGAGGACAAGAGCGAGACCCTGTTTGTCATGACGGTGCCGTGAGAGGTGAATTGAAAATTTTATTTCCCAAGGAAGCTGAAGTTTGATGCTTCAGGTAGATTCGATTGAACTCTCTGATAATCTTATCAAAGAGCTGAAGACATCTCAGTAGCAGAGAAGTTGAACAGGATAAGTCGATTAGAATACTACAGTAAATCATGTAGATGTAGATACACCCTTTTTACCCTACTTCCTTTCTGCAGCCCTGAAGATCCTCAATAAAAAGAGCTGAAAAAGAAAAAGGCGTATGTCGATTGGTTTCTGGGAATTCTCTTCAAAGAAGGCTTAAAATGAAAAGGGCCTGTCTCCATTAGCTTCTGATATATTCTACGAAATTGATTGGTGAAAAAAATCGACTTGTCCTATTTCACCTCTCCGTGACTAATTCGTGTTGGAGATTCAGAGGTAATGATTTTGTCCCTTCCTCAGGACATTGCGAAACATTCTCTGCTTCTTATGAAATGAACGAACGTGCTCATTGGTCTTGATCTACTCCTCGGACCAGCTCTGAAAGTTTACAGTCATATTTTCAAGCTCCAGATGGGTCGGGACGACGCGCATTTTCACTGATTATAAAATTGGACATTTTATATATTTAGTACATGGAAATAAATTAGAGGAATTTCCTCTTTTTCCCAAAATTAAAGAAATGCTTGATGTTTAACCCTCTTATACCTGACGTTTGAGTTTTCATTCATCTAGTCACACATTAATATTTATCATTGTAATTTTTCCAAATAATCAATTTTTTTCCCTAAGTCCAAATAATAAGAAGAAATTCTGATGAGAAAATTCATCCATAATTCCGACAATTTATTATGAAAAGTAGCAATTATAAAAATTATTGAACATCCAATTATAAAATTAAATTAATTTTGAAAAATTGTTTTTTCTACAACATTTGAATGGATGAAGTTTGTCAAAAAAGGGAAAGGATTTTGCCTTCAAATTTTACCTAAAAATCACATTTTTTGAAAATTACAAACAATCAAATCTGAAATTAAAAAATTTTCCTCAACTCTTCAATGGAATTATTTGAATTGATGTAGACCATCGACGCTGAAATTTCTCCGTTTCACCACACCTTTTTTCTATTCAATTTTTCATCAATCGTGCACCAAGACTATCAATAATTGAACTCTTGCATTAGAATTACTATAGTAAAGAAATTTCTTTTGTACAAATGAATAAATTTGGTAATTGTAAAACTTCAAATACTTGCAAATCTTGCCACTTTTCTTAACAATAACAAACTAATTTTCAACTCATCCTTTGTACTTGGCATTGCTCCAGGATAAAACGATGCGGCTTCTTCCAAACTATTTATTTTTTGTAGTGAATTTTCAAATTATTTTTTCTGAACTTGAGTGACGTTCGAAAATTTTAAGAGTGATGTGGGGTGATGCCAAGGACAACATCAGCATTACTCCAAATTTCAGCTATGTGTAGTTAATGTCCATGACTGCTCCATTCTCTCAGAATGATCAGGAGAGAGGTTGTAATCCATAGTGTATGATCTATTTCAAAAATTTTAATATTAACTTAGCTTTAATAGAATCACATTCATTTTATTCTTATTTTCTTTTCAAACATCTCCAAAAATGAATGAAAGAATTCAGGGCTACAGAGGAAATTTTTCGACATTATTTATTTTCGAGATATTAGAAAAAAAACAGATATTGCCGTTATTTATTCGATTAAGATCTGAATTTTCTATCAGAGCAAATGAGAAAGAATGAGGAGGTTACCTGTCTTTTTGTGAATGATAATATAATTCTGTTGTGAAAGGTAGTGGAGCCAATCAAACAAGAATTTGTAGGTTAAATAGTGTTCATTGCGGAAGAATGATTAATTGTGTTATCAAGTATTCACCATTGACACGAGTAAAAGTTTCTGGGCTTATTCGGAAGTTCACTGCACTACGCATTACATCATCCGACAGCTGATTGTCCATTTCCAATCAGAGATCTATCCAACAAAGTTATTAGTAAACAATAGTTTTTTTATTTTAACAGGTCACATGGGACACACATGTAACGGCGCTTTCGATTTACAAGTGTCCGCACTGGAGCGTGCAGACCCTAACCTAATCTGAGAGCCCGGGAACTAGCAACGGTTTCAAAATTGTACGGTTCGAGTGAAGAAATCAACAGTTCAGGAAATTTTGGAAATAAATTCAGATTAATTGAATTACTTATGAATTACAGGATTCTTCATAATCAAGCCATGATGACGAACGGGGAATCGCCATGCTAATGAAGAATAATTGAGTGGCTCAAGGCCAAGATACTCCGAAAGGGGAAGATTAATCAATAAATTCATTTAACTTTACTCTCACTTTCATGTAGAATGTTTTTTGCTTTACTCGAACTGTACGATTTTAAAACCGTCACCACTTCCCGGGCTCTCAGATTAGGTTACAGTCTGCACTGCTCTGGTGTGGAACTTGTGAACCAAAGCTCCATGAATTTTCAAAACCAGAATACGGAATTATGGAATTAAAGCAAAAATATTAATATTCCATATTTATTGATTGTCTGTCAAAAACTGTCAAACGATTTTCTTTCTATAGCCACTTCTAAAAATCAAAAATTCCAAAATGGGGGGGCCAACTCATTTTGATTTTTTGCTGAATTTTGAAAAATTTATTTAAAAAAAACTATTATCCATCAAACATTAATAATTATCTGTCAATCACCGTCAATCGTCCGTCAAACGATTGCAATATAAAAAAATGGGAATATCCATATATGGGGGGCCAACTATACGGAGCTGGAGATTCTGCCCATTGGAGATTTTGGCCTAACGTCACCAAGACCCATTTTATCGACCAGAATTCCATTTAATTTTCTATCGTACATCGTAACGAGCCAGTCGAGACAAATATGTTGATACTCTCGCAACGTTCAGTTAACCACAATAAATATTTTTCAGTCTGACGAACAATAAAATTAAGAGGCTAATCCAACGTCTTCTTTCTCTTCTCCTCTAGTCTTGTTTGTGATTTGTTGATAATGCCATCTAGCGGAGCGGGAATGAATGACACTGTATGGATAAGGTAGAGTACTCTCTACCTTATCGGTATACAGTCAAAAAATCGGTGCAACCGATATATTCACTTTGTATCGTTCATCCGGCATATCCTATCGGTTGTGAATGAATGATACGAACAATTAAAATATCGGATTCGAGAGAATTGGATGAATCCCACCGGTGGTAACCTTCAAAGAAACCAAAAATCTCTCGTCCGATGCAACATTGAAAAAAAGTTACATCCGATAGAATCCATCGCATACTATTGCAAGCGATATGCGCTATCGGATGTGAACCCATCGTCCATATCCCTGACAACTGAACCCTGCTCAAACGAATTCAGTGCGGGTAAAGATATGCTGCATCGGTCATCCGGCATATCCTATCGGTTGTGAATGCATGATTCGAACAATTAAAATGTCGGATTCGAGAGAATTGGATGAATTCCACCGGTGGTAACCTTCAAAGAAATCAAAAATCTCTCGTCCGATGCAACATTGAAAAAAAGTTACATCCGATAGAATCCATCGCATACTATTGCGAGAGATCTGAGCTATCGGTTACGGACGTAGTCTATCGGATGTGAAACTATCGTTTATATCCCTGACAACTGAACCCTGCTCAAACGAATCCAGTACGGGTAGAGATAAGCCGAGTTGCCCAACAAGAATGTTCAGTCCGCTTTACGTCAGGTCCCACCTAGCTCGGAATATCTATTCAGTAAGGAGAACCTAGCTCCTTCAATCCAGTCACTGGGGGGCTCTCAGACGTAGCTGAATACGCCTGCATATCTGCTGTAACGTAATATTTGGATTACGTTACTTTTTGTCGTCTGGGCGCGTAATTAATTTTAAATTCTGAATAGTTTTGGCACCACCAAGGGAGAATCAAAACAAACGAATCACGAGAGTTCAATTTTTGTATAAAGTCTGTAAAACTAATGCCGATTGGTTAATTTTGTATGTTGACGCTCATTGGATTGTCGTCAATTGAGTTGATGTCTCACGACTGGAGGAGGGAGACACCAGATGGACGATGATGAAGGGAATCGACATTACCGAAGGAGTCGGTTAATTGGACTAAAGTTTTGGCGCCAATGACAAGATTCATCGGAAGAATTAATTGAGACGTTTAGATGAACTTTGGTTGCATCCTTGGACTTGATAAAATTGTCCCAACTCTAATGTCATCGACTTGGAGTTTCTCAATTGTCTTCGTTGGAATTTATTGTCATTGAACAGAAGAAATTATTGTCGTCAGGTTAAGCTGTGTTAACTGACGTAATCTGGGATTGACCAATGAGAAGAGTCCTTCCCGGAAAAGACGCCTTAGCCGAGTACAGCGTTTGCTGTCGGCAGGATTCTCGTTCGGTGTGCCGTAGAGTAGACACATGTTGTGTAGTGTCTCTTTGCACAATTTTGCCTAATCGCCATTTTCACGTTTGGACAATTAATTCATTGGAATTAATTGTATTAATTGTCGTTTAATTAATTTGAATAAAAAAAAAAAAATTATTGTTCACGTTGAAATCAATTTCGCATAATCTGGTGAGCAAATTTTTGTTTAATTAAATTTTGTACGGTAATTGATTTCGTGGTCGTGAGAATTGTATTTTTTTTTTTTAGCGTAATGACGCCATATAAAAAGACGCCACGAAATCGAATACCATTTATCGGCGAATTAATTTTGATAATTTTGGAAACATATTATTTTTTTTTTATAAATAATTTTTGGAACTCTCGTGCTCGTTTCTCGGAAAAAAATATTTTTTTTTAGGAAAATATTTTTTTTTTTTTTTTTTGTTTGGATAAAATGTCGCGAATTGAAAATTTTCAATTAACGGAAATATTTTGGCGTCACGGTCGAAGATAATTAATTGGAATTTATTTTTGGAATTTTAGTCTTGTGACTTTGTAAAACATATTGAATTTTATTTGAAATTATTTTTTTTATTATTCAATATTTTGAGAAATTTTGTTTGAGGAATTATTTTTTTTTATTTTCATTTTCATGAAATTAATTCAATTAATTTTATGCATTGAGTATGGTTGAGTCGGCCTTGACACCTAGGGAATATAGCTAGGGAATTTCTAGTAACTTAGTGCTAGGGAACAATAGTTACTTTCGTTTCGTTGCGAAAGATAACTGTAGGTGGCAGCAACATTAATTTCTTATGAATTTGAATTTGAATGTTATTCTTTGAATATTTCTTTTATTTGATAACTTTATTATGCGTTGACGATTAATTAATAAATTAATCAATTTGTTAATTAATTAAATTCTTTTATTTGATTAACTTTATTTTAAATTTGGTTTCAAAGAATTTGTTTGTAATTAATTGTTTATTTATTTTGAATTGTTTTATTTGTTTGAAATTTATAATTTTTTTTATTTATTGTGCTGCGCACTCGCCGATGTAACGCAGGGGTTTAATAATTTATAATTAATTTTTTTTTATATAAAATTTTTATTTTATCCCCTAAATTGTTTTGTTTGGAATTATTTACACTCCTTATTCAAACCCACAACAGCGACCCTGAGGGGGAGACTGAACTAGTTCGTGCTGAATAAGGGAGTATTTGAGTTTGTGGTTATTTTATTTGAAATTTTGATTTTGTTGTTATTGTTTAGATCAATTTAAGATTGATCGGATGTTGAAATACATCCTGGCGCCCATTTTGAGTTTGTTTTTGTTTTGAATTTTGTTTTGGCTATTGGGTGCTTTTCAAGCGTGCTTAATTGCTGAGCTTACCGTTAGGCTCAGGAATTACGTCACAGCTTCTGGCGCCCAACGTGGGGCCTGGAAAAGTAACGGGAGAAAAAAAAAAAAAAAAAATTTTTTTTTAATTATTTTTTTTTGGGCTATCAGAAATTAACAGTAGGAGTTAATTTTTTTTTGTTGTTTGTTAGAACGATTCGAATAACGGTACAGTAGAGATTTAATGGCATATCGGTCCATGTTAATCGCGATAGAATTTGAGTCAAATTAATTGAAGTTATTGGTTATTGTTTGGTAATGTTCGACTCGAAATTGACTCGAAATTGTTCGGTATCGTATTTGAACGTTTGGTAATCAGTTATCGTGATGCAAAACGATTGGTAGTTATTCGTGGATGACGTTCAGGATAAATTGATACAGATTATTCAGTTAATTTTAATTTTTTTTTGGTAACGTCTGACTACAATTCTGTCGTGTTGCATACGTTTCGATAATGATTACAAGACTTTTTGATAATGTAGAGAAATTGAGATAACGAGAGTTTCCAAATTATCATATTGTGTTTTGTGTTTGATTTATTGAATTAAGATTAATCGAGTGATTCTCATAATCAACGATTTCAGGTATCTTAGTTCAATGGAAATGGCGGGAACGAGGAATCTTTTGTAATTATTCAGGGATGTCGATAATTCTGTTTCAGTTTGATGAATTAATGATTTCTGAAGAATATAGTAGGAATATCATTATGTTTTGTTTGTTATCTTGGGATTTTGTTGAAGTTTCGATTGTAAAATTTATTGGTTGTCGTGTGGTACACGATGGTCTTTTGAGGACATTAGGTGATCGATGATTTGATTTTAAATTTTGACGAAAAATTTTCAAATTTTATTTTGATACATTCACTTAGTGTTATTTTATGGAGAAGCAGAATGAGATATCGCATCTATGAATTTATGAAACGAGAATATGTTTTGTTGTGATTTTTCTTTTACTTTCATATGGTTTGAGGAATTAGTTCAAGGGTTTAGTGAACAGTTTAATATTCCACTAGTAATTGGTTTAGGCGATGATTTATTCCAAGTGTAGTAACGTTTTTGGAAAATACAGAATGGTTGAAATCAGAGTCGCGTTACGAGTCGGAGAATTGAGCTCGTTTGATCAATTACGAAAGTAAGAAGAGTGATTATTCACAGTTTAATGGCTATTGTGTTTAGTCAGTGAATAATATTTTGGTTTGTGTTGAGAGATATTCGAATTCGCGGACAATTTCGTAATAGTTTCGTTGAATTTGATTCAATTGAGTCGAACCTGACTTATGAAATTCTCTCAAATTTGGTTTCGTTTCGTTCTGCAGTGATCGCGTGAATATTGTATCTAACGTTACAGCGAATTGAGATATAGGTCGTGGGTCTGATCAATTCACACTTGTGTTGAAGTTTGTTGTTGAGACAGTGTTAATTTTGTTGATCCTGATCAGATTGACAGGTTTTCATTGGTTTCTGTATTGTTGAACTAAGATCTAATATTTACGTTGATTTTGAAACTGAGACGAAATGAATCAATGATCTTACGGAGATTCATTCTGTTAGTAGTGAAGTGAGATCATTTTGATTGAGTTGAGACTGAGTACACCAGTGTATCTTGACTCAGGTTTGGTGTTGTCTTGTGGACATTTCGAATTAGTCTAGTAAATGTCGCGAGGAACAACTCCTTGTTTTCTTTGCTTGGTTTGGAGTTGCTGAGAATGAAAACAAAATTGTTTTCCGTCCTGACGCACGTGTTGCAGGAGGAAATTATGATTTGGATTGTTGGTTGTTTCGTGGACGTTCCAGACTGGCCTAGTGAATGTCGCAAGGAACAACTCCTTGTTTTCGTTGCTCGGCTCAGAGTATGCTGAGAATGGAAACAAAAAGGGTTTCCGTCCTGACGCACGTGTTGCAGGAGGAAATTGGATTTGTGATCATTGTTGAAATTCAACTGAGTATGTTGAGACCACAATATAAGGAAAGTTCTCGAGATAATTCCGTCGTGCTCAAAAGTTGAATAATGATCAAAGAAGAAAAGACAATTTGATAGTGGTCATAAAGCGATAGTCACGCGTTAAATCGTTGACACTTTCAATGTCATTGATGTATCAGTCTTGTGTTAGCTGGTACAGTTAGTTTCAGATCTGTTATTCCATTTGGACTAAGAGATGTTCGATTCTTTAGTTCCGTTGTGAATGGAAATTTCGTTGTCGTTTCGACCTGGCTGGTCATTCTATGAAGGAGCAACTGATAACTCTGAAATTCTATTGGACGGGTTATTGGGTTAAGTAAAATTGACGTTCTTTTATTGTAATGATTAATTATGGTAGTCTCGGTCGATACCCAACGATTATGGTTACAATGATTAACAGATCAGAAATTCTGTGTATCGTGATGCTGAGAGTGATGGGTTTGAAGCATTTCGTAATTTTTTGTTGACGTTTGTCATAATTCTGGTGTTAGAAGTTACGTTCTGGATACCGGAGAAATTGCGAGATGTTGAAAAATTCATTCATTCAGTATTATGAATTTTTGTGTTTGAATTCATTGTTGATGAAGTTGAATCGTTCTTCAAGAATGAAGCGGTTGGGGGATCCAACGTTCACGAGTAGCGTTGTCAACCGGGTTCAATTTTATCGTTTGGACAATTCGTTTGATGAGTTCAATACGTTTCGTATTTGTGCAGAGACGTTTGTCTCAATTGAGGAATTAGAAATTATTTTCTGGATTCTGAAGACATGGCGAGACGTAAGAAATTCATCTATTCGATATTATGATGGTTGAGGAGAATGAATCAGTTCCAGTTATGGAATGGTTGAGGGATCCAACGTTCTTAGTATCGTTGTCAACCAGATTCATTTGATTGAATTTTGTTATATTTTTTTTTTGTTTTTTTTTTTTTTTTTCTTTCTTGTCTGACGTTCCGTCAGGATGGATTAATCTTTCGATAGTGAAGTAGTTGGGGGATCCAACGTATCTAAGTATCGTTGTCAACTGGCTTCATTTAGATTGATTTTTCGGAAAAATTTGAAATTTTATATTGTTGTTGATTTTGACGAATCTTAGAGATATTTCATTGATGAAATAACTAAAAATCAGTTTTGTTATTTCGTTGGTTTATTGTCTGATGACGTCGTCCAGTCACGCAGATGATTTTGGTTTGAATTTGTATTTTTAGTCATATTTGTTTAATTTATTTTGTGGTCGTTTTGGACTGATCTGAAAATGGTTTCAGATCGATTGAGTTTGTCATCTGGTCATGAGAACTGATCTGATAATCGTTTCGTGACTGATCAAGTTGGCATCTGGTTTTGTGATCAATAAGTCATAATTCTGATGATGTAATGATGGTTTCGCAACCAGGTGAATGACAGTTCCGTGATAGAATAATTCATTGAGATGATAGGTTGAATTATTATGATGTTGAGATGATTTTGTTCTAGTTTTGTTGAGTAATTCTAGTATTTCGAGATTATGATGATATCGGTTATATGATGATCGAGAAAATGACAAGAAATGTTTAATTACAAGTTGATTATGAGATTCACTTGTTATTGATTGATTATGTTTGATTTTGTTTTTATGACATGTGATTGATTGAAATCTCGTCGATCAATGGTTTGTGATTTCGTTGGTGGTATAATTTTGTATCGTTCGAAATAATTTGTGAATTGAACTGTACAAAAATTAATTACGGCTTCCAGTCTGGGGGGAGTAAGTTGTAACGTAATATTTGGATTACGTTACTTTTTGTCGTCTGGGCGCGTAATTAATTTTAAATTCTGAATAGTTTTGGCACCACCAAGGGAGAATCAAAACAAACGAATCACGAGAGTTCAATTTTTGTATAAAGTCTGTAAAACTAATGCCGATTGGTTAATTTTGTATGTTAACGCTCATTGGATTGTCGTCAATTGAGTTGATGTCTCACGACTGGAGGAGGGAGACACCAGATGAACGATGATGAAGGGAATCGACATTACCGAAGGAGTCGGTTAATTGGACTAAAGTTTTGGCGCCAATGACAAGATTCATCGGAAGAATTAATTGAGACGTTTAGATGAACTTTGGTTGCATCCTTGGACTTGATAAAATTGTCCCAACTCTAATGTCATCGACTTGGAGTTTCTCAATTGTCTTCGTTGGAATTTATTGTCATTGAACAGAAGAAATTATTGTCGTCAGGTTAAGCTGTGTTAACTGACGTAATCTGGGATTGACCAATGAGAAGAGTCCTTCCCGGAAAAGACGCCTTAGCCGAGTACAGCGTTTGCTGTCGGCAGGATTCTCGTTTGGTGTGCCGTAGAGTAGACACATGTTGTGTAGTGTCTCTTTGCACAATTTTGCCTAATCGCCATTTTCACGTTTGGACAATTAATTCATTGGAATTAATTGTATTAATTGTCGTTTAATTAATTTGAATAAAAAAAAAAAAAATTATTGTTCACGTTGAAATCAATTTCGCATAATCTGGTGAGCAAATTTTTGTTTAATTAAATTTTGTACGGTAATTGATTTCGTGGTCGTGAGAATTGTATTCTTTTTTTTAGCGTAATGACGCCATATAAAAAGACGCCACGAAATCGAATACCATTTATCGGCGAATTAATTTTGATAATTTTGGAAACATATTATTTTTTTTTTATAAATAATTTTTGGAACTCTCGTGCTCGTTTCTCGGAAAAAAATATTTTTTTTTAGAAAAATATTTTTTTTTTTTTTTTTTTTGTTTGGATAAAATGTCGCGAATTGAAAATTTTCAATTAACGGAAATATTTTGGCGTCACGGTCGAAGATAATTAATTGGAATTTATTTTTGGAATTTTAGTCTTGTGACTTTGTAAAACATATTGAATTTTGTTTGAAATTATTTTTTTTATTATTCAATATTTTGAGAAATTTTGTTTGAGGAATTATTTTTTTTTATTTTCATTTTCATGAAATTAATTCAATTAATTTCATGCATTGAGTATGGTTGAGTCGGCCTTGACACCTAGGGAATATAGCTAGGGAATTTCTAGTAACTTAGTGCTAGGGAACAATAGTTACTTTCGTTTCGTTGCGAAAGATAACTGTAGGTGGCAGCAACATTAATTTCTTATGAATTTGAATTTGAATGTTATTCTTTGAATATTTCTTTTATTTGATAACTTTATTATGCGTTGACGATTAATTAATAAATTAATCAATTTGTTAATTAATTAAATTCTTTTATTTGATTAACTTTATTTTAAATTTGGTTTCAAAGAATTTGTTTGTAATTAATTGTTTATTTATTTTGAATTGTTTTATTTGTTTGAAATTTATAATTTTTTTTATTTATTGTGCTGCGCACACGCCGATGTAACGCAGGGGTTTAATAATTTATAATTAATTTTTTTTTATATAAAATTTTTATTTTATCCCCTAAATTGTTTTGTTTGGAATTATTTACACTCCTTATTCAAACCCACAACAGCGACCCTGAGGGGGAGACTGAACTAGTTCGTGCTGAATAAGGGAGTATTTGAGTTTGTGGTTATTTTATTTGAAATTTTGATTTTGTTGTTATTGTTTAGATCAATTTAAGATTGATCGGATGTTGAAATACATCCTGGCGCCCATTTTGAGTTTGTTTTTGTTTTGAATTTTGTTTTGGCTATTGGGTGCTTTTCAAGCGTGCTTAATTGCTGAGCTTACCGTTAGGCTCAGGAATTACGTCACACTGCATAAGAGACCACCTCAGAGAAGAGAGTCTTAGACATCTAGACCAGGCAATAATCGTAGTTTTCAGTTCACAGGTAAAACAAACTAGCAGGCAAAGGAAAACTTTGGCGGTCGCCGAAACAATTTTCGATCAAGAGGTAGTGGACAAAAGGAGTCCAGGGCCAGATCCGGAGACGACTCCTTTCGTAAAAAAGAGGACAAATGACTATCACAGTCCACAAGAGCTTCAAGGAGGCCAGTTGGCGTCCTTTGTAGAGAGGTGGAAAGAGCAGGGGGCATCTCAAACTATTACCAAAATCATATCAGGTACTCGAATTCCTCTAGTTTCAGAACCCCGCTTAATGGGGAATTGGAGACTCTCACGATTCGAAACAAAATTATCACAGAGCATGTCAGATCAGATCAAACTTCTCAAAGATCAAAAAGTTCTAGAAAGGCCCAAAAGGTCGACCCCAAGTTTCATCTCCAAGATGTTTCTTGTGAAGAAGAGCAGTGGGGGAGTAGGTCCAATTTTCGACTTACGAGAGCTCAACAAGCACGTAAATGTGAAGAAGTTTCACTTAATCTCGCATTTCAAAATTCCAGAATTCCTACAAGACAGAGACTGGATGATTCGTATCGACCTATCACAGGCATACTTCCACATTCCGATTGCAGAGTCTCACAGATGCCTCCTTCGTCTCATTTACGACAAGGAGCTGCTCCAGATGGCGAGCTTGCCCTTCGGCCTCTCATCTGCCCCTCAGTTGTTTGCCAAGGTAACGAACTGGATCGCCGAGATCCTTCGTTCACGTGGCATGAGGGTTGTGGTCTATTTGGACGACTTTCTTCTGGCTTCACAAGACCGAGAAAGACTAGTCCAGCAGAGCAACGAAACAGTAAAGCTCTTAGAATACCTAGGCTGGAAGGTAAATTACAAGAAGTTCATCCTAGTTCTTTGTCAAGAACTAGAGTTCCTGGGTATAAATTGGAACACAGCCGAGAATCAGATGAAATTACCAGAGGACAAGTGTCAGAAGATTCTAGAGCTCATAGCAGAGCTAGGAAGGAGAGAAACTTGTTCCTTAAAGCAGATACAATTTCTTCTGGGACATCTGAATTTTGCAAATTTCGTGGTTCCCAGAGGGCAACTTCATTGCCGCCACCTCCAACGATTTTCAATCCGTTTCAAAAAAAACTGACTGCGGGAGACTGCGGGCTCCCCATGCCTCAATAGATGAGAGAAGAGCGAGAATGGTGGAGCGGAGCCACAGCCTCGGCTGCATCACTTCACAGGGACCAGATCACACACTTTCTCACCACCGATGCCGCGGATACGGGGTGGGGTGCTCAACTCAACGACACTCTCATCTCAGGGACTTGGACCAAAGCACAGAGACAGTGGCATTCAAACAAAAAAAAGATGTACGCTGTGTACGCATCGATCAGAGATCAGAGTCACCACCTCCAGAACGCCCACGTTCTACTGCAGACAGACAACCGCACGTTAGTTGCCTACATTCAGAGGGAAGGAGAGACAAAATCTATCGACCTCCTCGACTTAACTTCCAAAATTCTCCTTCTGGTCGACGAGCTAGGCGTCACGCTAACGGCAGCTTACTTACCCGGAGGATACAATGGAATCGCCGATCGCCTGTCAAGGAAAAGAGCACTCCCGGAGTGGCACCTACTACCTTAAGCAACCGACAGAATCTTCGGGCATTGGGGCGTACCAGATTTAGACCTGTTCGCGTCAGCAGAATCAGCCGTAGTCAGGAGGTATGTCTCAAGAGATTGCAGGGATCAATCCGCTCACTTCGTAGATGCATTCAGTCGACCTTGGATCTGCAACCTAGGATGGGTCTTCCCACCGCCATGCCTAATGCCACGTGTTTTCAACCATCTAAACAGTTGTTCAGGCCAATTCCTGGTGGTGGCACCCAAGTGGGACCAGACGTTCTGGCTAGCAGATCTAGCCCAGAGAAGCAGGGAGCCACCTCTGACAATCCCGGACTTGGATCAAGTACTCCTAGATCTGACGACGATGGAACCTCCCCAAGAAGTCAACCGACTCACTCTGCAAGTTTGGAGGATTGGGGGTGGAGCGAGGTAGTGAAAAAGTGGTCTCCAGAGGAGAAAGAATTGATCAAAGACAGCTGGCGTCGGTCGACACTACAGACGTATAAAGTACCAATCGAGCGTTGGATCAAGTGGTGTAATGCTAACAAAGTGAATCCAACTTCCCCTCGTGGTCAGGACTTAGCACAGTTCTTAGCTAACTTGTTCATCACACAGGGGTTGGCTTATAGCACAATGCTAGTGCACAAATCTGCTGTCGTCACGTTTTGTTCAGGCAAGTCATCGATAAACTTAGCATCAGATTTCCTGGTTAGACAAGTGCTCAAGGCAATCTCCATTGCTAAGACACAGAGAACGAAACCCGTCATTTGGGACGCGAAAATCCTTCAGGACTGGCTGGCTACTTCTCCAGCTAGCTTGTCGTTCTTTGAAGTATCGAGAAGAACAGCAGCCCTGTTGCTACTTCTGTCTGGACGTCGTATACATGATCTCACGCTCTTGCGAATCTCCGAGAACTTTCTCACTAATCTAGGTGACGAGATAATACTTTGGCTAGCATTTGGTTCAAAAACCGATCGTGCAAGCTTCCGGCAATCAGGGTGGAAGCTATTCAAACACCAGAACATCAGATTATGCCCAATAACATGGATTCGGGCATTGCTGAAGAAATCAGAGGAGAGAAGAGCAGGGACAAAACTGGATGACCTTTTCATAACGGTCACGGGACCGGTCAAAGCTGCTTCTCAGACTGTTATAGCAGGCTGGGTGAGATCAGTTTTGAAAGAAGCTGGTTTGGACGTAAGCCCTGGGAGTATTCGTGCTGCGGTCGCATCGCGAGAGTGGGTGGACAACGTACCTGTTCAAGAGATTCTTAATAGAGGGAATTGGAAATGCGTAGAGACTTTTAGAAAACACTATTATAAACCGGTCAAGGCAACAAGTCAAAGACAAACTACCTTGCCATATCAAAATTTCACCCCCGTGTGAAAATTATTATTTCTTCCTTTTAAGTTGAAACCAAAGTCAGTGTAGCGACTAAAAAAAAAAAAAAAAAGGAGAAGATTTGAGGATAGAGTCGTTTCATTTTATGTAAGGGTTTATTTCTACTAATAAAGAGTTAGATGTTCCAAGTTAACTTGTTCTTATGTTAACTCCTCAGTGTTTTTCAGGTATAAAAAATTCTTTCTGTACATCACATAGCGTTGAGTGGGTCACCAGTAGATAGCAAACACGTCTCTCATGAGGGATACCGTGTATCGGCCTATAGCATATAATGCTAATGTCTTGAACTCCAACAAAACATGTATTATATGCGAGAGCCGATACACGGCATCCCGGTGAAGTTCTTACTGGATGAGAGCCGCTATGAAGTTAGACGCAATCACAGTCGCGCTTCAGGTGACCAAGATGAAAAAGAGAGAAAAATAGAAAGAGACAACAGTAGGTAGGAGGAGATAGCAGCCAGATTAGGGTGAATACGCAACAGCTTCTCTCATGAGGGATGCCGTGTATCGGCTCTCGCATATAATACATGTTTGGTTGGAGTTCAAAACATTAGCATTTCCGATTTTAGAAATATAAACTTAAGGCCCGGATGGAGTAGGGTTTTTTGAGAAAACGTAGATTTCACGTTACGAGGTCAAAAATGGTTCAATTTTCTAAAACTCCATTCAGCACCATACACACATTGCAGAACAATGGTGCTGTACTGAGTTTTGGAAAATTGAACCATTTTTGACCTCGTAAAATGAAATCTACGTTTTCTCAAATAACCCTACTCCATCCGTAGTAATAAAAAACGTTTTTCGTCGAATCTTCTTTCGAATTTATGTTTTAATTAAGTGTTAAAATATGAAATCGAAAAAGTGGTAAAACTGATACACGTTTTTTGTAACTTAGGTATTGTTTCAGGTTATTTTTTTCGATTTCAAATCATGCAAGTGAGACTTTATATAAATACGAGTGAACACTTCAATGCCATCAGCCCTGGAAACAGGACAGCGAGAGGGATAATATGTGTATATCCTGAGATTTTTCGCTTTAAATGAATGAATTTTCCTATGTCACTCAGAACTTGTTGTTTACTTATGCTGCATTTATATTGGTGAATTCGAACGACCGTCGCGGAGCGACTCATTCATACTGTCGCTAATGTAAGATATCTTCGTGAAGGTAATGATCAAAATGAAATTGATGAAGGTGATGATTAAAATAAAGTTCAATTATACAATTTATATAAGATGAAATACTCGAATCTGATTCAGTAAATCTGTGAAGAATGTAACAGGGAATAAGATAAGCCGCAGAAACAAAAAATTAATTGAAAATTGAAATTTTTTATTATTTTTCACATTTCTTCAAATTTTGAAAAATTTGAAAAAAATTTAAAAATGATTGAAATTTTTCCATTTTCAATTAAGTGTTTCTGGGACGTATTTTATTGCTCGTTACATTCTCCACAGATTCACTTTATCAAATTTTAGAATTTCATCTCATATAAATTGTTATCAACGATTTTATACAAAAATTCAACTTTATCCCCATTGTACTTCACAATTGAAGTCAAACTTTGATAATTGTTCTATTCAGTATCTTTATTCCTATGAGTAATAGGGAGAAATGGAATTTTTTGATGATTCCGTTGAAAAACTAAAGAAATTTCAGGTGCAAGACATGTGTTAGAATCAATTTTTTTTGAAATTTTCAAGAAATTCTAATTTTTATGGAGTGAAGTGGAATTTTTACATTTTTCAAAAGAAGAGCGGAACATGAAAAATCTTGAAAAATTCTAGGACATTGGAAACACAGTGGACCACCTTCTGGAATTTTCCTAGATATTTCCAGCGAAGTCTTCCTCACGAAAAAAAATTTCAGGAACAATAAATGAAAACTCAGCAAGTTTTGATTTTCAAAACATTTGAATATTTTGGCCACTAGTTGAATTATTCATTTCCTAAAAAAGCCCAGAGCTTTTAAAAAATCTGAAAAATTTTCAGAACAATCCAGACATACTGCAATGCTTTCCTGGTATTTTCTCAGATTTTTTCATCGTACTTTTCCCTACCAAAAAAATTCCGATACAATTGATCAAAACCCAGCGATTTGTTCCCACTGGAATGACAATTAAAATTAGATGTCTTATCAATGACAATAATAATTAACATTTTAGAAAATGATGGAGGTGATCACTTTTAGAAGATGATGATCGAAATGAGGTTCTGCTCTTTTTCAAATGACGTGAATGACGTAATCCCCATCTTCCATTCTGTAATGAAAATGCCAATCAAATCGTTACGACACTCACTAAGTTTCTGGAGATACTCACGATCATTGGAATCATCGAAGACTTTTTAATGTTATTAATAACATAGTACTCGTTGTGGAAGTTGCAAATTGTAAATATACAGTGAAGGAATCAGGAAAAGTGGAAAAATGATTGATTGATGTTAGGAATTGGGGATAGGACTATTCATTCATTTATTTTGCTATTTTTTTTTATATCAAAAGAGGTAATAGTCTTTTTTATTTTTTTCTTTTAGTGGTTGTGGATGTGGGAAGAGTAACCTCCACCAGATCTTCCTCCTCTGTTCTTCTTTATTTTATAAAATTGAGTTCTCCAATATCTGCAACAAAAGTTGTAAATTAAAAAAATCACTGAATGAATGATTACTTAGATTCGAAAAGATGATTTTTTTTAAATATTTTTTTTCAATTCAAAGAGATGCCTCTGATGAATCTAAGCAGAAAAAAGCGATTTCAGTAATGAGCATTTTTTTGTAGAAAGTCTCGATGATTAAAAATAAGGTCATTACAAGAATTGCTCGAGCCTGATTGAATTGGGAGATCTATAAGACTGGCTACAGAATGTCCAGTATTTTTCTGAGAATGAAGGCTCTACAGATGAAAAAAAAATTAACCAACAATGGAGACTTTTTTGACATGTTCTTGAATTTTTTCTGAATTTTTCATGAAGTTCTTCACTACGAAACAAATTCTAGGATTATTTTGCCCAGAAGGTCCATTTCACCCCATTCTCTCCTATTTGGTATTATGAATGCCGCTTCTCCCGTTTTATTGTTAAAAAACCGTACCTTGCATCACGCTCCTGCAGTTTGCGTCCAGCTCTGCTCCTCCCACGTGGAGCCTCGCCTTCAGCTCTCTACAACGCTGCCACTCGTCATTGCAAATCAGCAAGGACTCGACTCCGCTCTTCAGGTGATAGAGCTGCATCTGCATCTTCTGCTGAAGCTGCATCTGATGGTACAGCTCTTGCTCCTGGTCGTGGCTGTCTTGGCCCTGCTCCGGGTGCTTGTTATTGACCCTGTGGAGGTGGTCGTGGTGATGGTGATCGCGGTGACGCAGGCCGTCTCTGCTGCCCCATATCTCCAAGTTCTCTCTCCTGAGAGATGAAAAAAATTGGCATTTATGAATTCACTGGTAGAGGGAAAAAAAATCCAAGTCAATTCTTGCATTCATTCCTAAGGATCTCAAAAACTGAGCATCGAAAATTTTGTGGAACCTACTGCAGAAGCACAAAAAACTCACTCTCCCATTTATTTCTGAGAAATTTCATTGAGAATGATCAAGAATGTAAATTGAATCGCGAGTAACCTCTTCACTATTAAACTCTCGAACACGCCGATTGCGCTTAACCTCGTTACTACTGAATCTCGAGTACGGTGAGAGATAAACGATCATGTTGATAATGTTCCCAATAATTCTCAAAATACCGGATGGAAGAAAACAGCAGAGAAATCGTTGATTTCATCAGAAATATGAAGGCTGTTATTCCAAGATCATTGAATTGATAAATTTTGTACCGTGAATAAAATGAACGATTTTTCCACCATATTTTTGACATCTGTAATTAAAATCTACTTTTTTCATTGATTATTGTAATTACTGTTTGGAGATATATGCAGATAATCGATCGATTGCAATTAATTTCACCGATATTTACCAGTTCGTCGTCGTCCATGTCTATCATCTTTGGCGTCTTCCAGCGGAAAAAGTGAAAAATTAAGTTCTTTCCCTGATCAAAATGAAGGATTCTCAAAAGAGATGAACTTCCGCTCTACCGAATCACGGTTTAATGCTAGATGGCAGCATGCTTAAAAACCCTATATGTTGATGAGCGAAAGAACAGAACTCTATCCATCGTACGTGCTATATAAAAGCATATAAACGAGGGACTGGTAATTATTTTTTATTATTTCAATCAATAAGAAATTTAAAGTGATAATAGGACTGGTAATTCTTTCTTATTATTTTATTCAATAAGAAATTCAAAGTGATAATATTTAGTTTACATGCAGCACATTATCTACAGTCCAAATAATTATAAACTGACTCACCGACTGGTAATTTACCCTGCAGCTTCGGGATTTGATAACTTCACCGCATAAAAACACTGAATTTCAATACCACCAACCTTGCAACGAAAATCTGACCAATTTCTCAAGATATAAAAACATTGGCGGAAAAGTGCAATTGCGATCGTTGCTATGGGTGGATTATTTGAAATATGAATTGAGATGATAAATTAATGGCACTATTGGAAAGATCGAAGCTGAATTATATTATGTAACTAAGGCTCATTTTCCTTCAACTTTTCACATTCTCGAGATATTTCATGAAAACTGATAGAAGACAGTGGAGGGGGAAGTTGCTTCGGGAATATATACGCGGTAGCTCTCGGCCAAACGTGTACTTGGCCGATACGCTACCGCGTATCTTGATTTTTAGACAACGAAACCTCCCGCCATCATTCTTTCAAAAGGACATCCTGCAAATAAGAATGGGAACTTTGTTCATGGACAGAGGGTAGAGGGCTACCACACCGCATAACTCCCTTAATCGTACCAGGGTTCTTGCCTGTGCTTCAGCGGCACATATATTTTACACCTCTTTCATGAAATATATTGATTAGTTATGAGTTTTTCACATAGCAGGGAAAATTGACATGTCGTGTTTCACTATTTTATTCCTGAATTCTATCAGATAACGAATCTCCAAAAACATGAGGATGGATAATTATGGAGGTATCAGGATTGGGTAGAAATGAATATTAAATATTCCTTCAGCAGTTTATTTTCATTCACTCCTCACATGATGACTAATGGTTCTTATTATTTGATTAAGAAAAACTCGAATGGTGAAAAGAGGTCAAATCTCGATCCTTTCTCTGGATTTTGCTGATAGACGATTGAAAAGCATCAACATTAGCAGTCACAATGGGACTATTCACAGTTCTCATAACTTCAACTAAAATTCCATCGCAGAATAATTCTCCACCAGTGTCGAGCTTGAAATAATTGTCTGAATTAATTGATATCAATGAATTCAATAGTGAAGAGATGAAGAATAATGGATCGATTTCTTTGACGGTAGTTTTACGAGAATGTAAATTGAAAATTGAGGAAGATGGGCTAAACTAAACTAATTTCACATATGCGAGTTATTATTGTGACCTGTGGAGAAATCATACATCGCCTATTTCGCTCATTTTTCGTTAAATAGAAGATGAGAGAAATAAAATGAACGATTTTTATGTGAGAAAATCACGAACAAGACACGGGATAAGGATTTTTGGCCTCGAATGAGAGTCCAATTAATCTTCGGAACTATTTGACCGTGTGAATCTTTGTGTAGAAGATTGGACGGAGCGTGAGAATGCTTATCCAGCGATTTCCAGTCATAATGTGACCTAAACACTAAGGTTCCATCACTCCGAGGATTACTCTCGATCGGTGGACAGCTCCAGGTGTCCACTGGAAAAGGACTACATGTATAAGTGAGCTCCGCTGTAACGTACTGACTAAATTCGCCAGGAGGCGCTGATGCTCTTTTCAACTAATTTATCGACTATCGCGTTTACCGGCAATTAGCATATAAGAATTCAACTTTATCTTTAATTTTGAATAGAGCGTATGTGGCCAGCTGCACATTTTGAACATTCAAGTTATCTTTTAGACCACATTGTTTCCTTTCGAAAGAACGTTAAACATAAATATTCAGTATTTCCATAAAATCTTGAGGAAAGAAACTTCGGTAAAATTAAACAAAAGCATTTCGGACAAATAGTGGAAATATTCGAAAACTGAAAGATATAAACAGACGAACGGTTATCCTCGAATTATAAACTTAACGTTAGAAACTCATATTGTTATCCCGAACTCTCTAAGCAATTGAGTATCAGATGTTTTCTCAACAACATCTGCATGCTTCAACCCTCCTACAACAAGGTACAGTTCGACGTTTAACCTCTTGTCCAATCGTCTCACTGTGTTCCTTCCCCAAATGCTTTCGACCAATTAGATTTTGAGGAAAACAAAAGAAAAACGCCCTTTTTGAAAACTGTCTTAGTTTCGAGTTTAGGAACGAAGAACTTTCAAATCACTCTTAAGAAATAATCAGAACTGAACACTTATACTTGATACTTCTAAATCGTAATCCAAAATCACAAGTTTCTAACTCAAGTGTTAATCAAACTGGACGCCAAATTTGAATTCTCTTCGATAATTCAAAGTGCTCCAGGACTTAATCATAAATTTAATTAAGTGAAAAGTATTTTACATTCGAACAATTATAATTGAAGACCAATAATTTCGACAAATCTTGTATGAACAATTGTGTAATCAGTGTAATATTAAGTGTTGAATAAATAATAGTTAAGTTAACTATTTGTGTTCTATTTTAATTCAGCCACGTATAGTGGTAAGTTGGTGGAACCTACTCATATATAAAAATATTGGAGTTTCCAATTTCCTCTGGAGTTGCTGATCAGGAGGGTCGATAAATCAAATCCCTAATTCATCAACGAACTCTCAAAACCCCAACTGGGACGTAACACCGCAAACGGACCCTAAGTAACCCTTGTGACTGATCAATATTTGAACATTATATCATCGATTAAAAGATTATCATCTGTAATTGTTCAGAAGTTTCCTACCAAACATCCCCTGAAAATCCCACGTGCACGAGTGGATCCACTAGTGAACTCTACGAAATCAAGCTAGTCGAAGGAGTATGATTTATTGGTTGGTGAATGCGTGTGTGGAAGAGACAATTTGGGAGCGAAAATCCAAAAAACCTCAAAGTAACATTGCTTTTAAAAAAATGTCAATACCATTAACCTATCTTGTTCCACCTATTCTTTGCTGGAATTTCATTAAATTATTTCATTATTATATTCACCTCAGAAACCATCATATTTCCCACGAGTTCCGTGACACAATGTTCATTTTCCCTGAAAAATATCTCGAAAACCGCACAGTAAAATGGTGGTGCAATTGTCACTTGAGTCCACAACAAAACTCCGTATGGATTCATTGTGACTGGATGAATTCGGCCCCAACCAGAAATTACACATTTCGCCATTGGGCAAGGCATTATATTCAGCATTTGTAGTTGAACCTTCTGAATATGTGTCCCAAGAATTAGAGGACTTTCCAGCTTCTGTTGGAATAGAATATTCGATTAGCAGTGAAATCATTAAAGAAAAATTGATTTTAAAGTCAAAGTAACTGTATAATAATTATTTCAGAGTGGAGGGCCCTCCAAATTGTTGTGACTAAATTCACCAATAATACAGATCTGTCGGGTTATCTTTTAAAATTTTCCAGATTTTTCTGGACAGAGCTCCTATCATTCATTCCGCTCTGCGAATCCGTTTCACCCCGGTTCTCTCAATTTGCCTATTTACTCACAATCAATATAGCTATATCATTAGCACGATGATGAGGTCATGGTTTTTTTATCAAATCTGAAGAGAGAGAGACATTGTAATCTTCATGAACATGAATTTCTCGAACTTCATAAATATTCACGAATCCCTTGACCAAAATAGTTGAACCAGCATAAACAGCAAGATCGTCAGGACGATTACAGTAAACGCAATGAGCTGAGCTGAAAATATGCCATTCATCCATAACAATACCACTGCTGTCACGGAAGATCTTATTCTTTTAAATATATTTAGTATTTAATATATTTATTATATTTAGTATATTTGGTATTTGAAATCATCATTGACTGTTCCATTTCCATTTAAGCACACTCCAACTAAGACAAATGAGAATGAAATCTTCCATTATTTTCATTTTGCATTGAATTATGGCTACTCTATAAAAAATAATCACTAACTGTCGCTACTCATGATCGAAACCTTGAATAATGGAGATATTAAATCGTAATACATTGTAGAAATTAGTGGAGATTTTTTTTGTCCTCAGAGTTTTGTCTGTATTAACATAGGCATTTAAACTGACTATTCCTCGAGACATATGATTCTATTTCTATGAAGCTCTTAGATTTCATGGACAATGTAGACTCTGCATTGTAGAGAATTCCGTGACTCAATAAGACACGATAACAATACTGATATTTCCTTTGGAAAATCACTTTAGGATTCACGGAAAAGCTTTTCGAAAAATTCGAAACGCAACGAGTTTTTTTTCAACAAAAAAAGTTCTGAGAACCTTTAAATATTTTAAGGACATACATTTATTCTATTTTCCAGATTTTTGTATTCGAATCTCATCGATCTCATTGGGGGCTGCAAGTGAATTTTTGGCGGAGAAAATCCAGAAAAAATTATTCCTCGATAATTTCATTTTTCTTAGAAACTATTCAACCAAAATCATCTGAATGTCACTGGCAGCACTCTGCATTGGAAGAAATGATACTTCCAAATTTTCAACTCGCAAAATATAACCGTTCCCGCACTCAAATTTTGTAGTATCGCAGGATGCATGAATGTTATTGTCAGATATATGTAACATATGTATGGACATCCACATGATGCGTATATGGAGCAATGCACGCTCATTCACTCACTTTCTGGATCATTTTTTTTATTTTGTTCATTTTGGCATGTGTTGTTTGAAGGGTTATTAAGAGTCATTTCGAAAATAGAAGAAAAGTGAAAATTGTTTTCATCGCATTATGACCATTTTGGATTTTGAAAAAATGACGCATGTGCTAAACGGTCATATCTTTTTTAATATTAGTTCTATGAACACAATGGAATACTTTCCTTCCAAAAAGAAGTGATCCTTCGCAATAAAATTCACTCCAGAAGTCAAAGTTGGTATTCCTATGTTTTCGCAACGAATTCAATAAACAAATGGCCGAAATACATTTGTATCAAATATTGAAAAATCTTGAAGAATATGTTATGGATTGAATTATTTTTGATTTTTCTGTAAATTTTTGCATTATTCACCTCAATGGTTAATCAGATATCGTTGTTATATGGCTGCGCATACCAACGGTATATATGTTATTCAACCATTCGAATAACATATGCGAAAATAAACAGAATCAAAAAACATGACTTGAAGAGTGAGTGACAGCGTGGAATGCCCCATATCGTGTCCTTAGAAATCAAGTAGTGTAAATGTCGTAAATTTGCAGAAGAAAGTTTATCTAATGAAATGTTAAATGGAAAGAATATTTCCAAAACCGTTCCAAAAACAACCAACGTTATCCAGGGTCGAGCGGGAGCGCATTCATACACACTGTAACCGGACATTAACGGTCGCCAGGTGATTTAACCCGTTAATCACCAAGGTAGTGTGGTTTTTCTTGAATTTTAGCCCTTCTTTGAATAGTGGTCTTGTAGAGTTTATTCTACTTTTATTTTTGCTAAATAATTAAACATTTTCATCCATAAAACGTTTGCTTTATTATCGAGAACAATTTAACGTAAGTATCTCTCAATTCATTCTTCTTATCTTAACTAATTCTTCCCTTTTTTTTCAGGTTTTAACAACGTAAGTAATTTTAAATTCACTCTTCTTATATTAACTAATTCTTTCCTTTTCTTTTTCAGGTTTTAACAACGTAAGTATTTTTAAATTCACTCTTCTTTTCACCTTTTTTCCGAGCTGCCAATCAATGCGTCATCGGTAATTATCACTTTATTCACTTTATTTCTTTCTTTTTTTTTTAATAATAAAACTCCTCCGAACCGAGCAACGGTTGGAGCCAGAATAATCCCCGATCTCCCATGAACGGGGAATTTATACCCCGTTTGATTGACAGATTTTGCTTTGATTGACAGGTTTGATTGACAGCTCGTTTTGACATAATCCACATTTCCTTAAAAACAAGTTTTCCTGCTTACCGACTGACATTTGGTTATTGCCCGTCGGTAACGCAGTTATTGCATATTATTAATTTTTAGCAATTTCCAAAAGTTTTCTGCGAATATTTACAAACTTAAATCTACTTATAAATAGAGTCAGTGCGGTAAGTGGATTGGATAGATCTGGTAGGATTGGAGGGGGACTACCCGGATCCGCCAGTCCTTTCAACATTTCCAACGTTTGCTCGACTGGAAATGAAAAATAACCGTACGGTTTCAATTCCCCATCAAATTTTTTGCTTTACCTAGATAATTTCATGAATTAGACGGGAAAAGCAGAAAATTTTCATCACCCAAGCAGGATACTCACAGGATTCTAGATTGGTTGGGACTTCTGGATTAAATATTTGTTCCCAAAAATCTGGATCATTTTCACTTACGTCTGCTGATGGACCTGACAAGCACTCATCTATCAGCTTATGCCAATCCTCTGATTCAGGCTCTCGCGCTCTCTCCACCTGGTTGATGCGCACTGTTTCTGTTGATGAAACTGGAGAGCACACGACTTTATAACCTTTCTCACCTCCTCCTTCTTCGGGGTTTCCTCCTTCAGGTACTTCTGGACTTTCACATCGGGTGCTTTGTGAAACTGAATCTTCTGGATCCAATGCCTCATCCCCAAAAACCTTGCTTCAATTCCCCTTTCGATTTTATCCGCCTTGCCAAGATTTTCCAAGAACCTATCCAGCACATAATTCTCCTTTTCAGGCATCGCAGCTTCTTCAAGGATCATTAGACAGGAATCCAGGTCAAATATCTCTTTTCCAGGTGCAGCAGAGTCTTCCATCATCAAAAATTCCTCGACATTCCCTACTTCATTCTCTGTTATTTCAGATATAGCAGGACCTTCAAACAATGTTTCTCTTCTCTTTTCAGGGGTGGCAGAGTCTTCAAACCACCATTGGTAAGTATCATCGTCTTTTTTCCCTCTTTTAGGTGCAGCAGAGTCTTCAAACCCCCATTGGTAAGTATCATCGTTTTCTTTCCCTCTTTTAGGTGCAGCAGAGTCTTCAAACCCCCATTGGTAAGTATCATCGCTTTCTTTCCCTCTTTTAGGTGCAGCAGAGTCTTCAAACCCCCATTGGTAAGTATCATCGTCTTCTTTCCCTCTTTTAGGTGCAGCAGAGTCTTCAAACCCCCATTGGTAAGTATCATCGTTTTCTTTCCCTCTTTTAGGTGCAGCAGAGTCTTCAAAGAACATTCTTTTCTTCTCAGGTACAGCAGCGTCTCTCCTCATCATCACATCAGAGCCATTGACCTCTTCATCCAACACGATAGGATTGTGATACCTGGGGGAGTAGTGTACAGGTGAGTAACTGGGCTCGGATAAACTATACATTAAACTACCCAAATTTTTATGCCCCTTTCCCCTTGCTTCTCTTTTTTCCATCTCTCTCCTTTCTCTTATTTTCTCTTCCAATTTTTCTACTGCTTTTGTCTTCATATTTTCTATTTCTGCCATCATGATCCTTTGCTTAACCCTCATTACTTCCGTCATATCTTTCATCACTTTTAAATATTGCAAATTCACCACTTTCACTTCTTCCAACGCCCTTAATTTTTCCTCTTCAATTCTCAATAACTCTAATTTTTTCTTATTAATTTTGCGTTGTATTATTGTTAAATTTTGTTGCCTAGACATCTTTGCACTTTTAATTTTGTCAACACAATGTAAACACTGGGTTTCTTTGCAGGAAAATGGCGGACCTTGGCATTTTGACCGCCAAATCATGGTATTCCCGAGTCTCTCCTATCCAGATGGCAGCACCTTTCATTTCTTTATGGTAATGAAGAGTCCTGATTGCGCGGGACTATTTGAATGTTATTTTTGTGTAAAGTGTTAGTTTTTAAAGGTAAGTTAATGTTAAATTTATTAGAAACTAGTTTATTATTACTTAAATTAATACATGCATCAATATACCTCAGAAAATCCATACCCACTAATAAATCATATGTCGCATTCTTAATTATTATACACTCCACTTTAATCATAAAATCTCCAAACTTTACAGGTAGTCTTATCCTTTTCTTTCCGCATTTTTCCACGTTACCCGTCGCCGTTTTAACATTTATCTCCTCTCGTTCCACCATGTATGCTTCAGTTGCTTCCTTCTCTATCCTTTCTGCTGCCTTTTGACTAATCACCGAGATTTCTGCTCCAGTATCTATAATTGCTTCAATTTTCTTTCCATCAACCATCAGCTCTATTATTGGACTATCAGACACAATAGACCTTTTTATCTGTCCCACTCTTTTATTTGCGTTCTTTGAGCATAAAACACGTCTCTCCACCAAACCCTTTATCCTTGGGCGAAAACGCGCTTCTTTGAAAGGTCTTAACTGTCGTGAATTAAACACTCCAATAATTTCCCCATCTAGATGTGACAACTGATAACAATTCGGGGCTATTTCCGCGGAAATCTTGAACGGCCCGTCGTATAGTAATGAAATTTTCCTTGCCACTCGGTGGTGCATCCTAATCCAACATTTTTGCCCCACACGATATTCCTTAGCGTGTTTTTTCTTTGAATCTTGCTTTATTCTCTTTAACTGTGCTAACTCCAACTGTTTTTTTACTGTTTTTATTAATTCCTCTTTTTCCTTCAGCTTTTTCTTTTCAGGTAGAAGCTTATCGGGTAGTAGGAGCCGATCCTCCTCCCCATCATGTAGTTCAAACGGACAAACTCCTGTACTTTCATGAACCGTTGAATTCATTACTAATCCCGTTTTTTCTAATGCTTTTGGCCATTGATGCTTTTTGTTATGAATAAATACTCTCAAGAATCGTCCCAACTCTCTCATCACCCGTTCTACTGGGTTCGACTGTGGATTGTATGGGGAGGTGTATTTAAGCGCTATTTTATTTCTCGTCATCATTCCTTCCCATTCTTTAGACTTGAATTGCGTCCCACAATCTGATAAAATACTACTCGGGATGCCATACCGCGGAAAATGCTCCTTTTCTAGTATTTCTACCAGGACTTGACTTGTAGGGCGCTTGATTGGATACAGCTTGGTCAATTTTGAAAAAATGTCCATCACCACAAATACGTATTTGAACCCCTGTCTTGATGCTGGTAATTTCCCATATAAGTCGACTGACAGTTGCTGGTTTGGCCTGTCTGGAAGGCTGAAGTATATTGGGCCTGCTGACGCCTTCAGTGAAATTTGCGTCTGTTGGCACACCTCGCAAGCTGTCGTCACATCCCTGGCCAGTCTAGTAAGATTCTTAATGACGAAATACTCTTGACAGAAATGCCTCACTTTGTCGGATCCAACGTGGGCCAGGAACTGATGGATATTATTTATTAGCTCCCATGCCAATTCTTTCGGAACTACTATTCTCTCCCCATCATTGGTCTGAGCCCGGATAATCCCCCTTCTGCTGGTATATTCCCTTGGTTTGCCCTTGACCAGTTCATGCAATTTGGTGTCCTTAACTTGCGCCTCTATGATCTTTCGGTCCCATTGCTTCCACTGATCCTCTTTCATCAACTGCCTAATGAAGACTGTCTGCTTGTTTTGAGTCTGGGATACTTCTAGGTCCACCGGATACCTAGATAACGCGTCAGCAGTCGTATTCCCAATTCCTGGAATGTGTTCAATTTTTAAATCAAATTCCTGCAGAAATGATAACCATCTTGCAATCCGATCACTTGTGCTGATACATGCTGATAAGAATTTCAAGGCCTTATGATCAGTTCTCATTAAAACAGGTCTCCCAATTAAATGCACCTTCCATTTCTTCAATGCAAACACTAGTGCCAGTGCTTCCTGCTCGGTAATAGTATATCTTGTTTCAGCCCCTTTCAGACTCCTTGACACAAAAGCTATATCATATCGATTGCCCTGATCATCAAATTGAAATGAACATGCTCCTATTCCCACAGCTGATGCGTCAGTCTCTATCCCAAAATGTCGCGTACTGTTCATGTAACTTAGAGCTTTAGCCTGACCGATTTCGTTTTTAATCCTCTCAAATGCTATTTCCTCTACTTCTGTCCATTTGAACTTGATATCCTTCCTCAACAAGTTTTCTAGCGTTCTCGTGAAGTTTGATAACATTGGAACAAATCGTCTTTCTCAATTAACTAAGCCCAAGAAGGCTTGGATATCCTTCCGTTTCTTGGGGCGTGGAAAGGCTTTGATAACCGCTTTCATTTCTTCTGTCATTTCTACTAGCGTTTGTTTGAAATTTTGTCCCAGGTAAGTTGCTTCTGGTTGTGCAAATGAGCATTTTTCCTTTTTCAATACTAGACCCGCCCCCTTTAGTCGTCCGAGTATTCTCTCCAGTAACTCTAAATGGAGTCCCATTTCCTCCGTTGATAATAAAATGTCATCTATGTATACTATGACGTAATTCCTCATATCATCCCCTAACACTCCCTCAATCATTCGAATGAACGAGCCTGATGAGGTTTTCAATCCAAAAGGTAAACGATTAAAAACATAGGTTTGTCCTCTGAACATGAACCCAGTATACTTCTTACTCTCTTCATCTAGTGGAATTTGCCAAAATGCTTTTGAGATGTCCAGTGTAGAGAAGATTTTCCGTTCCTTCATTCGGGATACCACTTCATCAAATGTTGGAGGCTGGGTGTAGTCTCCTCTCATTCGATCATTTATCTCCCGCGCATCAACACAAATTCTTATTTCGCCTGTCTTCTTTTTTACTGCTACCAACGGATTCACATATTCTGTTGGTGCTTTTTTTATTACCTTGAGTTCTTCTAATTCCTGTAGTTGTCGTGCTACCTTGTCCTCAAATGCTGCTGGGATCGGGTACAATTTCTTTTTAAAGGGCTTTTCTTCTTTCATTTCTATGTGATGCACGAAATTGTTTACTCGTCCCAGCTCTTCTCTAAACACCTCAGGATATCTACCCAATATTGCTGCGATCTCTTCTGTGATCTCTAAGTCCTTTTGAATGATACTGACGTTTCTGGTATCGAAAAATTCTATTGGAATATCGAACTCTTTCTCATTATTCGAGCACACTAGAAGTTTTCCTTTTTTGTAGCTGATTTCAGCCTTAAATTTCATTAAGAAGTCTTGCCCAATCACCATTGGACTGCAAAGCTCTGGGACTACTAAAACGCTGTGATCACACTTGAATTTCCCCAGCTCTATCGTTAAGAACGCGGTCTGCTTCACCGGTTTAGACTTCTTCCCAAAAGCTCCCATAATTGATAACTTCTTTGTTGGAACCAATGGAATATTATTGTCTTTATTGAACGTTTCAAAACAATCCAGGCTAATTGCACTAACCTGTGACCCTGAGTCAAGAATTGCCTTAAATTGACATTCTTTTGATGTCACCGAGATGGTAGCACAAGGCTTAATCATTTCCTCATGATCCTTGCTTTCTTGGTCCACTGTCATAACTGCTAGTCTTGGTTTTTCTTTTGGCACTTCTTCTACCACAGTTATTGCGTCTTCTTCAACGTCTTCCCATTCACTATCATCTTCCAGAGCGATTGTCTCAATGACTGCCACGTTGAGGTTCTCCATTGGAGCGTCCTCCACTATCTCTGGCTCCTTCCGCTCCTCCTGTAGCAGTGCTGTTCTAGGAGCTGCTCCCTGGTTTGCCTGGTTAGGGTGTGGCCTTTGATCATAAGCCCCAGCATAAGGTCTGTTAAAGCGTTGCGGTGGTTGGGTAGTTTGAGCTGCACTCGATGCTCGCTGATTGGTCTGTGCTGTTTGCTGCTGAGCCGATCCTGATGGCGTTCCTTGGTCTTGTGTCCTTCCTCTTGGAGGATGTGGTCGTTGTCCTCTTCCCCGAGGTTCACTAGGGCGGAATACCAAACTCGTTCGATTATCCAATTCAGCCAAGATCTCTGCCATTCTCTCAGGTGTCTCAGGATCTCTGACTTCGATTTTATCAAAAACCCTTTCGGAGAAGTGGTATTTTAGTTGATTCATAACGAACTTGTCGTCTGTCCCGTAATCTAAATGACGAGCATGTGTGAGCCATAACAGGAAATACGTCTCCATGCTTTCATCATTTTCAGCATCGTATCTCTCAGACGCGATATGAGCTGAAACTTCCCTCTGTACTCGATCACTCCAATATTTTGCAATGAACTTCCTCTGGAGTTCATTGTATGAATTAGCATCAATTACTTGAGCCCACTGACTGGCCGGCCCTTTGAGGGCTGCCATGAAATGATTTCTCATACCAGCTTCTGATATGCCTTCTTCTGCACATATTCTATCAAATTCGTTCCTGAATTTGACTGGGTTACAATTTCTTATGTCTCCAGAGAATTTAATATCTTGGATCCGTGAGTTTTCCTTGATTACTCTTGATAAATGGTCATGTACGACCCCTTCATGCACCGGGACTGCCCTTTGTTGATTTTGCAGTAGTCCTTGTGACATAGCGGCAATGTGTTGATGTAAATCGTTAATTACTGATCTCAGGTAAGTATTTTCACTAGCCTGATCATTGTATACCTGTGGTCTGGGGTTCGTGCTGGGTTCCTGGCGTACATTACTCCCTCTGACGCCCTCATTCCGACGTTGATTCCCAACATTCGGCCTGAACGATTCATTCCTTGGCGAATGATAAATGGTCTCGTCAGCCGTCCTAAGGTTGGATCTGCTACGTTGAAAACCCAAATTATCTCTTCTATTCCTCCAACTGTCATTCCTCCTAGGTGGGACTCGTAGTGGACTAATTCTCCGTGAATGAATCTCTGGGATGTCGTCCGGCGCTTCCTGACCATCACCTGGTCTGATGAATTCATCTGGTTGGGGAATGGCATTGTTGGCTGGTTCATTGTTTGTTGGCAGATTCAAATCTGGCCTTACTGGAGATGGGGCTTGGATATTTCCTGACGGACCAGCCTGACCTGTACTGAATCCTCGGAAAACATTTAAACCTGGTGGAGGTTCATACCGCACGTGTACTTCTTCTGTGTCACTATCATTAGGTGACTGAAATCCGGCGATCGACGCCCGTGATACTGGACGCTGTAGACTTCCAGACACTATCTCGTCTGGTCCCATTGCCCGTCTTCTGTTGACCTGGACATTGCCTAGCCCACCGTCTAGCACTGGAACCTGAGCATTCTCGATGTTTACTTCAACCTCTATTGGGTTGTTCAGCACTGGTGAGTTTCTGATAGCTGCTGCTAGCTCCTGCGGATTATCTTCCCCATCCCTTGGTCTAATTGGTGGCCTTCTGTATGCCCCTCCTCTGTTACGCGTATTATACGGGTACATTTTGAGCTTGGCAATACAGTAAAGTGAAAGCGTTAATAAGGAAGCTAATTCCTCTATTTTGTTAGAAATTTTTTATTTTATTCTAACGCAGATTTCCTCCAACTGCGCGAGTCCTGTCACGGTCGCCACTTGTAACCGGACATTAACGGTCGCCAGGTGATTTAACCCGTTAATCACCAAGGTAGTGTGGCTTTTCTTGAATTTTAGCCCTTCTTTGAATAGTGGTCTTGTAGAGTTTATTCTACTTTTATTTTTGCTAAATAATTAAACATTTTCATCCATAAAACGTTTGCTTTATTATCGAGAACAATTCAACGTAAGTATCTCTCAATTCATTCTTCTTATCTTAACTAATTCTTCCCTTTTTTTTTTCAGGTTTTAACAACGTAAGTATTTTTAAATTCACTCTTCTTTTCACCTTTCTTCCGAGCTGCCAATCAATGCGTCATCGGTAATTATCACTTTATTCACTTTATTTCTTTCTTTTTTTTTTAATAATAAAACTCCTCCGAACCGGGCAACGGTTGGAGCCAGAATAATCCCCGATCTCCCATGAACGGGGAATTTATACCCCGTTTGATTGACAGATTTTGCTTTGATTGACAGGTTTGATTGATAGGTTTGATTGACAGGTTTGATTGACAGCTCGTTTTGACATAATCCACATTTCCTTAAAAACAAGTTTTCCTGCTTACCGACTGACGTTTGGTTATTGCCCGTCGGTAACGCAGTTATTGCATATTATTAATTTTTAGCAATTTCCAAAAGTTTTCTGCGAATATTTACAAACTTAAATCTACTTATAAATAGAGTCAGTGCGGTAAGTGGATTGGATAGATCTGGTAGGATTGGAGGGGGACTACCCGGATCCGCCAGTCCTTTCAACATTCCCAACGTTTGCTCGACTGGAAATGAAAAATAACCGTACGGTTTCAACACGTATCGTTTAGCTTACTTTTTCGAATTAGAAATCACGTGAGTAGCGTTCACAAAATGATAAGAGTGAAGGACACGGCTGCTAGTCGTCATTTTGGTGAGTGATGACAGCGCATGCATCTAAATAATGAAAGTCTTCTATAACTATGATATTGTTTTAGATGACGCTTTTGTACTTGAAATTCCGACACTGACGCTTGAAGGGCTTGCGCTGATCACTCATCGAAACTAAAGAACAAAGAACACTAGCAAAGAAACATATAGCGATAAATTCAGAATGTCATCTCCAGTCTCTTTTGATTTCAATGTGATACCAGCCCATTGACATTTACTCATGAAATTCGAGAAAATTGAAAAAAAAGTCATGAATTCGCTACTGTTGATGGGGGTCATAACAACTCTGGGAAGTAAATTCAAAGGTATGTGACAAAAAGTTAAATGAAACCCGGGAAAAAATAAACGAATTCAATCTGATTTAAGCTGATCAAATCCGATCCAAATAGTTATAATTTTTAATCCAATAATATTCAGTTCGATCAGATCAGATCTGGTTAGATCTTTTCGAGAAGGCAAACATTTTAACACACAAATCGAATTATTCCGTTCAAAAATATATCGAATAATTCACAACATACTCTTGATGGAAAGAGCGGAAAAAACCACCATTTAAAAAAAAATCGACATTAAGGAATTTTTGATTGATGTTTTGAATATTTTCGGACAAAATCAATATTTCGAGGATGGCTTCATCAAAAAAGAGGGTGCGTGGAACCCACGCGACAGAAGTGAAACTTTTTATACGTGAACCATTAGTCATTTTACACTTGGCTTTGGATTGAAATAACTCGAAAATTATGCAAAATTTCGAGACATGCTGTGAATGAAATTTAGAGGGAAGATTGACGAAGAAAATAAGCAGAACGCTGTTTTTCTACGACCAGTAGTTTCCGAGATATCATTTTTTGAATGAGTAGTTCAGAAACAATGGATGAGGCCCGATAGCAAATAAATGAGCGCTTGGACGTCCTTTCTGAATTTTTCATTCAAAAATCGATATCTTAATAACTACGAGTCGTAAAAAAACGGAGGTTGGCTTATTTTATTCGTTAATCTTCTCTCTAAATTCCATTTACAGCATGTCTCGATAACTTTTGAGTAGTTTTAGCAGCAAATATTTCTCTTTCCCCCCACTACTCTACTACCACGTTCCCCTCAAAGCCTTACACGCGTTTCGTGACGCGAGAAAAAAGTTGGTACCCTCCCAAAAGAAGTTTCACTTCAAAATTTGGGCAAAGTAACACAATTTTTTTTCGACATGTACGAAAAGATTTAATTTTTCCAGATGCACAAAAAAATGTCAGTTCCAGAACTGTTTGATTTGGCATGGAATACCCCCCCCCCCCCCCATTAATGAATGAAAGCTTGATTGGTCCGTTTATCCCTTGGTTATTTTACAAGCCATCCTTGTAGATCCATGGTGGTTATATGCCATATAATATATGATAATCCTCTATCTCCCATCCATGATGAATTTTTCAGTTTGAAACTGCAAAACTCGGGTTCGAAGATATGGGTGTAAAAAAAAAGCATCTTGGTTATGGACTCGATGAGAGTCTAGAATATTCTAGAATGTTCCAGATTTTTACCAGACCTGGCTAGTATTTTCTCCAAGCAAAGCAAGGGCGATTTTAGGCAATTCTCTACAAAAACCGCGTAAATGAATGTGGCAACCAGTAAATCCGTAATTATAATATTCAGGAGGTGAAAGTCAGAAAATGAATGGCTTGGAAGTACAGCCAGGACACTCCGATCACCATGTAATTATTCTACACAATTATATTATACGGTGTAAACACAGTATTTTTACGGTGTAAACACCCTTTCAGTGTTTACACCGTATAACGACGGTGTAACTACGGTGTATACACAGTGTTTTTTGTGCAGTTTTAACACTCAATTTACACTGTGTATATGCGGTGTTTCGAGGGTGTTTTTAGGATGGTTCCACCGTATTTTAACGGTGTTTTCACAGTGTTTTCGCAGTGTTCCTAAAATTCAGAAAACTAGAATTTTTTAATCTTTTCGATCTTCTGCCGTTTCCCAATCCGTACATGATATCGAAAATTTAGATAATTAATGGTAGATGTATATTTTGTTATCAGTATTCCGCTTGATTTCAAGTTTCAAAATTCGTGAAATACTCAAGACTCAACTTTTTTTCAATATTCAATTCAATTATTCGTGATAATTAATTAAATATCATGGGAGATTGGAAGATCATGAATACGATACTGAAATATGGTCAAGTTACGACGTTTCACTTATAACTCAACCTTCTTCAGGCTCTTGACATTCTTAGTATTTCATCAAGAGAATGTCAACAGCTTGAAGAAGCTCAAAGTATAAGCGAAACGTAGCGAATTGACAATATTTTGGTATTGTATTCATAACCTTCAAATCAACCATCATATTCGATTAATTACTACATACGTGGAAATGAATCCGATTATCAATTTGTGATAATTGAACCACTCTTGAATAAATTCTATTGAATTTGATCTCTCTAAGGAAAATAGAACGCGAAAGCGATATGGGGAACAAAATTTATAGTAGATTGATATTGTATCCTAATGGCGCAAACGGTAGGGTCACAGATTGATAATCTAAAGGTAGTAGGTTCGATCCCCAGTGGAGGTAATTTTTTTTTCTTGCATTATTCGTATAATTTATAATTAATAGAGAATTTGGGAATCGAAAAAGTCCATTTTTATGGAAACATTTCACTAGTTGGCATGATAATAGTGAAAAAAAATTGGTGAGTAACGATCAAAACACCGTGAAAACATGGTAGAACCACCGTAAAAACACCGTATATACACTGTGTAAATTGAGTGTCAAAACTGCACGAAAAACACCGTGTTTACACTGTATTTACACTGTACTTACGCCGTGTTTATACCGGGTTTCCACCGTGTCACCAATACCACTAGGGTAGTAGCTGGAGCAGTAAGTGCGCGTGATTCTCAGATACAACATAGGCGCGTTAGATTAATCATTTTACCTCAAGTCTATAATATTACTGGTGGATGGCTTCATAACGTTGCAGTGCTCAGAGTAGGTGTTATTTTGGATCAGTTATACCAATGAAATTCTAGATTCTAATGAATGCTCTGTCTTAGCTTCTCGATCCTTTAGTGTTAGGTGGAAATATTGCAATGATTACATTCCCAACTGCAACTGAATCGAGTTATGATGTGACAACATGCTCGCTTACTGGAGTGGGAAATACAGACTCTGGAATACCTAGAGCAAAGGAAGCACGATTATCACATATAGAATTGTTACTTGTGCCCTATGAAGTCTGTGAACGATGCTGGAAGTGAAAATCCACCGATCTTCACTATGTGCCACTGGTATCAAGGAAGCCGAAATCACTCCTGTACGCAATTATTGAAGAGATAAATCTGACGTTAGGAATGAGTCAAGTTAAGGTGAATTCACAAAAAGAGGCATAATGAGAGAAGATCTCGGAAGCTAAGAGAGATACCGGGAATAATTTTTTGATATAATTTGATCCAATCACATTCCCTTCTATCTAATTGGATGAAATCGGATATAATGAGATCTGCAGCCATATCTCGGTAGATCAGACGGCATATTTGTAAAGATATAGGCAGATCAGATATAATTATCGGATCTAAATTTCTATACTTAGATCTTGGCAGATCTGGAAAATTGATAGAATTGGATCTAATCAGATCTGAAAATAAAATCCTTCTCCGCACCTTCGAGATCTAAATATATCTAATAAGATATAATTATATGAAAAAAAAAGTCCAGGTAATGTAATTTTGGCTTGATTTATTTCGTGGATTACTGTACGAGGTACAAGAAAAGAACGACATTAAACTTGATCTATTTAGTCGAATGATTATTATATTATATTATTTTCAACGCTAAAACCGAAGGGAGGTTGCTGAAGGAGAAAAAAGCTAGCTTTTTGATGAAAAAGTTGGATTTACTCGGAAAATCTTATTTTTAACGCTAAAACCGAAGGGAGGTCGGTGAAGGAGAAAAAAGCTAGCTTTTCGATGAAAAAGTTGGATTAACTCGGAAAATATTTTTTTTTTGTTGCATTGCCTTTACGATAGCTGTCAGCTCCTCTAATGAGAGAGCTTCATTAGTAGCCGGCGTGGCTGCGGTAGATGGCATAGTGCCGTCGTTAGTCTTTTTCTCTCGATTGCTCAAGGAAAAGGTTTCGGTAGCCAGAGTGGTTGATCAGACCAGCTCTCCCTCTCGAGAGCCGATTGCTGCTCCTTATATACTCATTATGCCCCTATGGAGGGGGAAAATTTTCGAGTGGGCAGCTCATCCTCCCACTTTTTCTGCACAGCGCCCTCTTTTTGACGACTGTACGAGAGTTTCAGCAGTGGATAACTCTAAATATTCGATAAAATGATCTTCTGATGACTTTTAATTAATTTCAGTACATCAGGAGCCATCTCTCGGATTTCTCGAGAACCTATTACCTTCCGGTAGTCGGTAATTGCGATCGCTGTACTGGGTCCGCGACGTGCTGCCCCTTCGCGGATTAGTTCAATCACGCGCGATAATTTGAATCATTTGAATTCCCAAAATTCTCATTTCGGGTATTACTGACTCAATTGAGGTATCATTGACACAATCACGGTATCACTGATACACTCACGGTATTCTTGATTGAACCACGGTATCATGGACACAATAACGGTATTATTGATTGAGCCATGGTAAGATGGACACAATCACAGTATTTTTGAATAAATTACGTCACACAGTAATTAATTATCATTAGAGATGGTCAACATCTAAAATTTGACTGGTATTGTAAGCCGACGTGGTCTGGCCGTTTTCTGAATTTTGATTCTAATCATCCATTTTCACAAAAAACTGCAATAATAAAAAACCTAGTAGACAGAATCTTTAATATCTCCAGTAATGAATTTTTGAACAAAAATTTGAAATTAGCAAAAAAAAACATTACTATTTAACGATTATCCTTCAACTCTAATTGATGATATCATATACCAAAGATTGAAAACACTTAAGGACAAAAACATAATGCAAAATACAGATAATTTACATGAAATTGATTTCAAAAAAACCATGATCGCACCATATTCTGAAACTTTCAACAAAATACTGAAAAACACAATCAAAAAATTCAATTTAAATGTCATTTCAAGACTAAAAAACAAAATGAGCAACTTATTTGGGAGCACAAAAGATAAAGTTGATAAAGAAAGCAAGTCAAACGTAGTTTATAAAATAGATTGTAACCAATGTAATCTCTGTTATATTGGTCAGACAAAACGATACTTTGGTGAAAGACAGAAAGAACACATTCGCAGCGAAAAAAATCCATCTTCATACAAAACAGCTTTATCGAAACATGTGCAAACCGAAAAACATAATTTCAATTTCAATACATCTAAAATCATGTGTCAAGCCAATAATCAATATGAATTAAATCTTTCTGAGATGTTTTTCATTAAATCTAATAATGTAGTCAATTATAATCAAGATTGCGATAAATTCCCTAAGATCTACGATCAATTAATCACTAAAAACTAATTGTCACTAAAAAAAGGAAAAGACTTTCAGTGTTAGCAGGTCCTATTTATGCAATATTATCTCTTTCTAGTCATTTTCATAGCATCTTTTATATTTTTTAATATTTTTCTAGTCATTTTTATAGCTTCTTTTATATTTTTCTAGTCATTTTTATAATATATGTGACATGGTAACTTTTTCTAGTCATTTTTCTAGTATCTTTTTATATAGTAACTTTTTCTAGGGACGTCTTACCCAATAACTTTTCTAGTGACTTTTTAGTAACCTGTTCAAGGACTTTCCGAAAGTAACCATTTCTAGTGATAAACTCAATATACTCTAGACTGATAGAAAAATATCTGTCATCGATAGAAAATCAAATAACAAACATCATGACAATAAAAATGAATCAACGACTCAAAAAATTTTTGACTAATTCAGTATCCAAAATTGTGAACATTTTAAATAATTTATTGTGATAATGATCATTTTTAATTAATATTATAAAAAGAGATAATACTGTTGAATTTTAACATACAAATTAAAATGAAGACAGTGTCAGTATTTGGAGGTTATGTATCCGATACACAACATTACCAAGGAGTTGTTATTTTTGATTAAATTTAAAGATCTAAGGTAAAAACATATGAGATAATAATTCCTAAAATATTTTATAAAATTATGTGAATTTATGTGTAACATTAAAATGAAATTATAGAATAATAAAAATGAGTATCCTGAAAAGGGCCGCACAAAGCGACCGAAACGTCGATACGTAATACCAGAAATCATCGAGTCTTTTTTTCAACGCAGCAGAGACCTACGAGGCCACCTTAAAATTTAAAATTTAATTGATTAAATAACAAAGGTCGTATATCAAATCATTGTAATTAATTCACTTTTGAAAACTGGGTTTTCTCGCAAGCCTTACTGTAGTCGTACTACACACGTTGGGTGCCATTTTGTAAAGGGTATTCGTCCAATCCCGTTCCACTTCCGGCCATCCCTTTCCACACACACGGTTCGATAGCATGGGCACCAGTTTATTCTTTACCGGAGGAATAAACCAAACTCACTGTGTGCTGGTTTTCCCTGGGCTCACCACGCTTAACCTCCTAGGGCGGTTTCGGGCTAACCTGCTGAGCCTTCGGCAGTAATTACTCGGGGAATTACTAGCCCCAATGGATGGCATGGGCAATCCATTCCCGGTAACCCAGTGTGCTGGTTATGGTAGAGGGGCATGGGTCTAGTCACAGTCCCTCTAGCGAGAACAAGTCGGAATTGGGGTATTCCGCGATAGCCTCTGGATGAGCCCGTTCGCAGTATTCCTCTGATCTATCGTCACCCAGAGAACACCAGACGTCTCCATCCACACGAGAAACGCCACGTAGCCATGCTACGGGCAACCAACGATAACTCTCACCGAAGTGAGCGGTAGAGGATCCAGGGGCGTCTCCCGATCCTCTCGAGTCTGCCGCCCAAGGCAGACTAACTGAGCACCGTGTCGTTGGGTCTATTTATATCGGCTGAGGCTGCTTCTCCTCGTCTAGAGGTCTCTCCGTGCGCCTGCGTGATTCTTCCTCTCACACCAGTGCCAGGCCCGGAGATAACCCCGACATCTCTAGTGGAGCGCCAGCATTTCAGCTGGGCTTCTGCCTTATCCTCAGCCGCATATAAAACCCACTGACGTGTCAGTTAGTTTCCGATAACTGTAAGGTGTCATCTTACGCAGATGGCACCGCGGTAGTATTTTCTAGCTGTTCATGTGTGAGTCTCCTCGAGCTCTACACTTGAATAGCTTCACCCGAAGGTGACATAAGCCGACACGATAGCCGCAACGAGAAACCTCGTTACAAAATTGACATATTTTGTGTTAAATGTTTACTTCATTACTAATTCATTAGTTAACAAGATTCTCACTGACTTACTGAGATTTTCACAAGAAAAAAGATAGTCAAGGAAACGGATTATCCTGTTTTATGGAACATTTCTCCCTTGTAATCATTCCCTATCAATGTCTTGGCAATTGAGCGATTTTGCTCAAATCCCTCTTTCTAGACAATTTTTAGAGCTGTAGAAAAATATCTGAGCAGCGTCGAGACATCCCGCTTAGCTTCCAAGAAATTGGCAAGAAAAGATCGGAAAAACGACTTAGCCGGCTGTACTTCTTCACTCTCAATTTCATATCTAAACTCAAATTCATTATTTTAATGCTATCTTATCATTTCTAGGGATACAGTGGAAGTATACTTGTATGTAATGAAGTGGCAGTTGGGAGAATGCAGTCTGCGAAGGATCACCCATATATCTTTGGTCGAATCTATGAAGATGAGGAATTCTTGAGAAAAGCGATTGCATCACCATAGAGATGTCACTCTTCATGTTTCATGAATCCCATTGAACTTTAATAGAACAATATAACTCAATTTTAGTATCATTCATTTTCGAGGAATATCTCAGGAATTAGGCGAGATAGCACGATTTTCACTAGTAGAGGAATGATGATTCGATTAAGAGGCTGTGGGAATTTCCATTAGAAAATATATGTAAAAATTGATTTGTCATTATTTCTTTGAAAATTCTCTTCTTTCAGCAATATTGCTCTATCTGCCGTACTTGCCAAAATATATCACGTCTGAAAAGAATGTATAGGAAGTTCTCGTGAGAAGAAAATCGAGTTTTACAGTGGTCGAAAGACTCCTGTTTCGGTCTCTGACTGAGTCCCTATTCGCGCCGTGGCAGGGACTTTTTAGAGACACCTTGCTGACCTCCCCGTGTCGCTCGTACAGGGACTCACAGTTTCGGCTCAATGAACTAGAATCCTTGCTTGAGAGACTCACAGTTTCGCCAATAAGGACTCCTCTAATCTCTATTGGAGAGCCATCAGTTTTCCTATTTTCCAAAAGAATATTCATTTTCATACATATTTTCATTAGACAATATTTCATTGGAAAGAATATGGAGTTAAAATATCTCCAATATTTTTATTAATTCCAGAAAAATTTCATCATATTAACACTGAAACTCCAATATGTCCATTTTACCTCTATGTCCATTTTGCTATATGTTCTACTGATATTGAGAATTTGAAGTGGAGTCAAATATAAAAAAATAATAATTCCACAGTTTCCAAAAATTATAAAAATTAAGAGCTTGAAAATTATGAAGTTAAAATGGAAAAAATGATTCATTCCTCGGTCACTCTCATATGGACTTATGTCTTTGTAAATCTTTACAAATCTACTGAGAGCCCACTGAAGATACAGTTTTTACGAAAGGGAACAGCAATTATAAGTAGTCTTACGGGAGACACACAGAGAAACACTGTAAAGACAGTTGCGGGACTTGCGAGACACTCCAGAGATCGAATAGTCTTTGTGGGAGTCTTTGCAGACGGCAAAAGAGCCTTGAAAGACTCAAGAATTTTATCCTCGATATCTGTAGAACATTCCTATAGAAAATTGGTATAGCGAATCGTGTGTGTCTAACATAAAATTCGAATGTTTCCTATAAGACAAGAATTTCATGTCGTAGAGGAAATATCCGAATTCCATATACGCAAGACATACAGGGTGATTTTTTTCAAACGTAAAGACAATTAACTGGAGATAGCTGGAGGTGTGAGAAGTACGGGAAAATTTTCAAAAAAAATTTTGGATAGATATTTTTTGAATTATTAGCGATTGAAATAGGCCAATGGGCTTGGAGGATTTTGGCGCGCAAAACGGAGTGGGGGAAATGAGTGGCGATGTGGCAACGCTGAATTAGCGAACAGTTGAAGCCGAGAATTGTGAATGACGGGCGAGTCGAATCATTCTTATTTTGCGTGATTCGAGTAGATGCGGAGAGATAGCGTTATAGGTTTGTTTCTTTTGACGTTCTGAGACTTGAGTTCAAAATTCAGTTTCCTTCATTTGATACCCGCGGGCAGTTTTGGGTTATTAGGAGTCCAGCATTTATCGATGGGTGATCTCTGAAAATAGAATCGATTCTTGAAAAATCAATCTTCATAACAAATGATGTTGTGAGAATCGATTTTTTCAAAAAAAATCGAAATGAGAAAATTGAAGAATCGATTCATTAAAAAATAGGAGAATCATAGGAAACACATTTTTATGCATATGCATTTTTATGCATATGCACAAAAATGTGCATTTTTGTGCATATGCATAAAAATATGCATTTTTGTGCATATGCATAAAAATATGCATTTTTGTGCATATCCATAAAAATATGCATCTTTGTGCATATGCATAAAAATATGCACTTTTGTGCATATGCATAAAAATATGCATTTTTGTGCATATCTAGCAGCACCGTGAGGGGCATCACTAGATGGCATCTCCATGTCTTCTGAGTGCATCTTGGGTGCACCTCAAGAGCTCGAACAGCACGTCTGGGGGCTTCTCCCGCACTCCCAGGATGCACTACATGAATGCTTGAGGTGAACACGCAGTGCGTCTTCGGAGTGCTGAAAAAGCCTCCAAGACATGCTGCTTGAGTGCTTGAGGTGCACGCAGAATGCATCCATGAGGGGTGGAGATGTCATCTAACGATACTCCTCAGGTGCATTTTCAACACTTATGCGGTCCGTCTTACAGGCCTCATCGGCCTTTTCTGGGCTCATCTTCGATGCTCCCTCAGCACTTTTACAAACTTTTACCACATGAATGATGATTCGGTAGTCTTTATTCGACCTCGTAACTTGTTAAATTCGAAGAAAAATGGGGCTAAAACCTAGCTTTTCCCATTTTAAATAAATAAAGTCCGACTACTCATTTAAATGGAGTGTTCATGGTAATGATATTCGTCCATGAACACTCCAAGAATATGAGTAGTCGGACTTTATCTATTCGAAATAGGAAAAGCTAGGTTCCGGACCCATTTTTCTTCAAATTTAACAAGTAGTGAGGTCGAATAGAAACTTCCAAATCATCATTCATGTGACAAAAGTTTGTAAAAGTGCTGAGGGAGCATTCGAGTCGCGCCCGAAAAGCGTCGAGCAGGCCTCCAAGTCGCACTGCATGGGCGTTGAAAATGTGCCTGGGGGGCGTCATTAGATGACACCTTCATGTCTCTCGGGTGCACTTGGAGTGCAGCTTGAGCGCTTAAGCAGCACGTCTTGAAGGCCTTTTCAGCACGCTCAATATGCACTGCATAAGTGCTTGAGGTGCACAGGTAGTGCATTTGAAAGGCATCCGCACGCCATTCAGATGCACTTCCCGTGCAACTCGTGCACTTGTGCAGTGCGTTTTGGAAGTGCTAAAAAAGTCTCCAAGATGTGCTGTTTAAGCCCTTGAGGAGCACCTGGGGTGCACCCGAGGGACATGGAGACACCATCGAACGACGCCCCTGAGGCGAATTTCCAACGCTCATGCAGTGCATCTTGGAGCCCTCCTGAGGGCTTTACGGGAGTGGCTCGGATGCTCCCTCAGCATTTTTACACATGACTGATGATTCGGGAGTCTATATTGGACCTTGTAACTTGTTCAATTCGAAAAAAAATGGCTCTAAAACCTAGTTTTTCTACTTTAAATAAATAAAGTCCGACTCCTCATTTAAATGGAGTGTTCACGGTAATGATATTCGTCCATGAACACTCCAAGGATATGAGTAGTCGGACTTTCTCTATTCAGAATAGGAAGCGCTAGGTTTTAGACCCATTTTTCTTCGGATTTAACACGTTACAAGGTTCACTATAGACTCCCGAATCATCATTCATATGTAAAAGTACTGTGACGTCGTTAGATAGCGTCTCCACGTCACTCGGATGCACTCCGAGTGCACCCTGAGTGCTTAAGCAGTACGTCTTGGGGGTCTTAAACAGCGCTCCCAATATGCACTGCATATTGACGCCATCTCTCCGCATCTACTCGAATCACGCAAAAAAAGAATGATTCGACTCGCCCGTCATTCATAATTCTCGGCTTCAACTGTTCGCTAATTCAGCGTTGCCACATCGCCACTCATTTCCCCCACTCCGTTTTGCGCGCCAAAATCCTCCAAGCCCATTGGCCTATTTTAATCGCTAATAACTCAAAAAATATCTATCTAAAAATTTTTTTGAAAATTTTCCCGTACTTCTCACACCTCCAGCTATCTCCAGTTAATTGCCTTTACGTTTGAAAAAAATCACCCTGTATAAGATTCGCTATATGATCTTTTTGTAGCAATATCTTATAAACACTCCCTATACTTCTTTTCCATACGTGATATTCTCGAAAAACTATCGAGAGCAAAAATCGACTTGTCCTATTCTACCCTTCAACTACCAAATGATACTACTGAATTAACCCAGCAAAAAAAAAGTCAATAGTCATACAACCCGAGAAGACAAAGATGTATTGAGATCAAATAAACATGAATATCGAATATTCATGAGCAGCTTATTTAAAATCACTCTTCACATGATAAGTAATTGTCAACATGATGTGATTGAGAAGAACTCCGTGGAAAACAAGAATTCAATCCTTCATCCTTTTCAACGTGGCTAATCTGTGTCAATTCACTCATATAAATCATCGAATGACCAGATAGTTTGTGAGGGAAAAAGGATTGTACTCACTGTAATAATTGCAATATATTTTACTAGTCTAGTAACTCAGGTGGGAGAGTCATGAAAAATTGTAAAAAGCCGAGAAATCTTTCAAACATGAATAAATCATCGAAATAATGATAATTCTCTGGTATTCTCATGGTATAGCTCTGCCAACTGAAAAATAAAGAAATTAGAGTTCTTCCCAGCTTCTTGACTAGAATTGATCTTTGGGCTGTTCCTAAGTGCGCATTGAAGTCCGCTTGGCGAAATTCTGAAAATTATGAATATTTGACAGTTGACACCTTCTATCTAAATACCGCATTCTAACGCTCAAAATGAGGTAAGACGATGTGTGTCATCATGCCCGAAGCCAAGCTGATGCCATCATGTTCGTGAGAGAGCATGATGTAATCAAAACCCATGCACTATGTCAGAAAAGTGGGAGTTTGACGGTTATTAACAAGCAGGTAACAGGATTTATTTGCAATGGCTCACATTATGAGCGTGACAACCGTCGTCATATGGTTAGAGTTAGATGTTTAACATACTTGAGCATTTATGATGGATCGTGGCTAGCTGGACGGAAGGCGAAGATTGAGAGCATCTCGAGGCTCATCAGTCTATATATGAATAATGAAAAGATAACCCTGAGCTTCCTGTGCTTTGAGACACAATTGACTGAAAGTACTGTTAGGTAGTGGGTTAATAAAATTACCGAAAGACTTGTACGAGGGACTAGTGAAGCTCATCATAAACAAATGGGAGGTGTAGGACAAGTAATTGAAGTTGCGATTTCTAATCAGAAAGCTGAAACAATCATACCAATCGTCCGTAAATACGTAAGACCGGGTTCAGTAATCCGTATTGATTATGGGAGAGAGTACAAGTGATTGTACTGTTACGGCTATTACCATATCAGAGTCAATCACAAAGTATGCCATGTAAATCCCCATAACAAGGCTAACACGGAAAATATCATTAGGATCTGGAAAGAACTGAAGGCTGCTATTTCCAAATACAGGAGGAAACCGGCTGAGTGCCTTGGGTGAGTAGGTGAATACCTTGTGAGCTTTGATTCTCACCCGAGATCGAATCCGATCACCTCTAATTTTTTTCGGAAGCTTGTGCACTTTGATTAATTCAATTGATTTAATTCTTCAATTTAATTGATTTATCAAGTAATTTAATTTCTATTTTCCTGCGATAATATGACATGTCAACTATACTATAACCTGAATAGGTTAGAAGTTTAAATACTCAAGCATTCGGGGCTTTCTCTCCATTTTGAGTTCAGATGAATTTCTCATGAATAAACGCTTATATATGACCGAAGTTGCCGCAAAAAGTGATGTCACGAAAAATAAAAATAATCTGTTCACCGCCGGTAAAATCAAAACTCTGTGTTATATGTCCATATCAAGAAGCAATAGTATATTACACACCTAGGGAAGGAAGAAGTTAACCTCGATAAAAATTTGCCTCCCGAGCGAAGCGAGGTTGCTTCGAATTCATGCTAGTCTCATCAGCAATCACCCAGTAGGTTAAGTGAATGGTTGCAGAGGTCTTCCTTTTGCGGCCGTCGAACTACCACTCCTTCGCCGTGGTCCTGGGTACAGCTCAAAGTAGTGAATTTCCTGGTTTCATTTTCACTTGTATTAAGGGAGTTGTTAGAGGTTGTCAGTTAAGAAGTCGAACCCTTACAGTTGTCATTACAAGCGAAATTAAGAAGAAAAAGTTATAAATTATATCAATTATCTGGCAGAGTAAAACTAGTGAATTACCGAAATAATCTAGACAAAGTGGATATATTAAGAGTTAGAGGGAAAACTATTGAAACTAAAAATTTCTAAAAATAGATAAATACATCTAAAATAGAGATTATGGAAATCAATATTTGGAAAATGAAATTTATGACAATATATATTTCGATTATGGAGATTATGATCAGAGATATGTTGTGGACATTTAGTCCTGTCATCAATTCTCTACATGAAGAGATTCAGGATTCCATTGATGGACGGTAAAAAATAATAAACGTCAGCTGCTGCAACAGGACGATCAAGGGTTGTTATTATGCCAACGAGAATTCTATCGCAGACTAATCATCCACCAGTGTCGAGCTGAAAATTATTTTTGTATTAAGTTTTGTTTTGACACATCTCTGTAGAGAAGAGGTCGAACAGGACGGGTTTGTTTTACTTGCGACTCATTTTTCGAAGATATATCGGAAGCTAAGTGAGATAATTCGATTTTTCCCTGAATTGTCTTTTGGATTCAGGCAAAATCGTGCCATCTCGCTCAAATTCCATAACATAGTTCAGGAGATATTAGAAGAATGCAATTTTTCGGTCCTTCTTTAGCATATCTCGGAAATAAGGTGAGACGGCATGCTTTCGCCTTCATTTTTTCTTTGTAAAGAATTTAGAAAGCTTACGATCTTCATTAATAATATCTTTTTTTATTATTTCATAATTATATTTACCTGATGCACTCTAACCGCGTCTCTAACATCCGCAACACACATTTCATTCATTCTAATGGATACTTCTAATAATTGACAGTAAAGTGCCGTGAGAATTTCTGACTCAGCCCACAATAAATGTACATAATCATTTCTTCCATCTTCATGAGAGACTCCCCAACCAGTCATCACACATTCTGCCGATGTGCAAGGCATTATCCTTTGCGTTGGTAATCGAACCGTCTTGAAATTTCTACCCAGCTGCAGAGGACTTTTCAGCTTTAATCAAATCAGAATATCACATTAGCATTGAAATAAGGTTTAGAAAAATCATTATAAAATGAAAGCAATTCAGTATTTTTCATTTATAACAAAATCGGTATGGGAACCTCTCTTCAAGAAAGTAGAATGTTGAGGATGTTAGAGCGAGGTGAGTATCTAGGAGGTGAGACGCAGGCAAATCCATTGTATTTCTGCTGAATTGCAATCCCTGAACAGGGAAAATATTTTTTTTCAATTAAATCACTAGAGTATATTTGAAGAGTTCCAAAATCAAATAAGTATCACAATATCTTCCCAGATAACCAGCGCTGTCGATGTCCTCAATCGGTCCCGAGAAACCGGCCCGGATTCTCGGAAACGGTCTTGCTAATTTTTGAGGAATGAATCCTATTATAGGGGCCTACCTGGGCCTCGTAGCTATGGATGTCGGTGGATGGTAGGGAGATAGATGTTACGATTTTACCCGAGCTTGCGAGGTGGCGCAGGTGAAATGTTCTGGGCCTACTGGCCCATGACATTAAAACAATTTTTTATGAGCAATATTTTTTCTAAATCGGCTGTGCAATATATAAGGGTTGATTGGCAAAACTGCTCTATCTTGCTGAATTCGCGAGATATTTCCAAAAGAAAGAGACAAACGGAATCAATTTTTATCTTATCTCTTTACTGTGTTATGTCCGGAAGGACTAATCAGCCGAGAATCTGATTATTAAACAAAGAAATTCAGAATTGAAAGGAGGGAGTTAAGCTCTTACCTTTCTCCTCGGAAAATTAGTTATGATTTTCCTCGTGCTGGTGATTTTTTTCTTTTTATATTTACAGGCTTTTATTGAATTTGATCTTTCTTTTCATTTTAAATTGAATAAAATTAATTTGTGGAGGAGTTCAGGATGTAGGGAATTTTCAAAGGAATACTCTTTTTTTGACTATAGCAATTTTCCCTATATTTTAACCCTTCTTTTGGTAGGTGTTTTACAAATCTGGTGAGTTTACGAGGACTTGGATCTTTGTAATCTTCCATACATTTTAAGATTACTTACAGTTTTCTGGATCCTGTCCTTTACAGTGGTTTTTGTTGTTTGTTTTTCTCGTTTACTGATTCGAGAATTCAGATGCAATAATCCGCACAAAGAATTGACACTTTTAGGCCTGAGGAGTCCGCGTGTGCCTTGATTAATTTTCACGAGAATTATCCGGAATTCTGTACTTCACACAAAGAGTTTTTCGCTTCTCGAAGACCACTGCCGATTTTGCGTCTCAATAGATCAAAAATCGAAGTTACAGGGCACACCAGAACTTGTCCCGAAATTATGATGAATCGGTGTTAACGAAAATCTATTTAGTTATTTAGGACCGTACGAAAGTTAATTGGGAATGTGGCTCGTTCCCGGTAAAATCGCAACTGATTAACTTTGGAATTTATTAGGAGATGTTTCGTTATGTCGATTCATCATAATGTTACATTTCATATTCTTGCGACATGTTTGTTAAATCGATTGCAAAAATGTTCCACTTTATTTGGACATTTTCGCAACGCATACATTCATACATTCAATAATTTTTATTTGATCCTGGGGTGGACATAACAGCCCCCCACCTTATAAGGTATTTTCTAACACCTTATCAGGTGTATGATTCCCCAAAATTCAAATGAGTCGGTAACGAAGATAGTTTTCAGGTTTTTATTCGTCATCGTCCCTAACGTCACCTACAGGTGGCGGTGATGCACTCTTCCTCGCGTGTTCAAGGCGTAATTCAAAAATGCATATTCAGCACATTTATCTTTCAGTGCGATTTTACGTTGACCAAGTGTTTGAAAGTGAGTTATTCGATTTTCAAGGTAAGATTTTTGTACATTTATTAAATAACATTGAATTTAGTCTCCCTCGCAATTTCTTCCACATTTCTTATCTCTCTCTATTTTCAAATAATCTTACTTTATGAAATCGGGATTAGGAATTTGTTTTTTTTTTTTTTTGAGATGTATGGCCTTATTTTTATAGACATCTTTTTACTGGTGAGTTTTAGGGGAATTCTCCACGAGGTGAAAAAACTTCGGCTTTCCGAACCTATCATTTTCGGTCCCGAAGGAATTTCCCTACTTCCCACCATTTTCAAAATAATCATCGATTTACAAAATTGATCTATAATTTTCTTCAATTTTCTTCAATTTTTGGATTTTGTTTATTTTTACTATTTATTGCAACTAAAATATTTTTCTTTTTCAGGAAAATAAACAAATTTGGGATTTCGCAAGGATTTTGGACGTTTTTTTTTTTTTAAGTGTTTATTTATTCAAGCCTGTGTACATCTTTTTTTTTTTTTTTGATCACCCAATAAACAAGGTAGTATACATTTTTTCTTAACAATAAGTTCTGGTCATGCAAAAAAGTCTTGATTTAAGACGTGCTTTGCTAAAATACATTTTTGTGTAGAGGTACACTTTTTTTTAACACAATTTTTCGAGCTGATTGAGCACGTTGTATTCACAATAAATGATATAATTTATTTTGTAACCATGTTCCCTCTTTGAGGTGCTATCGAAGGGGAAGGCTTTGAAACCCCTTCATTGCGGTTTATGTTTTAGCTTATGACTTAAAGAGAAAAAGAAAGAGATAGAAAAATAGCAGAAAAGAGAAAGTTATCCTTAAACTAACATTGGTATCGTACCCAATAGTCATTGGTCATTGTACTTTTTTTTTTCCATTCATTTACATATTTATATTGCACTTATATACTAGAGATATCATTGATGTTTTATTTCTACTACTTCAATTAAGCCTTATTTTAACCTTTTTCTGGAATCCACCAATATTTTTGCATATTATTTCGACTTTTATTGTATTCTTCCAGATTAAATATATATTTATTGTATCTGCTAATATTATTGAAATTTACAGAGTCAATGTTATTTGAGTACTTAATGCTTTTATTTCTGGAATCCCGATGAATGTGGTAAATGATAGGGATGCAGTCTTCATTTTGTATATAATTGTGTTTGTCAAGGTATATGAAACCTTCCGGTGGGATAAATCCAGTTGTCAGTGCTTTTTGCATGACTGTATCTATATGATTCCAACTGTTTGCTATTATATTGTTTTGAGATTTGATTACCGATACCCAGTGATCTCTGATTAATTTCAATAAAAATATGTCTATTCTGGGTATTTTCGCTGCTTTGTAGAGTTTTTCGTTGCTTATATACTTTTTGTAATTGCTCTCTTTTGATCTGTACATGGTGAAACACGCCCTCAGACATTCCCTTTCGAATATTCTCAATTTTGCTTCCGCATGGAAGCATTGTAAATGCGATTTTTATCGATTTCGAGATTTCATCGGAATATGACTCAGAATGATCCAAAACGTCGAGAAATGACATTTTTTAAAAATGTCTGTGTGTGTGTGTGTGTGTATGTGTGACAGATATCGGCTCATTGCTCAGCAATGGTAATGCTTGGTGAGCCGAAAATTTAACAGTACTTTCCCTTCCCCTGCAAATTGCTGTCAGGGAAATTTCAGCGAAATCGGTTGAGTACTTTTCGAGAAAATTCAAATTTTCGAAAAATCGTTTTTTCGACTTTTCTCCGCGAAAAATTGATTCGTAGCCCCCACTCTCAGCGATGAAATACATCTCATTTGAACTTACAATTTTCACTCGGGGTAAATTTTGCTCAGATTTTTCTTTTGCAGATAATTTCAATTACAGTGTTTTTTATCCTGAATTTACTATACACGCTAGCTCAAAAATCATTCGAGTTAGAGACTTCAAATTTCGCCAGTTTGTGCATCTAATGAGTGAAAAGTTTGGTATTGATATTGGGCAAAATCGCTCCAGTAGTTTCTGAGATATTGTCCAAAAACCATTTTATGAAAAGAGGTTATATCTTCAAAACTATCCAAGCGATTACATCCAAGTTTAGCTTAAAAGATTCATCTCAATGAGCCCCACAAATGGTGAGAATTTCAGATTTTTCAGAAGAAGTCTCTTGTAAGGATCTTCGATAAATTATTTTTTTCAAAAATCACGGTTTTTCTTAGCTTTCTCTCTAGGAACACTACTATTTTTTATTTCACCATTCGAAAGTAGACAATTTTTCCTACAAGATTTCATTCTGACAACATTCAGAAAGAATAGAAATCCTATTTGGAATCCGAACTTCAATTTTTCAGATCTGTCGTAGGATCTTCCATTTATGATTGAAAAATTGTTTTTTTTTGTGGTAAACATGAATAAATACAGTTCACCAAAGATCGAACCATCATTAAATTTGTCCTTACAAGCGAACTTACTTCCTGCAAATGTCCACTTATGACAATTGTTGTGAAACCAAATTTCGTTACTGCATTTGGAATAATGAAAAATATAAATTGTAATCTCATGGATAATTTATCTAAAAATTCCATTCGGAAGCATTTTGCCAATCGAATTGGCAAAATATTAAATGTCACGCAAGGAGTGGGGCTTGCGAATAACGCACAGGATATAACGCTTCTGCTTGTTTCTATGGTGCTAGCACTTTGGTTGAACCAAATTACGCACCCGTATGTCACTATTGGTCTTATAAGTGAAAGATAGCAGGTGATTTTAGTTTTTTTCTTCACGTGTTTGTGGTGGGAAAGTCTTTTGAGTTTATGAAACGCAACTTCTGCTTTGTTCAATTGTATCTCTATGTGTTTTGTGAATTTCAATTTACTGTCTATATTGATTCCTAAGTACTTAGATAATGATTTGTGGGGTATGGAATTAGTATGAGTCAAGTCAGAGTGAATTTTGAAGTTCTTGTAGTTCAATCTTATTTCTCTAGAAGCTGTTGAAAGTTTTGGAGTGAAAATCATTGTTTCACATTTGCTGTCATTAATTTTCAGTTTCCATTTTCGATTATGTTTCTTAATTGAAATAAATAAGTTTTCTAGTTTATCTTGAAATAAATCTATGCGAGAGTCTGTGAGTAGCGTCACGAAGTCGTCTGCAAAGGAAATGCCTATTTTTTGTGGATCTGTATTCATGTTTGATAGAGATAAAATGTCACTGTTGAAGATGTTAAAGAGTGGTGGTGAGTTTACAGTTCCTTGCTGTAAGCCGTTTACCACTTCAAAGACAACGTCGGAAGATATTTTTCCTTCTATTGTTCTAAATTTTCGATTTTCTATCATGCTCCACGTCATTTTCAGATGCATCGGGAATCCTTTTGTAATTAATAAGTACATGAGGCCATTGATCCAAACAGTGTCAAAGGCTTTTTCCAGATCTATAAAACACGCTGCTGCGCATTTATTTTCGTTCAATGCTCTACAGATGTCTAAAGTAAGCTTCGACACTGCGTGAATCGTGGAGTGTTCCCTTTTAAAACCGGACTGTAGCTCGGGAATTATTTTGTTCATATTACTAAATTTAATTATCGAATTATTTATCACAATTTCGAATACTTTGCCTATGTTCGGTAATAGGCTAATGGGAGGATAGCTACTGGGATCGTTTCCATTCTTGCCTGGTTTCTTCAGTGATATTACGTTTGCTATTTTCCATTTCGATGGAAAATACATGTTATTGAGGCAGTTATTGAAGAATATATTATATTCAGATATGATAAATTTAGGAAGATTTTTGAGTATTATGTTCGGTATTTTGTCAATTCATGAGGATTTTTTGTTACTGAGTTTTCTAAAGATCTTGATAGTTTCTGGATTTTGTATGAAGTAATCGGCATATTGCGATTCGGGTGTTTTTGCACTGTTTTTAGGTGAAAATTCAGTTAAGGTTATATTATTGAGTCTTTCATTTATTATTGTGTCTTTGAGTAGATTCGTTATTCCATTGACTAGAAGTGTTAAGTTTTTTTCACCGATATTGTTATTTTCTTTATGTATTTGTGCATAATGTTGTCCAAGAATATTGAGTTTTTGAGAGGGCTCGGTTATTCTGAATTTATTATCTACTAATCTGAGATCTTTCGTTCCTATACCACTGTTTTTTATCAATGTTATGTTGCTGGTGTTTTTTTCAAGTATCAAATCAGCTATTTTTGTGTTATTTTTGGTTCTAAATATTTTATTTATTTCCGGAAATGCTTCACTGGTGTTTGATGAGAGATTTTCGACTTTGTTCATCCAGTATTTATTTATGGCGCTTTTATATTCTATTTTGAGTAATTGACGAACGACTGCTATTGCTTTTTTAATATTCTGTATATCTTTAGTATTCTGTTTATTTTTGAAAGTAATGCACTTTTTTTATTTTCTAATTCAGCTATTATTTTGTCACGGTAGCATTCAGAACTATTTGCCTTCTTAATTTTGGGAACTGATTTTTTTATGGCCACTTGGATGATTTCCTCCAGAGCGCTGACAAAGAACTCAATTTCTTAAACTGTCAGATTTCTGTTGCTGGGTATTTTATTTTTGTGTAATTTGTATAAGACTTTTTCAAATTGAGACCAATTTGTTTTCGTGTAATTGAGGTGGTAACCTTTTTCATTTGCGTCGAAGATCCACTCTTTTGCTTCCGAATGGAAGCATTGCAAACGCGATTTTTTTCGATTTCGAGATTTCATCAGAATATGACTCAGAATGATCCAAAACGTCGAGAAATGACATTTTTAAAAAATGTCTGTATGTGTGTGTGTGTGTGTGTGTGTGTGTATGTGTGACAGATATTAGCTCATTGCTCAGCAACGGTAATTCTTAGTGAGCCGAAAATTTAACAGTACTTTCCCTCCCCATGCAAATTGCTGTCAGTGAAATTTGAGCGAAATCGGTTGAGTACTTTTCGAGAAAACTCAAATTTTTGAAAAATCATTTTTTCGACTTTACTCCGCGAAAAATTGATTAACAGCCCCCACTCTCAGCGATGAAATACATCTCATTTGAACTCACAATTTTCACTCGGGGTAAATTTTGCTCAGATTTTTCGTTTGCAGATAATTTCAATTACAGTGTTTTTCATCCTGAATTTACTATACACGATAGCTCAGAAACTATTTGAGTTAGAGACTTCAAATTTCGCCAGTTTGTGCATCTAAGGAGCGAAAAGTTTGGTATTGAAATTGGGCGAAATCGCTCCAGTAGTTTCTGAGATATTGGCCAAAACCCATTTTATGAAAAGAGGTTATATCTCGAAAACTATCCAAGCGATTACATCCAAGTTCAGCTTAAAAGATTCATCTCAATGAGCCCCACAAATGGTGATGATTTCAGATTTTTCAGAAGAAGTCTCTTGTAAGGATGTTCGATAAATTAGTTTTTTCAAAAATCACGGTTTTTCTTAGCTTTCTCCCTAAGAACACTACTATTTGTTATTTCACCATTCGAAAGTAGACAATTGTTTCTACAAAATGAGTACCTTTTCATCCTGACGACAATCAGAAAGAATAGAAATCCTATTTGGAACCCGAACGTCAATTTTTGTGTTCCATCATAGGATCTGAATTTTCATCTAATATTGAATTTTTATGTACCATGTGATATTATTGCAATTTAATCGATTATTTTGAGCTGAAATTTGTAGGGATCTATGAGTGCTTATTTCTTGCGAAAATAATGTTATTTTTTGAGCGATTGAAAAGATATTCATTTCTATAGAGATTCGATTGATTATGGGTAAAATTCCATTCGGAAGCATTTTGCCAATCGAATTGGCAAAATATTAAATGTGACACAAAAAGTGGGGTTTGCAAATAACGCACAAAGGGTGGAACTCCTGCTTGTTTGCTTCCGAATGGAAGCATTGTAAACGCGATTTTTTTCGATTTCGAGATTTCATCGGAATATGACTCAGAATGATTCAAAACGTCGAGAAATGACATTTTTTAAAAATGTCTGTATGTGTGTGTGTGTGTGGGTGTGTGTGTGAATGTGTGACAGATATCAGCTCATTGCTCAGCAACGGTAATACTTAGTGAGCTGAGCATTTAACAGTACTTTCCCTCCCCATCCAAATTGCTGTCAGTGAAATTTGAGCGAAATCGGTTGAGTACTTTTCGAGAAAACTCTAATTTTTGAAAAATCGTTTTTTCGACTTTTCTCCGCGAAAAATTAATTCACAGCCCCCACACTCAGCGATGAAATATATCTCACTTGAACTCACAATTTTCACTCGGGGTAAATTTTGCTCAGATTTTCCGTTTGCAGTTAATTTCAATTATAGTGTTTTTCATCCTGAATTTACTATACACGATAGCTCAAAAACTATTTGAGTTAGAGACTTCAAATTTCGCCATTTTGTGCATCTAAGGAGCGAAAAGTTTGGTATTGAAATTGGGCGAAATCGCTCCAGTAGTTTCTGAGATATTGGCTAAAACCCATTTTATGAAAAGAGGTTATATCTCGAAAACTACCCAAGCGATTACATCCAAGTTCAGCTTAAAAGATTCATCTCAATGAGCCCCACAAATGGTGATGATTTCTGATTCTTCAGAAGAAGTCTCTTGTAAGGGTGTTCGATAAATTAGTTTTTTCAAAAATCACGGTTCTTCTTAGCTTTCTTGCTAAGAACACTACTATTTTTTATTTCACTATTCGAAAGTAGACAATTTTTTCTATGAAATGAGTACCTTTTCATCCTGATGACAATCAGAAAGAATAGAAATCCTATTTGGAAACCGAACATCAATTTTTGTGTTCCATCATAGGATCTGAATTTTCATCTAATATTGAATTTTTATGTACCATGTGATATTATTGCAATTTAATCGATTATTCTGAGCTGAGATTTGTAGGGATCTATAAGTGCGTATTTCTTGCAAGAATAATGTTATTTTTTGAACGATTGAAAAGATATTCATTTTTATAGAGATTCGATTGATTATGGGTGAAATCCCATTCGGAAGCATTTTGCCAATCGAATTAGCAAAATATTAAATGTCACACAAAGAGTGGGGTTTGCAAATAACGCACAGAGGGTGGAACTCCTGCTTGTTCTTCCTTTAATTTCGCAGTAAATAACATTGTATTGTGACCTGCGTCATATGGGAGTGTGTCAATCGAGTTTGTGTTAGGATTTGCTATAATAAGTCTGTCGTCTACTATACAAAGGTCCAAGTATGATTCGCCGCGAGGATATGATGGGATATCTGTGTGATAAAGGTTGGCCCTGAATTCGTGTTGAAATTCAGTTAACCAATTGTGAATGAATTCGCCCCTAGTGTTATCTTTTTTGTTTTTCCATCATGAGTGTCTAGCATTGAGGTCACCTGCTATAATGTAATAATTATTTCTATAGCCTACGTTTAGGTCAATGACTATGTTCTGGAATTCTTTTTGGAAAGTCTCTGTGTTGCCATGGGGAGCGTATATCGCAATTATTATTAACCCTGGGAGTACACTGGGGGTCATTTTGACCCCAAAAATGTTTTTGCCCTAAAATATGATGAAATGGATGAAAATATTTCAAATAGTCGACTCTGACGCTCAGAAGTTTTTTCATTCAAATTGGCTGACTTTAGAAAAGAGGTCCAATTACGATTAATTTTTTCACCATCAAAAAATAGTTGAATCAAAGCAATGATGATTGTATTTAAAAGTACATTGTTTTATCTACAAAAAACCTTAGAACATGAATTTCGAAAAGATGCATAGTTTTTGAGATGTAGCACTAAGAAAATGAAGTGGGGTCAATTTGACCCCGTGTGTGCTCCGGAGTTCTGTTCAGAGGTGTGTACTCCGTGGGTTAAGTTGAAATTATTTTCGAGATTTAATTTTAGCGCAATGCTTTCATTATTTTGTTGCTGTTTGAGAAAGAATGGCCTATTGTTATATATTTGATTGAATTGTGGATAAGTATAGCTATACCTCCAGCTTGTTTACTATTAGGGCGATCCCTTCTGATAATGTTGTAATTTTCGTATGATATTTTATGTTGTGAACTTAATTTGGTTTCGCAAATTATAACTACTTCTGGATTGTGTAATTTGAGAGCATTCAATAACGAGTTTCGTCTCATGTGGCTTATGATTGAATTCACGTTAATTTCCATGATTTTAAGCCCTTTATAGATTACTTTATTAGAATTTTGAATAGTGTACTCCATTATTAGGATAATAATTATTGTGTATAATTATGTGTATATTGTGTATAATAATGTGTATATTGTGTATAACGTAGGATTCAATTAGGAATCCTATTTTAGTTTCTTGTGATTCTACCACGTTTATTAATGCCGTCATTCTCGCATTTAGTATATTTATTTTATTATTTATTTCTGACCAAATATCGGTAGAAGGAATTTGAGTGGTATTAGATATTCTTGTTTTGTCTGCATATGATACTAACGGGTTTGTGGTATTTCGTTGGACATTTCGGTGTAGTGGAATTTGGGATAGAGTATGAGAATTTAAAGGGAGTTTCGGTGTATTCCTGCTAGGGGTTTTTTTTTTTGGGATTCTGTTTTGATTGAAGAATTAGTTTTTTCTGTGTTGGGCAGCCTCGATAGGAGGCAGGGTGTCCAAATTTATCGCATAGGACACAGTAAAGTTTATCAAAGTTCAATTCATCTTCTTTCGAGATAGGGCATTCTCCCGGCTTGTGTGGAATGTTACATTTTACGCATCTGTAATGCATTTCGCAGTTTGAAGCTGCATGAGCAAGTCTTTGACATTTTATGCATTGAAGTGTTTCTTTATTTTTAATTCTCTCCCATGAGATTTTTTGATAAGATATGTATTTGATATCGTTCAATTTAGCTGGGTTGCATTGTGGGGATATTTGCACTATGAAAATAGGAAGAGTTTTCTTGTTTTTGATAGAATTTTGTGTGGTGAATCTTGAAACTTTAGTGAATTTTAAATCGTCTGATTCATGTTCTTTCAGTTGACTCATGATTTCTCCTGGTTCATAGATACCATCGATTCCCTTCAAGAGGAAAGTTTGAATTTTGTCTTCTTGTAAAGTATAAGTGAAATATTCTATTTTACTTTGTTTGAGATAATCTCGTATTGATTTGAAATCTGTTACATTGTTTGTTAGTATTAAATGTTTGCCTTGGCTGTTTAATGACTTAATTTTAAAATTTGTTATTTTCAATTTTTCTGTAATGATACTAATCGTTTTTTTTGCATTCAAACCTGATGAGTTTATCGCAGGTATTTTCGCTTTTCTCTTCTCTGTTTCCTATGGATTGTGCTGCTCTTCTTGTTGAAGTAGGAGGGGGCAGCTGCTCTCGTTCTGCTGATGGTCTGATGTACTAGGAGTGACGTCATTTGTTTTGGTTTGCGTTGAGTTTTGGCTAGTGTTATGGTGATGAAGCTAATTGAGCGTGTGTGGTATTTGTATTGGAGCTGCTACAGGTGTATTGGTTAGCGTTCTATTTATATCTGAATTTTTTTGGTAATATTGGTCGTTCCCCTTATTTGACGTATTTTTCTGCGGTTTTTCACTCACCGCAAATACTTGTTTCCTCAATTCTTGAATAATTACGAGAGCACTTGAGTAATTTTCACTTAGTTCAATGTTTTTTTTTTCAATTCCTCGAGAGAAATTTCAGTTTCATTGTCTGTCTCCATTTCTGGATTTACTTGATTTTCCTCAGGAGAGTTTTCACCATTTTTCTCTACATGTGAGTTGGGAGAAAAATTAGCTTCTGTGGAGGGATCCATTTCAGATTTTTTTGATGAGTCAAGTTGTTCTCTCTCTCTTTTTTGCTTGTGTAATCAATACATTGAGTTGTTTGTTGTTTGTAGCTTGAGTTTTGAGTTGATTTAGTTCATCTTCTGTGAGTTCGATATCGGGAATTTGGGTTCTCGTTACCCTTTTCGTTTTTCCAACATTGTACCCCCTCGAAGGGAGCACTCTGTTAGTTTTTTTCTTTCTATTGGCTATTTTGTTAACCGTTAGTCCTTTGTAATATTACAATTATTGAGTTATATTGTTGTGGAAAAGTATTATTTTTCAAGTATAAAACTGAGATAACTAGGTTTAAAATTTTGCTTTTGCACACTGAGCGTGTAAATTGCTAGCGTCCTCGCACCTCGGGTGCTGTGACGCGACTCTGGATTTTGGACGTTCTTGGACCATTTTTGGACATTGCTGGAATTTTGGAGGTATGGCCTTATTTTTATAGATATCTTTTTACTGGTGGGTTTTAGGGGAATTTCTCAAAAGAGGAAAAACCTTCGGCTTTCTGAGCCTATCGTTTTCGGTCCTAGGGGAATTTCCCTATTTCTCACCATTTTCAAAATAATCACCAATTCACAAAATTGATCTATTAATTTTCTTCCATTTTTGAAATTTTTGGATTTGGTTTATTTTTACTATTTATTGCAGCTAATATATTTTTCTTTTTCAGGAAGATAAACAAATTTGGGATTTCGCAAGGACTTTGGACGTTTTTGGACCATTTTTGGACGTTCCTGAAATTTTGGAGGTATGGCTTTAGTTTTATAGATATCTTTTTACTGGTGCGTTTTGGGGAATTTCCCAAGAGGCGAAAAACCTTCGGCTTTCCAAGCCTATCGTTTTCGGTCCTGAGAGAATTTCCCTATTTTCACCATTTTCAAAATAATCACCAATTTACAAAATTGATCCATTAATTTTCTTTAACTTTTGAAAATTTTGGATTTTGTTTATTTTTAACGAAACTATTCCTCTTTAGTAGTGAAATACCTAGATAATGGATCAAGCTTTCTGCGAGGGGCTACGCTTTATAGTCTGGCAGCCTCCGAAAGAGGAGGACATGATGTTGGAGTTTTGTCCCTTGGTGCAGGAGTATTATTTGTGCTGGAGGGAGGAAATTACCGACCTCACATTCCTCATCGTGCATGATCGGAGGTACAATTTCAGTTACCACGCTCCGGAGACGTACTACCTCCATCATCGATATGTCCCCTCCACCGAAAGATTCTCTTTCGAGACAATTGTTACCTTTTGCTTCCGAATGGAAGCATTGTAAACGCGATTTTTTTCGATTTCGAGATTTCATCGGAATATGACTCAGAATGATCCAAAACGTCGAGAAATGACATTTTTAAAAAATGTCTGTATGTGTGTGTGTGTGTGTGTGTGTGTGTGTGTGTGTGTGTGTGTGTATGTGTGACAGATATCGGCTCATTGCTCAGCAACGGTAATACTTGGTGAGCCGAAAATTTAACAGTACTTTCCTTCTCCGTGCAAATTGCTGTCAGTGAAATTTCAGCGAAATCGGTTGAGTACTTTTCGAGAAAATTCAAATTTTCGAAAAATCGTTTTTTCGACTGTTCTCCGCGAAAAATTGATTCACAGCCCCCACTCTCAGCGATGAAATAGATCTCATTTGAACTCACAATTTTTACTCGGGGTTTAATTTTGCTCAGATTTTTCGTTTGCAGATAATTTCAATTACAGTGTTTTTTATCCTGAATTTACTATACACGCTAGCTCAAAAACTATTTGAGTTAGAGACTTCAAATTTCGCCAGTTTGTGCATCTAATGAGTGAAAAGTTTGGTATTGAAATTGGGCGAAATCGCTCCAGTAGTTTCTGAGATATTGTCCAAAAACCATTTTATGAAAAGAAGTTATATCTCCAAAACTATCCAAGCGATTACATCCAAGTTCAGCTTAAAAGATTCATCTCAATGAGCCCCACAAATGGTGAGAATTTCAGATTTTTCAGAAGAAGTCTCTTGTAAGGATGTTTGATAAATTAGTTTTTTCAAAAATCACGGTTTTTCTTAGCTTTCTCCCTGGGAACACTACTATTTTTTATTTCACCATTCGAAAGTAGACAATTTTTTCTACAAGATAGGTACCTTTTCATTCTGACGACATTCAGAAACAATAGAAATCCTATTTGGAACCCAAACGTCAATTTTTGTGTTCCATCGTAGGATCAGAATTTTCATCTAATATTGAATTTTTATGTACCATATGATATTATCGCAATTTAATTAATTATTCTGAGCTGAAATTTCGAATTTCAAGTAGATTCCCCAAGTATTGCAGATGGAATCCTGAACAGATCGATACAGTCTGGAGCAATATTTGTAGGAATATATGAGTGCGTACTTGTTGCGAGAATAATGTTTTTTTTGAGCAATGAGATATATGAATAGCGATTCAATTCACCATAGATGAACTCCATTCGGAAGCATTTTGCCAATCGAATTGGCAAAATATTAAATGTCGCACAAGGAGTGGGGTTTGCAAATAACGCACCGAGAGTAAGGCTTCTGCTTGTTTGGCTTTTGTTCGGGGCATGTACTTCGATCGGGTGAGTACATTTTTCGTATTAACTTATTTATCCATGCACCTCTATATTTCCTATTTAATCTATTTATGTATGCTACTTCTCTGTTCCAGCATGAACAGTTCCTTCCCCACTACCAACGATTTTCGGAGTTCCTGTGGGAACTTTACGAAGGTGATTTATTTGATAATGTTGCCTTCAGGGAGCGTGCCTTCACATGCTTCGCATTTGCCTTTCTTGCGGTCATAAGACGTCTCCCGCAGGGGAACGACAAAGAGTTTGAAATGGACATGTAGAAAATAAATAATAATATGGTTCATTTGTAGTGATCTTCATTCATTTGTCCCCCCATTCGTCTCTTTGCACATATGTGCTCACCCATTCATCTCACATGCATAGATATGCATCCATGCGTGTACATTTGTTATTTTCGTAGGTATTACATTTGGGAAGAGGAGAGGGATGTTTCCTATCTTCCTTACTTATTCCTCCTTCTGGTATTCCTTTCGATTATTATCCTAGCACCAAGCTTTGCCAATTTATCTGCCTTTTCGTTGCCATAGATTCCTTTGTGTCCTGGGGCGTAAGTGAAATCTGCATCCACCTGCTGCAGCATTACGTCCAAATTTTGAAGCAGTAGTTGGTTCGTGACAGGTTTACGTCTTGAGCTCATCTACCCGTTGTTTTTCCAATGCTCGATATACGTGGTTATACAGTCCACGACGTATTCCGAGTCCGTGAAAATTCTCACTTTTGCCAGGGCGAATTCCTTCACTATTTCACATGCTATACAATCACAGCCCAAATTTCTGCGGTAACGTTTGTTACTTTAGGCTGCTTCAGTGTCTTCGAGGTGTTCAGAGGGTTGCCCTCCTTAAACCATACTCCAATGCCGGCGATAGCTTTCGGGGTTCCATTGTATGAACAGGATCCATCTACGTAAATCTCAATTCTGCCGGTGTTATCCCGATTAAAAAGTGAATTTTTTCCCATTTTTCGGTTTTCTCAAAATGTTGTGATTCGCAGTGAATTTTACTTTAGCCGTTTCCTGCGCTCCAGCTTATTGCTGATAAAGTGTTCTTGTTGCCCTTTCAGCAACGCTGCATTTTCGCGAATTTTTTTCCCTTGGCTAGACCGGATGCATGACGTTTCTTTGTGCTGGTGTGAAAACATTGAATTTTCATTCAGGAGGAAAAAAAAGAAATGTGTTACAAATTTCCCGATGAGAAATATGATGTATCGGAAGCTGAACACGCAGTATTTACTCTGGTAGTAGGCGAAGCGGAAAGTGAGGACGAGCATGTGGTGCAGGATGTGAAAGAGAGAGACGATGCTGAATCGGTTTTCCCGACAATGGAACACAGGTTGAATTATTTAGTGCGGGTAAAAATGTGTAGAGAAAGGGAGCAGTGGACTAATTTTTTGGAGGAGATTGGAGGCTCTGAAGGATTTTACCAGGGTCTTAATAGACTTCGCCAACATTCCACACCGTCTACTCCCGTGTTTGAAGTGCTATAGAATTTGGTGAGAAAAGAATTTCGGGTGTTAGCAGAAGGTTTCATTGCATGGGATTTCTTCCTTTTTCGGCAGTTTACCCAAGTAAGATAATTGAATTTAAATATGTGTACTGTAACGTAATATTTCGATTACGTTACTTTTTATCGTCTGGGCGCGTAATTAATTTTGAATTTCAATAGTTTTGGCACCACCAACCGAGGATCAAAACAAACGAATCACGAGAGTTCAATTTTAGTAGAAATTATGTAAAACTAATGCCGATTGGTTAATTTCTTTTGTTAACGCTCATTGGATTGTCGTCAATTGAGTTGATGTCTCACGACTGGAAGAGGGAGACACCAGATGGACGATGATGAAGGGAATCGACATTATCGAAGGAGTCGGTTAATTGGACAAAAGTTTGGGCGCCAATGACAAGATTCATCGGAAGAATTAATTGAGACGTTTAGATGGACTTTGGTTGCATCCTTGGACTTGATAAAATTGTCCCAACTCTAATGTCATCGACTTGGAGTTTCTCAATTGTCTTCGTTGGAATTTATTGTCATTCAACAGAAGAAATTACTGTCGTCAGGTTAAGCTGTGTTAACTGACGTAGTCTGGGATTGACCAATGAGAAGAGCCCTTCCCGGAAAAGACGCCTTAGCCGAGTACAGCGTTTGCTGTCGGCAGGATTTCTCGTTTGGTGTGCCGTAGAGTAAACACATGTTTTGTCGTGTCTCTCTGCACAATTTTGCATAGTCGCCATTTTCACGTTTGGACAATTAATTCATTGGAATTAATTGTATTAATTGTCGTTTAATTAAATTGAATAAAAAAAAATATTGTTCACGTTGAAATCAATTTCGCATAATCTGGTGAGCAAATTTTTGTTTAATTAAATTTTGTACGGTAATTGATTTCGTGGTCGTGAAAATTGTATTTTTTTCTGTTAGCGTAATGACGCCATATAAAAAGACGCCACGAAATCGAATACCATTTATCGGCGAATTAATTTGATAATTTTTTATTGGAAATATTAATTTTGTTAAAAATAATTTTTGGAACTCTCGTGCTCGTTTCTCGGAAAAAAATATTTTTTTTAGAAAATTATATTTTTTTTGTTTGGATAAAATGTCGCGAATTGAGAAAATTCAATTAACGGGAATATTTTGGCGTCATGGTCAAAGATAATTAATTGGAATTTATTTTGGAATTTTAGTCTCGCGACTTTGTGAAATATATTGAATTCTGTTTTAATTTTTTTTTTATTATTCAATATTTCGAGACATTTTGTTTGATGAATTATTTTTTTTTATTTTTATTTTCATGAAATTAATTCAATTAATTTCATGCATTGAGTATGGTTGAGTCGGCCTTGACACCTAGGGAATATCGCTAGGGAATTTCTAGTAACTTAGCGCTAGGGAACAATAGTTACTTTCGTTTCATTGCGAAAGATGACTGTAGGTGGCAGCAACATTAATTTCTTCTGAATTTGAATTTGAATGTTATTCTTTGAATATTTCTTTTATTTGATAACTTTATTATGTGCTGACGATTAATTAATGAATTAATCAATTTGTTAATTAATTAAATTCTTTTATTTGATTAACTTTATTTTAAATTTGGTTTCAAAGAATTTGTTTGTAATTAATTGTTTATTTATTTTGAATTGTTTTATTTGTTTGAAATTTATAATTTTTTTTTATTTATTGTGCTGCGCACTCGCCGATGTAACGCAGGGGTTTAATAATTTATAATTAATTTTTTTTATATAAAATTTTTATTTTATCCCCTAAATTGTTTTTGTTTGGAATTATTTACACTCCTTATTCAAACCCACAACAGCGACCCTGAGGGGGAGACTGAACTAGTTCGGGCTGAATAAGGGAGTATTCGAGTTTGTGGTTAATTATTTGAATTTTTGATTTTGTTGTTGTTGTTTAGATCAATTTAAGATTGATCGGATGTTGAGATACATCCTGGCGCCCATTTTGAGTTTGTTTTTGATTTGAATTTTGTTTTGTCGATTGGGTGCTTTTCAAGCGTGCTTAATTGCTGAGCTTACCGTTAGGCTCAGGAATTACGTCACAGTACCTATCCACGTATTATTTATTATTATTTTTCATCTTCATTTTATAGAATCTTTCAATGGAATATTCTTGGTGGATGTTTGAGTTTTTCCATTATTTCATACGGACCACTCCCTCTACTCACCAAGATCTCCGATCTTCATACCTTTGTAAGGGCTTGTCTTCTTTTATTTCTTTTCTAGAACGGCGTTTGTTTCGTGAAGGTAGGATAATTTACCCGAAGTGCATTTATCTAAGTCTTCTTATAATTATTATAATCATATTTCATCTATCAATTTTGTTCTCTTAGTTGAAGTTACCGCAGTTTCTCCGCATGAGCTCCCCATCCGAGTTCGACCATTTCATCTTGTCTATGACGAGTGGTATTCTATCTGACCAGAGCTAGGCCGCCGATTATTGTTTGGTTCTGGTAGGCACCAATTATCCACTGACCACGTCAACGGGCTAGGTTGACTTCGTTCAAGAGTAGGCTGCAAGGTTGGTTACTTGTTTCTAACATCAAAGAGTTCATTGGGGATTCTGATTAGTTTGAGAAGCAAACCAATATGTTAATTACCCGCCATGCCCTTCAACCGATTGGGTGTGACGCTTTATGGGAATTTCACGTTTTCCGCCAATTTTTTGGCATTGAAGTGAGTTTTATCATAAGCCGAATATTTTATTATTTTGTAATTAGTGTTTTGTTTTACTTGTTTGCAGCTTCTTCCCTTCCGTCATCATCAAATATTGTTCCGGACGCTCAGTTCGTTACTCCATACTAGATGGATGGTAACAAAGATGCCCAGCTTTCGTCTAGTGTATCTTCTGGAAAGGGAGAACTAGCTTCGGAAAACAGAGGAATTTTTGGATGAGGGACTCGCTAACCTACTCAAATGAAATGAATGCACACACACATATACACATGTACCGAGAACGCAAGAAGAAGAAAAATAAAAAATTCAATTTGCAATTTTTCTCATATCCTCTTCCCCCCCCCCCCCCCCTCAAGAGTCTTCTATTCATATTCAATTCGAATTAGAGTCTCGTATGGATGTATCTTTCCGTATATGAGCTGTTGCTGCTGGAATTTTCCTAAACTATTCCTGTATATAAAGAAAAAATATTTTTTTTCCAATAAAATAATTTGCCGAAGGAAGGTCGGTGTGGGATTTTATATGATTTTCATCACATAAATATATATATTTTATCATATATATATATATATCTATTCCTTTGCATAACATAACTTGTACTTATGGCGATTATGTTTGTAGAGTCTTATAAAAATTGACAATGTAATCTTCCAATAGTTCTTCCATAAGAAACCTTAAACTGGTTCACTTGCCAACTGCCTCAAGCAATTGCAATGATTGGAGAATAATCATCATGTTACTTCACGAAACCATAATAATTATTCAATAAATATTACATCCTGAAAATTCACCATAATTTTTTTGAATTACTCTTGAATCCACTCAAATTTCTGATACTTTTCATTTTCATATTCAATCCACCTATAAAAATTATCAGGATTTCTTTGCAAAATTATAATCCTTCTATATCATAGATGACCACCATTTGAGCGAGCACATTCCCTTCGAAGTCTCCACTCGTGGTATGGATGTATCGATTTGAATGAATTGCACACTTATAATAATGAAAGAACGAAATTAATATATTAAAAATATCATATTAACAATGGCCATACTTTTGACACCATTAAAAGAGAAAGGTGAATAAATATTATCGATCAACGATAAAATACCTAGTATTTTACGCAGTTATTTGTTTCTGAGAGTTGGAAATTACTTCGGTTTCTTTTTATGCTGATTACTGATCCATGTTTTTATTTGCTGCCATGTCCTGTGGCCAAGAATCTCAGGGTTTTTCTCCCGAATTTCCTCAATATCTCCTTTTGATGGTAATGTCAATTTTTCCAAGTGTTCAGCAAATCTTACTGTGATGATCTCTTTTTCTTGGAGAGTCCATGTGGTTCTCGTTATTTTCTTCTTTGATTCACGATTTTTCCTCTGAGTGGCTTCAACTGGTTCATCAATCTCATTCTCTTCTTCGCTAATATTCCTAGAGTGCGATTCGGGCATTTGATGAGATTCTCCTTCACTGTCAACGGAATATGTTTCATTTGAATGTGAGGCAGCTCGCTTTAGTGATGCATTGGAATCGTCATCCTCAGTAACGTCATCTTTGAACGTGACTTTCTGCGTTCTCCTTGTACATTCAGATGGTTTTTTCGTGCATGCATTTGAAGACTCACCCTCCATTCCATCGTCATCACTTTCTTCAGTATTTTTTTGTAATCCGCTGGCTTTTTCGAGAAACTGAGAAACTTTCAATATTTCAAGGTCACCGCTCTGACGATAGTGAGAGAAATGAATTTTTTCAGCATGTCCCAGAAACTTAGTCAAATTGGTTATTTCAGGATCACTGAGACCGAGGTGAGCACACATAGTAGCGATGTGTTTGCATAGTAACGTACCTCTCAGTGTACGTGGAATCTCAGCTCCACAAGCATCTGCATATGAACGCATTATGTCACATGCAATTAGACGCCTTGTTTTCCTCTTACGTAGTGATGGTAATCCAAATAAATATGGATTATTCGGGTCAACTTCAGCTTTCTCACGGAAGCTGAGCATTTTTTCGATGCTGTTTTCCATGTCTCTTGATAGTAAAATTGCGACAGTTCCACCCAATTTTCCTCTGATTTCAAATCTCTTGTAACTGGTAGCAATTTCCTTGCACTTTGGAGTTAATCCTCTGAATAAATCTTTATTCACTTTTTCATCAGTTCCTTTACGAGAAATGTAATCCTGAATCTTTATTTTCGAAGATTCACCTTGACGTCGACGATTGAAACTCTGAATAATCAGCAAGTTCGTTTCACAAAGAGTTATCCAAGCTTTATAGCTGTATTCTTTGCTTAGTTCAGCCAATGCTAGTTTACGTTTTTCTTGCAAATGTACCATTAACTTGTCAATATCGTCTGATGATGGGAGGACAACTTTCTTGAGTCGCTTTCGTTTGGCGAAAGTTTCAGCAGCTATTCTGTTGATTAATTCAAATTTTTCCGTGATCAGTTGAACAAAATCTTTCGCACGTTTTTGACTTTGTTGATCGCCCCTGACAATGTGAAGATTCTCTACGAATTTCCCAATCTGCTTCAGCATTGTACCAAATGTTGTCGCTGTAGTTGGTGCATCGAATTCTCTCAAATTTTCATCGTACCGGGCCACTGCTCGAACTGCGGCGATGCATGTCTCATAATGCTTTGGTACGAATAATGATAAAAAACAGTGGATACTAGAATCTTCATTTTTCAAAGCAATCAACAAACGGCCTAATATGCGTAATTTTTGACGAAGCATCGGAGGATCTTCCGGTGAAGGGTACTTTTCGGCTAAATGGTTGAAATATAGAATCACAATTTCATCATATCTTATTTCCTCTACTACATCATCGTCTCTCAAATCTGGGAAAATTTCTTCTCGCAAAATTTTCGAGGCTCGCTCATGTATTCTACCACCAACCATTCGACTTAAGGGTAGTGAACTTCCTTTGCCTTTATATTGTCCACCTGTACACGAAAGAACGTGACGCATATTTGATACAGAAATCTCGCCATCACAGTTAAAGCATTGACCGTATGCGATAGCTGTTTTCACTGTTTTAGAATTCCTGTTCGGCCGACGCTTTACTATTAATTCACCATCGTTCAGATTGCTAGCTCTGTTATATATGGCAGCATGTTTTTTCTGTAGTCGGTCGAGCAATCTTCGTCTTTCTGGATGCTTTTTAGGATATTTCATGAATTCTTGAACCTCTTTTTTATCTTTGTGAGTTTCCATATGTCGATAAAATTTCAACTTAAGTAATTGAGGACAAAATGCACAAAAGTAAACTTTTTTCTCATGAGTGGCCCGTACGTACATGTTTCTTTTACTTGGTGGTGTAGAACCACCATCATTAAGTGTCGACAAATTCAACTCCTCGCGATCATGGGATAGATTTCTTGCTTGAGATGAACTTTCATCCTCGTCAGAGTCCCTTCGAGAATTATTGTCTTCCTCATCTTCACTGATATCTGATGGTATATAAACACTCTCATCGTCGTCCTCAGGCTCAGGTTGTTCATAATCTGCAAAATTGTTCCAAGAACAGATGAAACTTAGTGAATGATTGAAATGATAAACAATAATTGCCTTACACTTTGGAGAAGCTCTAGGTGCATCAGCTCGATCCTGAGCATTGGAGGTATCCAGAGAATTGAGAGCTGCCTCAATCAATGATATATTAATTTCGTTAGTGTTTCTGTCGTTAGTGTTTCTGTCGTTAGTTTTCTGTGACATTCACTGAGGCTCAGATCCATATCAATATCGAAACTCGCTTGCCTGTATGAAATTGTAAAACAGATGAGATAATCATGGAATATCAGTTGTTTTATAAGTGATTAGGATGATATTTCTTTAATAATTCACAAGTATACCTCACAGTTTCCACTTCATCTTCTTCCTGAAGATTTTGCAATAAGCTGTCATCTAGATGCACATCGGTTTCATATAAGTCACAATCGACTCCCATTTTGGTCAAATATTTCAGTTCTGCGACAAAATAGTATAAACAATTCATCAACAATTCATATTGAGCAGTGAAAAAAATGCCTTAGAAAAAATATGACACTAACGATTTGATTTCATAATTCAATAGGAATAAGCTTTCGAAAAAATTACCATCATCCGTAATCTGAAAATCTGAAGTATTGTGGCCATCGTGTGAATCGATTCCATCATCCAGCGGTACATGGGCATTTAGTACTAGATAAATAAAGGAAAGAGAAGAAATCACAATTATTATTCTGCATCAACGATTTTCTTATCAAAAGATCAATAAAATTAATTTGAACAACTTACCGCATTCATCAATGTTTGATTCAATTGGTTCAGTATCTCTTCTCGGAGCACATGGAGGCTTCCTGGATCCATCGATAACTTGTGACGTCAATTTTGAACTAGTTTGATGAACTGATTTTCCAGAACTTGCACAGGGTGAATTGACAGTAGAGATTTCATCGTTGACTATTTCTACTATAACCGATGAATCTATTTTTCCATGGATATCATCGTTGATCTCCGGATCGAATGGTAATATGAAAACATCATCAATATTCACTGTTTCATCCGTCGATTGACTGCCTGTCTTTTCTTCAAAAATTTTCTCTGAATCAATCACAGTTTTCGGTGACGATCTAGATTCAATATTTATGGCAGGCTCGATTTTTTTCTGCTGAATCATTCTTTCAACCTGATTGAACAAAAGGCTATTTGGTGTTATTTCTTGAATATTTCGTATTTTTACGCGTTTTGCGGTTGAATTTTCTTGACTGAACAGTTCTTTATTTCCACTAGCTTGATCAAAACTGTCTTTTGATTGCTGCACTTGTATACTATTGTGTTGCATTATTTTCCCATCAGAAGCCATCTTCTCAGTGTAATTCCCATCTTCTTCATGACAAACCTCTTTCAGAACATTGTCATCAACATTATGATGGTCTTGTTCCTCTGTTTGGATTTTATCAAAGATATCTATGCTCTCCTCTTCTTTTATCATATGAGTTTGAGGTGAATCCACCTTGGGATTTTCCCTATTGGATTTTCCTGAAATCGCAATCAATGTTTTTTCATTAATTTTCTCATGTAAATGAATATGAGTCATTCCATTATTGTTGTTTTCTCTCTGAGATTCAGTTTCCTTACTTTTCCTCGCAGAGAATCTATCAATGGCCTCAGTCATCTTCAATACAGATTCATAATCATTTTCCTGCAACATTGAGGTATCAGAAACTTCAGTTGTAAGCTCGCACATCACTACTTCTTCTGCTGAATCCTTTTCTCCAAGTGGGTTGACAGTCTTGCCAGTGTCAACGGTTTCAGGATCCACACACTCAACATATTCAGAATTGTATCGCTCAGGACCATCAGGATCCTCAGTCATAGGGCTGCTAACTATATCTTTGAGAATTTGCCTATCTCGTAGCTCCACTGGAGGATCAGCTTCAGTAGACTTCAATAGAAGATCCGATGATTCTTTATTATTTGCAGGTTCATTGCTTCTCTGCCGAGATGCATCAGCTTGCTCTTCTTCTAAAATCTCTCGTTGAACCTCGATGTTATTATTGAGTTCATCATTCTGTTTGCCTTTTTCTCTTGATATTATCTCCGTCGGAGGAAACTTTGAGTCACTTAGCAGTACTTCTTCAAGTACTGCTAATCGACTATTCGATAGACACCATCATCAACGAACTGAATCAAAAACATCGTGACGACTTTTTCAATAATTTACATGGGATTGAATCGATAACTGTTCCATTGAAATTTGACTCTTATTGTTCACTTCTCGTTATTTAGATGAAACAATATTGAAGAGAAATGCCGCTGATTGATGATTATCTTTCGAAGCTGGAACCAGTTAAGGGAAATCGTACCTGGAACATTTAGATCTTATGTATTGAGATGATGAAAAATTGGGAAAGAATGCGAACAATCAGATCTTCTCCAGAGAGGTTATATGATTTGAAGGTTAGGTTACCCGGAACTTTATTATTTCTGTTCAATCACGCCAGGAAATATCTTTTCACATAACGGAGCTAGTAATAAAAAATATGATGAAGTAGAGAATGCGTATGTATGGAATGGAAATAAATATGGAACAATTAGAACCAATATCCAAGGAAGCCACGTGTCCACTAATAATTGTCCACTGCTATTGAATACATGACAATGAATTATATTATAACTTATGATGTGGTAGTTGTCAGGACCTGTTGCTCATATATACAATTATTTAGTAAATGGGTTCTTGTGGGGACGATAAATTATGATGAAGAATAAAATATAGGGGAGGGCGGGGCACGACGGAGCAGGTGGGGCACGACGGACCACCTCAAAAATCAGATCAAAATTTTGGTGTTTTTTTCTTCACAAATCATGATATCCTTGATGTAGTCAGTGATTTTTACACCAATCCGTCAAACTCGGGCAAAATGATCCAAAAAAATTTGGTGAATTTTTTTTTCTTTTTGATACTTTTGAAAAATGAAAAAAAAACAAATCTATTATCTAAAAAAATTTTTTCAAGTTATTTTTGGAGTGGAAAGAAATAATTGTTCAAAAATATAGAAAATTTATTTATTATCCAACGAATTTTTGATTATTGATTTTTTTTTCATATTTAACGAATTTTTGATTAATTAAATTTTTTTTTCATAGGGGGAAGTGGGGTAAAAATGGACACTCCAATTGAACGGTTCGAGAGAGAAATTTTCTAGTGATTCCATTGAGGAGCTGAGAAAATTTTAGGCGGAAAACGTGAGTCTAAATTTTTTTCTTCAATTTTTAGAAAAATTGACATTTTTGGCTAGGTTTTGAAGGGATTTTTCTTTCAAAAATCGAAAAAATCTACTTTTTTGACGATATCTCCAGTTCTGTTGGTCGTAGCGACCTGGGGTTGTCCTCAAATGAAAGGTGAGCTCATTTTCCATCAATTTATGTGGTTTAAAATCTTCTCAAATCAATTCTTCAAATATTTACAGACCATTTTCTTAACCTCAGTCTTTGCCCTATAAGTACTAGAAAAATTGGTAATTTTCCTTTATCAATGACATAAATCGATGCGAAATGAGCTCAACTTTCATTACAAGATCAACCCGAGGTCGCCACGACCAATAGAATAGTTCAATGCAATAGACAATGACAGAATAATGAAAAATAATATCTAATGAGCACACGACTCTACCGATAATTGTCCAGAATCGTTGTATATTTAACAATGAATTCATGATTTCATAATGTGGTAGTTGTCAGGACCTGCTGTTCATATATGCGGAAATTCCGTAAATGGGTTCTTGTGAGGACAAGAAGTGTTACGAAGGATACAATGTCGCAGAACGGATTTTCTCAATTATTTTTTGTATTATGTGCAATTGAATCTTATTCCATTCTCACAAAGATTTTATTGAATATCTTGCTGCAAAGAAAAACCTATGAATGCCCATTTTTGATTCCGAAGGGAAGCTTTGTAATCGTAATTTTTTTCGATTTTGAGATTTCATCATAATATGACTGCAAATGACCCAAAACGTCAAAACGTGTATGTGTGTGTGTGTGTATGTGATGACGCATTTTCCGCTTTACTCTGAAGTGGGGTTAGCTAGCGATCTGAAAATTTTACCATAAGTTTGCCATGCGTGCCCCAAGCTCTCACAAAAATTTCAGCTAAATCGGCCGGATAGTTTTTGAGAAAAATGAAAATGTTGAAATATCGTTTTTTCAACTTTTCTCGATGAAAAATGGAATCGTCCAGTCTCCGCGTCCAGTCTCCGCGAGGAGATGCGCGTCCAAGAGCCGCATCTTTGACCCCCGGGGTGGTGGGAGCTCTGATTTTTATTTTAGCCAGTAGAAAACTTTTGATAAATTTTTCGTGAAAATCTTGATTCCACGATAACTTAATAAATAATTGAGCTAGAGACCTCAAATTTTGTGAGGTTATACATCTGATGAGCACAAAGGTTGGTATTGAAACTGGGCGGAATCGGTTCAGTAGTTTTTTAGATATTAGCATAGAAACATCAGAAAAAGCAAGCTATATCTTCAAAACTATTCAATTGATTATATTTGGAACAAACTCAACCCTCTGAGGCCTATTTTAGTTTTCGCATTCCACGCACAGATCAGTGATGCCATTTTTTTTTTTTTTTTTTGGAGGTGGAAAAAATCTTACATGAGACACCCGCAGATGGGATGCCGGTAGTGTCAGCTTCTTACTGACTAAAAAACCCACTTCCGTGACATCATTCATGCACTATGCTGCAAACCACTTTCGCTTCAGTTCAGCATGGACATTGTCTCCAGACGCTGTGACGTAGCGCTCTGATGTTATCTTCTTTCTTATCAATCATTGTGTGGATGATTTCAGCTTCCCTTGTTGCTTGTTAGGCTGATCATCATGCTAATCTTATTGAATTATCGTCCGGTATGAGCTTTCAACTCAAGACTCTCTTCGTTTCATCTGTCGGACATAAACATCGTGTGACTGACATTGTCTATCATTCCGCATCAAGGGCATTGGTCCGTCTCTGTTCTCTTCCTCCTGAATAGGAATTTTCTAAAGCAACTGTGTCCAGATAAAGCTTGCGGATTCATCCTCAAAGGGTTAAAAGGTCTTGGCTATGCGTCATTTGTGTTATAACTTTTAGAATTCTTGAAATAATAATTCTAGGGAACCATTCACAAAATTGATCCTCCATGAATTTCCATTTTCCTATATGTTTCCCTGAGGAGGGCAAAATATCTGAATTAATTATCGCGAAGTAAATCTTTTTTTATTGAAAGATGAACCCATTGTCGTTGTGACTTAATCATTTGCCAAATTTGAAGAATATCTTATATCCCAAATATATTGATATTTGCATAAATTCAACATTTTTAATTTATATTTGTTGAAAAAGTATCAGCTGCGTCGGTTAATAATCCCAGTTTTATGAAAGGTATGTTTTTGACGATAATATATTAATATATTCTAAAAAAAATCATTTCAATGATAAAATTGATGATAATTAATAACGAGATCAACTATATACTTTCTTTTTCAAAATTATAAGATTATTTTTAATCACGTTCTCTTCACATAATTTTCGTTCAATCACAACTACCAATTTTTATATATATGAATAGATGAGGATTGACTGAATCAGATGAATCTTTTCCATTCATTTGATCAGGTGATAAATCATATACTTCATACCACTCATCGAATTTAAGAATATACGTTGTGTAATGTCCAATATTCGCTTCACTTATGATATCTGAATCTATAAAATTCACTATCCCAGTTAAAATATATCGTTCATGATCGATCTTCAATATTTTTGAAAATTTGTCCAACGATACTCTCAAATTATGATCAGACAAACATTCTATAAAAAGATGATTATTGAAGTATATTTTTCCAATTTTACAATTATGACCTCGTGGACATTTGATGTGTCTCGTAGTCATTATTTCTTCAATCGTTATGTTTAAAACATGAGGGAGTCTTGTATAGTTATATGTGAACATAGCTTCCAAATTCGGCGTAATTAACAATTTATCAATATTAACACTACCACAATTCTATTGTGTAGTCTATCTATACATTATATTTTCCTTGTATCGATTCTTGATAGCACAATTTTAGTATTGAGAAAAAATTCAAAGTTACGCAAATCTTGAAAATTTCTCATTGCAGAGAATTTTATCATAAGCAGCCTTGAATTAGGCTGAGTTTGGGCAAGGCTAAACTCGAGTTAGCTAACTTGACTATGAAGTTGAAGCTCAAGATTTCAATGGAATATGACTCAAGATGTTCCAAAAAGTAGAAATATGACAATAAAAAAGAATTTTGTTACTCATAGCAAACGAGGGGATTCTCATCATCTTCAGAACATTCAAAGAGATATCATATTTAACAACAAGAACATGAATTGACGTGATTAATATGAATAAGATCGGTTATGGTAGATTTGAAATTAAAAAATTCATTCGGAAGCTTTCTGCCAATTGCATTGGCAGAATATTAGATGTAAGATTCTCAAATTACGCACAAGTAATGGGGCTCCTGCTTGTTTTCCATATTCCTGAGAATTTTCGGTGCAGATAATTAATACTGGAATAGAGCAGTGGAGAAGAAACTGCGAACTGCACTTTGTTGATCCACTTTGTATCCGATATATTCTTCATATTAAAGCTCAGAAACGATGAAAGAAGATTTATCGACGATTTCCCTCGGAAATAATATGAGATTCCAGGTTAGGTTGCCTCAAACCTCATCATTTCAACCAAATGAAATCGCTAGGCTCTATCTTCCCATATGAACATGTGAATAATCGAAAATTTAATCGATTGGCAAATAGTTTTATGCAATAGATATTGACAGCATAATAGATATTGATATGTAATGAACCCACGATGCTATTGATAATTGTCCAGGATCGTTGCATATTCAGAAATTGGTTTATGATTTTATAATGTGGTACTTATCAAGACCTGTTGTTTATATATGCAAATATTTGGTGGATGGGTACTTGTGAGGACTGAAGAGTATTATGAAGAATATCATAAAAAAAAGCATTTTCTCAATCATGCTCTGAATTCTCTTCAATTACACCTTCTTTCTATTTTTACAAAGATTTTATTCAATATTTAGCTGCAAACAAAAACAATGAATCGCCATTTATTTTTCATAATCCTGAGATTCTCATGTGCACGGCATGGATACCAACAGAAAGCAATAGAAAAAGAAATGCGAAATGCGTTCGGTTATTTCACTCTGTCTTAAATATATTCTCCCTGGTGAAGCCTCCAAAATCTGAGTGACTGGCGAATAGTTCAATGCAATAGACAATGACAGAATAATGAAAAGTGATATCTAATGAGCCCACGATTTTACCGATGATTGTCCGGAATCGTTGTATATTTAACAATGGATTTATGATTTTATAATGTGGTAGTTGTCAAGACCTGTTGTTCATGCATTCGAAAATTTCGTGAATGGGTTCTTGTGAGGACAAGAAACCATTACGAAGAATAAAATGTAGCAGAACAAATTTTCTCAATCATTTTTTGTATTATGTCTAATTGAATCTCATTCCATTTTTCACAAAGATTTTATTGAACATCTCGCTGCCAAAACAATACCGATGGGTCCCTATTTCTTCCCATAATCCTAAGAATTTCAAGTGCAAAAGATGAATAGAGCAATGAAGAAGAAAATGCGAACTGTGTTTTGTCGATCCACTTTATGTCTGATATATTTTTCACATTAAAGCTTTCCAAGATTGGAAATGATGCAAGAAGATTTATTCAAGATTTTCCTCGAAAATCATATGACATTCCCGGTTGGGTTGTCTCAAACTTCATCATATCAAGCAAATAAAATCACTCCATCTTCCCATATAAAGATGGGAATAATCGAAAATTTGATCGCCTGGCAAAAGTTTCATGCAATGGATATTGACAAAATAATAGAAACTAATATGTAATAGACCGATGATTCTATTGATGATTGTTCAGGATTGTTGTATATTCAACAATGGATTCATGATTTCATAATGAGGTACTTGTGGGGACCTGTTGTTCATATATGTGAATATTTGGTTAATGGGTTCGTGTGAGTACTAAAAATTATTACGAAGAATATCATATGACAAAAAGCTTTTCCTCAATCATCCTCTGAATCATATCCAATTACACCTCTTTCCATCCTTCACGAAGATTCCATGGAATATCTTGCTATAAAGGAGATTATCAATGAGTCCCATCTTCTTTCATAATCCAGAGAATTCCACGTGCAAAGGATGAATATTGAAATAGAGAAATGGAACAGGAAACACGAACTGCGTTTCTGCCTCCCAATGAAAGCTATGTAGTCATCAGAATTATCAGTTATAATTTTTTCAGTAGAAGATGCTTAAAATGGGCTAGAAAGAGAGAAAATGAAAGTTTTAGCACATGTCTGTGTGTGTGTAGATATATCTATATATATGTGTGTGTATGTGTGTGTATGGCTGTATGTGCATAAAAGTTTCAATTACAGTAAGATGGTTCTATAGAACAATTGCCTATATTGTGGAAAACTTCCACGTGATGAATCCTACTTTTTACGCTTTATTTGAAGAAAATCCGATCAGTACTCTTTGAAATATGTCTATTTTTTGAAAATCCGTTTTAATCGAATCTCTGGAAACTGAAAATTTTGAATTACTATACAGTGGTTATTGATATTAATAATTAGAAATTCTTGACGTCGTAATGCTGCACTTTAAATGACTTACCTTGAGAATTTTTCCAGAAGAATGTCTTCATTGATTCCATGGTATACACAAATAGCAGCCCAAAGCTGATCTGTCAACAAGGTGACATGTCATCACGGTTAGAACGATTTCATACTGTCACAACATGAAATGTTCCGAATCACTTCAATGAGGACAGTTTGCATAACCTCCAATGTGTATTCTAGTGGCTATAGGGACAATATCTCGTATAATGTGTACTTATGGGGACAGAGTCTGAGAAGCGTCTGGAGATAATGTTATGACACATTTTTGAAGAGACATAGGAATTCCCTATAGTCAATCTTATAGCTTTGCGGATATGATATGGGGATATTTTCTTATACGCTATGAAGTTTGTGTGCCCCTACACGCAAATAAAGTGTCCATAAAAATAATTTCAATACGATGGGAATTTTGTGGGTTCTATGTGTTGAATGAGTTTCTCTAAGAATTATTTCTATACGGAAACAATTCAATTGATTCTCTTATGCAGATTGAGGGCCTACATGAATAATTCCTATACGAAATGGAATTTCGTGGATGCGCAACATGCCTCCGTTGATGAAATTTCAAGTCCTCAGAATTGCCAGGCTGTATGTGGAAATCTGTAACCATCGATTGGCCTCAAAACTACCACTGGATATATTTATCAGTCTTTATAAGTACCAGCATTGAAATATTTGACCTATATATACCTATGTATGCGGAGATCCGTATGTACGTATTCACAATAATAATTCAAAAGTTGGTCCTTATGAGGACAGTCTTCATAACTTCAAATATGCATTCTGGTAGTTATGAGGACAATATCTTGTATAATGTAATATTTATGAGAATGAAGTATGAAAAGCGTATAGAGACAATATTATGTACGAACAATCATTGAACATGTGATTTAGTCGAAAACTCAGAAATTGAATAGAGAACATCCTTCCTGGATGAAATGTCATTTGTTAATGAGCTTCAGCAGCATCAGATTCTTCAAAGAATCTCTCTCCCAAACGAATTTTTCTATGTTGTCGCATATGAAAAAAGCGTATAGGAAGTTTCCATGGAATATTTCCATAGGATTTTCCTATAGAGAATCTTAGAGCTTTGGCATTTATGATCTGGGGATATTTTTCTAATACGCCATGGATCTTGTGTGTCTCTACATACAAATTAAGGATCTATGAGAATTATTCATATATGATAGGAATTTCGTGGGTTCTATGAGTGAATTGAGTTTCTCTAAGGGTAATTTCTATACGAGAGAAATTTCGTGGGTTTCAATCCGCAAAAATTATGGGAAGCATAATCATCAGGCGCAACATGCCTCTGTTGATGAAATTTCAGGTCCTCAGGAGTGCCGAGCTGTGTGTAGGAATCTGTATACATCAATTGGCTTCGGAACCACCACTGGATATATTTGTCAGTCCTCATAAGTACCAGTATTGAAATAATTGACCTATATATGCCTATGTACGCGGCGATCCGTATATACTGTGACGTAATTCTCGGGCCTAACGGTAAACCCGACAATTAGACACGCCTGAAAATAAATCCCTACGAAACAAAATAAATGGGCGCCAGGATAACCTGAAGTTATCCAACTGAATAAGTTATCACTTCTATAACAACAAAAAAAAATTTAACAAACCAAAATATTCCCTTATCCTGCTCACTAACTCAGCGTCCATCCCTGGGCCGCTGTAATGGGTTATAATAAGGAAATAATAATAATAAAATAATTTCACACAAATAAGTATTGGGAAATCATAAAATAATATTTAATTAAATAAAAATTAAAATGTTTTGTTTAACAAAAATAATAATTTTATAGAATAATTGATTGAACGATTTATTAGTGCACAGCACAATAATATTTAGTAATACGTCCCGAGACGATTTAATTAAATTGAGTTATTTAATAAAAATTCAAAAAGTAATTAATAATGGAAATGTTATTAATTAATCTATCGTAAATGTAATTAAAATCACATCAAATTTAAATTTCAATGGAATCTAGTGATATCCCGCCAAATATATCAAGGTTACTATATCACTATAAATTCCCTAGGGGACGATAGTACGCTGTCCCTCATTTCCCAAAAACATTGACCCAAAATGATTTTCACAAAAGAAAATTATACAATAAAAAAAATGAAGATCCTTTTGTTTTTCAGGAAAAAATTAAATAATAATTAAAGAAATTGATTTCAGCAAAAAAAATAAAATTATTATTTGATTATGTTCGGTAACGATAAAACAATTCGAACGAATGTTAATTTCAAATAAAATAATAAAAAAAAAAATTTATTTGTCAACGAGAGATTTTGATTTTTTAATAAGAGAAAACAAAATTATTTTACTGAAGAAAATTTTCTAGACAAAAATAAATCAGATCTCGAAAATAATAATATATTAATTTGTCGCAATCCGACAGAAATAAAAATGAAGAAAAGAAAGAAAAAAAAATGACGCTAAGAAAATTTTCTTTCAGACACAAAATTTAATTATGTAATTCTTTCGCTCACCAGTCGATAAATTTTCATTGCACAACAATAATTAATATCTTAAGCGTTCAGCAAAACTTCCTGAACAATTTAAATAGAACTTTTAAGTCTTAATTGACCTTTTTACTTGAAAAATGTTCTCAACAAGAAATTTGTGCAAACAAGCACCCAAGCGTCCAAAACGAGAATCCACGCCATGTTGTTCTCGTTACGGTGAAGATGCCGGTCGGCACGGAAATTCCAGCGTGGCAGGCTCTCATTGGCTGACGCTCACGCCATCAACAGGTAACTGTTGGTCAGCAAAATTTTGAATTTCACTTGCAACGATGAGAGAAAAGAAAACTCCAAATAGTTAGATAAAAGGAGTATTGTCAATCCTGTAATGGTGACAATTAATGCTGGAACCTTCTCCAGACTTCCCTCTCTTCTCCTCATCCGATGAAGGACAATCCAATGTTATTAATAATTAATAAACTTTAGCTTTCTCCTCTTCGCTGAGTAGTCCGTCCGTGCAGTGCTGCTCTCTTCCGCTCATCACGAAAATTACCACCGATGAGCGGTACAATTTAAATTGAAAAGAAAAAAACACGATACAAGTTCTCATTAGAATAATCTTCAATTAACAAATGATCTCCCATTGACAAAAAAAATTCGACTCTCGTTTCGGACGCATTGTTAATTGACAAAATAAATCGCGCCCAGACGAGAATAAGTAACGATGAAATATCACGTTACAACTTACCCCCCCCCCAGCCTGGAAGCGATAATTAACTTTTGTGTCCTTTCATCAAAACCAAACAAAAAAAATTTTTTTCAACGAGATCAAACCTTTCTTGTCAATTAGATCCATCATGATCACAAAATACTAAGACAAATAAACGTTTCGATTCCATTGTTTAGTCTTTATTACAAAAATATTCTATAACAGATCTCTCCAAACAGCAACAATAAAAAAAAATAATACTGTATTCAACAATATCTGATCCAAAAATAATGAAGAAAATGAAATAATAATACTGGAAATTAAAGAATAATCGATCAGATATCGGTAGTAATTAGTGCTCCTGGAAATAAAGGAGTCGCGAGACTAGATAGAAAGAAAAATTCGTCGCAAGACGATAAAGACTAATGAACAATTCGTTACTTGACGATAAACTAAACTCTAATCAATACTGTGTTGCGAGACTTAACTTCGTCACGGAACAAAACAAAAAAAAATTAAATAAAAAAAATATTCAATAAAATTAGTCGCAAAACCAAAACTATTTCTTACGACCGAGCTTTTTGTGCCAGTCGATATACCAAGATGGTGGGTTCAACTCATACTTCTCCCAATGACAAAACGTACAGATGTCGTGCGAAACGCCAGGTACTCCGCAACGACCACACAACGTGCCACGATCATTACGCAAGACGGTAATGCAGTAATCTAAATTATGCTTCGGGTGTTGGCAATTGAAGCATTCTCCGATCTCCAAGGAACGACCCCAAGCAGACACCTTCCCCTTCAACTCCTTCACCAAACCCTTCACAATTTCACGTGACTTGGCACGTGAGATAAATGGATGAGGCATACGCCTCGAGTCGAAATCGGTTTGAGCTCCGACATCCCGACCCCGCTTCACGTCATTTACCCACGAGCGTCCACAAGTCTCACAGGGTGGCCAACCAATAGCCAACGTTGGTCGCGCGACGAAAACTTCAATGCCTTGAGCAACTCGGCGCTCGAGAATCGATTGTATCGTACGTCGACGAATTGACGATACCTCGACACCGAATATACTCTCGCGGTCTTCCATGCTACTTTCCGTCAACCGACGATCAGGACTACCAAGATGCTCGAATAAGATCGAAACGATCTCTACTTGGAAGCCAGCGATGACCTCTCGACACTGTTGTCTCATCGTCGCCAATACGGTATACAACGAGACTAAACGCTCTTGCTGATTCGGCGTCATATACCACCACGTAACCTCCGGGTTTACGATCTTCGCCATCTTTTACTGAAATTAAAGAAATTAACTATATTAACCGAGTGCCAAATCAAATACAAAATAGAACATTAAAATAATTAACGAATTTTTTCGTCATCATCAAAATTTTGAGTTACATTTTCTTTATTTCTAACTTCAATTAAATCTTTTACGTGATGACGTCCGACTACGACACCTTGCTCATTCACAATTTCATAAACTAAAGGTGAAACGACACGAGAAACACGATAGACTTCAGTCGAATACTTCCGAAAAAGTTTCGCCGCGTTAGATAACTGTCGGATCTTACGTCTCACACGACCACCATTTTTAAAATGGACTTGATGATGATGAGTATTGTAATATTTCGATTGCGTTTCGAATGCTGTATTCAAATTCTCAAGGACTAAATCGTAAAGTTCCGCCATACGTCCCATACGTTTCGACCACGCCTTGGTGTTAATGTCAGGAACTGTAATCTCCTGCTCTTGCATTGTCTTAAGAAATAACGAAAGCCGAGGCTGGCGTCTATAATTTAAGGATGCCGGCGACATATTCAACGAACTATGATAAGCCGAATTGTAAGCGAAACGAAATTCGGATAGATGAACATCCCACTCCCGATGATTTTGTCCAACGTAACAAATAATCATACTCTTCAAAATACGATTAACGCGCTCGACAGGATTCGCCTGCGCGTGATAAACGGGAGACGTTATATGCTTGATAGAAAAATGACTCGCTAACTCTTGAGTCTTCTTATTAGCAAACTCAGTACCATTATCAGTCAACAAAACTGAAGGTGTACCATAACGATAGCTCACCATATCTTCGAAACATTTCAAGATACTTGGACCATCTGCCTTCTTCAATGGTACTAATTCAATCATCTTCGAGAAGATATCTTGACAAACAAGCAAATAGCGATAACCTTTATTGGACGGAGGGAATGGACCCATAATGTCCATCACCACGAAAGCCCACGGAACTTGAACAATACGTTGTCCCATCAAACCAGCTGGCTTATTCTGAGAAACTGTACAAGTTTGACAAATCTCACATTCACGTACAAACTCTTCAACATCGTTTGTCATCCCTGGCCCATAGAACGACAAAGCGACAGGAGCACGAGTCTTTTCGATACCTAAATGACCCGCAACAGGTGGAATATGATTCTCAGAAATAATTGCTGTACGAGCATCTGGAGGAGGAACCAACTTCCAAGCATCCAGATCTTCTGCGATAACCGAGACAAAAGGATCAGGCTTGAAACGATACAATTGATCATCCTCAACCTTTCATCCTTTCCATTTACCAGGATTCTCACCAACTGCTTTCTTACGACGGTTGTACCAAACGACATGAACACCACCAGTAGGATTCTCATTCTCAACATGTTCGGTATCCTGAACGAAAAGTTCCAACACCTCATTTTCAAGACAATCATCTTCATACATGCGCGAAAGAGCATCCGGTACACGATGTTCGATACCCTGACGATGAACGACATCATAATCATAATTTTGAAGATCCAGAGCCCAACGACTCAGACGATCTTTAGGATCCTTCAAATTATGCAACCATCTTAGGCTACTATGGTCGGTAACCACAGTAAAATGAAAATCCTCGATATAACGACGAAAATGTTCGATTGCCCAAACGACAGCCAAACATTCCTTCTCGGTCACGGTATAATTCCTCTCAGCACTGTTCATTGTCCTGCTGGCATAACCAACAACATAATCGACACCGTCGATTTTCTGCATCAGAACAGCACCTAGACCATAAGCACTCGCATCCGTATGCAACTCAAATGGAGCATTGAAATCCGGACACGACAAAACAGGAGCAGTCGATAATTCAGTCTTCAACTGATCATAAGCGCGCTGCTGCTCCTCAGACCAACACCATTCGACCTTCTTACGCATAAGTCTGGTCAAAGGTTCGGCTATGGTCGAGAAATTATCAACAAATCTGCGATACCACGCAGCCATACCTAAGAAACGCCTTAATTGCCGTAAATTCCTCGAAACGTGATACTCTACGACAAGAGAAACTTTATCGGGATCGACATGCAGACCATCTGCATCAACGATAAACCCAAGAAACTTGACGGAAGAACTACAGAAGACACATTTATCCGGATTAATTTCTAACTTTGCTTCTTGTAGACGTAACAAAACCTTCTCCAAGATTTCCATATGTTTCTCTTGCGTTTCGGTAACAATGATGACATCATCCAAGTAGGCGAAAGCATACGGTTCCAGGTCAGGAGTGATCACCTGATCGATTAGACGCTGAAACGTAGCTGGCGCATTCGTTAGACCAAACGGCATACCAACGAATTGAAACAATTCACGATTCGGAACATAAAATGCAGTCATTTCACGACAAAGTGGATCCAACGCTACTTGATGATAAGCTTTCTTCAAATCCAAAGTAGTAATGAGTTTCGCGGAACGTAACTTGTCCAATATACCAGTAAGATTAGCGATCAAGTATGCAACCTTAATCGTAATCTTATTTAATTTACGAAAATCAATACACATGCGATATTTATCCTTTTGCTTCACCGTCACCACTGAATTACGCCATGGACTATTGGACTTTTCAATAATACCAGCGGCAAATAACTCATCACATTGCTTCTGCATCTCCGACAAAACTGGAGGCGAAACTGGATAAGCTGGAAGTCTCATAGGAGGACTCTCATCAGGAATTTTCATCTTGTGTACAGCAAGTGGAGTGAACTGTCTAGTTCCAGACTGGCGAAAACGTAAACGACAAACCATCTCTTCAATTCGAACTCGCTCTTCTTCTGAAGTTTCCTGCAAGCCCGAAATCTCCACTGGTGCACAACAATCACGTGACTCAGTCGGATATTTAACACCTTGTTCATGTATCCACCATTCATTACTGTGACTCTCAAAACCCAACTCGAACGCTCGGAATACGTCTACTCCAAGCAGAACGCTATGCTTCAAACCAGGCATAACGAGAAACTCAACGTCTCGTACGACACCTTTGATATTAATCGGAATAACTACTTTACCATGAACAGTCTCTCGACAACCATTAGCCAACGAAACAGAAGGAACATTTGTCCACTTGACTTGTAAATTCAACTTATCAATCCAATCCTTCGGAACGCTACGAACACAAGATTGATTTGCACCTGGATCAAAGAAAACGTGAAAACTTACCGATCCGATCGTAACCGGCAAATAAATACGAGAATTGATCTTCGAACTCACTAACGAAACCTCAACATCAACTCCAAGTTGATCAGACTCAGAATTTACATTTTGATCATTCGAACTTGATGAAAGTTGTGCATGATTCGTAACCTCCAAATGATTTTCTACGTTGTCAATATTTTCGATAACCTCTGGTTGCGGAACCTGAACTTCTTCAACCCTAACAACTCGAGACGGTACCGGGTTAGTTACTGTCTCGGTTGAGAGTTTTCCGAATTACCTTTATTACTAGACTTCTTGCACCGTTTACAAGCAGGAAGTCGAACTCCTTTCGTACCACAACCAAAACAGAAAATACCTTCATAAGCTGGTGCAGTACATTCACGTTTCCTGTGACCTGGTTTTGAACAATTGTAACAAACACCTCTCACAACTGAAACGGCACCAGCGCTACCTGATGGAACTGACGAAACTGAATTCACAGACGAAACTTGATTTGGAACAACTGTTGAACTCCCTTTGTCCTTCTCATTTTATTGTTTCTTCTTCCACTTTCCTTCTGATTTACTCGACTCACCATTCATCACAGACGAAACCTGTACGGCGCAATTCTCAAAAATCTTGCCCGAATCAACATGACCTTTCGTCTTCAAATAACGTTCAGCCTTATACGCGAACAATGGATAACAAGTATCACAAGCTGGTGGAGGTTTTGCTAGTTTCGGAAGATTTCTTCGTCTATCAAAATCTTGTACCAAATCTTGCAATTCATCAAAAGTGGTGGAATCGCGACGAGAAATCACTGTACGATATTCCGGACGTAAATTACTTAAAGTCATATCTAACCGAGCTGCTTCATTGAAATTCTCGGCTTGTGTCTCTCTCCACATGACTCTAACATTATCAATAAAATCGGATCCTCGTTCTAACTCTCCTTGAGTTCGCATCACGATATCACAAATCGAACGACTTTGCTGGACCTTGCAATCAGAAAATCGATGTATAAAAGCTCTTCTGATCTCTTCAAAACTGTGAATACGATCGCGACGACCAATCCACCAGATATACGCTATTTCTCTTAGCATCATCGGCATTAATCGAAATAACTCTTCATGTCCCATATGACAAGCTTCACGACAAACATTGAATCTCCTCAAAAAATCTTCTACACTCTCTTCCGGCGTACCCGAAAAGTAAAGTTTCCATGATTTAACTCGTTCACACGCACTCAAATTCAATCGAGCATTCTCATCTCTCATTCTTCGATTCTCTTTTTGAACATTATCGCGATTACTCACAAACTCGGATGCAGGAATCGGTATTAATCTCATTTCCCCATCAACTGACTGTAAACGATAAGCGCAATTTATATTAAGAGTCTCACTCGCGGCAATGTGAACTCGATTATCTACTGGTTGAACAGGTGCTGTTCCTGCCGGAGTACTTGTTGGACGACTTGCTCGAACGTTTTGATTAAATATATTTTGATTTAATGTGCCGTTATTGACAGTCTGAGGTAATCCGCCTTGACCAGATGGATTTCGCGATGAACTTGCAGTCGTTACAGTTGGACCAGTGTACGATCCTGTGAAGGTCACGGTAGTCGCTGTCGCAGTTGTACCATTTGTACTAACATTGATGACTGGTGTAGGTGCAGAGAAACTAAACGGAAATACTGGCGGTATCGGCCTCCACGTCGGTGTCGCATTGTCCTTTTCCGTCCACGTTGTATTTGAGAACGCGTGTCTACGAGTAGCACGAACGAAACGATTACGCAAAACTTCAATTGTTCCCTGATCACTACCACCTATCCCTTGCAAAATAACCCGTAACTGTATCAATCCTAACTGATCAATCCAACTGTCAACACGATACGACCTTCCTTCATTTTCAGAAGCTCCATCTCCAATATTCTGTCCATTCTCACCAGTCTGACCATTGTCTTCAGACATTTTAATTCAAATTACAAATTAGAGGAATCCAAACAGAACAATGGAATCAATAACGATAAAAAAACAAATAATCAAAATCAGAATCAATTAAATTAATCTCTCGTTGATACAATTAGAAATTTGGATCATTATTGTCAAAACATGTGCAACACAATAATCTTGTAGTCAAGCGTGACTAAAATTCAAGATAATAAACAGAATTCAAGAAAGAGTTACTAAAACGCTATTAACAAATGACTACCAATCGTTTTACACAACGACAATCAATTACCAAACAATTAAACTTGTTACCAAACAGTTTGTTGTCGTTACCAAACAATAAAAATTGATTATCAAAACTTCAGTTTATAAATAATTCTCAAAACACAAATAAAATATTCAAATATCAATTTCAAAAAGGCCCCGAACAAAAGAAAATTCTAATAAAAATTTTCACCCGTTAATTTTTAACGGGCCCCACGTTGGGCGCCAAAAGCTGTGACGTAATTCTCGGGCCTAACGGTAAACCCGACAATTAGACACGCCTGAAAATAAATCCCTACGAAACAAAATAAATGGGCGCCAGGATAACCTGAAGTTATCCAACTGAATAAGTTATCACTTGTATAACAAAAAAAAATTTAACAAACCAAAATATTCCCTTATCCTGCTCGACTAACTCAGCGTCTACCCCTGGGTCGCTGTAATGGGTTATAATAAGGAAATAATAATAATAAAATAATTTCACACAAATAAGTTTTGGGAAATCATAAAAGAATATTTAATTAAATAAAAATTAAAATGTTTTGTTTAACAAAAATAATAATGTAGTAGAATAATTGATTGAACGATTTATTAGTGCACAGCACAATAATATTTAGTAATACGTCACGAGACGATTCAATTAAATTGAGTTATTTAATAAAAATTCAAAAATTAATTAATAATGGAAATGTTATTAATTAATCTATCGTAAATGTAATTAAAATCACATTAAATTTAAATTTCAATGGAATCTAGTGATATCCCGCCAAATATATCAAGGTTACTATATCACTAGAAATTCCCTAGGGGACGATATGTTATGTCGCGAGGCTTGGCTACAGAGGTCGCGTCATATTTTTATCCGCGAAATTCAATTCAATTTCAACCATTCGCTTTAAATTCACTGAAAATGAAGTAAAATAATAAACTCAGTTCAAAAATGAACATTGACAATAGACGACGGGAAAAACCCAACAGCTGCTATCTTTATGCTATTGGTCTCTATATTTTTCGTATAGTCCTGGCATTTTCTTTATACTTTTCTAAACCTTTCTACTATTTTTATTGCATAGCACGTGGTCACCAAATGCCCAAACTCTTGGCGCCCCTTTCTTTACGCGTTATTACTATTTTTATTGCTATAATCCCTCAAGACCCGAAATCCTCCGTTAGAATTTTTTTACTCACGCATTTTATTACTTCAGATACCTGAAGTACCCTGTAATAAAATCCTCCGGGATTTTCCCAAAATATTGGGAAATTGCTTGGGACTTTCCCCGGAGTATTACAGCTCTTTGAACCAGCCCTCCAAGCGCCCTCCTCCTCTTTGAAATAGCCAATAGACCGCTGGGCCTTTTTCCCTCTCCATTTTCTCGATCCCCCAAAAACTACCCCCACGATACACCAACGAAGACTTCCTGTACACCAAGCCAAGCTAAGTTTAGTCAGTTACCTTCGTCCTCCAAAATAGACGACATCTAATTTGTTTTAATCTCGAGCTTCTCTCTACTTTTGTAAATTAAAGTTAAGTGTTGAAGTGAATAAATAAGTTGTGTGTGCTCTCTTAGCACTTGTGTTTTCCTCAAGTTATTCAACCACCTATTCCTCTAATTCATTCCTACACTAAAAGATAGAATTGTGAATTGATAGTGGTAAAACATAAATAAATAATAGGAAAAGTGGAAAGAGATTCGGTGGAGTGTTCTTCAGAACTTTGGCGGCTAACGTTCCCATTGCCATTCAAAATTCTCGCGCTCAACAACTGCAGCAGCGCCGGGATCGTCCTAGTGAATTGTTGGGACATAACAGATAGTACGCTGTCCCTGATTTCTCAAAAACATTGACCCAAAATGACTTTCACAAAAGAAAATTATGCAATAAAAAAAACAAAGATCCTTTTGTTTTTCAGGAAGAAATTAAATAATAATTAAAGAAATTAATTTCAGCAAAAAAAAATAAAATTATTATTTGATTATGTTCGGTAACGATAAAACAATTCGAACGAATTTTAATTTCAAATAAAATAATAAAAAAAAATTAAATTTATTTGTCAACGAGAGATTTTGATTTTTCAATAAAAGAAAACAAAATTATTTTACTAAAGAAAATTTTCTAGACAAAAATAAATCAGATCTCGAAAATAATAATATATCAATTTGTCGCAATCCGACAGAAATGAAAATAAAGGAAAGAAAGAAAAAAAAATGACGCTAAGAAAATTTTCTTTCAGACACAAAATTTAATTATGTAATTCTTTCGCTCACCAGTCGATAAATTTTCGGTGCACAACAATAATTAATATCTTAAAACGTTCAGCAAAACTTCCTAAACAATTTAAATAGAACTTTTGAGTCTCAATTGACCTTTTTACTTGAAAAATGTTCTAAACAAGAAATTTGTGCAAACAAGCACCCAAGCGTCCAAAACGAGAATCCACGCCATATTGTTCTCGTTACGGTGAAGATGCCGGCCGGCACGGAAACTGCAGCGTGGCAGGCTCTCATTGGCTGACGCTCACGCCATCAACAGGTAACTGTTGGTCAGCAAAATTTTGAATTTCACTTGCAACGATGAGAGAAAAGAAAACTCCAAATAGTTAGATAAAAGGAGTATTGTCAATCCTGTAATGGTGAAAATTAATGCTGGAACCTTCTCCAGACTTTCCTCTCTTCTCCTCATCCGATGAGAGACAATCCAATGTTATTAATAATTAATAAACTTTAGCCTTCTCCTCTTCACTGAGTAGTCCGTCCGTGCAGTGCTGCTCTCTTCTGCTCATCACGAAAAGTACCACCGATGAGCGGTACAATTTAAATTGAAAAGAAAAAAAAAACAATACAAGTTCTCATTAGAATAATCTTCAATTAACAAATGATCTCCCATTGACAAAAAAAATTCGACTCTCGTTTCGGACGCATTGTTAATTGACAAAATAAATCGCGCCCAGACGAGAATAAGTAACGATGAAATATCACGTTACAATACGTATTCACTATAATAATTAAAAAGTTGGCACTTATGAGGACAGTTTTTATAACCTTCAATCTGCATTCTGGTAGTTCTGAGGACAATATCTTGTTTAATGTAGTATGTCTAATATGCCATGAGCTATTGCCATATTAGAGATAGAGCAATGTTACCCTCTTCTTGTCTTGTACCTTCTGAAATTGTCCATAAAAAAGGCTCCAGGCGAAGTCGCTCTATCTCGCTTAGTTTCTAAGATTTTCTAAGACACATCAATCCAGTGATAAAGTGAAATTGGATAAATTTATTTCTTCTTTTAGTTGTTTTTGGAAATATTTCGAAAACCCAACAAGATAGAGTGATTTTACTCACAACTTTTTTTCAGCTCTCGAAATTCTCTATAAATAGAGAAGGATTTAAGTAAAATTATTCTATCTCACTTAGTTTCCAAGATATTCATAATTAAATGAATCCAGTGGAAAAGTAAAATTGGATGAATCCATTCTTACTTTTAATTGTTTTCAAAAATATCTCGGAAACTAAACGAGATAGAGTCATTTCACTCCCATCTTGTTTCATAGCTCTTGAAATTCTCTACAAAACAGGATCGGGGCACAATTGCTCTATCGCGCTTCACTGCCAAAATATTCATAAAAATATGAATGAAGTGAAAAAGTAAAATTGAATGAATCAATTTTTTCTCTCAATTGTTTGTAAGTGTTACGTCCGAGTATGTATGATGTAGTCTTTGGTGGCCGAAAGGGCATATTGAGTATAACTATTATACGAACGCCTAATGGCGACCACCCTGGTTCCAGGGTTCAAGAAGGTTGGTAAGCCTAGCAAAGTTAAGTAACTGCCAACCTGATCCCCTGTTACCGTTAGTTTCGAGATACCAGTGGATCGGAAGGCCTCCCATCTCTCTCCTTCTAATCCACTGCATCTCGTTAATAAGTGGTGGACGTTACCCGCCTCCATCCCACATTTGTCCATAGAACTTCTTGGAGCCGTCAGTGTACCAAACTGGGCCCTTAGGCTGAAGGAAGGGTCTATTTCCAGAACCCATTCCTCACTCCTCGGTCTCACGACTTCAAAACTCCTGGTGAAAACCCTCGACCCCTCACACACATTGCCGCTCAGCCAGAGTAACTTTTCATTCCTCCGTCCGAGTCAGTGACGCATGCATGAAGGTCGAGTTCTCCCAGAATCTCATCGGAGAGCCCTTGGCTGCCTTCATTGCCACTAGATGTGGCGTCTTCAGGTCCAAGGGGGCCATCAAAGCAAGTGTAGGTGTGGTTCTCAGAGCCCCATCACAGAAGTGTTGTTATAAGGTCCCATCACAGGAGTGTGGTTCTCAGAGTCCCACTCACTCTACATTTGCCCATCCTGCCATCTTGCTTCGTATGTCCGGGGAAAAGGGTCCACTCCCACAAGCCCGGTTTGTGAGAGTAAGGTCTGGAATACAATGGGGTGCAACCTGGTGCCCCAAGGACATCGTTCCGACACATTGACCCAGAGTTTCATCCACCCTGTGTCACCCCTGTGTCATTCAGCCTTCGGCACGATGGTTTACACCTTTAGCTTGGGGGAGCTGGTCCGCGGTGACGGCCTTCGTTCAACTGCCCGGGCTTTTACCTCCGTCGTCTCCCTTATTGTACCGTCACTTCGCCAGCATTTCCGGAGGTTCCTTGGCGGGGCCCTGCTGGTGACCGGGGCTGTTCCCAGCTGGTTCCCTCCCGGCTCCTCCTACTAGGGTTGGCTACTCTCCCCTATCCGCCACCTGGGGACGCGCCTCGGTCGATAGCTCAACCGCCAGAACTGGACCCCCATTTCGAGGGTCCAGACCGGTATATCGAGGTTACATCCGAGTGTCATATATCTATGATGAAGTTATTATTATAATTCAGCCCCGAAATATAGGAAAAAGATTTGAACTCTACTCTCGAAAACAATGACACTCGCAACTAACTGGAATACGCTTCAGCCCCCGTTTCGCCCTAGTCAACTGACCAATAGACTGGTATGGGGAGGTGGAAGAAATGACTTTAATTGAAATGATAGAGACGAAATTTTGCTTAAACTGGCCCAGAGGGCCTATATTTTGAAATAAAAGAAAGTTATTTTATAAAACAAAAAAAAGAAATTTTGCCGACTTACTGCGCGTAACTTCGCACTGATTTTAAATTGAATTCTTTCTTTATTTAGTTAAATTTTGGGAAATGCGGGCATCAACTTTTGATTTGACCGATACGGAATATCGTTAAACGTTAGACTCAAATTCAAATTTCAAGATTGTTAAAAATGTGAATACTTTACATTCACTTTTGACTTAAAGAGAAGTGATTTAAGAAGAAAAGTTCAAATCGGCGGGAACAACACAACTGCCCTTTCGACCTTTCCTTCTTTCCCAAGTAACCTCGGTGCCCGGTTTTCCGCAAGGTGGTTGCGAAGTGGGGAATCTCAGGGCCAATTGGGCCAGAGTCCTGACCTTGACCTTCCCCTTTTCATTTCGGTCCCAATGCTGCAGGGCCGCACTCCCCCTTCACATTGGTCCGTTCCCTTGAGGCTTGTTGCGTGGGCAGGTTTTCCATTCCCCGCCCAGCCAATCACGTTGCTTTAGGAAATTACTTTTCTCTCCACGATGACTCCTTTTTTCAAATTTTCACCTAACTTTATAATTTCAAGTGTAATTCAAATAACTATTTAAATTAATTGAATAAAATTATTTTAATTAAATTCCTGTTAATAACAATGTGTTCGTATGCAATATAAATTGAAAACAAAATTTTATTAACTTCAAACTTCTTATCATTTCCCACTCCTAATAACGTAACGGGATTCAGACATAAAATTAGTTACTTAAAAGGAATTACTTCTATGATTAAATATTCATTTTTTAGTTCTATGATTTTACTTCCCCCTGAGGCGTAATTATTGATATGTATCGCTTTGATCAGTATTTATTATCCCTAAACATTTTCGGTGAATTAATTTCGCCAAATTAATTTTTTATTTCAAGTTAAAATTTTCGTTAAAATTTCTGTTCTATGGATTTTTCTTTTTCCAAGAAAGGAGGAGAAAAGGAAAGAGAAAAGAAAACCTTAAATAAACGACGTTTGATTTCATAGTTTTTCTGAGAACTATTTCGGAAAAGAAAGTTGTCGCGACGAGGCAAAATAAAAATTATTTTTCGAGAGCCGGATGGGCCTCATAAAAATGAGAGAGACAGCCTGCTTCCAGTCCGTCTTACTGGCGTCAGCTGTCACTTCTAGTTCTCTGCGATACTTTATGAGAGTAGGAAAAAAAAAACAGACCCCCCCAAAAAAAAACCTCGAACAAGACGAGAAATTGAATTTTCTCGTCCTTGTAAATTTATGGTCCCTTTTCAAACGTTCCGTCGCGTCGCCAGAGCACTTTCTCAAATTCCAAAGAGGACCCAAAAGTTCATTACTTTTCCTCGAAAACTGCTGCCGAAAAGAGGAAAGAGAAAAAAAAAAGAAAGAAAAAAAATATTTTATGACAACCTCAATGGACAAACCCCAAAAAAAATAAAAGATAAATTCAAGAGACAAAAACGGATGGACGTCACCAAGAATATCTTGAAAACAAAGCCAGATAGAGTTATGTCATACTCATGTTGTTTTATAGCTTTTGAAATTTTCTATAAAAAAGGAGTCAGCTAAAATTGCTCTATCTCGCTTAGTTTCCGAGAAATTGAAAAAAAAATCCAGTAAAAAAGTGAAATTGACCGAATTGATTTTTTCTTTTCATTGTGGTTGAAAATATCTCAGAAACTAAGCGAGATAGAGGGATTTTACATTCATTTTTTGGTTGGGGTCGTCAATATTTTTGGTATTCTTTGCCACCTATCCAGTAAAGCTGAATAAAATAGAGGAAAAAGGAGCATTGGACCGAGTCGATTTTACTAAGTGAAGAGGGGAAATTCAAAAAATTAATGATGCAAGATACATTTTGAAGTTCGGCTATTCTTGATTACAAGAAGAAGCAAGAGGATGAAGAGATTCAGAATCCTCTAAAGTTCACTCGAGCAATTGAATCGAACAAATTATTATTGATTGATATGAAAAGATGTCATCAGAGTTGGATAAATCGACGAGGAGTGCGAGTAGACTGCACTTGAGAATAACAAAAGAAAAAAGTGGAGATGATGATGATAAAAAACTGCTAGAAACTACAGATTAGCATTACCAAGTAACAAAGACAGTCTAGCGGACTTTAAGTCTCCGAAATTAAATTTCAAAGTATTTCAGAATGATTCAATTCGAATCATCAAAGATTCATCAGCTAAAAACATTGAAAATGTAAAGAAATGATATGATGAAAAATATTCTATCGTCCCCTTAATAACAGAGTCATGTCAGTGCTATAAAATCCTTATAGAAAGCGTTATTCTGTCATTCGGGTAATGATATGTATATATTTCATAGAAAATATATCCATAAAATGCCTTTATATGAAAAAAAATCTGCACTAATACTCTGAGTATTAATGACATTATAATATAAGGATTTTTTGATAATCATGAAAATTCTATGATTGTGAAATTCAAACATCACACAAATATCCACCATTAAATTTATGGTTATAGCAAATTTGTCCATGGCAAATTTCGCATTGACAAATTCCGCGATGGAGAAAATGCAATGGAAAAGAATGCGATGAAAAAGATCGCCATGGAAAGAATCACCATGGAAAAGAAACGCCATGGGAAAAAAAACGCCATGGAAAGGAAAGCTATGAAAAAAAATGGAAAGAATCGCCATAAAAAGAAATGCCACGGAGAGTAACGTCATGAAAAGAATAGCCATGGCGAAAAACGCCATGGAAAGAATCGCCTGGGAAGAAACCGCCATGGAATGAATCGCCATGGAAAGAATCACAATGGAAAAAATCGGCATGGAAAGGATCGCCATGGACAAAAACGCCACGGCAGAAAACGCCATGGGAAAAGAACGCCGTAGAAAAGTGAGGTATCGAAAGGAACGCCATGGAGAGAATCGCCATAGCAAACCACCCCATGGGAAGAATCGCCATGGAAAGAATCGCAAAGGAAAACATCGGCATGGAAAGGATCGCCATGGAAAAAAACGCCATGGCAGAAAACACCATGGGAAAAGAACGCCGTAGAAAGGAAAGCTATCGAAAGAAACACCATGGAAAGAATCGCAATGGAAAAAAATGCCATGGCGAAGACCTCCATGGAAAGCGGCAAATTTGTTATGACGACCGTCATGGCCGATGCCATGGCGACCGTCATGGCAGCCGCCATGGCCACCGCCATGGCGGCCGCCATCAGAATTTTTCTACGTGCTAAAACGAACATTGATTGATTTTAGTATTTTATACTATGAAAATTAGTCTAAATGGATAGAAATATTGGAGATAGATTTTTCCTGACGATTCCATTAGCAATATGAGGAAATTTCCCACGACAATCATCCGTCAGAAAGTATTTTTTTGGATTTTTTCAAAAATTCATTTTTCTTTGCGCAAAGTTTGAAGGTGAAAGGCTTCTGTTTTTTGAATAATTTAAGCTTTCCGTGAATATCTCTGGTTCTATTGAACGAAGCAACATGGTATCGATTTTAAATGCAGTTGAGCTCATTTTTCATCAATTCATGGGATTGGAAAAGAAAAATATCAATTTTCCCAAGTACTTATAAGGCGAAAACAGATTTTCAGATAAAGACATATGAATATTCGGAAAATTGATTTATAAAAAATTGAACCATATAAATCGCTGATAAATGTGCTCACCGTTCATTTACAATCAACTCCAGGTCGCTATGACCAACAGAACCGGAGCTATCGTCGAAAAAGTGATTTTTTTTAATTTTCAAAAGGGAAACTTCAAAACTTGGCCAAAAAAGGAAATTTTTTCAATAATTGAAAAAAAAATTGACACATTTTTTTCACCGAAAATTTCCTCAGCTTTTCAATGAAATCATTAGAAAATTTCCATCTCAAACAGTTCAATTGAAGTGTTCATTTTACTCCACCTACCCCTAGAGGAAAAATGCCCTCCATTGAAAAGTTTAAATTTGTGCCTGAAAATTTGAATATTTAATAGAATTCATCGAAGTTTTTGCGATTCTCAGTTTCAGAATCGTCAAATGATACGACTCTCAGAGCCACTGCAGTTAAGCGCGAGTATTTATCAACTGGTTCTTCTGTTGGCTGAGAACGAAGAACTGAAGAAGTTGCTGCTTGATGAATTGTCCGCTTCCGTGATGGTTTGGGTCTCAGTGGTTGCATGCTACCATAAGGTAGGCCACCTCGCTTCACTTCACTTAATCCACAAGCAGCAGGGCCAAGATAATCCAATAACTGATTTTCCGGATTTGAGAATTTAATGCCACTTGGTGACCCATCACCAGTGGCGTCAAGGTGTGACTTACATTTCGCTTCCTTTTTTAAGACTTCTTGCTTCCAGCTATTCCAGCACTGAAATTAGAAAAGTCAATAAATGTTCATTTCCCTGATTCTTGAGGTAATCCTAGTGGTAGGTCCAGAAAATCTCCTTTTATTTCATTTTTTTTAAAGTTACCATGAATATTTTAATCATTCCGATTTTGTCAAATGTTATCGATATTGAAGCAATATCCATGATAATCAATTGTTATCAAATAATATTATAAATATCCAATATTGTTGCGAATTTGACTCACGCTGTTCCAGCATGTAGGACTGTGATTGGCGTATCTTTGGATTTTAAATACCAATATTGTCGCCATTGATGTTTTCATGTAATTATTTGGATTAATCGTCGCTATTTATTCGGTAACAGGCGTTTCTTATGATTTGGAAACATTAATAGATCTGCTGACAAACAAGAATATCTATAGTTATATGAGAGAAAAATGGGTCTGTGACCATGAATCGTTGCAATGAAACTGAAACTGAACCTCGGTTATGAAATTTCAATTTTAATTTAATTTTTTTCTGAAATCAATTTCGGCTTCGTTTGTCCGGTAACATGGGGTAAACTGAATTTTGAAAAAATCTTTTCAGGCTACTCTATTGAACATGACCAAAATTGGAAAGGAAGGATAACTCGCTAGAGCCACTAGGATTACCTTAATTGCTGAAAAAAATAACCTTACGTCCATTGCTTGTTTTGCGTCCTTTTGACACCCTCCTGCAGCATTGATAGCATCAGCAAAACCATCTTTTAATTCTTGCTGGAAAGTGATATTTAAAATGAATATTTCTCATTAGATGAAAGGGAGGTAAAGAGCTAATGATAGAAGAAAATGAAGTAAAATGGACATCCGAGGTACAACGGACATCCAAAATTTTGTCAAAATCTTAAGATAAAATGGACACTTTTCTTTCAATTTATTCATTTATCCAGGAATTAGAAGGAAGTGTTTTAGATTTATTCAATACATCATAGTCAACGGCAGAAGGATCAAAAGGATACAATCCTGCTGCTTTGAATGCACTGATAACAGCATTTTTTTCTTCTTTCATATTGTCCAGAGCAAACTTCAAAACTAATAGAAAATCTTCTTTTTTTACTCCGGCAACATTCTTAGAATTTTTCCATCTTGGTACAGCTTTCTTCCATGTTTCTTTGAATGGGTGAAAAAAGCTAATGTCGAGTGGCTGCATTATGTGTGTTGAGTTGGGAACGAGGCCAATCAACTCAATACCCTTTTCACGACAGAATGTAACCAGCGGCATAGTCATGTGTGATGAATGATTATCCAAATATAACACAATTGGAAACTGAGTTCCTTGTTTCACTAACCATGGATAAAATATATTTGTCATATACTCATAGAATGACTCGGAAGTCATCCACCCATTATCTGAGAGGCCAATAGCCCAGCTCTCAGGACAGTTTTTGACTATTTTCTCTGGTACTTTTTCTTTGTACGGAAACATGAGCATGAGGGGTGCACGATCACCATTAGCACTATACATAAACAAAACAGTGAAGCCTTCTTTATCAGAATCTACCACTTTATATGCAGAACGGCATCATCTATCTAATAATACTTTCTCTGATGGAGGACATAAACTGACAAAAGTCTCATCACAGTTGAATATTCTCGATGGAGGAATTCCCGTCAATTTTTTTCACTTGAATACTTACTTTGTTCTTCAAACCAATCTTTCAGATCATCACCGGTCACTGCTACTCGACTGTGAGTTAAGTGTTGTGGTTTCCTAATTTGACAATTGAGGATGTCGTTTCCAAAAGCCCTCATACCACTGTCGACTCGGTCGACTGTCAATGAACGGAGTTTCTTTTTTCAATAGCTTCACATATTGTTGAATAGAATCTAACAGCTCCGTTTTAGTTACTGGAAAGCCACGTTGAGCTCTGAAAAGAATCCAGTCAACTATTTTTCATTCTTCGGAATCAGAAAAAACAGTTGGTGGTCCTGTTTTTTGCTTGGATGTCTCTGGTTTCCTTTCCTTCTGGAGAGCGTAGCCATAGCCACTCCATACGCTGCAGCAGCTTTTCTCAATGAAACACCTGTGTCGACCGCTTTCAAAGCGTTAGCTACGTCATCAGGATAATAATTGATACGTGTAGATTTCTTTTTTTTTTGAGATCTTTTTACACGTATTAACTAAAACAACACCCTTTTTCGGAGCCTTGTAACTCCTTTCAACGCTTGAATTCAGAGATATAGTATTTTTTTTTTGCTTGTTTTATTTTTTTGGCTTTTTTTCGCGATTTTTCCCATATTAACGCATTTGAAATTATTGTCTGAAATATAAGATTGATGATTTCATTAACATAAAACAGTATTTTTCAGCTAGACTACAAATTTTAGAGGTTAGTTTTAATTTTGATAGAATTTTCAAATCAAAATACTTACCTGGATGCAAATTTATCAGGAGATGCGGTAGCATCTCTCGACAAGTACGAGCCCAAACACTTTCTGCCAGGCAAGGCTACCGCACTCCTATACGGCTAAATACGACTCGAAAAATTTCAATAATTTTTTCCAAAGTCAAAATTCCATCTCGTGAGATGATTTTCCGGTAATATATTGCTTTTACCATTATCTTCGAGTTTATGTAAAAAAAAAATTGAAAAAGCGATATTTTATTATTAATTAAAAACGTTGGCCAAAATTCTTCTCCAATCGAACTTTCTTTGGGACATTGTAACTGTGTTAGTGCCTCACCGACACGATGTCGAAGTATGTGTCACACAAACGGACGCAGTAAGCATCAAACACGCCTGGCTTCGAATGCAAATATCTCGAAAACTATTGAAAATTTATCGAGACATGCAGTGAATAAAATTTAGGGGATGAATTAACGAATACAATAAGCAAAATCCCGTTCTTCTACGACTTGTATTTTCCGAGATATTAATTTTTTACTGAAAAGTTTGACAATGACGTGCGAGACCCAAGAAATTACACGCAGAGATGAGAAAGGTTAGTACGAAATCTACGTTACCGTGCGAGCACTAAGAAAGAGACCGGACTATGCTTATATCGGCTTGCCATATTTCGACGTGTAAAACTCGTAACTTCAAAGTTATTCTTGTTGGAAAATAAGCTCCAAAATCATTTCAAATTTTGACAGATCATTCCTTATTATTTAAATGATGAACTGTCAAATTTTGGGAAATTTCTCATTGCAGAGGGTTTTCTTCTAAACAACCTAAAAAAGATCATATTCCAGAAACTAGTCGTAGGATAATGGTGTTTTGCCCATTTTGTTCCTTAATTTTTTCCCTAAATTTCATTCGCAGCATGTCTCGATACATTTTCAAAAGTTTTCGAGATATTTCAATTTCAAATCAAGTCGATCAGCACGCATCTAGATTCGATTTAATCCATCTCTATGACATTGCTCATTTATAAATAAAAAAAGAAGTGAAATGGCAGAAAAAAAAACGCTACCGCGTTTTAAAAAAACGTCGACAAGTACGCGCCCCATTTTTATTGAAAAAAAAATATATGAAATGCGAATAGGTAGAATAGTACAAGTCCGGCGATCTACCTGTACATTCCTTTTTCAAATTAATTCATCATCTCATTATTCGGGTACTAGATGAAATTGGTATTGTACAATGAATTTGAAAAATTGAATAGTAAAGAAATTAAACAAAAGAAACGTACTTGGTGTACCAAATGAAGACACAGATTACAGGTACACCAAGTACGTTTCTTTTGTTTAATTTCTTTACTATTCAATTTTTCAAATTCATTGTACAATACCAATTTCATCTAGTACCCGAATAATGAGATGATGAATTAATTTGAAAAAGGAATGTACAGGTAGATCGCCGGACATGTACTATTCTACCTATTCGCATTTCATATATTTTTTTTTCAATAAAAATGGGGCGCGTACTTGTCGACGTTTTTTTAAAACGCGGTAGCGTTTTTTTTCTGCCATAGAAATATACACTGTAGTAACATTTATCTTACATAAACTGTTTTTTCTTATAACTAATTAACACAATTATTGACACGAAATTACATGAATATTACTGTTATGAGCTGCTGTCTCATAATTACGGACCACATGGAAGTAAATGTACGTAGGATATAGAACACTGCATATACTGTTCCATAAATACGGACTATTTGGAAATTTTTGTACCAATTATGAAATATCTAAAATAAAAATAAATCCTCCATTGTGCCACTTAAAATTCGTTCTCAATAAGTAGATAGTAATCTGAACTTCTAATTAACATATTTCAAGTATTTTTGAATCATCAATATATATTTCAAAATTTTGAAACAATCACAGTGATACAGGTCACGGTTCTACTCCAAAAAACCTTTTTTCTTCGTGCTACCTGACACGGGCATCCAATTTGTTTTTCTCTGTATTTTGAAGTATTTACCGGAATAAATTAATGTAATTAATATATTGGTTACCAAGGATCATGAATATAATATTATAAGTGTCGAATGAATGAAAAATTATTCGTTATTTAGATTTTTATCATATGTTTCATAAACTAGTACTATGTTCCATAATATGGACTTTTACCTTACATCCAAAACATTTAATTTTGCAGGTGTTGTCCAATTACATCACAATCATTCATTGACTTAATGAACTCCTGGCAGAAGCTGTTAGCTGCCTTTTAATCGCAATTATCTAAGAGGAACTCCATTTCTTGAACATAGAAGACATCGTCAAGTTTCTCGTTTTGAAAATTTGGAATTTTTCTTCCTTCATAGCTAATTTCCGTTTCGATATTTCTAATTTCTCAATTTGCAATTTCTGTTTCCGATATTCCTTCTTCGCATCTTCCTGCTCCTTTAGAAAATCCAAATACATGACTTCCGGCTTTCTTACGCGCTAGTTCATTTTTTCACAGCCCACAATTTTGGATGAATTATTGTCACCGACATTAGTCATGTTTGTTGACCCAACATTATCAACTAGAACAGTACCAAATGTACTAGATTCTTCAGATTTACCTGAAGGATTATGTAAATGATCGAAATGAGAAAGCAACGAATTCCGCAACTTTAAAGTTTGATCATCGTTGTAATTTGTTGCATTGATCGAACTTCGCGACTCCAATGTTTCGGAGAAGCTGTAGTTATTCAATGGTGTATTAATCGATGATGGATTTTTCACCTGTTTCCCCTTCGAAAGCATTTGATGACTTTGAGAGATCAGCTGAGGGGACAGCTCAGATCGGAGCGACGATGGAACAACTAGATTCTGAATAGTACGAGTGTGAGGAGTACAGTTTACCGGATTTACAGGAATTGTCGCACGAGAATTCTTCACTCCTTGCAAGGTTGAATTGATATTTGGATACAGTGGAGGTGTAGTTATTAATGAATCCTGTTTTCCTTGTTGGAATCCACTGGGTCTTGCTGTAGTTCGATGGAATGCAGAAACTGCAGCATGCGATAGGTCGTCTAGCAGCATCTTTAGCAGCTCTTTATCCTAGGTACTGAGTCTCCTTTTAGTACTTCCCCCGGGCAAAAATCCTTTTTCCTTCTGTTCTTTCACTTTCCTTTTCCAATCGCACCATGACTGTAGCATTTGGAGTTAATCTTTCTTTGGTGGTGCAGCTGCGTTAAATGCATGAACCAAGTTTGCTTCACGTAGAAACATTCTGATGGCGGCCGCCATGGCGGTGGCCATGGCGGCTGCCATGGTGGCTGCCATGACAGTCGCCATGACGGCCGCCATAACAAATTTGCCGCTTTCCATGGAGGTCTTCGCCATGGCATTTTTTTCCATGGCGATTCTCTCCATGGTGTTTCTTTCGATAGCTTTCCTTTCTATGGTGTTCTTTTCCCATGGCGTTTTCTGCCATGGCGTTTTTTTCCATGGCGATTCTTCCCATGGTGATCCTTTCCATGCCGATATTTTCCATTGCGATTCTTTCCATGGCCATTTTTCCCATAGGGTTGTTTGCCATGGCGATTCTCTCCATGGTGTTTCTTTCGATAGCGTTCTTGTCTATGGCGTTCTTTTCCCATGGCGTTTTCTGCCATGGCGTTTTTGTCCATGGTGATCCTTTCCATACCGATTTTTTCCATTGCGATTCTTCCCATGGCGATTTATTCCATGGCGGTTTCTTCCAAGGCGATTCTTTCCATGGCGTTTTTCGCCATGGCTATTCTTTTCATGACGTTTCTTTCTATGGCATTTCTTTTTATGTTGATTCTTTCCATGGTGATTATTCCATGGCGCTTCTTTCCATGGCGATTTTTTCCATGGCGATCTTTTTCATCGCATTCTTTTCCATTGCATTTTCTCCATCGCGGAATTTGTCAATGCGAAATGTGCCATGGACACATTTGCTGTAACCATAAATTTAATGGTGGATATTTGTGTGATGTTTGAATTTCACAATCATAGAATTTTCATGATTATGAAAAAATCCTTAAATTATAATGTCATTAATACTCAGAGTATTAGTGCAGATTTTTCCATAGAGATACTTCTGTGGAAAAATATCTTCATGAAATCGAATTTGATAAAGAGGTTCTTCATAAAATGATTTCTTATAAAGTTTTTTTTTCATATGAAGGCATTTTATGAAGATATTTTCTATGAAATATATACATATCGTTACCCTAATGACAGAGTAACGCTTTCCATAAGGATTTTATAGCAGTGCCATGACTCTGTTATTGAAGGGGACAATAGAATATTTTTCATCATATCATTTCTTTACATTTTCAATTTTTTTTGCTGATGAATCTTTGATGATTCGAATTGAATCATTCTGAAATCCTTTGAAATAAAATTTCGGAGACTTAAAGTCCGATAGACTGTCTTCGTTACTTGGTAATGCTAATCTGTAGTTTCTAGCAGTTTTTTATCATCATCATCTCCACTTTTTTTTTGTTATTCTCAGGTGCAGTCTACTTGCACTCCTCGTCGATTTATCCAACTCTAATGACATCTTTTCATATCAATCAATAATAATTTGTTCGATTCAATTGGTCGAGTGAACTTCAGGATTTTGAATCTCTTCATCCTCTTGCTTCTTCTTGTAATCAAGAATGGCCGAACTTCAAAATGTATCTTGCATCATTGATTTTTTGAATTTCTCCTCTTCACTCAGTAAAATCAACTCGGTCCAATGCTCTCTTTTCTCTCTATTTTATTCAGCTTTACTGGACAGTTGGCAAAGAATGAATGTAAACAAAATGAATGTAAAATCCCTCTATCTCGCTTAGTTTCGGAGATATTTTGAACCACAATGAAAAGAATAAATCAATTTATCCAATTTCACTTTTTAACTTCATTCATTTCTTCTAATCAATATCTCGGAAACTAAGTGAGATAGAGCAATTTCGCCTCTATCCTGTCTTGTAGAGAATTCCAAGGACTAGAAAGAAATACGGGAGTGAAATCACTTTATCTCACTTCTTTTTCGGGATATTCTCAAAAAAACATGATTGAAAAAATCAATTCGGTCAATTTCACTTTTTTACTGGATTTTTTTTTCAATTCCTCGGAAACTAAGCGAGATAGAGCAATTTTGGCCGAATCCTTTTTTATAGAAAATTTCAAGAGTTATGAAACAACATGAGCATGACATAACTCTATCTGGCTTTGTTTTCAAGATATTCTTCCAAACAATTGAGAGAAAAAATCGATTCATTCAATTTCACTTTTTCACTTCATTCATATTTTCATGAATATCTTGGCAATGAAGCGCGATAGAGCAATTGTGCCCCGATCCTGTTTTGTAGAGAATTTCAAGAGCTATGAAACAAGATGAGAGTGAAATGACTCTATCTCGTTTAGTTTCCGAGATATTTTTGAAAACAATTAAAAGAAAGAATGGATACATCCAATTTTACTTTTCCACTGGATTCATTTAATTATGAATATCTTGGAAACTAAGTGAGATAGAATAATTTTACTTAAATTCTTCTCTATTTATAGAGAATTCCGAGAGCTGAAAAGAAGTTGTGAGTAAAAACACTCTATCTTGCTGGGTTTTCGAAATATTTCCAAAAACAACTAAAGGAAGAAATAAATTTATCCAATTTCACTTTATCACTAGATTGATGTGTATTCTCAATAATGATTAATAGAAACAAGCAGGAGTTCTACCCTTTGTGCATTATTTGCAAACCCCACTCTTTGTGTGACATTTAATATTTTGCCAATTCGATTGGCAAAATGCTTCCGAATGGGATTTTCCCCATAATCCGAATCTCTATAAAAATGAATATCTTTTCAATTGCTCAAAAAATAACATTATTCTCGCAAGAAATAAGCACTTATAGATCCCTACAAATCTCAGCTCAGAATAATCGATTAAATTGCAATAATATCACATGGTACATAAAAATTCCATATTAGATGAAAATTCAGATCCTATGATGGAACACAAAAATTGACGTTCGGTTTCCAAATAGGATTTCTATTCTTTCTGATTGTCGTCAGGATGAAATGGTACTCATTTTGTAGAAAAAATTGTCTACTTTCGAATGGTGAAATAAAAAATAGTAGTGTTCTTAGGGAGAAAGCTAAGAAAAACCGTGATTTTTGAAAAAACTAATCTATCGAACATCCTTACAAGAGACTTCTTCTGAAAAATCTGAAATTATTACCATTTGTGGGGCTCATTGAGATGAATCTTTTAAGCTGAACTTGGATGTAATCGCTTGGATAGTTTTCGAGATATAACCTCTTTTCACAAAATGGGTTTTGGCCAATATCTCAGAAACTACTGGAGCGATTTCGCCCAATTTCAATACCAAACTTTTCGCTCCTTAGATGCACAAACTGGCGAAATTTGAAGTCTTTAACTCAAATAGTTTTTGAGCTATCGTGTATAGTAAATTCAGGATGAAAAACACTGTAATTGAAATTATCTGCAAACGAAAAATCTGAGCAAAATTTACCCCGAGTGAAAACTGTGAGTTCAAATGAGATGTATTACATCGCTGAGTGTGGGGGCTGTGAATCAATTTTTCGCGGAGAAAAGTCGAAAAAACGATTTTTCCAAAATTTGAGTTTTCTCGAAAAGTACTCAACCGATTTCGCTCAAATTTCACTGACAGCAATTTGCATGGGGAGGGAAAGTACTGTTAAATTTTCAGCTCACTAAGTATTACCGTTGCTGAGCAATGAGCTGATATCTGTCGCACATACACACACACACCCACACACACACTCATACAGACATTTTTTAAAAATGTCATTTCTCGACGTTTTGAATCATTCTGGGTCATATTCCGATGAAATCTCGAAATCGAAAAAAATCGCGTTTACAATGCTTCCATTCGGAAGCAAAAACTGATTCATCCAATTTTACTTTTTCACGGAATTCACTTATTCATGGATATCTTGGAAAATAAGTGAGATAAAAGTATTTCGCTTGGTTCCTTTTTTGTTTATAGAAAAATTTCAAAAGCTACAAAACGAGTTGGAAGTAAAATCGCCCCATCTTCCTTAGTTTTCGGGATATTCCCAAAAACAATTGAAAGAAAAAGTAGATTTATTCAATTTCATTTTATCACTGGATTTATTGTTCTTTGAATATCTTAGAAACTAAGCAAGATAGAGCAATTCTAACCTCACGCTGTTTTGTGGAGATTTTTGAAGGCTACAACAGAGTATAGACGTAAAATCACTCTATCTCGCTTAATTCTCGGAAATAATTGATTGAAAGAATCGATTCGTTCCATTTGACTTCTTCACTGGATTTTTTTTAATATCTCGAAAACTGAGTGAGATAGAGTGATTTTGCCGTGATACTTCTGTGTGGAAAATTCCAAAATTTACAGAAAAATGCCTTATCTCACTTAGTTTCCGCAATATTCTCGAAAAACAATTAATGAAAATTAAAACAAACCCGACACGATTTTCCTCCGGCCGCAAACGAAAACAATGCAGTTGGCGAGGTTAAGCAGTTGACGCAAGCGTGAAGTCGTACTGGCCAATGGAGTAACCTCGGAAATATTCGGCACCTATGCTACAACATGTAAATTTCAGCTTCGGGTGGACTTCGGAGGTGACCTCTTTGGCTACTTCGACAATACTGCGTACTCGAGCACAGTGCGCATGCGTCAACTGCTTAACCTTGCCAACTGCATGGTTCTCGTGTGCGGCCGGAGGAAAATCGTGTCAGTTTGTTTTAATTTTCATTAATTGTTTTTCGAAAATATTCCAGAAACTAAGTGAGATAAGGCATTTTTTTGTAAATCTTGGAATTTTCCACACAGAAGTATCACGGCAAAATCACTCTATTTCACTCAGTTGAGATATTTAAAAACAATCCAGTGAAGAAGTCAAATGGAACGAATCGATTCTTTCAATCAATTATTTCCGAGAATATCTCAGGAATTAAGCTAGATAGAGTGATTTTACGTTTATACTCTTTTGTAGCCTTCAAAATTCTCCATAAAACAGCGCAAGAGCAAAATTGCTCTATCTTGCTTAGTTTTCAAGATATTCAAAGAAAAATGAATTCAGTGATAAAATGAAATTGAATAAATCTACTTTTTCTTTCAATTGTTTCCGGGAATATTTCGAAAACTAAGGAAGATGGAGCGATCTTACTTCCAACTCGTTTTGTAGCTCTTGAACTTTTTCTATAAGCAAAAAGAGGGTGTGTGGAACCCACGTGACAGAAGTGAAACTTCTTATACATGAGCCATTGGTCATTTTACACTTGGCTTTGGATTAAAATATCTCGAAAACTATGCCAAATTTATCGAGACATGCTGTGAACGAAATTTAGAGGGAAGATTGACGAACAAAATAAGAAGAACGCTGTTTTTCTATGACCAGTAGTTTCCGAGATATCATTTTTTGAATGAGCAGTTCAGAAACAATGGATGAGGCCCGATAGCAAATGAATGAGCGCTTGGACGTCCGTTCTAAATTTTTCATTCAAAAATCGATATCTTAATAACTACGAGTCGTGAAAAAACAGAGGTTTGCTTATTTATTCGTTAATCTTCCCTCTAAATTTCATTCACAGCATGTCTCGATAGCTTTTGAATAGTTTTCGAGATATTTCAATCCAAAGCCGAGTGTAAAATGGCAATTTTTAAAGAAATAAAGAGCAAAGATTATGAGGTGGAGCATAAATATTTTTCGGTCGTGTTCCATAACAAGTCCTCCTTTGAATGACGATTTTCCGTAATTTTTTAATAAATTATTTAGATAAATTCTCACATTTTTCTCTCCGTGTATTGAAAAGAAAAAATAAAAAAAACACAGGCTTCCCCCACCACCCAGAGAGTGACCCGACGGCAACAGCAAAAATTTTCCCTTTTCCCCACTACTCTACTACCACGTTCCCCTCAAAGCCTTACACTCGTTTCGTGACGCGAGAAAAAAGTTGGTACCCTCCCAAAAGAAGTTTCACTTCAAAAAAGGATCCAAGCGAAATACTTTCATCTCACTTATTTTCCAAGATATCCATGAATAAGTGAATTCAGTGAAAAAGTAAAATTGGATGAATCAATTTTTTCTATTAATCATTATTGAGAATAGTTCGGAAACTAAGCGAGATAGAGCGGATTTGTCTTAATTCTTTTTTTCAGCTCTTAAAATTTACTACAAAAAGGATCGAAGCGAAATTGCTGTATCTCGCGTATTTTTCAAGATATTCAAAAGGAAAAATCCAGTGAATTAGTCAAATTGAACAAATCGACTTTTTTAATCAATTATTTTCGAAGATATCTCGAAAACTAAGCGAGATAGAGTGATTTCACCCTCTACTCGTTTTGCAGCTCGTGATATTCTCCATGAAGAAGGTCCAAAGTAAAATTGCTCTATCTCCCTTAGTTACCACGATATGGACGAAAGAATGAATCTAGTAAAAAGTTAAATTGGATAAATCGATTTTTTAAGAAATTGCCTCTGAAAATATCTCACAAACTAAGTGAGATAGGGTGATTTCACTCGCATACTCTTTTGCAGCCTTTGAAATTTTCTATAAAACTGTATGAGGGCAAAATTACTCTATCTCGTTTAGTTTCCGAGACATTAAAAAAAAAAAAATCCAGTGAAAAAGTGAAATTTTCATGAATCGAATTTTTCTTTCAATTGTTTCTGAAAATATCTCGAGAACTAAGCGAGATAGAGCAATGTTACCCTTCTCTTGTCTTGTACCTTCTGAAATTGTCCATAAAAAAGGCGCCAGGCGATGTCGCTCTATCTCGCTTAGTTTCCAAGATATTCTAAGACACATCAATCCAGTGATAAAGTGAAATTGGATAAATTTATTTCTTCTTTTAGTTGTTTTTGGAAATATTTCGAAAACCCAGCAAGAAAGAATGATTTTACTTACAACTTCTTTTCAGCTCTCGAAATTCTCTGTAAATAGAGAAGGATTTGAGTAAAATTATTCTATCTCACTTAGTTTCCAAGATATTCATAATTAAATGAATCCAGTGGAAAAGTAAAATTGGATGAATCCATTCTTTCTTTTAATTGTTTTCAAAAATATCTCGGAAACTAAACGAGATAGAGTCATTTCACTCTCATCTTGTTTCATAGCTCTTGAAATTCTCTACAAAACAGGATCGGGGCACAATTGCTCTATCGCGCTTCATTGCCAAGATATTCATGAAAATATGAATGAAGTGAAAAAGTGAAATTGAATGAATCGATTTTTTCTCTCAATTGTTTGGAAGAATATCTTGAAAACAAAGCCAGATAGAGTTATGTCATGCTCATGTTGTTTCATAGCTCTTGAAATTTTCTATAAAAAAGGATTCGGCCAAAATTGCTCTATCTCGCTTAGTTTCCGAGAAATTGAAAAAAAAATCCAGTAAAAAAGTGAAATTGACCGAATTGATTTTTTCAATCATGTTTTTTGGAGAATATCTCGAAAAAGAAGTGAGATAAAGTGATTTCACTCCCATATTTCTTCCTAGCCCTTGGAATTCTCTACAAGACAAGATAGAGGCGAAATTGCTCTATCTCACTTAGTTTCCGAGATATTGATTAGAACAAATAAATGAAGTTAAAAAGTGAAATTGGATAAATTGATTTATTCTTTTCATTGTGGTTGAAAATATCTCAGAAACTAAGCGAGATAGAGTGATTTTACATTCATTTTGTTTACTTTCATTCTTTGCCAGCTGTCCAGTAAAGCTGAATAAAATAGAGAAAAAAGAGAGCATTGGACCGAGTTGATTTTACTGAGTGAAGAGGGGAAATTCAAAAAATTAATGATGCAAGATACATTTTGAAGTTCGGCTATTCTTGATTACAAGAAGAAGCAAGAGGACGAAGAGATTCAAAATCCTGAAGCTCACTCGAACAATTGAATTGAACAAATTATTATTGATTGATATGAAAAGATGTCATTAGAGTTGGATAAATCGACGAGGTGTGCGAGTAGACTGCACCTGAGAATAACAAAAAAAAGTGGAGATGATGATGACAAAAAACTGCTAGAAACTACAGATTAGCATTACCAAGTAACGAAGACAGTCTAGCGGACTTTAAGTCTCCGAAATTGAATTTCAAAGGATTTCAGAATGATTCATTTCGAATCATCAAAGATTCATCAGCGAAAAAAATTGAAAATGTAAAGAAATGATATGATGAAAAATATTCTATCGTCCCCTTCAATAACAGAGTCATGTCACTGCTATAACATCCTTATGGAAAGCGTTACTCTGTCATTAGGGTAACGATATGTATACATTTCATAGAAAATATCTTCATAAAATGCCTTCATATGAAAAAAAAACTTTATAAGAAATCATTTTATGAAGAACCTCTTTATCAAATTCGATTTCATGAAGATATTTTTCCACAGAAGTATCTCTATGGAAAAATCTGCACTAATGCTCTGAGTATTAATGACATTATAATTTAAGGATTTTTTGATAATCATGAAAATTCTATGATTGTGAAATTCAAACATCACACAAATATCCACCATTAAATTTATGGTTACAGCAAATGTGTCCATGGCAAATTTCGCATTAACAAATTCCGAGATGGAGAAAATGCAATGGAAAAGAATGCGATGAAAAAGATCGCCATGGAAAAAATCGCCATGGAAAGAATCGCCATGGAAGAATCACCATGGAAAGAATCACCATGGGAAGAATCACCATGGAAAGAATCACCATGAAAAGAAATGCCATGGAAAGAAACGTCATGAAAAGAATAGCCATGGCGAAAAACGCCATGGAAAGAATCGCCTTGGAAGAAACCGCCATGGAATGAATCGCCATGGAAAGAATCGCAATGGAAAATATCGACATGGAAAGGATCGCCATGGAAAAAATCGCCATGGAAACAAACGCCATGGCATATAACGCCATGGCAGAAAATGCCATGGGAAAAGAACGCCATAGAAAGGAAAGCTATCGAAAGAAACACCATGGAGAGAATCGCTATGGAAAAAAATGCCATGGTGAAGACCTCCATGGAAAGCGGCAAATTTGTTATGGCGGCCGTCATGGCGACCTCCATGGTGACCGTCATGGCGGCCGCCATCAGAATTTTTCTACGTGTTTCATTCCCTGCATTCACGTATTTAACCGTTAAACATATTAAAAATTTCAATTGATGCATTTATTTGGTTACCAGTGGAAGTGTTCCAGACAGATATTTCCGATTGGATGAGAAAAAATTTCACATAATGTCACGTTGGGCAGAATTGATGCACCCATCCAATAATGCAAAATGAAATTTTTTCACTGAGAAAACAAATGAAAGGACACGTATGAAAATTTTAATTGCAGCTGCCATAGACTTACCATGGATGCTGCCATGACCAAATCCATGGAATATGTCATGGCACCTGCCATCAGCATTTTCAAGAAAAACCATGGATGGTGCCATGGACAAATCGTCGAACCATTGTTTTACGAACGGCAATTGTCCATGGCGAATCTGCCATGGACAAAGGAGAATTTACCATGGTTTTTTTATATATAATTCTCCGTCATTACGAATGTCCATGGCGAATCTGCCATGGACAAAAGAGCATTTACCATGGTTTTTCTATATATAATTTTTCGTCATTACGGATGTCCATGGTGAACCTGCCATGGACAAAGGAGCATTTACCATGGTTTTTCTATATATAAATTTTCGTCATTACGGATGTCCATGGCGAAGCTGCCATGGACAAAGGAGCATTTACCATGGTTTTTCTATATATAATTTTTCGTCATTATGGATGTCCATGGCGAATCTGCCATGGACAAAGGAGCATTTACCATGGTTTTCCTATACATTAATTTTCGTCATTACGAATGTCCATGGCGCATTTGCCATGGATAAAGGAGAATTTACCATGGTTTTTCTATATATAATTTTTCGTCATTATGGATGTCCATGGCGTATTTGCCATGGATAGAGGAACATTTACCGTGGTTTTTCTATATATTATTTTTCGTCATTACGTATGTCCAGGGTGAATCTGCCATGGACAAACACGTAGAAAAATTCTGATGGCAGCCGCCATGGCGGCCGCCATTACAAATTGGCCGCTTTCCATGGAGGCCTTCGCCATGGCATTTTTTTCCATGGCGATTCTCTCCATGGTGTTTCATTCGATAGCTTTCCTTCCTATGGCGTTCTTTTCCCATGGCGTTTTCTGCCATGACGTTTGTTTCCATGGCGATCCTTTACATGCCGATTTTTTTCATTGCGATTCTCTCCATGGCGGTTTCTTCCATAGTGAGTCTTTCCATGGCATTTTTCGCCATGGCTATTCTTTTCATGACGTTTCTTTCCATGGCATTTCTTTTTATGGCTATTCTTTTCATGACTTTTCTTTCCATGGCATTTCTTTCCATTGCGATTCTTTTCATTTTTTTTTCATAGCTTTCCTTTCCATGGAGTTTTTTTTCCATGGCGTTTCTTTTTCATGGTGATTCTTTCCATGGTGATTCTGTCCATAACCATGCATAACCATGCAATCTGCTATAACCATGAATTTAATGGTGGATATTTGTGTGATATTTAAATTTCACAATCATACAATTTTCATGATTATCAAAAAATCCTTAAATTGTAATGTCATTAATACTCAGAGTATTAGTGCAGATTTTGTCATAGAGATACTTCTGTGAAAAAATGTTTTCATGAAATCGAATTTGATAAAGAGGTTGTAACGGTTGGGCTGACTGACCTTGAGCCAACGCGTTAAATGCACTGAAATTCCTCAAAACTGACCCAAATTTATGCTCCGAATTTTTCCCCAAATTACTCCCGATTAATTTCCCTTTATTTAAACTGGTTGCCAGTCGTTTTTCTGAAATTCTAAGTACTTGGGGGAAAACGACAAATCCCCAAGTTTTACTCTAATTCAACGAAATTACAAAACCCCAAAAAGACTCTAATTTTACCCGCTTTTTTATATGAAACTCTCAATTTATACCGAGGGGGAGAGGGGACGATACCCTCTATTTGGGTATTCGTGACGACAAAAACTTTACACAAAACTCATGACAAATTTCAACTCAAATAATATAAATTCGATATATTCAGAAGAATTAATTATATACACGTAAATTGGGAAAAAAACCTGAAATATTCAAAGAAACTTTTCGTGATTAATCTTATAATTATTTCACACTAATTATTAACTCTAAATTTAACTCAGAATGACCAACAATAAATCCAATATTAGCCGGGTGGCCTCACCCGGAACAGACGCTAACTCGACGTTTTCTTTACTTTAAATTCTTTACTCAAAATTCTTTACTTTAAACTGAAAATGTTAATTGTACGGGGACTCGCGTACCTTACGTTATCTGTGCTGTCTTTCCTCCATGTTGATCTCTCTTTATTTATCTTTACTCCAATTTTCCTTACGTAATTCTTTACAATTTTCTTTACGTTTCTCTACACGATGTGATCGCCCAGTGTCCCGGGAGAAGAAGAACGAGTCTTCTCTCCCACGAGTTGGCATTGGGTTTTCTCGGCTGTTTCCGCTCAATTTCGGTAGAGCCGAGGCCCAACCCAACCAATTGTCCCGCGAGTCCCCCACTACTTTACCCTAACGTCACTGGCTTTACTTAAATTTCTCTTAAACTAACCAATTCCAAATAATGTACGAAAATAATCATAATAACTCGGACAATATTTTCCCGACAATTATAAACGGAAAACTTTAGTCTTTATTTTCACACTTTTAATTTGAGTCTTTTCTTTCACTGACTCCAATGCTGATCCTGGTGATCTCCAGTTTCCCTCGCTGTTGGCCAACATTCCCCCTAGTTGGCTGATACTGGACCAAACGAGTGGATGCTGCTTTCGTCCCAGTTCTCCCTAATTGGCCTTGATATCCGATGAATAATCTCTGGGACTGGGGAAACTCTTCTCCAGTCCTACCTCTTGACTTTTTCTCCGTTTTCTCGGAGTTAATTTCAACAAAACAAACAAAAATCATCAGTGAGGTCACAAAAATTGGTTGACCTCACTCTGGATATTTGCTGTCTTGACTCAAAATGAGCCCTATCCTCACCGGGTACCGCGAATCGCGACCAAAACCGTGATTTTTATCCAAATAATTAATTATTCTTATTTTTATTGATTCTGTGACGGTAAAAACCGTCACAAGGTTCTTCATAAAATGATTTTTTATAAAGTTTTTTTTTTCATATGAAGGCATTTTATGAAGATATTTTCTATGAAATATATACATTAGACTGTGCCAAATTTGACGACTATTTTTTTTTCGGCTCCCAAGTGAAAATTACATTTTCCATGACAAAAAACAAATATTCTCCAAATCCGGGCTCTCTATCTTTTTTTTCCAGTTAGCGCTCGCGTAAATAAGGATTTTTCAAGGACAAAATTTTTTTTAATGATTTTAAACCTCTAAATTCATGGAATATGATCTCTAAAAATTCAAAAAACGCATCATTTCATCGAAAATATAATGCCCAACAAAGAAAACAGTGGACGAAGTCAAAACAATGGACTGCACGTTTTCTAGACCAAATAAAAAGCGAATTTTTCCTTAATTTATTAGTAACATTCATTCTTATACACCTATCAAACAATTAATGTGTGATTAAAACTTGTGAATTTCATTTTCTAGACAATCCTCATGACCAAAGAACTAATTTTTGTCCATAAATTCTTCTCTATACTTTTTTTCAACTAAGAATCATAGTAATAGCAAACAATATAAAAAAATTATATCATTTTATCACTCATTACTGAAAACCTTTATTGACTCAAAAGTTTTTAATCAATATTCATAGCGTTGGTGCTGCTATTCATGGCACCAATTATAGTGATTGACATTCGCGAGTGACTTAACAACATGTTACCCCAAATATTAGTCAGAAGATGTCGCTAGCATCTTTTTTTCTGAACTTCACAGGTGTCAAGTATTTTTATTGGCTGAAGGCCAGCCAGTGCCTGGTCGTGGCAAAAAAAAGAAGAAGAAGTATTTTTATTGAATTGGAGGTTATATTTACTTATTCCTGTTAATAAATCAATCAGTTCTTTGAATCCAAATCCTCACTATGTCACAAAACACTGCTTATCTGATAGGCCCTTTGAATAATAATTTGAGTCGACGTAAACTTCCCAATAACGGTGAAGTGCTGAATTATTTCATGTTTAAATATAAAGTTTCAAATAAGAATGTTCGTTCAAGTGCTACTGAAGTTATTGAAGAAGTTCAAGATATTTGGAGTATTATTGATGTACCACTTGTAAAAAGTCAACATGCAATCACAAAATTAGAGTCACTGTTTACAAAGTGGAAAAATTTAGAAAAAAGTCATTTTAAGGAGCATTCTGCTTTTCATACATCGAAACTAGAGGCGTTTACCGATAAATTGAGTGAACTATTCGATATATGGTTAAAAAGTCACTCGTCTTCAGAGATATCTCCGGAACAGCTTTATTTGACAGAACGAAGAAATCAAGGTCGACACACGCCTCTCTCAATCAATTTGGAAAATGACGAAGCTCCTCTCGATTCAGAAGAAAATGTCATCGATGAGAATGGTAATTATGACAGAATTGTTGTTTATATAATTGTTATTCCAATACGAAGTGCCAGGTCTGTTCACAACATTTTAGTTCTCACCATCTTTTTGATTTGTTGCTGAAAAATCTAATTACATGTCAAAAAAAATTTCAGCTCTAAGCCAAGCTTTATCTACTTCATCGATCTCTTTTGAAGAATCTAGCGCATCATCTGGCGCTTGTTCTCAAGCACTGAAACGGACAATTTCAAATTTTGAGGACGATCTTCCCGAGACTCCACCTGACCCGAAAATTAATGTCATGACTCCAGAATTAGCATCAGCTTTGGACAGATCGAATGTCTCTAGTCGAAACGCTACATACATATTAATCGCCGCAGCAAAAAGTTTGGGTCATGATCCTAATAAAATCAACATTAGCCATAGATCAGTGCACAGAGATCGTATCAAAATGAGAAAAGTGATGGCAGCAGATTCAAAGAAAATCGGTCGATTGTCGAAAACGCGATATTACACTGGGACGGAAAACTACTTCCACATTGTGATGGGATGAATCAAGCTGAGAGGCTTCCAATTGTTCTAACTGGTTTAAATTATGAGCAACTACTAGCAGTCCCTAAACTAGAAAGCGGTTCTGGATCTAATCCAGCTGAAGTTATCGTTGATGAATTGAAGCGATGGAATATTATGGAAAACATTAAAGGCATGTGCTTTGACACTGCATTTGTGAATTCAGGTACTTATTTATTTACATAACTGAACACTTGATGAGAGGACAAAGTTGAAGATTGCGCTTTATTGTCGTCATTAGAGTTTTATTTACATTTTTTTTGGTCTGAAGTTATGTACTGTAAGTAATTGGTGTTGAAGGCGATCAACGGGGAGCTGCTGTACTGATAGAGAGAGCTTTGGAGAAAAAACTACTTTGATTTCCTTGCCGGCATCACATTTATGAGCTGGTCTTGAAAAGTGTGGCTGATGTTGTTTGGCCTGTGTCGACTGGTCCAAGTCCTGCAGTTTTTAATCAGTTCAAACGAGAATGGGATACGATTGATCAGTTGAAATATGAAACGGGAATGCAAGAACCGTATGTGAAGGAAGTTCTTAGCAATAAGAAAGAAGATATTTTGGAATTCATTTCACTTCAGATGGAGGTAAATTTCATCGGTAGATTATTATTTCATTTCACAATAGAATAACAATTCAATTATTATCAAAAGCTATCCATTATTTTAGGAATTTCAACCAAGAGGAGACATATGGAACTACTCACTTTAGCTCGACATTTTTTGGAAGAAATTCCATCCACAAATATTTCTTTCAAAAAACCAGGAGCACACCATCATGCTCGATGGCTTTCAAAGACAATTTACTGTTTAAAAATCTTTCTATTCAGAGAACAATTCACGCTCAGCAAAGTAGAATCATCTAAATTGACTGAAATTTGTATTTTTATTGTGGACGTATATATTAGGGGATAGTACACTGCATCCAGTAGTATCCGTGCTCCGTATCGAGATTTGATGTTTTTGAATCGTTGGCTGGATTTTAAACAGATTAATGCGAAATTTTCCGATGCTGCGTGTACCAAATTTCTGAGACATCTCTGGTACTTGTCCGAAGATCTAGCAGCTTTATCATTTTTTGATGAAAGGATTTCAGATGATGTAAAGTCGAAAATGATAAAATCTATAAAAGACCAGCAAAGTACTTCTGAGAATACCAGAAGATTAAGCCTGAAGAAAGAAAATTTAAAATCATTATGCAATAAAGATATGAGTGACTTCATTACTCAGAAATCAATGATTTTATTTGAAAAATTCAATTTGTCGACCCAGTTTTTTGATTTGCCAGTAGATCAATGGGGAACTGATCCCACATATCTGGCATCATTAACACAACTCCAAGCAATTAAGGTTGTAAATGACGTCGCTGAAAGAGGAGTTGCAACTCATTGGACGGTATAACGATAGCCTTACTTACGATGAAGAACAGGGGCAGTTTTTACTGCAAGTTGTAGCTGACCATCGTAAGAAGTTTCCCGATTGCACTAAACAAAATTTATGTTGATTAAAAAATTCTGAGTCGATGAAACTTGTAAATAATGAATAATAAAAGGATATAATTTTTTTTATTCAAATTTTTTTGCTATCATTATGATTTTACTTCAAAGAAAAGTACAAGAAAAATGAAAATAGCATGGAAATTAGTTCTATGGATCATGAGGATTGTCTAGAAAATGAAATTCACAAGTTTTAATCACACATTAATTGTTTGATAGGTGTATAAGAATGAATGTTACTAATAAATTAAGGAAAAATTCGCTTTTTATTTGGTCTACAAGACGTGTAGGCCATTATTTTGACGTCGACCATTGTTTTCTTTGTTGGGCATTATATTTTCGATGAAATGATGCATTTTTTAAATTTTTAGAGATCATATTCCATGAATTTAGAGGTTTAGAATCATTAAAAAAAATTTTTTCCTTGAAAAATCCTTATTTACGCGAGCGCTAACTGGAAAAAAAAGATAGAGAGCCCGGATTTGGGGAATATTTTTTTTTTGTCATGGAAAATGTAATTTTCACTTGGGAGCCAAGAAAAAAAAATAGTCGTCAAATTTGGCACAGTCTAATATACATATTGTTACCCTAATGACAGAATTACGCTTCTTATAAGGATTTTATAGCACTGACTAACACTTTTTAACTTCATTTATTTCTTCTAATCAATATCTCGGAAACTAAGTGAGATAGAGCAATTTCGCCCCCATCCTGTCTTGTAGAGAATTCCAAGGGCTAGAAAAAAATATCAGAGTGAAATCACTCTATCGCACTTCGTTTTCAAGATATTCACAAAAAAAATGATTGAAAAAATCAATTCGGTCAATTTTACTTTTTTACTGGATTTTTTTATATGCCTCGGAAACTAAGCGAGATAGAGCAATTTCGGCTAAGTCCTTTATTATGACAAATTTCAAGAGCTATAAAACAATATGAGCATAACATAACTCTATCTGGTTTTGTTTTCAAGATATTCTTACAAACAATTGAAAGAAAAAATCGATTCATTCAATTTTACTTTTTCACTTCATTCATATTTTTATAAATATCTTGGCAATGAAGCGCGATAGAGCAATTGTGCCCCGATCCTAGTTTGTAGTGAATTTCAAAAGCTATGAAACAAAATGGGAGTGAAATGATCCATCTCGCTTAGTTTCCGAGATATTTTGGAAAACAAGTGAAAGAATGGATTCATCCAATTTTACTCTTCCACTGGATTCATTTAATTATGAATATCTTGGAAACTAAGTGAGATAGAATAATTTCGCTTGAATCCTTCTTCACTTATAGAGAATTTCGAGAGCTGGAAAAAAGCTGTGAGTAAAATCAGTCTATCTTGCTGGGTTTTCGAAATATTCCCAAAAACAACTACAAGAAGGAATAAATTTATCCAATTTCACTTTATCACTGGATTGATGTGTTTTAGAATATCTTGGAAACTAAACAAGATAGAGCGACTCCGCCTGGAGTCTTTTTTATGGACAATTTCCGAAGGTACAAGACAAGAGAAAGGTAACATTGCTCTATATCGCTTAGTTCTTGAGATGTTTTCAGAAACGATTGAAAGAAAAATTCAATTCATCAAAATTTCACTTTTTCATTGGATTTTTTTTTAATGTCTCGGAAACTAAACGAGATAGAGTAACTTTGCCATCAGCCTGTTTTGTAGAAAATTTCGAAGGCTGCAAAAGAGTATGCTAGTAAAATCACCCTATCTCACTTAGTTTTTAAGATATTTTCAAAGGCAATTTCTTAAAAAATCGACTTATCCAATTTAACTTTTTACTAGATTGATTTTTTCATAAATATCTTGAAAACTGAGCGAGATAGAGCAATTCAGCATCGACCCTTTTCTACAGAGAATTCCAAGAGTTACAAAACAAGATGAGAATGAAATCACTCTATCCCGAGATATTCTCAAAAACGATTTCCAAAAAAATCCATTCATCCAACTTCACTTTGCAGCGTCATTCATTTTCCATCATCGATATCTCAAAAATTGAGCGAGATAGAGCAATGTCGGCTGAATCTTTTTTTTAGAGAAAATTTCAAGAGCCAAAAAAAAAGCGCTCCATCTTCCTTAGTTTTCGAAATATTCTCAAAAACAATTGAAAGAAAAAGTAGATTTATAATTTCAGTTTATCACTGGATTTATTGTTCTTTGAATCTTGGAAACTAAGCAAGATAGAGCAATTTTGCCCTTGCGCTGTTTTGTGGAGAATTTTGAAGGCTACAAAAGAGTATAGACGTAAAATCACTCTATCTCGCTTAATTCCCGAGATATTCTCGGAAATAATTGATTGGAAAAATTAATTTGTTGCACTTGACTTCCTCACTGGATTTTTTTTTAATATCTCGAAAACTGAGTGAGATAGAGTGATTTTGCCGTGATGCTTCTGTGTGGAAAATTCCAAGATTTACAGAAAAATGCCTTATCTCGCTTAGTTTCCGAAATATTCTCGAAAAACAATTAATAAAAATTAAAACAAACCCGACACGATTTTTTCGGCTGTAAACACGAGAACAAAACAGTTGGCGAGGTTAATCAGTTGACGCATGCGTGAAGTCGTACTGGCCAATGGAGTAACCTCGGAAATATTCGGCTCCTATGCTACAACATGTAAATTTCAGCTTCGGATGGACTTCGGAGGTGACCTCTTTGGCTAATTCGACAATACTGCGTACTGGAGCACAGTGCGCATGCGTCAACTGCTTAACCTCGCCGACTGTTTTGTTCTCGTGTGCATAGCCGGAGAAAAATCGTGTCGGGTTTGTTTTAATTTTCATCAATTGTTTTTCGAGAATATTCCGGAAACTAAGCGAGATATTTTCTGTAAGTCTTGGAATTTTCCACACAGACGTATCACGGCAAAATTACTCCATGTCCCTCAGTTTTCAAGATATTAAAAAAAAAATCCAGTGAAGAAGTCAAATGGAACAAATCAATCATTTCCGAGAATATCTCGGGAATTAAGCGAGATGGAGCGATTTTACGTCTATACTTTTTTGTAGCCTTCAAAATTTTCCACAAAACAGCACAAGGGCAAAATTGTTCTATCTTGATTAGTTTCCAAAATTCGAAGAAAAATAAATCCAGTGATAAAATGAAATTGAATAGATCTACTTTTTCTTTCAATTGATTTTGAGAATATTTCGAAAACTAAGGAAGATGGAGCGATTTTACTTCCAACTCGTTTTGTAGCTCTTGAAATTTTTCTATAACCAAAAAAGGATCCAAGCGAAATACCTCTATGTCACTTATTCTCCAAAATATCCATGAATAAGTGAATTCAGTAAAAAGGAAAATTGGATAAATCAATTTTTTCTATTAATCATTATTGAGAATATTTTAGAAACTAAGCGAGATAGAGCGATTTTGTTTGAATTCTTTTTTTTAGCTCTTAAAATTTGCTACAAAAAAGATACGAGCAGAATTGCTGTATCTCGCTTATTTTTCAAGATATCCAGAAGGAAGAATCCACTGAAACAGTCAAATGGAACAAATCGACTTTTTCAATCAATTATTTTTGAGAATGTCTCGAAAACTAAGCGAGATAGAGTAATTTCACCCTGAACTCGTTTTACAGCTCGTGACATCCTCCATGAAGAAAGTCCGACATAAAATTGCTCTATCTCCCTTAGTTCCCAAGATATTCATGAAAGCATGAATCCAGTGAAACAGTAAAATTGGATGAATCGATTTTTTCCTTTAATTGCTCTCGAAAATATCTCCAAAACTAAGCGATTTTACTCTCTTCTTGTTTTGAGGCTCTTGAAATTCTTCATAAGAAAAGCTACAGGCGAAATCACTATATCTCGCTTAGTTTCCAAGATATTTATAAATAAATGAATTGAAAAGTAAAATTGATTAAATCAATTTCTCCTGTCGATTGTTTTTGAGAATATCTCAAAGTGAGCGAGATGAATAGCTCTATCCCGCTTAATTTCCAAGATATTCAGAGAAAATGGATGAAGCGAAAAAGTGAAACTGAATAAATCGTTTTTTCTCTCAATTGCTTCTGAGAATATCTTGGAAATAAAGCGAGATAGAGTGATGTGATGCTCATCTTTTTTTACGGCTCTTGAAATTTTTTATAAAAAAAGATTCAGCCGACATTGCTCTATCCCGCTTAATTTTCGAGATATTGATGAAAGAAAATGAATGAAGCTGCAAAGTGAAGTTGGATGAATGGATTTTTTTGGAAATCGTTTTTGAGAATATCTCGGGATAGAGTGATTTCATTCTCATCTTGTTTTATAGCTCTCGGAATTCTCTGTAGAAAAGGATCGATACAGAATTGCTCTATCTCGCTCAGTTTTCAAGATATTTATGAAAAAATGAATCTAGTAAAGAGTTAAATTGGATAAATCGATTTTTTAAGAAATTGCCTTTGAAAATATCTCAAAAACTAAGCGAGATAGGGTGATTTTACGTGGACACTCTTTTGCAGCCATCGAATTCTTCTACGAAACAGCCTGAGGGCGAAGTTACTCTATCTTGTTTAGTTTCCGAGACATTAAAAAAAAAAAAATCCAGTGAAAAAGTGAAATTTTCATGAATCGAATTTTTCTTTCAATCGTTTCTGAAAATATCTCGAGAACTAAGCGATATAGAGCAATGTTACCCTGTTGTTGTCTTGTACCTTCTGAAATTGTCCATAAAAAAGGCTCTAGGCGAAGTCGCTCTATCTTGCTTAGTTTCCAAGATATTCTAAGACACATCAATCCAGTGATAAAGTGAAATTGGATAAATGTATTCCTTCTTGTAGTTGTTTTTGGAAATATTTCGAAAACCCAGCAAGATAGACTGATTTTACTCACAGCTTTTTTCCAGCTCTCGAAATTCTCTGTAAGTAAAGAAGGATTCAAGCAAAATTATTCTATCTCACTTCGTTCCCAAGATATTCATAATTAAATGAATCCAGTGGAAAAGTAAAATTGGATGAATCCATTCTTTCCCTTAATTTTTTCCAAAAATATCTCGGAAACTAAGCGAGATAGAGTCATTTCACCTCCATCCGATTTCATAGCTCTTGAAATTTTCTACAAAACAGGATCGGGGCTCAATTGCTCTATCGCGCTTCATTCCAAGATATTCATAAAAATATGAATGAAGTGAAAAAGTAAAATTGAATGAATCGATTTTTTCTTTCAATTATTTGTAAGAATATCTTGAAAACAAAGCCAGATAGAGTTATGTTGCGCTCATGTTGTTTTATAGCTCTTAAAATTTTTTATAATAAAGGATTCAGCCAAAATTGTTCTATCTCGCTTAGTTTCCGAGGAATTTAAAAAAAATCCAGTAAAAAAGTAAAATTAACCGAATTGATTTTTTCAATCATTTTTTTTCGAGAATATCTCGAAAGCGAAGCGAGATAGAGTGATTTCACTCCCATATTTTTTTCTAGCCCTTGGAATTCTCTACAAGACGGGATGGGGCAAAATTGCTCTATCTCACTTAGTTTCCGAGATATTGATTAGAAGAAATAACTGAAGTTAAAAAGTGTTAGTCAGTGCTATAAAATCCTTATAGAAAGCGTAACTCTGTCATTAGGGTAACGATATGTATTGTAACGCCATATTTGCGTTACAATAATAATTTTGTTAGACCGGCATCGCGGTGAAATTTAGTTTTTTTTTTATTCACCAGAACGGATCGTCCGGGAAACGAGAAACAATATTTTTTTTTCTTTTGAACTGATTTAATTGATTTATTTTTCGCCCTGAATATTTCCCGCGTTTGCCGGAGTTCTACTTCACGTCGGGAGGAGGCGCCTGCAGATGGACAAGGATCGCAGGGAGCTGTCCAGGAAATTATCGACTCAGCAAACGGAAATCGATGGGAGGAGCTTTCCGTTGGACTCTGTATGCTGATTGGCGGAAAACTAAAGAAATCAAGGACATCTGAAATTTTACAATTAATTCGAAGATAATTAATTGCGACAATATTTAATGAAGATATATTTATGGAAAACTTTAACGGAATTTTTGACGTTGAATTAGGAAATTTATTCTTTTATTATTCATTTAATTACCGGAATAAAAATAAAATAATACCGGCGATAAAAGAAAGGTTTCACGTCATTGGATAATTAATTATGGGAAGAGCCACCTGTGGTCTAATTTTCGACGCACGCCGGCGTCTTCCCTCACTTTCCGTTTTGGTGGCAAAATATACAGACGTGTTTTTTTCGCTGTGCAAAATTTTTTCGTTGCAAGACAGCATTATTATAGTTGCAATTTAGCAATTAATAAAGTTGCAATTAATTGATTTTTGAGATAAACTTTTTACCGAGGACTTGAGAGAATTACCGGAGATTGAAGGAGAGATTGAAATTTGGGGGCTAGAACAACAACACTCCGGTAAGCGTGTGTTTTATTCTCGGCAAATTGTTAGACATTTTTGTTTTAGCGTCTCACGACGCCGGTAACCGCCATTAACGAATTTTCGTGGCGTGTTAGATTTTTTTTTTTATTGGATGAAATTTAACTTGGAATTCTCGTTTCTCGTATATTTTTCTTTATTATTATTTTTCTTAATTAAATTCGGAAAATTATTGTCGGAAAAAAATTATTTAAATTTGTGATTTAATTTATTTTTTTTATTTTTAATTCATTAAAATGTCGGCATTAAATTTTCAGCGATAATAGTTTTTTTTATGTGATGACAATTTTGGTTATTATGATTATTTTTTTTTATTTTTATTTTGTTATCACGACGATTGTTTCATCTAATTTCATTTAAATTTTTTTATTTTTTTTATTAAATCCAATTATCGCTGGAAAATTATAAAGGCGCATTTTCACAAGACGCCGATTGTCCAGGCAGCTATAGCGCCTTAAGGTACTTGTCGCGGGAAATCAGAATTAATTCAAATCGTGATTTAATTTTTCTTTTGACTATTTTCTTTTAACGACAAACTAATTGTGTTGTTAATTATTGCTCGTCGTGTTCGTAAAATTTGTCAGACTTTTGAATTAGTTCTGATTATTTAATTTTTTTTTTTGACAAATAAAATTGTATAGAGTTTGAATGATTTTTTTTATTTGTTATATTCCGACATTGATTAAAAATTTTGATATTATCAAACCAAATTTAAATTCAGTAACTAAATATTTTTTTTTATTATTATCGCTGTAATATTATTTTTTTTATTTTTCGAAAAATAGAGCATAGAAAAAATATCGCTCAAAATTAAAGTTGACAGAACCAAAATTGAATGTTATTTTTTTTTAAATCTGTATTCCTTTCGATCCATTTACAGGTGAAGTTGAGAACCCAGCCGCCTCCGCGGTCATTAGAATTTTTGGATTCTTTTGTTACTGACTAGTTGGACATTCACCTGGGAATTATTTTGATTCGTTTGATGTTGTTTTGTTATTTTGATTTTCGGACGAAAGGTCGTCCTGGCGCCCAACAATTGAGTTGTTTTGAAGTTATTGATTTCTGAGTATTTTTGATTTTCTTGAGTTTCACGAGATTATTTTGATTACCGTGGATCGAAAAATACGTGACAGTATATATTCCATAGGAAATATCTTCATAAAATTCCTTCATATCAAAAAAAAACTTTATAAGAAATCATTTTATGAAGAATCTCTTTATCGAATTCGATTTCATGAAGACATTTTTTCACAGAAGTATCTCTATCAGAAAATCTGCACTAATACTCTGAGTATTAATGACATTACAATTTAAGTAATTTCGAAATTCAAATATCACACAAATATCCACCACTGAATTCATGGTTATAGCAAGTTTCTCCATGGCAAATTTCGCATTGACAAATTCCGCGATAGAGAAAATGCAATGGAAAACAATGCGATGAAAAAGATCGCCATGGAAAAAAATGCCATGGCGAAGACCTCCATGGAAAGCGGCAAATTTGTAATGGCGACCGCCATCAGAATTTTCTTACGTGTTCGTCCATGGCAGATTCATCATGGACATCCGTAATGACGAAAATTTATATATAGAAAAACCATGGTAAATGCTCCTTTGTCCATGGCAAATACGCCATGGTCATCCGTAGAGACAAAAAATTATATATAGAAAAACCATGGTAAATGCTCCTTTGTCCATGGCAGATTCACCATGGACATCCGTAATGACGAAAAATTATATATAGAAAAACCATGGTAAATGCTCCTTCGTCCATGGCAGCTTCGCCATGGACATCCGTAATGACGAAAATTTATATATAGAAAAACCATGGTAAATGCTCCTTTGTCCATGGCAAATACGCCATGGACATCCGTAATGACGACAAATTATATATAGAAGAACCATGGTAAATGCTTTTTTGTCCATGGCAGATTCGCCATGGACATCCGTAATGACGAAAAATTATACATAAAAAAACAATGGTAAATTCTCCTTTGTCCATGGCAGATTCGCCATGGACAATCGCCGGTCGTAAAGCAATGGTTCGACGATTTGTCCATGGCACCATCCATGGTTTTTCTTCAAAATGCTGATGGCAGGTGCCATGACATATTCCATGGATTTGGTCATGGCAGCATCCATGGTAAGTCCATGGCAGCTGCAATGAAAATTTTCATACGTGGAATAGAAAAAAAATAAAAACGAGTGTTTATTTTCATTGTCACAATAAAATAAATGAAGGGAATAAATGAGAAAAAAGTTTAAGGATAATATTGAAAGTACATTCCCCTTTTTAAAAATAATTGTTCGATATTTGGAAGAAGAAAATATTATTATCAACGAATTATTACTTTTGACAATTAACATCAAGATTTATTTCTCCAAATCTGGATGAAAACTCAATAGAAAGTAAGAATTTCAGTACATTACTATATAATCAATGATTGTATTGTTAATAGTTAAAGCACGTCAAATAGGATGAAGTTATTGAGTTTTTATAATTTTTTTAATTCATGGGGCATTCCATACCAAATCACCGAGGTTTTGACCGGACCTTCTCCGATTTTGCTGAAAATTTTTTAGCATTTGCTACCCTTTCAAAGACATTTCTCAGAATTTTTTAAGATTTTTTTGCCCAAACGAAAAGAAGTTAAGAAAAGTTATGAATTTTTGAAGAAAAAGAACTTTTTTTTTAAATAGTCATAACTTTTTCAAAAATTGAACTATCGGAACATTTTTTTTGAGGAATTTTTGTTTTTCAATGTCGTTCTGAGAAAAAAATAGAAAAAAAATTTAAAAAGCCAGGATATATGAAATATTTCAGTTTTTCGCACAAAACTGACATTTTTTCGAAGTCCGAAACCTTTGATTTTTATTTTTTTCGTCTCTATGAAAACTTCAACTAATTCTCCATCCAAACGCGCCAATCCCAAGCTGTGCCGACTTTCCCTTCTATTCTTGTTTTTTCAATTAAAATTTTTGTTTTTTGAATTTTGCTTATTTTACATAAATTTAGTCTGAAACTTTGTTAGGTTGTAGGAATAGGAATTAGTCTCATTAGTAGGGATTAAATTATATTTCTCAACGCAAGATATTTTATTTGAGTATGTTGTGTTACATCATATAAAATTCTATGATTATAATTATTTCCCTCCACGTATTGATTACCTCTTCGGTTTCTTCATCGCACTGTGAGATGTAGATTTTTGCGACGAAGAAAAGCATTTTACTTCCACAACAGAATTCAATAAAGGTGTAACGTGATGAATTTTTTGTGTTGTTGGTATCGGTTTAGCATTTCTGAAGCGTTCCGCTAATTTTTCTTTCATTAAATTGTATTCCTCAATTTTTGAGAACCGAATATTTATATTCGGTATGTTTCTTGAGGACCACTCAAATAATTGTACCGGTGTTAATATTTGTAGATGAGGTGGCAATGCAAGCTAGCACGTGCGGCTATCCGTTTCAGTGTACCACCTATTCCATTACACGGTCCTTTGCCATGTGCTGTAGCAAAAAAACTCCACTCAACAGTTATTCCGAAATCTTCACCATAATAAGATAAATTAGTGAAATGTTTGTAATTCTTATATTGTTGAGGCGCACCATCTGAGGAGAAGAAAATTTTACGCACTTGAGATGACAGAGCTTTAATGAAATCAATAATGACCGCAAAGTAAAGATGAACAGCAATGGCATCATGATTGAAACAGTCAGAAATGATAGCCATACTTTGATGAATCAGTTCATTCCCATTTTCATAATAAATAATTACAGTGTAAACCGTCGCTTGATCGTTATTCCATTGGAAACCCGGTGCAGCAGCTTGAACAACGAACGCATAATTTTCGGCAAAATCAACAATTACTATAAATTCATGCTCTTTCAAGGATTCTTTCAGCTCTCTCAAGAATGCTGCCTGCTCTTTTGCAATGAAATTATGAGGTGAAAGAGCCTTCAATTTCACACTAAAATCATCAACGAAATCAGTCATATTCCTTATGGTCGTTTTGAGGGTTACTTGTGGAGTGGACACCCATTGTTTATAATGAATTTCATCAATTTCATTATTTTCCATCTGAGTTAATGAATGTTTTTTTACGTTGTCGATGCCTGGACAATCGGAGCAATTATTAAATTGCTCCGCTGATGGGATTTGACGCACGATAGCACTCAAACACTCATTGTAGGTTTTCAATGATAAATCTCACCCTTCAGTTAATCGTGAAAAGTTGCCGTCTGTTAAAGATAAAAATGCAAATATATCAAGTCAATTATCTTAAGGTAGTTGACTCCCTAATGACAAAGTTCAACACTTGCTTGAAAATCGGGGTATAAATAATGAGATGCATAATACATCTAATAATGAAATTTGAGAATGATGGTTCACAGTATATATGAGATAATTGCAATAAAAATCACCGTTTTGGTACAGGCAGGATGAGAGAAGCGTGGGAAAACTACTAATTTTATTTTTTCTCACGTTGGAAAAAATGCCATCATCATGAAAAACTAACACCTATCAGAATTATACATGTAGAATTATTTTTGAAAATATGGAGATCATTGACCACATAGTTTCCGTGAATAATTAAAAATAAAACCGAAATTTAGACGAAATTCTCAGTGGACGGGGTATCAAGATGGCCGCGCGAGCGTGGTGTGCGACAACATTCCACAGTTGTGTGTATTCATATAGAGGATACTACTGTGTGAGTGTACAGTCAAGTCGAAAATATATAGGTTCATAGTAGTACATTATCAACACATAGGGTGGCGTCTCAGAGCCGAAACTTTTTAACTGGACGGTAGGGAGTCAACTACGGTGAGTACAAAATTTTTTGAATGATAATTTTTGCTAATAGAATAGTTCAAATCATTGCCGTCAAATTTATTCCTCTACTTTCTAACTTACCTAAGATCATCAGCTTAATATTTTAAAGAAAGAAAACAAAATTAAATATTTTGTTTTCTTTTTTTTTTTTATTTAGAAGTCTCTCAGACTGAATCGAATAATATTCAGATTTCTGTTCATCATCGAGACTTTGACTTCATTGACTCTAATGGCTCTAGATTAATGGTTTCTACCTTTTTTCTAATCAATATTGTTTATTAAAATAAAAATAATAAAGAGATGAAAGCTATCGGGTTTGTTTGAATAATCATGAAGTGAATTTTGATTTCACTCGGCCAGTTTTCACAAAATCAACAAAAAAAAATGATCCCCTTAATTGTCAAAACAATTATTCGATGATCCCCTTTATTTTTCAAAACAATTATTCGATGATCCGATCAAATACAAGTATTGGTCCTCTAAGAATAATTAATCATCTTAATTAATAATAGAATTAATGGATAATAAAGGAATATTTCTATAGAATGTTTTAATTGGTATTTCTCGAGACACCCGTTGTATCTTATTCTTTATATTTGATTTAAATTGACAAAAAGAAATTATATAAAAGAGATTTTTATGTAAAATTTTTAATTGGTGTTTCTCGAGACACCCGTTGTATTTTATTCTTTATAATTGATTTAAATTGACAAAAAGAAATTATATAAAATAAATTTCCATGTAAAATTTTTAATTGGTGTTTCTCGAGACACCCGTTGTATTTTATTCTTTATATTTGATTTAAATTGACAAAAAAAAAATTATATGGAATAAATTTTTATGCAAAAATTTTTAATTGGTGTTTCTCGAAACACCTGTTGTATTTTATTTTTTATATTTGATTTAAATTGACAAAAAGAAATTATATAAAATGAATTTTTATGCAAAATTTTTAATTGGTGTTTCTCAAGACACCCGCTGTATTTTATTCTTTTAGTTTTAATTTAAAATGACAAAAAGAAATTATATAAAATGAATTTTTATGTAAAATTTTAAATTGGTGTTTCTCGAGACACCCGTTATATTTTATTCTTTATTTTTACTTTAAAATGACAAAAAAAAAGAAATTATATAAAATGAATTTTTATGTAAAATTTTAAATTGGTGTTTCGCGAGACACCCGTTATTTTTCTTATTCTTTTAGATTTGATTTAAAATGATAAAAAAAAATTACATAAAATAAATTGTTATGTAAAATTTTAAATTGGTGTTTCTTGAGACACCCGTTATTTTTTATTCTTTATTTTTGATTTAAAATGACAAAAAGAAAATATATAAAATAAATTTTTATGTAAAATTTTAAATTGGTGTTTCTCGAGACACCCGTTACATTTTATTCTTTATTTTTGATTCAAAATAACAAAAGAAGTTATATTTTATTTTTCAGATTTTTACGTTATTTTTCCTCTAAAATTAGTAATAAAATAATGAAAAAAAATTTTTCAATGAATCCGACGGATTTGTTATACTTTTATTTTTCAGGTTTTCATATTATTTTTCGTTTAAAAATTAATAGTAATATAATGAAAATTTTTGTGATGAATCCGACGGATTTGTTATACTTTTATTTTTCAGGTTTTCACGTTATTTTCCATTTAAAAATTAGTAATAAAATAATGAAAATTTTTGTGATGAATCCGACGGATTGGTTATACTTTTATTTTTCCGGTTTTTATGTTATTTTTCGTTTAAAAATTAGTAATAAAAAAATGAAAATTTTTCTAATGAATCCGACGGATGTGTTATATTTTTATTTTTCAGGTTTTCACGTTATTTTCCATTGAAAAATTAGTAATAAAATAATGAAAATTCTTGTGATGAATCCGACGGATTTGTTATATTTTTATTTTTCAGGTTTTCACGTTAATTTCCATTTAAAAATTAGTAATAAAATAATTAAAATTTTTGTGATGAATCCGACAGATTTGTTTTACTTTTATTTTTCCGGTTTTTATGTTATTTTTCGTTTAAAAATTAGCAATAAAAAAATTGAAAATTTTTGTGAAGAATCCGATGGATGTGTTATATTTTTATTTCCGGTTTTTATGTTATTTTTCGTTTAAAAATTAGTAATAAAAAAAAATGAAAATTTTTGTGATAAATCCGACGGATTTGTTATACTTTTATTTTTCAGATTCTATGTTAATTTTCCCTTAAACCCCAAAAATTAATAATTTAAATAATTTCCTTCTCCCTTTCTCTCGAATACGCGAAATCTGCGCGCGCAGTATCCACGTATTTCTACAGAATTTGCCCACTTACTTTTTTTCCTGTTTTTGGCTTTCATTCCTTTCTTCCTCCCTTTTTCTTTTATTTGATTTTCAATTTAGCTCCGAATTTTCCCTTTTTTTTTTTAGGTTTTATGGGTTTTCTTCCCCTTTGTTTTTGCACAAACAACAAAGAAAATGTTTTTTCTCTCCTCTCTTTTTCTTTTTTTGATAGTTTTCCCCAATTTATCTATTTCACTATAATAAAAGTTTGTTTAAATAGTTTTTTTTCACAATAACAATTGTTTTTTTGTCACAAAATCGGTCACCACTCAATAAAAGTTTTGTCTCAATAGATTTTTATTTTCTCTTTTTTTTTCACAACAATTTTTTTTTTCACAAAATTTTTTTCACAAAATCGGTCACACAATTATAATAGTTTATTTCAATATTTTTTTTTGTCTCAAAATTCTCCTTTTTTTTTCATAACAAATTTCTCTTATGTGAATCACTCTCTAATTCTCTTATCCTGAGAGTCACGCCCCAATTAATTTGGGAAGGAAGTGCATCGCACGACGCGAGTGCGTTGCCCCTTCCTTACCCAATTTTTTCCTTATTAGTGGGGGTCAATACATGTGATGTAATTTCCACATGTATTGGCGCCCAATTTCTTTGAGTGGGAGACTGCTCGCATTCCTTCACTGTCGTCAAGGGGCTGAAATCTGACGCCCTTGACATACAGTGGGAGAGCGAGAGAGAGAAACGAAACATCGAGTGAACCACGCATTAACTCGTGTTTCCCCTCTCCCCACCTACCGCGAATCCGAATATCGACGTGAGACGACCGGATGTCTCATGTCTCATGAGCAATGGTGACTCTCCTCACCATTGTTCTCTTTATCTTTCTAAATTCGAAACGAAAAGTATTTTTCGTTTCGAATTGAACAAAATCATTTTTTTTTTATTCAAAAAAAATAAAAAAACGTTCCAGATTTTCTGGACGTTACACCCCCCCCCCCCACTTAAACGATTATTAGGGGTTGAAGACCAATAATAAGCGTTACTAAACGAACGATCAGAACTGATTACACTTTCTCGGACTGTTATCAATAAATTCTTATGGATTAAATTATAGATTTCAAAAAAAAATTATCATCTACTTATTCCATTTTTCATTTCCCGTTCTATTTTGATTTCTCAAAGTTTATATTTTTCTCAATTACCTTTCCCATTTTCCTTTGGTGACTCATCCTTCTGATAAGCAGGAGCGTTTATGAAAGGTTGATTTCTTAATGAATGAAAGGAATACCATATTGATATATAGATATACAGGGTGTCCCAGGACTACTAGTCGACCCTGTAAACTTAGGTTCAGGATGGAATTCTGGATCGAAAAGTCCTCTGCGACTTTTCGATCTGAAGCACCCCTGCCAAGTTATTCAGGGTTGAAGTGTACCCAACAGGGGCACAGAGTATAAGAGAAATGTGTGAGTGGGAGAAATGGGCGGAGCTTAGATCCCCTTCTACCACGAACACATTTCCCTTCAACAAAAGAGGGTGAAAGAGAGAGAGAGAGTATTATTCTCTCTCTCGTTCTAAATTTGTTTTTTTTTGTTTTTCATTCGTTAGAAAAAAAAAATATTAATTAAAAATCATCTCAGAAACTAAGCGAGATAAAGTAATTGTGCAAATGATCCTTCATTCTTATTATTTGAAATAAAAATAAAAGATCCCTTGCAAAATTACCCTATCTCGTTTAGTTTTCGAGTTAATTCCGACTGAAATTTGCCGATGGCAAAAAAAATTATCAATTTTTCTGGAGATTTTTTGAAAGAAAAAATCTCGGAAACTAAGCGAGATAGAGCAAAATTACACGACATCATTTTTTTTATCTTGGTAAGATAAAAAAAATGGCTCTCTAGACATTTTGCTGTATGTCGCTTAGTTTCCGAGATTTCTTTTTTTAAAAATCTCCACAAATATCGATGAATTTTTTTGCCGTCGGCAACTTTCATTTTGAATTAACTCGGAAACTAAGCGAGATAACTAAGCGAAATGCAACTCTCTCCGTCTCATTTGCACAGCTGACTTTCCTCACAGCTTTTCTTGGAAACTAAACGAGATAGAGCAAATTTACAAGAGATCTTTTTCCTTCATTTTCGGTAGAAAAAGAAAGAAAAAAAAGGATATGTGAATTTGTTCTATCTCGCTTATTCTACGAGAGAAGCCACGAGGAAAGTCAGCTGTGCGAATGAAACAGAGAGAGCTAGATTTTAGTGTGTGATGAAATGCTCTCTCATCTCTGCATTCAAATAATGAATGGAAGTGTTTGATTTTGAAAAGACCGGTGGCGAAAGATGAGGAGCGTTGTCTTTTCGAATCGGAGGATCCGAGTTCAAATCCAATGTGATTATTTTTTTTTAACTTTCAATTAATTTGAAAAGTTAGAAAAAAATTGATCTCATTGGTTTTGAACCCGAATCGTCTGGATTAAAAAGATAACACTCTCCACCTTTCGCCACCGGTTCTTCTGGAAATAATTGTGATTAAAGAGTCCATGATTTTCCAGCCCGCTCCCTTCGGCTCATCCAAATGATTTCTCCCAATTCATTTTATGCTTATTTCATTAATAATTGTATTGGAATTATTAATGAAATGAGAATGAGAAGAATGAATTGGGATTAATAATTCGGATGAGCCGGGGGAATCACAGGGGGAAGCTCCAAGGGCAAGCGGCTCGGTAGATTATTTGTGCATTAATGACATTTAATTTTATAAGAAGCGGTGGCGAAAGGTGGAGAGCGTCGTCTTTTGCTTATAAAAATGACTGTGAGTGCAAGAGAGAGGGAACGTCAAATCCACCTCAGTCGATCTCTCTTGCACAGCTGACTTTCGTCGGCGTTTATCTCGGAAACCGAGCGAGATAAAGGAAATTTGCAAGAGATCATTTTTCATTATCTCAGTGAGATAAAGAAAACGGATTTCTTGAAAAATTACTCTATCTCACTTAGTTTCCGAGAAAAAATTTTAAAAATTTGTCCGACGGCAAAAAAAAAAATTTTTTTTCCACGGTGCTATTCTCACGGCTCCATCTTGGAAACTAAGCGAGATAGAGCAAATTTGTAAGGGACATCTTTTCTTCGTCTCATTGAGGAAGAAGAAATGACCTCTACAAATTTGCTTCATCTCGCTTAGTTTCCAAGATGGAGCCGTGAGAATAGCGCCGTGAAAAAAACAAATTTTTTTTTGCCGTCGGACAAATTTTTAAAATTTTTTCTCGGAAATTAAGTGAGATAGAGTAATTTCTCACGGAATCAATTTTCCTTATCTCACTGAGATAATGAAAAATGATCTCTTGCAAATTTCCTTTATCTCGCTCGGTTTCCGAGATAAACGCCGACGAAAGTCAGCCGTGCAAGAGAGATCGACTGAGGTGGATTTGACGTTCCCTCTCTCTCGCACTCACGATCATTTTTGTATGCAAAATATTATTAATTCATTATGTCGGAAACTAAGCAAGATAGAGCGAATGCCCAGGAGATATTTCTTCTTCATCTCAATGCGAGAAAGAAAAATTTCCTTTTATACATTTGCTCTATCTCGCTTATTTTCCGAGATAACTGAACATCAACGTTTTGCTTATAAAAATGACTGTGAGTGCAAGAGAGAGGGAACGTCAAATCCACCTCAGTCGATCTCTCTTGCACAGCTGACTTTCTTCGGCGTTTATCTCGGAAACCGAGCGAGATAAAGGAAATTTGCAAGAGATCATTTTTCATTATCTCAGTGAGATAAAGAAAATTGATTTCCTGAAAAATCACTCTATCTCACTTAGTTTCCGAGAAAAAATTTTAAAAATTTGTCCGACGGCAAAAAAAATTTTTTCTGTACACAGGGACGAAAGTGAGACTTTCGGCCCTCGCTGCGCTCGGGCGTAAGCTCACTTCCGTCCCAGTGTGCAGAAAAATAGTATACACACCTTGGGCAGTAAGTAAGAAAGCCTCAGAGCACATGTTTGTTGACCTCGGCTTCGCCTCGGCCAACAATTACATGTGCTCTGAGACATTTCTTACATTACTGCCCTAGGCATGTAATATACTATTTTTTTCCACGGCGCTATTCTCACGGCTCCATCTTGGAAACTAAGCGAGATAGAGCAAATTTGTAAGGGACGTCTTTTCTTCGTCTCATTGAGGAAGAAGAAATGACTTTTACAAATTTGCTTCATCTCGCTTAGTTTCCCAAATACATCGCGAAAAATGCAAATTCTGCGAATGACACTCACAGAAAGCTGTGTCATCACCCGGCTCGCAGAATGTGAGAGAGAGAGAGACGGAAGAACGATGAGATGCTCTTCGCGTCACACTCGCCGTCTCTCTTTAAACAAACGAAAAGCGCGCTTTTCGTTTGTCGTGGCCGCTCTTCATTTCCTCACTTTCTTCGTGACTTTCCATAAGTGCAGTTGTCATCGAAGTATTCTTAGAGTGATCGAAATGTTTACGGCTCACGAGTATCGCGACATGCATTTTTATTATGGGTTGTGTGGCGGAGATGCCCAAATGGCAATGGACGCCTACGCTCGTGATTTCCCCAACCGTCGCCATCCCAATCGGCGTGTTTTCATCGATCTCCATCGACGAATGGCAGAAGAGAATCGTCTTGTGCCACGACGCGGTGGAGAAGGTGTTGCTGGTGAGAGGATCGCCATGGAAGAGCGGATCTTGGAGAAAGTGGAGCTAGATCCCACAACCAGCGTTCGAAAGATCGCTCGTGAAGTGGGATCCAGTAAGTCTACCGTGCATCGTGTACTTCAAAAGGAACAATACCACCCTTTCAAGTACACGCCCGTTCAGGAACTACATCCTGGCGATGAGAGAGCACGGATGGCATTCTGCCGATTCATTGTTGACCAGAGTGCCTTCGATCCTCACTTCATCAGCAATGTTTGTTGGTCGGATGAGTCGTGTTTTGACAGAACAGGCATATTTAATTCGCAAAATTCACATGTCTGGTCGCAGGAAAACCCGCACGCATCCCGCCAACGAGCTTTCCAGATTCAGTGGCAGGAACTGAATGTCTGGGGAGCAATCCTTGGTGATGAAGTGTTTATTCGCTTAGCTCCAGATCCTCTGAACGTAAGTTATACTAAATTGTCTCACTTCAGGAGAAAAAAGATAAGATCCACTCAGGTTCAATAATTATTGTTGCGTTTCTTTGCAGGGAGACAATTATTTAGCATTTCTGGAGAACACCTTGCCGGAAATCATTGGTGATGGTCCAGGTGACCGAGCCGTTTGGTTCCAGCAAGATGGCGCTCCAGCGCACTACGCTGGAAATGTTAGGCGACTGCTGAATAATTGGTTCCCCGAGCAGTGGATTGGAAGGGGAGGACCAGTCGCGTGGCCAGCACGGTGAGCTCCACCTCAAGAGTCTGAATTTTCGTAATTACATTATCTAAAATAGAACTGTTGATGACTTACATAGTACCACCATCTGAATCATCTATTGATAATGGTGGCTTTGCAAACAATCAATAGTTCTTTTTTCGCGGACGATTCGGACATACCACTTCCATATTCCTAATTCTCCATCATTGGTTCCCTTTTCCTTTTCCTACATAGATCCCCTGACTTGACGCCTCTCGATTTTTTCCTTTGGGGTTACCTAAAGGAGCAAATTTATGGGCCAAACTTGCAGGATGAGATGGAGTTGGTTGCGCGATTGCATGCTGCTGTTGCGACAATCACGCCCCAAATGCTACGCCAAGTGCATGCAGAGATGCTTGATCGTGCTCAGCTGTGCTTGCGGGAAGGTGGCGGTCACTTCGAGCACCTTTGAGCCCCTGTAGGAGTATCTAAAATGGTTCTTTTGAGAACCAACATGTGGATCGGCCAATTTCAAGGCGTTCCAATCAATGGCCCTTTTCAGGGCCACATTTTTAAATAGTCTCACGTCGGAAACTTCATTTTTATATGCTATGTACTGTAACGTAATATTTGGATTACGTTACTTTTTGTCGTCTGGGCGCGTAATTAATTTTAAATTCTGAATAGTTTTGGCACCACCAAGGGAGAATCAAAACAAACGAATCACGAGAGTTCAATTTTTGTATAAATTCTGTAAAACTAATGCCGATTGGTTAATTTTGTATGTTAACGCTCATTGGATTGTCGTCAATTGAGTTGATGTCTCACGACTGGAAGAGGGAGACACCAGATGGACGATGATGAAGGGAATCGACATTACCGAAGGAGTCGGTTAATTGGACGAAAGTTTTGGCGCCAATGACAAGATTCATCGGAAGAATTAATTGAGACGTTTAGATGAACTTTGGTTGCATCCTTGGACTTAATAAAGTTGTCCCAACTCTAATGTCATCGACTTGGAGTTTCTCAATTGTCTTCGTTGGAATTTATTGTCATTGAACAGAAGAAATTACTGTCGTCAGGTTAAGCTGTGTTAACTGACGTAGTCTGGGATTGACCAATGAGAAGAGTCCTTCCAGGAAAAGACGCCTTAGCCGAGTACAGCGTTTGCTGTCGGCAGGATTCTCGTTTGGTGTGCCGTAGAGTAAACACATGTTGTGTAGTGTCTCTCTGCACAATTTTGCATAGTCGCCATTTTTACGTTTGGACAATTAATTCATTGGAATTAATTGTATTAATTGTCGTTTAATTGATTTGAATAAAAAAAAAAAATATTGTTTACGTTGAAATCAATTTTTCATAATCTGGTGAGCAAAATTTTGTTTAATTAAATTTTGTACAGTAATTGATTTCGTGGTCGTGAAAATTGTATTTCTTTTTCTGTTAGCGTAATGACGCCATATAAAAAGACGCCACGAAATCGGATACCATTTATCGGCGAATTAATTTGATAATTTGTTTATTGGAAACATTAATTTTGTTAAAAATAATTTTTGGAACTCTCGTGCTCGTTTCTCGGAAAAAAATATTTTTTTTTGGAAAAATATTTTTTTTTTTTTTTGTTTGGATAAAATGTCGCGAATTGAGAAAATTCAATTAACGGATATATTTTGGCGTCATGGCCAAAGATAATTAATTGGAATTTAGTTTGGAATTTTAGTCTCGCGACTTTGTGAAATATATTGAATTCTGTTTTAATTTTTTTTATTATTCAATATTTTGAGAAATTTTGTTTGAGGAATTATTTTTTTATTTTTATTTTCATGAAATTAATTCAATTAATTTCATGCATTGAGTATAGTTGAGTCGGCCTTGACACCTAGGGAATATCGCTAGGGAATTTCTAGTAACTTAGCGCTAGGGAACAATAGTTACTTTCGTTTCGTTGCGAAAGATAACTGTAGGTGGCAGCAACATTAATTTCTTATGAATTTGAATTTGAATGTTATTCTCTGAATATTTCTTTTATTTGATAACTTTATTATGCGTTGACGATTAATTAATAAATTAATCAATTTGTTAATTAATTAAATTCTTTTATTTGATTAACTTTATTTTAAATTTGATTTCAAAGAATTTGTTTGTAATTAATTGTTTATTTATTTTGAATTGTTTTATTTGTTTGAAATTTATCATTTTTTTTATTTATTGTGCTGCGCACTCGCCGATGTAACGCAGGGGTTTAATAATTTATAATTAATTTTTTTTATATAAAATTTTTATTTTATCCCCTAAATTGTTTTGTTTGAAATTATTTACACTCCTTATTCAAACCCACAACAGCGACCCTGAGGGGGAGACTGAACTAGTTCGTGCTGAATAAGGGAGTATTTGAGTTTGTGGTTATTTTATTTGAATTTTTGATTTTGTTGTTATTGTTTAGATCAATTTAAGATTGATCGGATGTTGAAATACATCCTGGCGCCCATTTGGATTTTGGTTTTGTTTTGAATTTTGTTTTTGGCTATTGGGTGCTTTTCAAGCGTGCTTAATTGCTGAGCTTACCGTTAGGCTCAGGAAGTACGTCACAGTACATACAGTTGTCTTGTAGCGAATACCTCCGTGATAGTGTTTTCTGAACGGCTGCTGCTGTTCAGTCATTTCCTGATCAATTTCTAAGATGGAGCAAACGGCGGTGGGTTGGAATATCAACCAATAACTTATTTCATTTGTTTGGAGAATCAATGGCGAAGGTTGGAGTGCGTTGTATTTTCGATTCTGAAGATCTGAGTTGAAAACTTATGTGATTATTTTTTTGCTCACTTTTTAGATTAAATGGAACTTTAGAAAGAATAATCACATTGGTTTTAAGCTTGGCTCATCTGGCTCAAAAAGACCACACTCTCAACCTTTCATTACTGATTCTTGGAAAAGATGAGGTAATTAATTGATAATTAATTAACCGAGCCCTTGTTCTTAGAGTTTCCCCCTGTGTTCCCCCGGCTCATCCAAATGATGAGTCCTGATTCGTTCTTCTAATTTCATTAATAACTTCAACGCAATTATTAACGGAATAAGCATAAAATGAATTGGGAGTAATCATTTGGGTGAGCCAAAGGGAGTGGGCTGGTGAATAATCTACTTTTTATTCGCCTTTACTCCTACAAGAACCAGTGGCGAAAGGTGGAGAGTGTTATCTTTTTCATCCAGACGATCCGGGTTCAAAACCAACGAGATTCTTTTTTTTTTTAACTTTTCAGATTAACTGAAAGTTAAAAAAAGATCAATCACATTGGGTTTGAACTCGGATCGTCCGACTGCAAGAGACAACGCTCTCCACCTTTCGCCACCGGTTCTTATAAAATTAAAGGTCATTAATGCACAAATAATCTACCGAGCCGCTTGCCCTTGGAGCTTCCCCCTGTGAGGTTCATGTCAATTTTATCTCGGCTGAATGATCTCAATCAAAATATCTCAGACAGAAAAAGCTCATACAAAAATATCTCATGACAAAAGTATCTCATGCCAATTTTATCTCAGCTAAATGATCTCATCAAACATATCTCATGCTAAGAAATCTCAATTTATTCCAAATTAAATAATCTGTTCCAACAAGTAATTAAAAATGATATATTAGAAAACAGAATTAGTATAAAATATCAAATATAAAAATTAATTGAAGCAACATATCAATGGCCTTTGAGAGAGCATCACAGTGTTTCATGACATTGATTGAATCAGATACCATTGTTTGGAGATCAATATTGATACCATTATTTTTATTTGTTTAATGGCGACATTGCCTCCTGTTTGGGAGGTGGAGAAATGATGTGAGAATCAAAAATTCGATGGTAAATATAGTAACTCGCAATAACTCAGCGGTAGAGCACCTGACATGTAATCAGAGGGTCGTGGGTTCAAATCCTGTTTGTGCATTACATATTTTTTCCAGAATTTGATTCTCTTAAAAATTTATTAATAAAAAATTAATTTATTAATAAATTTATTTGTTTATTTATTAAGAACTAGCGGTCCTACCCTCGCTTCGCTCGGGTCAGATTTTTTAGCAGCTCCTATACTGACTTATAATTATATATGGGGCATTCCATGTCAAACCACCGGATTTCAAAAATTGTATTTTTTGATTCAGTTGAATTTTTTATATGTTTTGATACTTATCAAAATATGCCTAAACCCAAATTTTGAGCCCTTGATTTTCAAAAACCTCGGAGATATGAATTTTTGAATATCGGCAAAAATCAACAATATGGTAATTTTCAAATATTTATATCTCCTGATTCAATTATCGTAACCATACCTTACAGGTGGCCATTTTCTTTGTTTTGAGACGTAGTTTTCGAAAAAAAATATAAGAACCAATTTTTTTTATTTTTCACTGTTTTTTCTTAATTTTTAACTTAAATTTTGACATTTTTTGATGAGCGACACTTTTGATTTTTTTGAAAAAAATATAGGTTACACTAGGCTATAAAACGAATTTTTTGAGCACTTGATGAAAGTGGGATTCAAATATCTTCGATTTTTTAAGCCACTTTTTCGCTTTTTTTTATACATAAATTCGCATTTTTTGAGAATTTTTCAATTTTTCATGAGAATTTCATTTTAAATATGGACAACTAATATTGCCCTCCCGTGCCAAATGAGTAAATTGAAAATTTGCTCTAATATAATGTGCCAAAAAATTTTTTTTGTTTATTTTATTCTTTCCAAGTCGTTTTTAGGAGTTTTATGGTAGTTTCTTCTTGAAATATCAGAAATCTGGCGGAAACAATTAAAGGATCAAATGAAAATTCCAAATTTACAGCGTTTTCTGAAATGGCCCTATCCTTCTCAAAAATGATCGTATTGGAGTAACAAGCAGGTTATAGTCCTATTATAACCTGCTCGCTGCGCTCGCTCGCAAATTTGTGGGCTATTGCTGCTCTCTCGCTGCGCTAGCTCGCGAATTTTTAGGTTGTTGTTGCTCACTCGCTGCGCTCGCTCGCGAATTTGTGGGTTGTTGTAGCTCGCTTGCTGCGCTCGCTCACGAATTTGTGGGTTATTGTTGCTCGCTCGCTGCGCTCGCGAATTTGTAGGTTGTTGTTGCTTGCTCGCTGCGCTCGCTCACGAATTGGTGGGCTGTTGTGACTCGTTCGCTACGCTCACTCGCGACTGCGTAGTGGCTTCAGTTCACTAAGTTTTTTCATTAATAACTTTCCGATTGAAAGTTGTTTTTTCTCCCAACTTTTTTTTGTGACTCTGCAAACATGTCACAAAATTAACTTCCTGACATATTCACAGCAAAGAACTGCGCGTGCCCTCTCAGTCACGATTTAACCGGGTTCTACGTGGGATGATGGTAGAAATCCCCGAAAAACATAATTATGCAAAAAAAGAGGAGTCCCTTTTGCCCCAGGATCAATTTTGCCCCAGGGGTCCATTTTACAGCGAGGTCCATTTTACCCTGGTGGTCCATTTTGACGCGAGGTTCATCTTACCCTGGGGGTCTATTTTGCCCCACTCTCCCCATATTGTCATATCTTCCACTTTCATGACGATTTTTTTTCCGTATCTTGTCTTTTTGGAGATATCATTTTATTGTTTGTTGAATAAATGAAAGATGACTGCACTAAATCAATCCAAAATTTAATCAGCTCTAGTTCTCAGCAAAATGCATCGATCGCGATATTGAAGATCTCGATCCGATTATTATTTCGGGAGAAATCGTTGTTGGAAAAAAAATGACCACATACAGACGAACACACACACATACACACACACACACATGCACCCCCCCCCCCCCCTTGGAATCGTTCTAGAAACCTTCCAAACATATAATCTAACTACTCCCCCACCTCTCTGAAGAAGTTCGGTTTTAGGGGTAATCCCTATAACTTCCTATCGGGAAGTTAAAAAAAAAGCAATATGAAGCTTGAAGTCTCTAGTTTTGAGATCTTCAGACCAAAAAAAATTCCGTCCCAAGATCTCAAAAGTAGAGTTTTCAAGCTTCAAACTGTTTTTTTAAAAACTCCGATCCGATCAGTTTTGAAAAAGATACGGCCATTTGAAAAACCGCTAAAAAATAGGAAATTTTTCTTTGATCCCTTAATTGTTTCCGCTAGTGTATTAGAAAAAATTATTTATGTGACGCTTAATAAAAATGCTACGCTTTCTCCAAATATTATAGTTATCTTAATATCAAAATTTCGGTTTGGCTCTTCGTTGAACATTTTTTAAGTAATTTTAGTCAGTATATTTTTCTTAACTTCCTCTTATTGTCTCAATTATTTATATTTCATGGAATACTAGTCTGTACAACGGTAATTATGCAGAAAAGGGGCCTCATAAAAATGAGTTAAAAAAAATTAAATTAGTAAAAAAATTTTTTGTCAATATATTGACGAAGATTTTAACAATTTACTCATTCGGCAGTAGGAAAATATCAGTTGACCGCATTTACAATGAAATTCTCATGAAAAATTAAACAAATTTTAAAAAAACTCAAATTTATGATTTAAAAAATGCGAAAAAGTAGATTAAAAAATCGAAGATATTTGAATCCCACTTTCATTAAGAGCTTAAAAAACACGTTTTATAACCTAGTACAACATATATTTTTTTCAAAAAAATCAAAAGTGTCGCTCTTCAAAAAAATTCAAAATTCAAGTTACAAATTAAGAAAAAACGGCGAAAAATAAAAAAAATTGGTTCTTATATTTTTTTTTCGAAAACTATATCCCAAAACAAAGAAAATAGCTACCTGTAAGATATGATTACGATAATTTAATCAGGAGATATAAATATTTGAAAATTACCACATTGTTAATTTTTTGAGATATTCAAAAATTCATATCTCCGAGGCTTTTGAAAATTAAGGGCTCAAACTTTGGGTTAAGGCATATTTTAATACGTACCAAAACATATAAAAAATTCAGCTGAATCAAAAAATACGATTTTTGAAATCTGGTGATTTGACATGGAATGACCCATATAATTCATCGAGGGAAGATTAGTAAAATGGACATTCTAATTGAGAAAATTTCAGGAAATTGCAGGCAGAAACGATGTGTCAGGATCAATTTTTTCCAATTTTGAGAAAATTTCTCTTTTTGCCAAGTTTTGGAAGGATTACCCCTTTGAAAATCTACGAAATTAATTTTTTTGGTGATATCTCTAGTTCTATTAGTCATAGCAGCCTGGGGCTGATTTCAAATTAAAGGTGAGCTCATTTCTCTTTAATCCAGTGGGGTCGAATTTTTTCAAGTCAATTTCTCAAAAACTTTCAGGCCATTTTCTGAAGATTAGTTTCCACATTATGAGTACTTGATAGATGAATAATTTCTTGTTTCGAACTGCGAAATCGATGGAACATGAGCTCACCTTCCATCCGAGATCAATCCCAGATTGCTACAACCAGTAGAAGGAGAGATATTCTCGAAAAACTAAAATTTTCTAAAAACAGTTCTGATTTATGATTCATTAGGAAGTTTTTTCAGCTTTTTAATAGTATCAGCAGAAAAAATCTATCTCTAATTATTTTCATCAATATCGATTGTTTTATTGGGGGAAGCTGGTGTAAAATAGGTATCCCAATTGAACGGCTCGAGATCGAGATTTTTCAAGAATACCATTGTAAGGCTGAGAAAAATTCAGGGAGTGAACGTATGTTGGTATTGATCTGTTCCAGTTTTCCTAAACTTTCATTTCTTGGGCCAAATTTGAAAGGAGTCCCCATTTCGAAAATCAGACAAAATTACTATTTCGGCAGTATCTCCGATTCTATTCATCGTAGCGACCTGGGATTGATCTCGAAGGGAAGGTGAGCTCATTTTGCATCGATTCATGTTATCCATATTGTTCTTAATCAATTCTTCAAATACTTATAGGCCATTCTCTGAGAATCAGCATTTTCCCTGTAAGTCTTCGGAAAATAGATAATTGCTTCCTTTATACTACATGAATTGATAGGGAATGAGCTCATCTTTAATTGAGGAATAACCGGAAATCCCAAGACCCGATAGTACAAAAAAATTCCAAAAAACGGAAATTCTTCACAAATAGAAGTCTTTCATCTTCGAACTTTTGAAAAATGAAATTTTTGAGAAATTCGAAAAATTCAAAAAATTAAGAAAGAACCTTCCTTCAATATTCTCATCGATATTGATTGATATATCAGAAGAAGTTGGGGCAACGTATACATTCCAATTAAACGGTTCGAGATAGAGATTTCACCAGAATTCTATTGGAAAGCTGTAGAAATCTTAGGTCAACAATATGTATTACTATTATCTTTTTAACTTCCCGATAAGGGAAGTTTATGTAATGGCCCCGACAATGAAAAATCGATTTTTCGATCGATCTTCATGTTTTAAGACCTCCCCAATATTTTTTGATAGTTTTCACGATCATGTCTGTGTGTGTGTTTGTGTGTATGTCCGATGATCAATTTTTTCGTTCACGTTTTCTCATAAATCAATTCTCAAAAGCATTATCAAGTTCTTCTTCCCAAAAAGTGGAGTCTATGCATTACCCCCGAAAAGGAAAAATTGACTTTTTTGTTGATCTCCAGATTTTTAGATCTCCCCAACATTTTTTGATAGTTTCCACGATTATGTCTGTTGTTATTTATCGTTTTTATCATTCATCATTTTTTCTAATAGTAAGTAAGAGAAATTATCGAGGAGTTCTTACGGCTTTCTAATCAGCAGTAACGCACTCCTCCATTCGCGAGCGAGCGAGCAATTACGCACTCCTCTATTCGCGAGGGAGCGAGCAATTGCTCACCCCTAGTTTCAATTTATCATTGATATGATTCCCATGAGAAGTTTTCTCAGCTTTCCAATAGTATTTTCAGAAAGGATCTATCTCCAATATTTTCATCGATATTGATTAATTGATCAAACCGAGAGTGGAATGAATCGGGCAATCTATTTGAACGGTTCACAATGGAGCTTTTATAACCAATTCATTGAAAAATTGACATTTTCTTAGGTAGAAAACATATGTCAGTATCGGTTTTTTTCTAACTCCCAATGTTCTTGAGCTTCCTAGAATATTCTTGAACCTTCAAAGAAATTCTAGAATTTTTTCGAACTTTCTGAAACATTGGAAAATATCTCCCAGCCTTTTGCAACACTCTCGAATCTTCAAGAACACTCCAGAAAGTTTCCGAACCTTCTGGAACATTCCAAAATATTTCCAAATCTTTTGGTACTAAAAAAGATTTAGAAATATCTTGGAACATTTTTAAATATTCTCGCACCTTGGGGGGCATTGTAGAATGTTTCTGAACTTCCCGGAACATTCTAGAACAATCTAGAATAGTCTAGAACAATCTAGAATATTCTAGAACATTCTAGAACATCCTAGAGCAGTCTAGAACATTCTAGAACAATTTAAAACATTCTGGGACAATGTAGAATATTCAAGAACATTCTAGAATATTCAAGAACATTCTAGAATATTCTAGAACATTCTAGAACAATTTGAAACATTCTAGAACAATCTAGAACAGTCTAGAACCATTTAAAACTTCCTACATCAATTTAGAACATTCTAGAAAAATGTAGAACATTCTAGAACAATTTGGAACATTCTAGAACAATTTGGAACATTTTAGAACAATTTGGAACAATTTGGAATATTCTAGAACGGTATAGAACAATTTGAAACGTCCTAAGTCAATTCCGAACATTCTAGAACAATTTGGAACATTCTAAAACAATGTAGAACATTCTAGAACAATCTGGAGCATTCTAGAACAATCTAGAACATTCCCAGATCTTCTGGAACATTCTAGAGCATTTTCGAACTATTTGGAACCTTCTCGAACATTCCAGAATACTCTCAACTATTCTAGATTGTTCTAGTAAATTTTAGAATGATCTAGAGCATTATTGTATATTACCCATGAGGAGCAAATGAGTCAAAGACCCTCTTTCAACCCCATCTCTCTGGTATCAAACCCCGTAGCCGAAAACGGAAAACTTCTTCATGGATGGGGGGTGGAGGGCTACCACACCATATAACCCCCATAGGGCTATGAGGGTTGGTTTCTGAGCTTTAGCGGCATTCACATAATAACACACTTTTTTTTATTATATATAATGATTATATGCATATTCATCAAGAAACATCTTTATTTCACAATTCTGTTAAAGATGTCTCTTAGTCTCTCTCTCTCTCTCTCTTTCTCTCTCACCGCTACACCTTCACAGTAGCAAATTCTAAAATGACTATTTATATGCGATATATCGTATTATATGCACATTAACTGATATTCATCAAGACACATCTTTATTTCACAATTCTGTTAAAGATGTCTCTTTAATAATGGTATCAATAATGGAATCAATAATTAAAGCAGATAACACAGGATTTCCCGAAAAAGAAATGATATGGTATCATCTGGAATAATTAAGTCATGAGATATAAATGTGGGAGATATAAATATCTGAGATATAAATGTCGGAGATGAGCTGGTCGTGAGATATCAATGCTTGAGATATTATAGCCGAGATATTCTTGATGAGATAATTTAGCCTGAGATCAAAATGCTGGGTACCCCCCTGTGCTTCCCCCGGCTCATCCGAATGATTAATCCCAATTCATTTTTCTCATTTCATTAATAATTCCAATACAATTATTAATGGAATAAGCATAAAATGAATTGGGAGAAATCATTTGGATGAGCCGGAGGGAGCGGGCTGGAAAATCATGGACTCTTTAATCACAATTATTTCCAGAAGAACCGGTGGTGAAAGGTGGAGAGTGTTATCTTTTTCATCCAGACAATTCGGGTTCAAAACAAATGAGATTCTTTTTTTTTTTAACTTTTCAGATTAACTGAAAGTTAAAAAAAGATCAATCACATTGGATTTGAACTCGGATCGTCCGACTGCAAAAGACAACGCTCTCCACCTTTCGCCACCGCTTCTTATAAAATTAAATGTCATTAATGCACAAATAATCTACCGAGCCGCTTGCCCTTGGAGCTTCCCCCTGTGATTCCCCCGGCTCATCCGAATGATTAATCCCAATTCATTTTTCTCACTTCATTAATAATTCCAATACAATTATTAATGAAATAAGCATAAAATGAATTGGGAGAAATCATTTGGATGAGCCGAAGGGAGCGGGCTGGAAAATCATGGACTCTTTAATCACAATTATTTCCAGAAGAACCGGTGGCGAAAGGTGGAGAGTGTTATCTTTTTCATCCAGACGATCCGGGTTCAAAACCAACGAGATTCTTTTTTTTTTTAACTTTTCAGATTAACTGAAAGTTGAAAAAAGATCAATCACATTGGATTTGAACTCGGATCGTCCGACTGCAAAAGACAACGCTCTCCACCTTTCGCCACCGCTTCTTATAAAATTAAATGTCATTAATGCACAAATAATCTACCGAGCCGCTTGCCCTTGGAGCTTCCCCCTGTGATTCCCCCGGCTCATCCGAATTATTAATCCCAATTCATTCTTCTCATTTCATTAATAATTCCAATACAATTATTAATGAAATAAGCATAAAATGAATTGGGAGAAATCATTTGGATGAGCCGAAGGGAGCGGGCTGGAAAATCATGGACTCTTTAATCACAATTATTTCCAGAAGAACCGGTGGCGAAAGGTGGAGAGTGTTATCTTTTTCATCCAGACAATTCGGGTTCAAAACCAATGAGATCAATTTTTTTTCTAACTTTTCAAATTAATTGAAAGTTAAAAAAAAATAATCACATTGGATTTGAACTCGGATCCTCCGATTCAAAAAGACAACGCTCTTCATCTTTCGCCACCGGTCTTTTCAAAATCAAACACTTCCATTCATTATTTGAATGCAGAGATGAGAGAGCGTTTCATCACACACTAAAATCTAGCTCTCTCTGTTTCATTCGCACAGCTGACTTTCCTCGTGGCTTCTCTCGTAGAATAAGCGAGATAGAACAAATTTACATATCCTTTTTTTTCTTTCTTTTTCTACCGAAAATGAAGGAAAAAGATCTCTTGTAAATTTGCTCTATCTCGTTTAGTTTCCAAGAAAAGCTGTGAGGAAAGTCAGCTGTGCAAATGAGACGGAGAGAATTGCATTTCAGTGTCTGAAACGCTCTCATTTCATGTAGCTCAATGCGATACTCGATGAGCATCGCATGAGCGACACAAGCTGCTCGCTGTCTCGATCTGGGAAACTAAGCGAGATAGAGTAACTTTGCAAGTGATTTCTCATTTCCATTTTTGCTTCCGAATGGAAGCTTAACAATCGTAAGGATTTTTGATTTCGATTTTTTGGTTGCAAATCACTTAAAATGATGTGGAGAGTCCGACAATGATATTTAGAGAAAAAGTCTGTGTGTGTGTGTGTGTACATATATATATGTATGTATGATGTATGTATGTATGATTTAGATTTCGGTGGCCGAAAGGGCATATTGAGTATAAACTATTATACGCCCGCCTGGTGGCGACTACCTTGGTTCCAGGGTTCGAGAAGGTTGGTAAGCCTGGCAAAATTAAGTAACTGCCCAACCTGGTCCCCTGTTACCGTTAGTTTCGAGATGCTCGTGGATTCAAAAACCTCCCATCTTTCTTCTTCTAATCCACTGCATCTCGTCAGTAAGTGGTAGGCATCCCCCGCCTCTAACCCACATCTGTCACAGGTAGGTTCTTCTTCAAGTCCCAACCTGTGTAGATAGGCCCTGGTGGGCCAGTGTCCCGTGATAAGTCCAATCAGGCATCTGAGTTCTCTCCGGCTCATACCGATGATCTTGTTTGCCAGTGACTTATCAGGTCCCTCAAAGAGGCGCCTGGTATGTGCCAGTCCCTCGCTTTTGTGCCAGATCCTATTGAATTCCTTCTGTGTCCTTGTTTTCAGCCACTTTTTCAGGAGTTCAGGTCTGGCGCCTATGTTCTCTACCTCTCCGGTCATAAGGCTGCATCCCGTAGAGGCAAGCGTGTCCGCTCTTATATTACCTTCGATGCCCGAGTGACCCGGTACCCATAGGATTTTGAGCTTGTTTTTCTCCGCTATGTCATTTAGCGAGTTTATGCAGTCTCTTGTGAGGTGAGACGTAATCTTAGTCCTTTCGAGTTCTCTCAAGGCTTGCTTACTATCCGTGCATATGTAGATATGCTTATTCCGGACATCCAAAGCGTGAAGTGCCGTTTCCGTGGACCTTCCCTCCTGGTAGGCGTGTTGAGAGGTGCTGAGCGGTCTAATTCGCAAAGCCTCCTCTTTAATGTGCCTATCAACGAGCCTTTCCAGTGTCTTCAGAGCAAAGGAACTCAAGCTGATGGGTCTAAACGCCTTTGCACTGTCATAATTGCACTTGCCCGGTTTGGGTAGGAAGGCTACTCTGACCTCCCTCCAGCCCATGGGTATACGCCTAAAGGCCAGGCTGGCTCTCATGGTCCGGAGTAGTGTTCTTCTAAGTGCCATTCCTCCCCTTTGTAGCATTGCCGGGTAGATACCATCCGGCCCCGGGCTCTTGTACTTATCGAACGAGCCAAGTGCCCATTCCAGCTTCTCTGGCGTAATAATACTCCTGGCCGTTTCCCAGTCCGGTTTCCGTTCAGGAGATGTGTTCGGGCTTTCACATTCCAGACCCTCCTCCTCTTCCGCTACCATGGAGTCTGGAAAGTGTACTTGTATCAGGTGCCGGAGAATGTCCTCGTGCTGGGTTATATTTCCTCCCTCCGGAAGTGTGATATTCCCCAGCGGTGCCCTGTGGCCTCCAGCAAAGATCCTTTTGAGTTTGGAGACCAATGATAGGTTCTCCAGTTCAGAGCAGAAGTTCCTCCAGTGTAGGTCCTTCGCTTGCACGATCTGGTACTTATACCTGGCATTTGTATCCCTGTATTTCTCCCAGTCTTCGTCTTTTTCCGTTCTGTAAGCTCTCCTCCATTGTTTCCTGGATAGGAGTCTGAGTCTCGTGAGCTCACTGTTCCACCTGGCCACTTTCTTTCCTGACCTGGCTACCTTGGCATTACAGTGGTCCTGGTAGGCCTGGGTGAGATTTTCCTGTATATACAGTGCCTCTCTATCCAGTCCTTCCTGACCCCTGAAACCCCTGCGATTTCCCCCAAAGGCAACCTCCAGGGATGCATTAAATCCATCCCAGTCGGTGTTCCTGGGGTTTCTCTTGGGGGTTGCCTCAGGATAGATGTTGCCTCCTTTAATTTGGAACGTTATTCTCTTGTGATCTGAGAGTGAGTCCTCATCACAGACTCCCCAGTCATCACAGTAATCCAGGATGGACTGAGTGCATAGTGTCACGTCAATGACCTCCTGGCATCTAGCGGTAACGAAGGTGGGAGTGGATCCTTTGTTAAGGAGCTCCCAGCCTTCCCCCAGCAGAAATTCCATGAGGGCTAGACCTCTGTTAGTCGTTTTCCGACTGCCCCATAATGTGTGCTGTGAGTTTGCATCACATCCCACTATCAGTGGCACCTTTAGTTCCCTACAGTACCTTGCTAGTTCCCTCAGTTCTAGGGACGGTGGAGGGTCGCCCGAGTCATGTGGAAGGTAGGCCGAGCAGAAGATTACATCCCGTCTCGTACCACCCAGCACAATCTTCGCTTGTACACCCACCAGGTCCCTAGTACAGAAGTTCCTCAGTAGTCTGGGCTGGCAGTTGTTGTCCATGATGATGCAGGCTCTGGGTCCTGTCTCACCTTGTGCGTAAAAGGTTTCTTTACCTGAAATATTCAGGCCCCTTACATGCCCCCCTACAACCCAAGGTTCCTGTATTAGGCATACGTCTGTTTGCTCTACTGCTATGCAACGGTGCAGATACGCCACCGCCGCTTTGCAGTGTTGCAAATTAATTTGTGAGCAGAGAGTGTTTCTGGTGCCCATAAGGACGTCAGTATTCACTCCTCCTCCTGTTCCCGCCAATGAGCGACCTGCCTGGTTTCCCCCCGAGATGGCCCCTAATCGGGTCCATCTTTCTGGGTCCCGCCGGTGGGGTCCGCTGGCGACGGGAGGACAGAGAAGACCCCTTCGAGGGTACTTTGCGTGCCCCCCATATTCTCCACCCTGTCCCCCCGTCCCCGCCCCCCGCTCCCTGGTGGTCTACCACTGCGCCTGACTCCCCTCGGAGTGCCCGGAGACGCAAAACCTGCTCTTCCCGGAGTGAAGAGCACCCGGTTCCCAATCTGACTCCGTGGTGATAACGCTGCCGCCATCCCCATCGATGCCTGACTGGTGCCCACGGTGCTAGGCGCGTCGTCACTTAGGGGTGGTGCTCCTTGGTTTACACCTCCCCCCGACTGTGTGTTCCTCTTCATAGCTTCATAAAACCTCGCTTTACCGAGGCCGTAATGAGGGGTCATATTAATCGCCCTCAGGAAATCGAGCGCAGTTTGGTCCACACCAACCACAAGGTTAGTGCAGCCCTTACCTGTCGCGACATTCCAGATTTTCCAGTTCTCTATTCTGAGTCCTGGGTTCTGTCGTACCAGCCTGCACAGAGCTTCTGGCCCCTCCACCGGTGGTCCCGGCAAGGTAGCCGTCAGCCTGAAGAGCTTCGGAATGAGGTCGTCCCTGTGTTTTACCGTCAGAGCCGCCCCCTCCCAAAGCGCCAGGTTTGGCACAATTCCCTTTAGCCACGAGACCCAGGCCGCGTCCGAGCATGTCACCCAATAGATGCCGCCCTCAAGCCGCGCGCCTCCGAATCTCGGAGCTGGTGCGTTGTTAGGGCTGAATATTGCCTCCACCAGCGCACCTTCCAGTGACTGTCCTTGTTCCTCGCTCAGCATAACCTCCGGGAAGGTTTCCGGTACTATGGCGTACCTTCCTCCTCCCGCAGCAGCTACGCTGAATAAGGCAGCCGTCTTTCCCTCAGTGACCTTCGGCTTCTTCATGGGTCCTTCCGAAGGAGGTGTGTGGCCTGCAGAGCGTGGTCTTTTCCTTCCCTCATTGGTCCCCTTTTCTGGAGCCGGGTCTTTCACTCCCGTGTCTCTGATTAGAGGTGGAAGTCCAGCTGCAATTCTCCTTTCTCTGGCCCTTCTTCTCTTCTCAGCCCCACTGGGTTGCTTCTTTTTCCGAGTGGGTTCGGTGTTCGTAGGGGTTTCCGTGTTCTCAGTATTCACTGATTCCATCGGGGATCCCTTATGTCCACCTTCCCCACTCTCTGAGGACAATGTGGCTTTGGCGAAGGCCTCCACCACCTCATCCCCCACACTCGTTGAGGCCCCTTGATCGGTACTGCCATTGTCAGTCCCGACTACGAAGGGTCCTTGCAAATCCTTGCCGGTGTCACCAGAGGTGCTCCCTGACAAAAAAATAAATATATATAATATAATATATATATATGCAATATGGTTTAATGGTGACATTGCCTCGTGGATGGGAGGTGGAGAAAAGATGTGAGAATCAAAAATTCGATGGTAAATATAGTAACTCGCAATAGCTCAGCGGTAGAGCACCTGACATGTAATCAGAGGGTCGTGGGTTCAAATCCTGCTTGCGCATTACATATTTTTTCCGAAATTTGATTTTCTAAATAAAATTTATTAATAAAAAATTAATTTATTAATAAATTTAATTGTTTAATGGCAATAATATAATTATTATAATATATATTATAATAAAATACACATATATAATATGTGTATTTTTTCCGAAATTTGATTTTCTAAATAAAATTTATTATTAAAAAATTAATTTATTAATAAATTTAATAATAAAATTAATTTATTAATAAATTTAAATGTTCAATGGCGACATTGCCTCGTGGATGGGAGGTGGAGAAAAGATGTGAGAATCAAATATTTGATGGTAAATATAGTAACTCGCAATAGCTCAGCGGTAGAGCACCTGACATGTAAACAATTAAACAATTAAATTTATTAATAAATTAATTTTTATTAATAAATTTTATTTAGAAAATCAAATTTCGGAAAAAATATGTAATGCGCAAGCAGGATTTGAACCCACGACCCTCTGATTACATGTCAGATGCTCTACCGCTGAGCTATTGCGAGTTACTATATTTACCATCAAATATTTGATTCTCACATCTTTTCTCCACCTCCCATCCACGAGGCATAATAACTATAATAATTTAATAATATAATATATATATACTATATATTATGGTGTATGGATTTGGTATATATTAATTATATATTATATGTCGATATATATATATATATATATATATATATATATATATATATATATATATATATATATATATATATATATATATATATATATATATATATATATATATATATATATATATATATATATATATATATATATATATATATATATATATATATATATATATATATATATATATATATATATATATATATATATATATATATATATATATATATATATTTTAGAGTGTCTCAAAAAAATCGAATATTTTTTTTTTCTCGAAGCACATTGAGAAATCGTCGAAGTATCTCTAAAAAAAGATCCTGTAAAAATTTGAGCTCTTAATATTAATATTTAGTGGTGGCGCTTTGTAATTTTCTATTTCCCATTTGAATAACATAGGAAAATGTTCTTTTGAATTTTTGAATTTTGTAATGTGATAACGAGCTACTTCGCAGGTAAAACCAAATCAGTCTTTATAGGAAATTGAATGCTCTACAAAAAAGGTCTGATTGACATTTTGCGTAAGTCAAGCTGTTTTAAAGATATCGAGCTTCAAACTTCAAACTGTTTAAAATTACGCTTTGTTTTTTTCTTAAACACAAAAAAAATAGGGGAGAGTGGGGCAATGTGGAAAGGTGGGGCAAAGTGGAAAGGCGGGGCAATGTGGAACGGCGGGGCAATGTGGAACGCGGGGGCAATGTGGAACGGGGGCTATTTGGAACACAGGGTGCAAAGTGGAATAATTCTCTAATATAAAACATTGCTTAAAAATGAATAAAATAGGATATCTCGGAAATTCTCAGAATTTTCATGTGATTGTGTGAATATATGTCTTTATTATATACCATAGGGGAGAGTGGGGCAAAATGGACACTGTAATGAAACGTTTAGAGATGGATTTTTTTTCATGATTCTATTGAAAAGCTGAGGAAATTTTAGCCGAGAAAGAATTGACAGATGGATTTTTTCTGATTTTTTAGAAAATTTGATATTTTTCGGCAATTTTGAAGGGTAAAAATGCCTTTTTTTTTAATTTTCAGTTTTTTGCAAATATCTCTGGTTCTATCGGTCACAGCAATCCGGGGCTGATCTCAAATGAAAGGTGGGCTCATTTTGCATCGATTTATAGGGGTTTGAAAAATATCAATTTTTGGGAGAATTATAGGCCAAAAACAGTTTCACGAAACTGTTTCACAAAAATGCCCATAAACACTTCGAACATCGATATTTTTCAATTGGAAACCCTATGAATCGATGGCAAATCATCTCACCTTTCACCTCCTGTCAGAATTTTCACGCCACGACAAAGAGAACAGAAGATATTTTCAAAAAACTGAAAATTTTAAGAAAAAGGAAGGGTTTCACCCCTCTAAAATGCTCAAAAAAGTCAAAATTGCTAGAAACTCAAAAAAATTAATTCCGAAACTTGATTCCCGTCTAAAATACCCTCAGCTTCCCGATGGAATCATCCAGAACTATATTTCGAGTTTTCAGAATTAATTTCTTTGAATTTTTGGCGATTTTGACTGTTTTGAGCATTTTAGAGGGGTAAAACCCTTTCTTCTCTTTGAAACTTTTCAGTTTTTTGAGAATATCTTCAGTTTTATTTGTCGTAGCGTAGAAATTCTGAAGGGGGGTGGAAGGATCATTTGCCATCGATTCATAGGGTTTTCAATTGAGAAATATCGATTTTCGCGATATTTATGGGCATTTTGTGAACCAGTTTCGTGAAACAATTTTTGGCCTAGAACTCTCCCAAAAATTGATATTTTTGGCCTATAACTCTCCCAAAAATTGATATTTTTGGATTAAAAACCCTATAAATCGATGGGAAATGAGCCCACATTTCATTTGAGACCAGCTCCGAATTGCTGCAACCGATAGAACCAAAAATATTTGCAAAAAATTGGAAATTTTCAAAAAAAAAAAAAAGCATTTTTACCCCTCAAAAATGCCGAAAAATATCACATTTTCTAAAAAATCGAAAAAAATACACCTGGCAATTCTATTTCGGCTAAAATTTCCTCAGCTTTTTAATAGAATCATGAAAGAAAATCCATCTCTAAACGTTTCATTACAGTGTCCATTTCGCCCCACTCTCCCCTATTGTATATAATAAAGACATATATTCACACAATCGCATGAAAATTCTGAGAATTTCCGAGATATCCTATTTTATTCATTTTTAAGCAATATTTTATATTAGAGAATTATTCCACTTTGCACCCCGCGTTCCAAATAACCCCCGTTCCACATTGCCCCCGCGTTCCACATTGCCCCGCCTTTCCACTTTGCCCCACCTTTCCACATTGCCCCACTCTCCCCTAATTTATATGTATTAAAAACCCATTATTAGTAACTTGAGATAAAAAATATGCATATATTTAATGGAATGCATATCCAAAATTCTCAATAATTTGACAAATGCTAATTTCTATTCATTTTCAGCGAAAAATACACCCAGCAAAAAAATTAAGGGAACGGTAAATTTTGTCAGTTTTTTGCTTGATTTTCAAATGGCTGTAACTTCGCCAAAAATGATCGTATCAGAATGAAAACAAAATCGTTGGAAAGCTTGAAGTCTCTACTCTTGAAATCTTGAGATGAAAATTCTTTATGACCATTTGTTATAACGAGATAGGAGAGTTGAAAGTGGAAAATTTTTTTTTTCTTTTTTTTTTCATTTTTTCAACTTGTTCCACGGACTTCAAACAAATTTTCTCGACTTAATCCTTATAAAGATCGTGTTGCCTGGTCTTCCAGCTTCAATTTCTTTTTTTTTCCCTACGACCCTTTGTTGCTGAGATATTGTCGATTGAATCAAAAAACACCCTTTTGTCTTTAATCGTCGATATCTCAGGAACTACTGATCGCACAGCGAGCGGATGACGAGATTCGTAAACTTGAATAAATTTCCTGTGAAATTCTTGCACTCCTTGATTGAAAAAAAAATTTTCTTCCAATTTTATAATATCTCACTGACTCACTGGCTCAGTGGCTCACTGACTCACTGACTCAATGACTCGAGGGGTAGCCCCTCCGAGTTCTCGCCACCGACCATCCCTCGGCATTTTCAAATAATATCTCACTGACTCACTGGCTCAGTGGCTCACTGACTCACTGACTCACTGGCTTATACTCAATGTGCCCCGAGAAAAAAAAAGTATTCGATTTTTTTGAGACACTCTAATATATATATATATATATATATATATATATATATATATATATATATATATATATATATATATATATATATATATATATATATATATATATATATATATATATATATATATATATATATATATATATATATATATATATATATATATATAATATATATATATATATATATATATATTGAGGAGTCGAAATGAAATTCAAAAAAAAAATAAACACTATCATCGAACGAACAGAACGTTGTGATTTCGGTAAATAAAAATCAGTTACACGTTAACAGTGATCAGAGAAACATCATGGTATTACAATTTACAACGAGTAACCAAGGAAATAAATTATTAATTTTCAAAGGGGCACTCTATTACAAATATAAAGACTGCGACGGAATCCAATAATTCCGTCGGCAGAAATCCCAATTTTATTTGAATGGGGAAAGAATTCAATTCCTCCTCCCATTCAAATATTCGCGGGCTACAGTTGGGCCGATTCTCGTGCCACTCTATTACTGAGCGACAGCAGCAGAGCGCGCATGCATCGCCTCAACCGGACACGCCGCCATGTTCTCACACATGGCGACGTGAAACCAGTTGCGTCTGGGACATTACAGTGAGCACAACGAGTGCATAAGTGCTGGTGAGAAACACGTGCCGTGGAAGAACAGAAAAAAACGATAAGTGGTGCGAGTGATTGGAACGACCCCAGGAGTTCTCTCACAACCCCTGAGCCACTCCAACCACCCTAGAGGACGACACGAGAGGACAGAGACGAGGAGAGGATCGGAAAGAGGGAGGTTAACCCCAATTTACCAACTTCAGGGCAAAACCCCAAAGTGAGTCGTTTTTCTTTCTCTGGCCACGCGGTCAACTAAATTAATCACTTTCCCTCGGAAAAATTCTCAATTCTCACGGGAGAATTATTTAATTAATTAAATCAATAGCCTCACGTCTCTAAAATCAACCCTCCGCGGGGTTGTGCTGTGCTCGCGAGTATTTTCCCGGTTTTTTCTCGTTTTCCGCGAATTTTCAGGTAGCGTCGAGAATGGACGAGTCTATTCTTGCGTGGGGGTGTTAGGCCGTTGGCGTCAGTCCAACTTTGCACCCCAACGTAAATGACTCCTCGCAACTCCCCCTGGGCCTAACTCAGGGGTATAATTAATTGTCGAGTGGGGCTCGGATATCTTTTGTCCGAAAACCACCCCCAAATCACCTAGGGCCGAATCCCTTGGATTTTCCCCTGTGATTTAGGGAAGATATTACTTGTCGCATGGGGCTCGGATATCTAGTGTCCGAAAACCACCCCCCAACCCAATCGGGACGGAATCCCTTGGATTCTTTCAATGATTTGGGGCGATATCAATTGTTACAGGGGACTCGGATATCTGTTGTCCAAAAACTACCCCCCAAACCCCTCTCGGAGAATCCGTTGGATTTTTCGCGGAATTTGAGGAAAGTCCCCAACGGCCGAGTGGTGCTTGGGTATTTTTTGTCCAAAAACCACCCCCAACCCCTTTCGGAGAATCCGTTGGATTTTCCGCGGGATTTGGGGAAAGAGACTAATTTTCGAGTGGCGTTTGGGTATCTTTTGCCCAAAACCACCCCCAACTCACAATCGGGAAATCCCATTGATTTCTCGAGTGATTTGGGGAGAAATCGTCTCGGATGAGGAACTCTTGGGTATCTTTTGCCCCAAAACCACCCCTAACCCTATTCGGAGAATCCGTGGGATTCTCCGCGGGATTTTAGGGAAAAGGTAGACCACTAAGAGATCCTTGGGTATCTTTTGCCCAAAAACCACCCCTAAGTCACCATCGGGGAATCTGAGTGATTTCTTAGGTGATTGGGGCGGAACTGCTTTGGCCGAGAGCCTTGAGGGTATCTTTTGCAGAGATTCACCCCCACATCAAATACGGGACTCTTCCGTGGTCTCATAAGAGTTGGGGCTGTTCCCGATGAAGGAAGGATGTTATTGGAGCGTCTGCCGACGCAACCACCCCTAAAGTGGTGCCCTCAAATACAGTGGTTAGAAGACCACCCCAAGCGCACGAAGGATCCAGGACGCGGATCAATGGACTTGGGCCCTCCCCATGATATTTCTTGTATTTTATTATCACCCTTATTGTCAATATTTCTTTTGTATATACTTGTTTTGGCTCAATAGTGGAACACGTAAGGATATCGTTTGCGTTTTATTTTGAATTTACCCTAAGATCCCATCTTCACCACCGAATCCACCCCTCTCTCCATAACCGAGTGCTGAGCTGCCGAGAGGCTGTTCCGTACCCTTCCACCCTCTTCCGTTTAGGTTTTTTGGTTTCGCGTTACGTTTTGGGGTTTTAGTTACGTTTAGGGGTTATTTAGGTTAAGGGATTTTAATTGTTAGCTGGAGTAAATGGCGGTGTTGGTCCCGCCAAATTAGACCAACTGGCGCCCATTTCAGCCCCTTCGGGGGAGTTTTAGTTTTAGGTTCGAAGGGGGTAGGGAAGGGACGAAGGTGTCGGCATTTTTCCGATGAGGAGGAAAATGTCACGTCACAAGACGGAAAAAATGGAAAAATAATTTGGCGATGTCAAGAATATAAAAATGGCTGTCGTTCCAGCATACACACTACTTCAGATTCAAAAACAAGTGAATATTTCATTCCAATTAAAACATTAGTTTATTATCATAAAAATATATAGATTGTGTTTTGTAAATACACCAATTCTGAACACACTATTTTATCAATAGGTGAAATACTATCTGCAACTGACCATCTCAATCATGCACCAGATTCTACAAATGTTGAAGCAAAAAAAACATTACAACGCATGAAAAAAAAGCACTCAAGAGTAAGGAAACTACAGCAAACATTGTAGCAGCTGCGGTAGCAAATATTCCATCTCCAGTAGCAGCCCGATTGCCAGCACCAGAGTGAATGGCCAGGAACATACGACAATTACGTGCTGAAAAAAATCAAGTACCAGCAGATCCAAAAAAAATGAAGAATTCATCATTCCCAATGAGTTTAAAATAACAGCAAAAGGTGAGCAGTTTCTATTACACGACACAGAAGGGCCCAAAGACCGTGTACTTATATTTACCACTGAATCAAACTTAGAGCAATTAAAATTAAATAGAGACTGGGGTGGGGATGGTACTTTCGATGTTGTGCCCCAAGCCTTCTATCAGTTGTACAGTATTCACGCAAAAATAAGTGGAAAAATGACGCCATTAGTGTATGCATTATGTCCAAATGCCGATAGTAAAACGTACACAAAAATTCTGACAGTTTTGAAGAAAGTTTGTCCAGAATTGAATCCAAAATCGATGAATTGTGATTTAGAATTGGGATTTGTGAAATCTATCAAGAAAGAATTTAAAGATTGTGAGATAAACTTCTGCTTATTTCATTTTGGTCAAGCTTTATGGCGAAATATACAAAAGCATGGTCTCCAACAAAATTACATGACAGATAGTCGCTTTGCTCGCAACTTGAGGCAAATATTTTCTCTTGCATTTGTACCAATCGATGATGTAATTGATGCCTACAATGTCTTGCTTAAAACAGAATTCTTCACTACAAATGAGAATATCCTCCAGGAATTTTTGGACTACTTCGAGAAGACATATCTTGGCACTCTAACTCGACATAATCAACGACGTGAACCACGATATAAAATAAAAAAGTGGAATCAGTACGAGAATACTCTGCAAGGGGCTGATCGAACGAACAATGCCATTGAGGCATGGCATCGTCAGATCGAATCACGAGCCCAAGCTTCACATTTGAGTCTCTGGAAAACAATTTTGCTTCTACAATCAGAGCAGGCTATCACAGACACTCGTGTAGCACAAGAAGGAGGACCTCCACCTTACAAAAGAAGAAAATATAAGGATTATGATTCGAAATTGAAAAATTTAGTGATTAATTACGATAAAAATAATGTTAAACAATACCTAAAAAGTATTGCAAATATTTCAAGTCTATGAGAAATGAATTCTCAATTAATCTTTAATGAACTTTTAATAAGAATTTGGTCAATTTAAAATGAGTTTTTCAGAACTATTAGTGCTTTTATAATGAATTTGTATATATTGAATATGAAATGAATGAATAAAAAGGAAATTTAATTTATAGTTTCTGAAGAGAATAAATTTTATTAAAATTTTGAAAAATTTTTCCCAGAAGAAATAATTTCAGAGAAATTATTGATAGAGAATTTCTCGTCGGGAAAAATATTTTCTGAGAAATTTTTGACAGAGAATTTTTTTTTGGAAAAATTTTTTCCGAGAAATTTCATCCGAGAAATTTCTGCGGGAGAAGTAATCGACTGCTCCCATTAAGTCATCTGGACTCATCCAATAAAAGAATTAAACATGAAAGGGCGCGATATACCACCCCATTGACCAAATCGCCTATAAAAGGAAAAACCTGGAGGAATCGGGGCCAGTCAACCTTTTATCTTCTTGAGGTCAACACCGAATTGCTGCCCGTCGTTATTATAAAAAAAACTACAAACAGTCATTTTGAAGCACTAGTAAATAGCTTCGTCAACTCCAAAAGTAATAAGGGAAAACTATTGAGGACCACTACTGTGCGTTGCTGAGATCTCTCGAACACCTGACCATTCTGCGTAACCGAGGGATCAACCGTGAAATCATCCTCGTTTCTCAAGGGACAACAACATCGCTGCTCGCTCTCCCTGCAGATCTCCTCACCTACAAACCGGTTCATCTTCATTTGACAACAGTGAGTCTCACTTAATTTTATACCTCATTTATTCTTTCCCTTTGATCTCTAAAGAAATTCTACCCCTTTCCTAACGACGTATGGGTGTTCCGAATCTGGCTTTTTATATTAATAAAATTTATTATGTGTGAAATTTGACTAATTCTTTCTGCATAAACCTTTAACTAATTAACTAACATGTCTTCTTAAAATTCATTCTCAATCAATATAGCGATTTCTCTCTCGTTGCTCGCGTTTGACCGTCGTGTATTCTAATACTTAACCCGAACAATCACGTTCCCAAAAAAAAAAAACCATTTAAATAAATTGGGAGGAATTAAATAGATATTCTAGTTTTCCTAGATCTAATAGTTCTGACCACGGTTAATGTTGACTATCGAGTTTTAACGTCGTCAAATCATCATCCGGCCGCAACATAATTTTGGCGCCCGAACAGGGACTTGAATTGTTTCAAATAAGGGAGATGGTTAACACGCGATCCCAAATGAAGAAACTAGAGGGAAAAACGAGTCTAGAAGACATACCCGAAGAAATGGCAATGCAAAGTAGAGATAGGATTGCTAGAACGCCAGAAAAGGGAAGACAGAACGATGATTCCGGTACAATAAATTTAAATGACGAAGGTGCACAGGCCCTCTTGTCAGATCCAATTTCCAATTACATAACGACAGGTACTCTGAAAAAATCGGAAGCTAAGTCAGACAATCCTCAAAACGAGGATACTGCGTTAGCAACAAAGGGCGAAGCACTTCTAAAAAATGAAACCTTCTTAAAACGTTTGAAGGAAGATCGCGAAATTCCAATAAAATTGCTGAAGGCCATTGACATGTATATTAACACTGATAAAACAGCAATAGCAAAAATTTATCAGGCAGGGGTAGCTTCACAAATACGCGCTGAATTACTCGAACTTCGAGGTGCAGAAGATTCTAACAAAACCCCAAATACAGGGAGGGAACCGTTAAATCAGAATAGCCTGGAAATCTTTCAGGGAGAAACCATTTTTACCCCCTCTAAAATTCATGAGTCTGTTTAATATCAGTGATATACACTCAGCAAAAAAATTAAGGGAGCAGTAAATTTTGTTAGTTTTTTGGGTGATTTTCAAATGGCTGTAACTTCGTCAAAAATCATTGTATCAGGATAAAAAAAAAAGGTTGGAAAGCTTGAAGTTTCAACTCTTGAAATCTTGTAATTAAAATTTTTTATGACCATCCGTTATAACGAGATAAGAGGGTTGAAAGCGGAAATTTTTGTTTTCTTTTTTTTTCATTTTTTCAAATTGTTCCACGAACTTAAAAAAAAAATTTTAACCCTAACCCTTATCAGGATCGTGTAGCTTGATCTTTCAGCTTCAATTTTCTTTTTTTATTTTCCCCTTACGACCATTTGTTGCTGAGATATCGTCGATTGCATCAAAAAACATCCTTTTGTCTTTAATCGTCGATATCTCAGAAACTACTGATCGCACAGCAAGCGGATGATGAGATTCGTAAACTTTAATGAATTTTCTGTAAGATTAGTGCACTGTTCAATTGTAAAAAAAAAATTTCCACTTTTAAAATTCGTTTGAAAAGATACCGAAAAATTGAGTTTTTGTACTTTTTTGAAAATTGCCCAGAATTTCGCAAATTTTGTGAAAATTGCAAATGTTTTAACGTTTTTCTTCACTTTACTGCATGCTGAAATGCCGCCTAAATTTTCAAGCCAATCGGCTGGACCGTTTCTTTTCCCCGAATGAATAAAGTTTTAGCAAAAATTGAAGGAACACTTTTTTGTTCCTTAAACATCAATTAAAGATGATTAAGGCCGAAAATGTGTTTTTTCTGTCATTTCTTTGTGAGTTCCTGTGCAAAATTCGTTCAATCTCATCGAAAAAAAAAACAATGAAAAAATCGATTTTTTTTGCAAAAATCAACGTAAACTTCGTTCTTTTTCTTGAAAAAAACCCGTCGGATTTGAAAAAATCGGAATTTTTTTTTTAATTAAAAAAAACGCCAGAATCGCATTTGACTTGGAGAGATAGCGATGTTTTTAGCAAAAAAAAATTTTTCTCCTTATTTTTTCGAATAAAATTACATTTTTTTTCGACTTTCTCCGATTGAAAACTAAAAAGAAAGCAATTTTTCAATCGAAAAAAGACATTGTTTTGCTTAAAAACAATTTTTGAGTCACTATCTCTCCGAGTCAAATGCGATTCCAGCTTTTTTTTTTAATATTTGAAATTTTTTTCCGATTCTTTCCTGGTTTCTATCGAAGAAAATTTTTTATTGATCAAAGAAAAAAAAACAATTTTTTTGTTGATTTTTGCAAAAAAAATCGATTTTCTCATTGTTTTTTTTCGATGAGACTGAACAAATTTCGCACAAAAAGTCACGAAGAAATAACGGAGAAAACGCATTTTCGGCCTTAATCATCATTAATTGGTGTTTATGGAACAAAAAGGTGTTCCTTTCATTTTTGCTGAAACTTTGTTCATTCGGGAAAAAAAAATTATCCAGCCGATTGGCTTGAAAATTTAGGCGGTGTTTCAGCACACAGTAAAGTAAAGAAAAACGTTAAAACATTTGCAATTTTCAAAAAATTCGCGAAATTCTGGCCGATAAAAAAAAAAAAAATCAATTTTTTGGTACTTTTTCAAACGGATTTTAAAAGTGGAAGAAATTTTTTTCTCAGTTGAACAGTGCAGAAATCGTACGGGAAATTCATTCAAGTTTACGAATCTCATCATCCGCTCGCTGTGCGATCAGTAGTTTCTGAGATATCGACGATTAAAGACAAAAGGGTGTTTTTTGATTCAATCGACGATATCTCAGCAACAAATGGTCCCAGGGGGAAAATAAAAAAAGAAAATTGAAGCTGAAAGATCAAGCTACACGATCCTGATAAAGGCTAGGGTGAAAAATTTTTCTTGAAGTCCGTGGCGCAATTTGAAAAAATGAAAAAAAAAAGCAAAAAAAATTCCGCTTTCAACCCTCTTATCTCGTTATAACGGATGGTCATAAAAAATTTTCATCACAAGATTTCAAGAGTAAAAACTTCAAGCTTTCCAACTGTTTTTTTTATCCTGATACAATGATTTTCGACGAAGTTATAGCCATTTGAAAATCACCCAAAAAACTAACAAAATTTACTGCTCCCTTAATTTTTTTGCTGAGTGTATGTTATCTTGGACTAGTTAATATTGGGTCTTATATCCATTTTTTTGCCAAAAAAACTTGAACTCATTTTCATGAGCATATCTCAAAAGAGCGCAGCATTTTCCATGGAAACAAGTACGGATATGCTGCTTTGGGTAAGTTGAAATTGGGCCTTATACCTCTATCTTTGCAGATAATAATCATCTGAAGTAATTTAATGAGCACTTCCAGGAGCAGAAAATTTTCTATAAAATAAAGTACAGACATGCAATTTTGAGCTAATTCAAATTGCTCTTTGCATATGGATCTCAAAAAGCATCAATTTTGGCAAATATTACATTTGAAAAATCTGAATTTATCCTTCTCCCATAACTGGAATAATCACAAAACTCGCATTCTTCAATTAATTCAAAAAATACACTAAGAGAACCACTGCTTACCATCTTTCGGAAACATTGATGCCATCTATCGGCTTTATACGAGTTGGTGCCTCGCATGTTTCCGCTAGATGGCTACACCAGCCTATTCTGAATTTTTCACTTTCTTTCATAAATTATTTATTTATTAATGAATGATTCTCAGAGGGCTTTTTCAATTGGAACTATTATATTTCAGCATTTATATGCACTTTTCTGCTAAAATTCATCATTTTTTATGCTCTCTGAAGCCAAGTAAGACTTCCACGCAACAACCACGCTATTCCGTGGTAATAGCGTGGATATGGAATCGCCAGGGTATATAAAATATTTTTTTTTATATGTATTGTCACGTATTTTCTAATCCACGGAAATTAAAATATTCGTGAAACTCAATGAAATCCAAATATCCAAATAACATCAATAAATTCAAACAGCATTAATTGTTGGGCGCCAGGACGACCTTTCGTCCGAAAATCAAAACAAACAAAGAAAATCAAAATTCAATCCCCAGGTGATTATCCGACTAGTCAGTAACAAAAGGATTTCAAATCCAAAATCCTAATGACCGCGGAGGCGGCTGGGTTCAATAACTCACCTGTAACGTATTGAAAAGAAATACAGAGTTCTAAATAAAAAAAATTCAATTTTGTTTTATAATTGTAATTCAGAGCAATATCTCTTTTATCTGTGCTCTTTAAAAAAAATATTTCAGTATAATAAAAAAATAAATATTTTCGTTACTGAATTTAATTTTAGTTAAACAATATTATAAATGTTTTTCTTTTACTATCGGAAAAATAATACAAATCAATCGTTCAGGACTCTATATCATTTTATTTATCAAAACAAAAAAAAATCATGATAATCAGAACTAATTCAAAATTCCCAACAAATTCTCACTAACACAACAAAACATTAATTAACAACACAATTTAAATTGTCGTTAAGAAAAATAGTCAAGAACATTAAAAGTCAAAATTTGAATTAATTCTGATTCACGCGACAAGTACCTTAAGGCTCTATAGCCGCATGGACGATCGGCGTCCTTTCAAAATGCACCTTTATAATTCCCAGCGATAACTCGAAATAATAAAAAAAATAATAATAATAAAAAATAAATTAGACGAAACAATCACCGTTATTGAATAAAAATAATAATAACAATAATCAAAATTATCGTCTAAAATTATCGCTGAAAATTAAATTAAATGCTGACCAGTTTTAATAAAAAAAAAATTAAATCACAGATTTTCAATTAATTTTCCCGACAATAATTTTCCGAAATTAACAAAAATAATAAAAAATTATTAGCAAGAAACGAGAAACATTAAGCCATTTGCGTTTATTTAATTTCGCGAATAATACCAGAAAAAAACTCACGCCACGGAAAATCCCAAAATGGCGATTACCGGCGTCGTAACGACGCTAACAAAAAAATGTCCAAAAACTATGCTGAGAATAATCACACGCTTACCGGAGTATTGTTGATTAACCTCGAAACTAAATCCTTTCTTCAATCCTCCAACTTCCCCGGTAATCATCCACGAAAATCTCCAATTATCCTCGGTAATTTAAATTTCTCCAAAAATAATTATTGCAACGATAATTATTGCGATTATTGCAACGGCAATTACTTGAAACTATTGACAGCGAAAATCACGTCTGTACAATATGCCACCAAAACGGAAAGTGAGAGAAGACGCCGGCGTGCGTCGAAAATTAGACCGCAGGTGGCTCTTCCCAAGTTAATTGGCCAATGACGTTAATTCTATTCTTTTATCACAGGTATTATTTTGCTTTAAATCCGGTAATTAAATAAATAATAAAAGAATAAATCTCATAATTTTACGTCAAAAATTCCGTTAAAATTTTTTATGATGATCTCTTAATTAATTTTCATCATAATCAATTAATATCGAATTAATTATCATTTTCCAGACAGCCTTGATTTCCTTAATTCTCCGACAATCAGAATGAAGAGTCCAACGGAAAACTTCTCCCATCGATTTCCATTTTCTGCGTCGATAACTTCCTTGAACAGCTCTCTGTGATGCTCGTGTACGGGTGGATATGAATTGGACCAATGAGGATGTTGGATTTGGTATTCCACTCCAATACAGATAAATGAATTATGCAACGAGTAAAATATAAATGTCTCTCTTTAATTAAATAGTAAACGTGTTAATGGCGTAAGAGCCGGTACAAAACTCTGAAAGTGTATATTCATGTATGTACAGTAAGATACATAGGGAAATCAGTCTCTTAATTTGCAACAATATGAAGCCCCTAACCCGTCCATGGAAAGTCCCTATGACGTATCGCTACGTCACGTAGGGTTAGGTCGTCGACTCATGAGTGGGGATTGGAGCCCCACAGTACTCCCCTTCCAGTGAATTACCAGTTAATTCACGAAATTTACCGTCTTTTTCTTCCTCTCGTACGTTTTATTGAATTGTGATGGTCGAGGAGGTATTTGAACAATCGGCGTTGGAGTATTGAACCTCGGTATAGTTGTCCGTGGAGATGACGATGGATGATTTGTTCTAGGTGTTTTAGGTAACTCAGCAGGAGATGGAATTGACGAAGCAGATGTTGAAGGTGAAGAAGACGTCGATGAAGCAGGTTGTTGCTGACTCACAACAACTTTTCTGGTGGATCCAAGCTGTCCAGAAAGTTGTGTGGGTCGAACAGACGAAACTGCTGTAGACTGGGCTCGTACAGTACCACAATCAGCACTAAGTGATTGGTTGACGAGTGGAGTCTGGATGACGGTTCTTGCTGGTCGCGTTGGCATCTGTCTAGCTTCATGATCCTCAAAACCTTGAGGAGTAGAAGGTGCAACTCGATCGAATGCTGTCAATTCATCATTGGGTAAAAATGCTGGTTTCAGTCTCTCCATTGAAATGTTGACTTCGCGATTCCCGACTTTGATGGTGAAGAGGATGTCGTTGATTCGATTGACGATCTTGAATAGACCTTGGTAAGGCTGAACCAGAGATCTACGGACGCTATCGTCCCTGAGAAAAACATGAGAACAAGTGTACAAGTCCTTGTGCACAAAATTACGGATTTTACTGTGGTGAGCAGTAGGTACAGGACGTAGTTGTCTCATTTGTTCACAATGTTTTTCTACGAACGTAATCGGATCAGGCGCCATGTCTTCATCAAAGAAAAATTCTCCAGGAATTCTCAACGTTGTTCCATATAGAAATTCCGCGCAAGATGCTTTCAAATCCTCCTTGAAACACGTTCGGAGACCCAGAAGAACTGTTGGAAGTAGCTGCACCCAGTCAGGGCTATTCTCGTGACACATAATAGAACGCTTTCATAGTCCTATGCCAGCGTTCGACGATGCCGTTTGCTGCTGGATGATACGGAGACGAACGTGTCCGGCCACAACCAAGGAATTTGAGTAGAGCATTCAGAAGCTCTGATTCAAACTGAGAACCCTGATCCGTTGTGATGGTGACTGGACATCCGTAACGAGAGACCCACTGAGTATAAAAAGCGTCAGCTACTGTCTCGGCAGTTTGGTCTTTTAGAGGAATCGCCTCTGGCCATCTTGAATAACGGTCAATCATTGTTAGACAATATCTAAAACCGTTTGATTCAACCATTGGACCAACCAGATCCGAATGAACTTGATGAAAGCGTGCATCCGGAACTGGGAATGGATGAGGGAAATTCTTCGTATGCCTTCCGATTTTCGAGCGTTGACACGGAATACATGAGCGTGCCCATTGGATGATATCCCGTCTCATTCCTGGCCAGACAAACTTCTGAGCAACCTGTTTCAGGGTCGTGCGTCCACTCGGATCGGCTAATCTGTGCACCATGTCAAAAATCCGCTTCCTGAGATCATGAGGAACATAAGGACGCGAATTTTCCGTGGAGACGTCACAATACATTTGCCCTTGACCTTCAACGTCGAATGGTTGTAGTTGAAGTGAAGATGTTGGTGATGAAATGAGTCTCTGAAGTTCTTGATCCTCCGCTTGGGAGTTGATGAGTTCTTCAGTGGATACTACTGTCGGTAAGTTGATAGCATCCAGTCTACTCAGAGCATCGGCAACTGTATTGGCTTCACCTGAAACATGCTGTATATCAGTGGAGAACTGCGATATAAAATCGAGTTGTCTGACTTGTCGTGGAGAAGCTTTTGATAACTTCTGTCGAAAAGCATAGACTAGAGGCTTATGATCAGTCAAAATCGTGAAGATGTTACCTTCGAGGTAGTGTTTGAAGTTTTTAATACTGGACAATACTGCTAATAATTCCCGATCGTACGTACTGTATCGCTGTTCCGTAGGACTTAACTTGCGACTGAAATAGGCCAAGGGTATCCATCGGCCATCTTGATACTGTTGGTGAACAGCTCCAAGCGCAAAATCAGAAGCATCAGTTACTAAAGACAATGGAGCACCAGAGACAAAGTGCACGAGTAGTGTAGCATCTGCGAGGCTGTTCTTGCATCTGGTGAAGGCCTCTGCTATCTCCGGACTCCAATCGATTGGTCGTTTGTCATTTTTCTTGCTGTCCTTGAGTAGTTCGTTGAGAGGTGCCTGCATCGAAGCAGCATCTTTGATGAATCGTCGATAGAAATTTAAAACTCCTAGGAAATGTCGGAGATCCTTACGAGTCTTTGGCTATTGATAATTGCGGATAGCATCCACACGAGACTCTGGAGGAGTGATGCCATGCTGGTTGACGATGTGGCCAAGATATTCGATTTCTTCGGCGCCTAAAACACATTTGGCAAGGTTTATAACCACTCCAAAGGTGTTGAGTCGATCAAAGAGCGTTCGAAGGTGCTTCGTATGTTCCTCAGGGTTGCTAGAGAAAACCAAAATGTCGTCAATATAACATTTACAAAAGTCAAGGCCTCTCAAGACATGATCCATGAACCGCTGGAAGGTTTGAGCAGCATTTCTCAGACCGAAGGTCATTACTGTAAATTCATACAGTCCAAATGGAGTAATGACTGCTGTCTTACAAACGTCTTCGTCAGCTACTGGGATCTGATGAAATGCCCGAACTAGATCAATTTTAGAAAATATTGTCTTACCAGCTAAACCGCAAGTAGCATCCTGGATGTGCTGGATGGGATACCTGTCAGGTTTAGTGATGGCATTCAGGCGACGATAGTCACCGCAAGGTCTCCATGTGCCTTCTTTCTTGGGAACCAGGTGTAAAGGCGTGGCCCAAGAGCTGTCAGATGGACGACAGAAGCCTTGATCCAGTAAGAAGTTGAATTCCTTTTTAGCTATCGCTAATTTTTCTGGATTCAAGCGCCGTGCACGTTCTGCGACAGGAGGACCTTCAGTGATGATGTGATGACGAACTGAGTGCTTGCCAGTAACCTTGGCAAGAGCTGGATTAGTTAGAGCCGGAAATTCCCTGACTAGATTCAAATAGATTGAACTACCGCTGACTGTATGAATGCTCTCATAGTTGACTGGTTCGACATAGCCATGCGATGTAAGACTAGTCGAACGATCTATGAGACGATGTTTCTGCAGGTCAACGATGAGCCCAAAATGACTGGGAAAATCCGCTCCAATAATAGCTCGTGACACATTAGCCACCATGAAGTTCCAGTTGAATAGTCGACGAAGTCCTAAGTCCATGGATAGAAACTTTCGACCATACGTTTGTATTGGAGTCCCATTTGCAGCGAATAAGTTGAAAGATATTGGTTTTGATGTACGTGGGAGTACTGAATGTGGAAGTACAGAAATTTCAGCACCTGTGTCAATTAAAAATTTAATTTTAGAAGAATTATCAAAAATATGAAGGCGACATTCTGTTTGAACATCGCTACTGGTCGCCATCAGAGCGATGGGGTTTAGTTTCCCGCCGAATTATTCTCGAAAGAACACGGCCGTCGGCAATTTATCGCTTTATCGCCAAACTTCCTATGATACCGACAGATGGTTTGAGTGCTTGGTACAGTAGGTTGTTGCTGCTTACTTTTCGACCGAGATCTGCCTTGCCGGCCGCGGTTCTGTGCCTTCTGGAGTGCCTCAACGGATAACTGAAGAGTCTTTAATTGCTCAATGAAGTCTTTAAATATTTCAGGATTATTATTGATATTACCTGATGAAGCAGCTAAACCAGGTGAAGTACCAGATTGACTGAAGGCCATGAGTGTTGGTGAACAATCGCTGATGCCCATGATTCTGTCTGCCATTTTAGCAAGTTCCTCAATATCGATGGACGAACTTGCGACCAAAACTTCCCTGAGACGAGGAGGTAATCTTCGGAGCCAAAGCGTACGTAGAAACTCTGCATTGACCTGACTGCCGGCCAGGGACTTCATTTTGACGAGAAGATGTGATGGTTTTAGAGAACCAAGCTGAAGCTCTGATACGAGTCTCTCAAGACGTTGCTCACTGGACTCGGTGAAACTTGCAATTAAGCGTTGTTTAATTGCATTGAACTTCCCGGTTTCAGGCGGTGCTTCGACGATGTCGGCGATGTGCTCCAAAATGGCAGGCTCAAGCTCTCCGATGATTTTATTGTATTTGACATTATCAGAGCGAATACGATTCGTTTCGAATTGAGCCTCAATTTGCTCAAACCAGAGTGACGGGCGAGCACGCCAAAAACTTGGCAATTTAACCCTCGAAATATCAAAATTTTCGATATAAACAGGTACCTTAGGTTGTGCTGCTGCTTTTTCGAGAGGCACTCCGTTGTTGACATTCTGCGGCTGTAGCTGCTGTTGTTAAATAGCCTGCAGTTGGTCTGTGAGCGTCTGTACTTGTTGTTGGAGCTCTTCAAGCGTCGCCATTGTGACCGTTACGTGTGAGACAATTGAGATCAATGTGAAAATTGCACAAAAAAGGAAAATTTGTACCATTCCTTGTAGAGATCAAGTTCCGGGTCACCAATTGTACGGGTGGATATGAATTGGACCAATAAGGATGTTGGATTTGGTATTCTACTCCAATACAGATAAATAAATTATGCAACGAGTAAAATATAAATGTCTCTCTTTAATTAAATAGTAAACGTGTTAATGGCGTAAGAGCCGGTACAAAACTCTGAAAGTGTATATTCATGTATGTACAGTAAGATACATAGGGAAATCAATCTCTTAATTTGCAACAATATGAAATCCCTAACCCGTCCATGAAAAGTCCCTATGACGTATCGCTACATCACGTAGGGTTAGGTCGTCGACTCATGAGTGGGGATTGGAGCCCCACACTCATTCGCCCGCCCCCCCCCCTTCCGGCGTGAAGAAAAACTCCGGCAAGAGCGGGAATATTCAAGGCGGGAAAGAAATCAATTCAATCAGTAAAAAAAAAACGTGAATATCGTTTCTCGTTTCTCGGACTGTCCGTTCTGGTGGAGAATGAAACTAATTTCCAACGCGATACCAGTCTCAAGAAACAATACAGATTGTAACGCAAATATGGCGTTACAGTACATATTACCGTTTCCAATATGTTTCTTATATATTCTTAACATATTTTATATCTATTCCGAATATATAAAATATATACGAATATCGGCCAAAAGTTGTATATTGAGAACATATTTTTTGCAAACATTTCATATATAATTATGTACTTTTTTTTATATTTTTCATATCCCAATATATATTTTATTTCCATGGGAGTCCTCAGGCTCTGGAAGACAGAATTACAAAAATTATTCAATTATACAGAACAATACAAAATATTAACGACAAAATTTTTGATCTCTTATATTTAACCTCACTATTTCAGCTTTTTCAATAATTACTCTCATTATATTTATACTCTAGAGAACATCAGTAAATTATCTTGATATTTCCAGTACTTCAGTCAGATCGATCCGAAACAGTCTCACGTCGAGTACCAACAACGTTGCACAATTGATCCTCTATAAAAAGGAACAAGAACGCAAACAATCGATATATCGAAAGTTGTCACGATTAAAGTGAAGTTCTCATTCCTCATTGGTCAATTAAATTGTGAGCAGTATAGTACGCGTGATATACTATACTAAAAATACCTAACGGGCGCACTGGGATATGGAATAAGAAAAATTTTTTTCCAGTTTTCCACGATGATCTCGATAAATAAGCGAGATAGAGCGAAATAGACATTAATATGGAGTCAAAAAAAAGTTTTTTCAGTTTTTCGCGATTATCTCGGTAAATAAGCGAGATAGAGCGAAATAGGCACTAATTTGGGATCAGGAAAGAAGTATTTACTGTTTTTCGCGATTATCTCGGTGAATAAGCGAGATAGAGCGAAATGGACATTAATAAGGGATCAGTAAAAATGTCAATGTCTGCTCTATCGAATTCGCAGAACCATTCGTGATACTGTTGTGGAATTTTGCAGGCTACTTCCTGACGACATAGGCAGTGTCACTGTAAAATTTCATCAGGAAATACGCCACAGAAAAAAAGTTATGAAGATTCGAAAATCGGGATATTCATGATGGCTGATTTCCTTCGAATATTCCTTTATCCTCATTTTTCACCCATTTCCCGAGGAAATACGGGGTTTTCCTTGAAATTTCGCAAAGAATGGAGTGAAACACACGATGACGGGGGATCCTGAAGGGCCAAAAGCCGCAACGATTCGGGATATCCAGTGGTCGCGGAATTTTCAGCCCGAACCCAGAGAATATGGCCTTTACTCTATGAAAATGACCATTTCCGCTCTATCGAATCTTCAGAATCGTTTGCGATACTGTTATGAAATTTTGCAAGCTCTTTCAGGACGACATAGACAGTATCACTGTAGAATTTCATCAGAAAATACGCCACAGAAAAAAAGTTATGAAGATTTGAAAATCGGGATTTTCATGATGGCTGATTTCCTTCGAATATTCCTTCATCCTCATTTTTCACCCATTTCCCGAGGGAATACGGGGTTTTCCTTGAAATTTCTCGAAGAATTGAGTGAAACACACGATGATGGGGGATCCTGAAGGGCCAAAAGCCACAACGATTCGGGATATCCAGTATCCGCGGAATTTTTTCAGTTTTTCTCGATTATCTCGGTAAATAAGCGAGATAGAGCGAAATAGGCACTAATTTGGGGTCAGGAAAGGAGTATTTTCAGTTTTTCGCGATTATCTCGGTAAATAAGCGAGATAGAGCGAAATGGACGTTAATATGGGATCAGTAAAAATGTCAATGTCTGCTCTATCGAATTCGCAAAACCATTCGCGATATTGTTGTGGAATTTTGCAGGCTACTTCCTGACAACATAGGCAGTGTCACTATGAAATTTCATCATGAAATACGCCACAGAAAAAAAGTTATGAAGATTTGAAAATCGGGATTTTCATGATGGCTGATTTCCTTCGAATCATGCCAAAATGAAGGTTTGGTGGCGA